>JAJEKV010000056.1:1347329-2547329 GCA_021234155.1 Isoetes taiwanensis
TCGTAGCCACTTCGTTCAAAATTCCCAATATTACTGCTCACTTTTCCCATACCACCGAGATACAAAATCTCATCATTCTGAATTTACTTGAAATATTCTCCTCGGAATAGGGGATTTAGCATTACGTGGCGCCATGTATTATTTAATTACGTTGGTTTGTCGGTGGTGATGGAGCGTAGTAGCTAAAGCCGCGCATTGCATGGCGTGGGGCGATAGGCGTTGATGGCGGTTTATTGGGATTGCCGAAACGTTAATTCGCGGGTTAACACGAAATTTGTTTTCGTTTAGAAACCGTAGCCAGCCCTGAAACTTCCACGCCTTCCACAAACGGGGTTTTGAGGATGACGGGTTTGGGAAAAGACTTTGTTTGCGGTTTGGCGGGTGGTTTAGCGGAGAGTTTGAACAGGGTTGCGGTGAATTAGGCGGCGTTAAAATTCGGCGCCGACCCTGCGCCAGGATTTGGATCTTGCCAAAGTGATTTTCCAAAAGCCGAGGCTGGTACACCGGTAAGATTCAGCGGAATTTAAACAGCGCTTATGATTCGTCTATGGAAACCAACTTATTCCCGGAAATCACCACTATCTCGACTTCCCGCCAAGTCAAATTAGATGCATATGCTCTCACTGCTCGTCTCGGAAAAACTCGTTTCAATTTCCGTATATTATGCGTTTGCAAACTTCCAAGAAATGAGGTTGAATGCGGACGTTAGGCTCTACGGCGAATTGTCTTTGGGGCATACAAATTCAGCCACCTTCATTTAGCGCCCGTCACGATCCCACCTTGATATAGAGCTCAAATGATATTATTGAATGGGATCCAAGCGACTACGAATATGCTCCAGTCTTCAATCGCCAAAAGAGGTCTAAAACAGGCATTCAGCGTGTTGTGTCTTGCGAGCTCAAAAGTATACGACATCACGGGCGGATGGCGGTTTATATCCATTAAGATCCGTTGGTGGCAGCAGTCATTTCGGAGACGTTTCACAAGTTTAGTCGTTTGTGGTGGCGGTAACTCACGGCCTCTAGGATAATATGAAAGAAAGATGAAAGAATGGAAACATTGAGTCGAATCAGTTCAAAGATAAAGCTACTTAAAATAAAATGTCCAGAGTGAAAGATACTAATAATAACATTACTCACACACAATGAAGAGTTTATATTCTTAAGAAATTAAGATTATAGTGTTTGTGTTTAGATACAGCTAATACAAAGAGATCTTTATTACACAACAATAGATTCCTTTAAAAATCTGTACTATTTAAATTATAGCAAAATGAGTCTTGAAAACTCTTTAGAAGTAGTAGAAGGGACTCTTTGACTAGTTCACATCCATTTGATGACCATTTTTTTGAGAGTATGATGTGTGGGCGTTCACTAAAATATAAACTAATAAAATCCACTCCTCTATTTAAAGAATCATAATCATAAAATCACTATATTACATATAAAAGTACCTAAAATGTAATCATACGTAAAATGCATGGCTAATAATGGGCTTTCTAACTGCTTGGCAAACAAATGAGTATTTTAATAAATAACCTTTATATACTAACACTTTTACACTTTAAATAAGATATTTCTTTCTTTCCTTTTGGCAGAGCTGTTTTTTCCAGGATGGATCATGAGGCTAGGATGGTGTGCTGAAAGGGGACACTTTTTGGTGAAGCGTTAGGGTTGGGGTTGGGCGCGAGGACCGGAACGCGTATCACAAAGGTGGTATGGCCGGGGTGCTGGGGTCATTGTCGCTTTCAGGGGCGTATTTCGAGGTCGCAGGCGAATGGTGCATGTGCAGCAAAGATGGGACACTAAATTCGTCGGTGGCGGTCCGCTTAGCTGACGTTGTCCAGGTGGAAATTAAACAATACCCCTTCTCATTTAATGCTTTACCTTTTAAATTACATAAGTTATTAGATCGCACAAAGCATATACAAAGATCTATAAACATCTATTACATCATCACCCTACTTCATAAATCCCTCCAAAGATTGTTATTGCGTTTTTGAAAAGCCGAGCCTTTGTCGATGAAATGAAGACGCACGTCCGCGTATCCGCCCAACTTTGAAATAGAGACTTGCATATATGTTTTAACGTTGAGATGATAAAATTTTATAGAGTCATCTTTTCCAAAGATCACACCCGGCGAATTTGTATAACAAGCTAAAGGTTGGAATATACTAAATTAGCGTGGTGTGATTACTTTCTTGTTTGTTTATTGATAGATAATAACACAATTAAATCAATAGTCTCCGTTGCATATAAAATATGCATCATTCAAAGTTATATTATTTTATAGACAAACACTCAAAGAGGGTCCCAAGCAAAATACAAACACTTAATCAATAAATAACCGCCACCAACTTTCTCGCTTGTCATTAAGATTTTTATGTTATTTTATCAAACCTAACAATGTTTCCACGTATGGCGACACTTTTGAGTTAAGCCAGTCAAAGGCTCATGAGCATTTTATACAATATGTCTTTGGAGAAAAGCATGTGCGTGGCGTGTGACACTCTAATGGAGCAAATATTTTGTAACTCATTTTTCAACAACCGGATGCGATCTTATCAAGCATTTCTTCATTGCAAGGACGCCTTGCGTTTAATAGTGAGACTTTGATTTAGGCCAGGGATGGATGAGCAGGTGGGCCATCTGCTCCATCTCGCTTTTCTCTCCTGTTAAGCTCACTTTCCTGTCTATGCTCCATCCCATCAGCCTCCCAGTCACTCCTTGAGTAGGTGGTGAATATAAATCCAGAAAGAAAAAGCAAAGGTCACATGGCCTTGAAGTCTCACTGCATTTACAAAGAAAGTGCATGTCATTTTGGCATGGTGTGATCCATGTGGTGTTGAGGTGCAGGTATTAAAATAGCACGAGTCGCTGCGTAGGCATTAAAGGACTTTAGTTCTGCCTGTTGGAAGTACAGCGTGGCAGATGGCCGACGTTAGCGGCAAAGCGGTGGCGGGTTGGGGATGGCGTTTCCTGCGCGGTACAGCGGATGAATGTCATGCCGCGGAGTGGATGGGTAGGTTGCGTTCGGTTGATGAATAGGAAAAGCGAAAAACCAGCAAGCAAAAATTAGAGTATCCGCCTGCCTCTGCTCATTCTCCACCCTCCACCCTCAGCGACCGGTGGCGGTAGAAGGGGGCGGGATATTGGGACTTGGTTGGAAGTGAGGCGTGGAGGGATGCGGTAGCGGCTAATGTAGCGAACAATGGAAGTCGTTTGGGGTGATGGGTGGTTGGTGCATGTGGGCATGAAATTACCTGCGATGGCCGGAAAAGTAGCCATTATTTTAGTCCCTTGAAATCTGATTTTCGAAAAAATATGACATAATGTGGTTGCAATGAATACCACATGTCCTATAAAGAAATTCGCCAATATGGATGCCAAAGCCGCTTACTCCCTCTTTCTACCCACCAACTATCTGGCACACCTAGAAAAAGCCATAAGCTTATCATTAATTACATGAAAGCTATGACGTGGAATTAGGCATCCAAGATATGGGCCATTTTGGGGACTAAATCGCCTAATGTTTCTAGCAGTTTTCTACTTGAGCTTATTTATAAAAATTTGAGTGCACTAAGTTGAAAATTGCGCACTTCTTCTGAAGAGCAATTATGGCAATGGCAGAAGCGAGAACTTTGCTATGTTGTTGACAAAATCGTTACGTATATAGAACCACATGATCTTTACAACCTTGGATGCATTATTACGACTTCGCCCGGGGAACTTCGCTAGCACAAAAGGCATTCCTTACGTTAACATATATGTGAGAAGATGGAGTGAAAACAAAGCAATGGAAGGCCATATACGCGAACTTTCCTTACGCCAATTACATCAACATCACTCTCCCCTTATTTGGGTCTGAATGCTAACAGAAGTGAGAGTTCATACAAAACAATACCTATACACATATCATTTGTACCATATACATGAAATTTATTGCAATGTATCCATAGCTGGAGTAGAAGATTAAGATGGTCAGGCTTTATACATGGCGGAGGCATGGCATCTGGGTCGTGTGGTGGGAATGTGTGAGGAGGATATGCCTCCTCAAGGGGCACAGCTTTCAGGGCCAGAGTGATGGGAGCTGAGGTGGCAGTGGCTTTGGTTCAGGGCCTCTTGTCGGGGGTTGGGTTCGGGGATTGGGATCATCGTGCCGATCTCCGAGCAACGACCATGGCCTGCTTTCGCGATTTGAGCAGAGCCTCAAAGCGGAATATTCATGCCCAGAGGGCAAACCAGTATGAGCGGGATCACGGGTTCTTCTGGCAAATCGCTCTCTGATTTGCCTGGGCACCGGTGTCCCCTGGTGGGTGGTACCGTTGGGGTGGG
Source organism: Isoetes taiwanensis (assembly GCA_021234155.1). Lineage (NCBI taxonomy): Eukaryota > Viridiplantae > Streptophyta > Lycopodiopsida > Isoetales > Isoetaceae > Isoetes > Isoetes taiwanensis. The sequence goes on from JAJEKV010000056.1 coordinate 1,351,664, forward strand.
GAATTGGGCCTAGCGGCATGCGGATGGGATGGCTAAAAGTACGGCGGGCCGCGAGGAAAAATAGTGGAAGCCGACCTATGAACTCCAGTCCATTACTCTGAGGGCAATACTCACAACGTTAATTTAAACTATCGATCCACTTGCACCAGGTCGCCATTGGCGCAAAAGGCGGGTTGGATTAGGCGTTGTGGCGGATTTTGAGAATTTGGTGGAGAGTGCAAGTCGCGGCGGTAGCAGATGCGCCACAGCATAGTGTGCTAATTCATTTTAGATTTGAGAGAGTTTTGAAGCGATAAAACTGAACTACGAATTTACCATTATAGTAATATACCATCGTATAAAATTACCATATAGAACAAAGCAGCCTACTATTTAAATTGAATTTAAACCTGCCCTATAGATCTTCTAAAACTTCAAAGAGTATAAATGGAATTTAAAGATAAAGCTCATCCTACGTTTCTTTTTGAAGCGGATTCCGGTAGTGAGGAAATACCTTCTGGTGAAGAGTCCGGTGGTTGGAAAAGAGGTAGGGGATTAAGCTCCCCAAAAAATACGCCTTCTTGCATTATGTTCTTGAAGGTTAGGCGGAACATTAGCGATGAGACTAGCTAACAAAGGAAGTAAAAGCGAATAGAGGAGTTTAAAATCCCTAGCGATGGAATCGGCCACGGCGATGGAATCACGACATGATAGATCTGGCTGACAGTTAGCATCTCTGCGCGGTAAGTCCCAGCCCTCCGCATATCAAACATAATGAGCCTCTTTTCCCTCAGTTCCTCCAGTTGTGCCCTATAACCGATTGAATCGAATAGTCAATACGCTCAGAATCTGCTCGAATCTTTGATTTGGGCGAGGAATGCGGAAAAGTCTGGCCCAGAAACCGCTACTTGATACCACGAAGCCGCTAGGGTGGTTGCCAATACGGAGGCCGATTTACAGCGATGCACGATTTGCACGGTTGCTGGCCGATGGGTCAGGCGACTATTAGCACTGCATTTGTATGGTTTTAGATTTAAGGTTAAAATTTCATTGGACCTAAACTCATCCTATTCCCCTATCACTTTCAATAAAATACGTGTATAAAATAGAACCCATAATCGAAATATTCTGAATCAATAGTTTCTAACTCAAAATAAGGCTCATATGATAATACATAAAACAATTAAAGGTTGAGAATTATTTGGTTTGTTGAATTCCCCTTCTATTTGTGGTTTGTTCCGTAGTATGAACAATAGCAGCGATATTACATGGGCGATTGGGTTGAGGGGTGTTTGGTTTGTTGAATTTCCTTCTGTTTATTGTGCATGGAAAAGCGATTGGAAGTTTGAGGGGTGTTTGGTTTGTTGGTTGCTGCTGCTGTTTGTTGGGTTTTGCATTTCGTATTGTGAACCAAACTGGCGTTATTGCAGCCCAGGCGGTTGGAGGGTTCGGGGCTGACGTTTGATTTGGCTGCATTTTGTTGGTTTTGTTCGCATTGTTATGGCGTTTGGTTCATCTTTATTACCGAAGCCATAGATTGTGGGGAATATTTCACGGCATTTGTGCAGATGATAAGCCCATCGGCATTTAGAACTAAAGCGAAGACAAAACTTCAATAAATTACTGCACCAACCTCAATAGTCCAACCTAATATCAATAAATAGAAAAAATCCATAAACAATGCTTATGCTTTCTCCCTACTCGCCAAAGGAACCCTGAATCTAATAAAATACCGGGATGATACTTGGGCGTGGCTGAAGCAGCCATTTTGCACGGAGTTTTAGCAATCACGGAGATAGGCGTCAAACCCGGAAATCTTCCCTTACGTGATTACGCAAGTTAAAAAACAACAAATAAAATTTCTTCATATATGGAAAACGAGCTTATCAAATGCGGAGCTTCTATATCTTCCCAAGAGCATATGCACGCAAGCACAAGCGAGGCAATCTTGGATGGAGCCAGAATTACAAATTAAGCGGCAAAGAAATGGTAGGGCTACGCTCTGGAATCAAGCAAATCCTTATTTTGGGGCACGAATCGAGGGCCGGGCACACTACAAGTATGCCTCTCACAGCCAGAAAGCGATTACCGAGATATGCTAGCAAAGTATCACGGTGCTACCCGATTGCCTCTAAATCTCTGCTAAGCCTAAACCGAGCTTCATATAGCTCTGATAGGCACAAATGCAGCCTGACATCTGTAAAATAAATTATATGTAGCACTAACCACCGGTTACGGATGGTTCCCGAATCATCTTATCGGCATAAATCTGGCGCACACCCTCTTGGGATCATGATAGGCCTCCAAGGCTCACGCGATATTTTGAATGGGGTCGGCGGGCTCTAGCGGGAATCAAGAGTGGTTGCGTCTCCGCCATACCACGACGGCGGTTGGCACGCCTCTCCCGGGCCATTTGCCAGAGCTTGCCGCGGGCGGAAGTCGCTCTTCAATACCATGCTCCCCATCCATCTCAAAATACATACAAAAGTTCAAGGCTCCCAAAATAACATAAAACCTCAACTCCTCTCACTTATAACAAATTGATTTCTTATACAATACCATATACAAATCATAGTCAAACCATGCCTGAGCCCTGTATCCCAGCCCAGGCAGAGTGGCACACTTAAAACTGGAAATGATATTCGTTGCGGTCATGTGATGATGGCAGTTGCTTTAGAGGGGTGGTTGAAAAGGACTCACCAGAGTCACTTGGCTTTTGTTGTGAATTAATTGGGACCCATTGGAGGGATGTGTGCCAAGTTTGCATTCAGTGGGTGGGGAGTTTAAACATTGATTGGCGTTCGGAGTTAAGTTTGGTGGTGTGCTGGTGTAGGAACATTTTGAGAGAAACATTCTTTAAAAGTACTTCACCATTAAAATACAGGATGAACCAAGAGAGCTAGGATTAGAATGTATAATTAGCAGAATATAGGTCCCCACCGAGACATTTTTGGTATGAATATATATTATGAATTTACTTTGGGCAAAGAATTTTGGCCCGAAGTTTCTCCATCTTTCTCAACCCCAAAAAGCCTATATCTCAGTAGCTAATCAGTGCATTTGGCGGCTGCGGTTGGTTGGGAACGTGGGGTACTTTTCTGCGTTGGACGTCCGTCCATATGCAGTGGAGAAATTATTGGTTGGGAGCAATGTAAGGTGTGGTGTGTGAGTCACATGTCGGTTGGTTGCTGCCACAGATTGCCTAGTGGCCTAGCGATTAAAACAACTATCCTATCTATCCATCCGAATTATTTCCTCATATCATCTACCTACCTATCTATCTTAGGTATTTCACTCAAATCTTTTGTTTGGTTGTTGGTTGTTCTTAAATTTGCATTAAAGGGGTTGGAGTGAGGAGGGGCGGGGATCCAATGGTTCCAAATGTTTCATTTACTTCTACACTCCTATGTTATCACATTACAACACTTAGTATATAGCAAAATAACGAGGTTTGAAGGGTGATATATATAGGATGTAAAAATAACAATTCACGAAGCCATAGAGCCATATATCCTAAAACAATTGAGGTCGCGTTGTTATAAAAAATAAAAACATAGATTCAGATAAAAAATAATCACATTGGCTGCATCCAGATACGTTGGTTAAATGAATGCTTATAAGACATCAAAGGAGAATATTTTAGTGGTAGAGGTTCAGACATATCTCACATATTCAAAAAATCTGCAGCCATATAGGAATGTCTCCATCAAAACAAAATTGGTCATTATTTCATATGTCAAAATCATGAGGCCTCAGTCATGAAGCAAAGGTCTTGGGGCCCTGACATGCGATTAAGTTGGGATGGGCAGTCGATGGTTGTTGGTGGTCGGTCTTGTGTGTGTACAAGGGTTTGGGTCTGATTAGGGTGGAATAGGATGGGCAAGTGTGTGACTGGAAAGGTTTGATCTAGTCCATTATTTTGGGCCAGCTCAAAACCCACATTATTAATGTATGGAATAATATAAGGGCTAAACTTAGCTATTTGGCCAAATTTATATTTTCAAATCATATTGGCTAAAGTAAATGGAAAAAATTAATAATTTTAGCTTATCTTTTTTCGCGCTCGCACCAACCTTCAATCTCTTTAGCCAAATGCTAGAAAGTAAGAAAGTGAAATTTTGTATTGTTTAGCTAAACCATGGAAACTTTTAGAATGAATTTTGGACTAAAATATCTAGCATCATTCTAGTTTATGAGAAATATATAATTATTAATTTATTTTCTAGCATCTATGAAATAATTTCAGAACTAAGATTTAGCTAGATAGGTGAACAAGGATCAGACACGAAGTTAGGTGATTTGACAGTTGAAGGATGGCCTTAGTGATTTTTAGCTTAATATCTTTCGTTGACCACATCACAAAACGTTTTGGGATGAATTTTGCATTAGTTTAGCTAAATGCTAGAAATTATGAGAGGGAAAATGTGTAGAGTTTAGCTAAATCACATAAATAGTTAATAAGAAATATGTGATTAGTAATTTATTCGATTGTATTACCTCAAAGGCTGAGGGGAGAAAAACACCGTTAAAATTACACTCTTGGTAAAATCCGGATGTCTGAAAGGGCGAGAAATATTCCATGGTAACCTGTGTTCACATTTATGTTAAATGAATGAATGGAGCCCATGACGTGGCAAAGAGTATGAATTTCTTGCGGGCTGCAATGTGCAGCCTCAGGTACACGCATCGCTTCATGTCCTGTATTATGGGCAATGAAACTTCCGTGAGCTATGATACGCTTGGGAAAAACCATGGTGTTGTTTGATAGTCCGGGGGCATACCTGGATTTTAATATGCGTAGCACATGAAAACATTAGGCGCGCCAATTCCATCCAAAGACCCATTTTATCATTTGATTTAGATTTGTCTAAGAGGATCCGGTGAAGGTAGAAATGGTAGAGGGGTGATGAAAGGAACATCTGAGAACATTTCGATGGAAATGTTATCTCACCAAAAACAAAATCTCACAAAATTAAAATCTCGAAATCAATGCACTACTGATTATTTACTTAAACACAACATAGTGAAATGCGAAAGGCTTTCCGTTCAAATCTAACAAGTTGCAACTAAATATTACCTCTGTGCCATATAAAGAGCGAAAACAATATGAACTTTATTGGATAAAGAGGAGTTCGTATGAAACAAAACCACTTTGCGTTTTTTTGTGCCCTTTTTACTCTCTTTTTGATTCAGAGGTACTGGTCGGCCTTCTTTTTTGATCTTTGGGTTGTTGAGGATGGATGGGACGCGATCGTAGCCAATGGGCGCTCTGGGTGGCTCTCCCACTTCCTATAAAATCATCTGCCCTCACTCTAGTTTAAAGCTAACTGGCGATTTTTCCTCCAGCTAAGTTGATGTCGCTAACTCTCGGCGGGAATGTAGGGCTTAGAGCAACTTATAGGATGAATTTTACCTGCGGAATGTTTTGGCGTTACGCTCTGTCCTTTCGGTCACCGGTCTGCGTGAAGCTTGATTTTCACATTGCATAGCGGCCGAATTGTCGAATCTAGGATGGTTTATAGGCGGAAGCCGGGGTCATCAGTTGAACCTTGTGCGTTATGGCAGCATTTCAACACCATGCGACGCACTTTAATCGGTGATTTGACTAACCGGATATTGTGGCCGCCGGTGAAAAGAAAGGGGTTGACAGGTTTTTGCGGTTTATGCGCGTATTAACGTGTTCGTTTCGGGCGTGCCATCATTGAAGGCCTTGCCCGGCTGGAACCGTTTGCGCGTGCAAACGGGGAAGTATCTGGGAAGTATGCGCGTGCTTCGTCAGAACAGTATATCCCTATCCGCTCTCGCCCAACAACTTCAAAAGGATTCCTGCTAAAGCGATATGCTCCCTATCCCTGAAATCTTTGGCGTTTTATGGCTTGGTTTTGCATTTCAAGTACTCGCTATAGTGACTCATTTCATCATTGTAACTTAATTCAAGCTCCACCTATTTTACCATTATCAATACCTACATTTCATCACCCTATCTCAGGCCATAGATATGAATACATATGGTGAATGGGATTACTAAATCCCTCGAAATAATGTGATCTAGGTTCTAGCAATTTGTGATTTGCAGTTTTCATAAGCAAAAAATAGGGAGAGAGCTTGCCATAGGACCATACTTAATGAGTCTAAAGATCGATAGATGACAAAGGATATTTGGATGATGGGGGCATAAGGCACGAACACTTAAAACCACTTAAGACTGTCGTCAACCTTACACCTTCAGGTTTTAAACACAAGAAGCCTTTTACATCGTTCTAAGCAGCTAGAAAGCCTCCCTTATGGCCGCTTGTCGATTTTAACTTTCTTTTAAAACAATCTATGAGTGGCACAGTTTATTACTTTGTGATGTCCAAGCTCTATTTCCCAAGGTCCAAAAGAGAAGGTGGAATAAAAATAATTAGAAAAGGTGGTGAAAAAGACCATACCATGTGAAGATAAGACTAAAAGGTTATGGCCACATATGAAGGTCCACGATTTTATGACACGAATCAATTTAAGATATAATCAAAGTGAAAATGTTACAAGGGAGGAAAGTTCAGGCACACGAAGATGAAGAGATCCACTCTTTGCGGATTTCAAAGGAGTAGTTGAGCTCCAAATAACACCTTTTATCATCATCCACAAACTTGCAAAGGAAAGATAAAGGGAAAGTTAGAAGCATGCAAATAACACTTTTTTGTCATTTACAAACAACAAAAAAAGATAAAATACACACACCAGCACGCACAGTAATCTATTAAAGGAAATTACCTCAAGCAACAGCATTTCTAAAATAAAAAGCTCATCTAAAATTATGAATTCTAGCAAATACACTCCTAGGAAGGAGTTGTCTCTTCCTCACTCAAATAAACATAAGGTTCTTGTTGAGGACCAAATGTTCCGAGCATAGTTCTGGTATTATCAACTGCACAAAGGTGGTTTTCGTAAACAAATGTGGATTGAGTCTGGAGGATGACTCTGTTGTTGTTGCCTCTTAGAGCCGTTCTTCAAGAGCCATGTTCTTCCTTAAGTGAAGCCCTGAGACAATGTGTAGCTACAAAGATTCAAACTTGGAGTCTGTGGGAGAAACCAAGTGGGTTTGGGAAGCTTAAAGGGCAGTGGAAGGGTTATATCCGGTCGCCCTTCGCAAACTATGGTAAGGCTTAAAAGCTCAACCTGAGGCTCCAGAGTTTGTTTGCGTAGCCGAACAACGTAGCGAGCGGCTGCTCTTTCCATTTCGCGGGCGATGTACCGCCGCGCCGTACCTGCAACCACAATTTTCCAGATTTGAAACTAGCAAAACCATTGCAAAGCAGAGTAGAATTGAATTTGGACATCAGCTCCAGCTGCTCTTCCTTAAATTTCATTAAAACCAACAAGAAGAACTTCTCTCCATCATCCCTCTACATCAAAGCATTCAACGAATTCTATTTCAGAATTGAATTCCACTAAAATCTGCTCTGTTTCCGAAATGGAGCGCTCCGTGGCAGCAGGGGGTGGTTTGTTTCTGCTAAAACAGACATGCTATTCTTCTCCTTTTGCAGAATAAGGTGTTATTGCATAGTAACCTTGAGCCAAACTAAGGAGCAGATCAGAGCGCCCAATACGAAGAAAAACACACTGTGCTAAGAATCGACCGCTTGTTGCACGTTTTTGGGCCACTTTTAGACCTTCTTCTGCCGGTTGCTTTTCCGTCGACCATTTCCCGATTCCAAATGCTTTTTTCCGGCAAGATTATCGAGCTTGAATTTAACGGCTGATCCGATTCCAGTTCATTTTAGAAAACGTGCATGCACGCATCTTTGATAATGCTTGTGCACAACAAAACAAGAGAGGGTTACTCCCCCCTTGTATATGCTCACTTGTGTTTTGTCCACAACGTATAACTAGATACCCACCCTCTGTCTTTGGAAATTGAGCCAAACTAGTTCATCATGTTCTCACATCACCTCCTCGAATTTACCTTCTCACTCTGCAACTTAATCACATGGCTACCAATTCACCTGCATTCTAACTCTTGCAGGTTATTCACATGTTTTTCGTAAAGGTGAACATAAAATACTCTTGTCATGTAAAGTGTAAGAAGAAAAGAATATCTAATACACATTCAAGATGCTAAGAAAAACCTTATTTAAGCTTCCTAAACCCTTTGATATAGTTTCTTTTCAATACGTTGATGCTAGCCCATAGTTCCATGTGGTCATTATTTGGGTCCTCCATGGGCTTTTGGCCAGGTCATAGAAGGTGTTTGTTGTCGAGTAAAATCTCAAATCGATGCTCAAGGTGGGTATCAAATCCCACAAAATAAAGAACATGTAATTTAATCAGGGCAGCAGGAGATTACTGAAGCCTTATATCAGGGTGGGACAGCCATCCCCAGGCTTGTGTTGACTTTCTATGTTGCATCGGGTCTGGTGATGCCCTGGCTGGGGGACTGTCGTAGTTGAGAAGTTAGGAGAGCCTCGTTTTGCTTAGGCGTGCATTTTAAAATGAGGTCTGGTGATGGGAGGGGCCATGCCATATTTGCTCTGAGGCTTGCATTTTCGTTGGTGGCGGAATCGCCGTTTCCATGGATGCTATAGGTGCTTTTACCTGGTATTGCTCGGCTTATTTTTCGGCACCTATTTCGGCGTTTTCTGCGTTGACATGGGCCCTTCATCATTTTGAAGGGCGCCCTTCATCATTTTTCTCTCACGGGGATGTGGGGCAGCGGCGAAAAGATTCCCTTGAAGCCAGAGTGGTCGTCATCCGTCTCAATGGGTCGTTTTGCGTTTGAGGCGGTTGAGAAGTTGGCCCGGTTGGAGTTGGGTTCCGTTACTGCTTTGGTAGAATTTGACATCGCTACGATTGCTCAAATCCGTGATGCATCCCTCTATTTCTCATGCACAACATCACGATATTGAACTAAAACAACATTTGATGTTATCGAAGCGCACCGCAAGAAGCTGACATTCCACAAAAGCGAAGGTTTGTATAATAAAGGAAAACCAAAGGATTTAAGAAGGCCAAGGATGTTTAAGCCGTGAATTTCTTGATAGCGGTGCCACTGAAGAAAAATGCGCTTTAAATTATTGAAACCACAGGTTCATAGCTGATGACTGTTGGAAAGAATCTATCGAGAATAGCAGCCTACAACAATGAGGTTAGGGTAACCTGAGCTTTTACTTGAGTAATACCTGTGAGCTTGTCAAACCACAGGCAATTCAAAGTAAAAGCCCGGGCTGGATTTTCTTTGAGCTTTTGAACATCCCGAGCCTGCCAGTTCTAGGGGATACCGGCGGCCCCTAACATTTGAATAAGCAATGCTATTTTGGATCATAGGTAAACTTGCTGAAATGAAGAGATCTGAGAGGAGTTGCTATTATCAAAACAAGAGTCTTCTAGAGAAAAGTGATATTCTTTGGAAGCGAACCATGAAACACAGAAGCTATGCTCAATTTCTTTCACCCTATTCCTAAACACTAGGAATCCTTATATACTTTCTCTATGCTTATACTTTATTCTAATTTTATTTTAAAAATATAAAAAGTCTTTTCTAACTTTGTTGGTAAATACTGTGCTTAACAAAGATTATCTCCATGTCTCCCATTCCCTCATGATCTCAGCACAAAATAGGGCCTTCAACAACACCGCCAGCATGGCCTTGCTTGGGTTTTACAGGTGGGTGCAGCAGAGGCCCGTTGCCTGTTCTTAGAGGAATGTAGGGACATGTTTTTTACTGACAGGTGGCGGGATGGGCGTGAGGGGTTTAAGTTTGGCGGTTGGGTTGGGTTTTTTGGTAGGCACGATGGAATAAAATTTGGCTGGGGCGGGATGGGGTTGCGCAGTCGCTTTCACTTCTATGGGCGTACTGTGCCCGGCGCAAAAGTATTGGTCAGGCACTGAAGCGTTTAGAGCGGCAGGTGGGTGTTGTAAAATGCGGCCGGTTCAGCATTTTTGTATACGTCCCTTGCCTTCCGGTGTCGTATTTGTCCAGCATGGCGAAGGCCGCTGCGTCGTGATACATTTCATTAAGCGCAATTCCGTTTAACATCTCATGGAGTTAAGAGCTCTCTGTAGCAGTTCAGCTTCCATCATATTCACCTATTTCCTCTATGGTCGTCTCTTTGAAATGAACATGCTTCTTGGGTTGGGGTTTGAGGCGAAATGATTTGGTTGGGTTGGCGCTGGTTTGAACCAGCTGCAGAGAGTACGTGTTCTGCTACCTTTCCGGCTGGGAACGTCCATGGACCAGGCTTATTATTATTACGTGCGGTTTGTTTGGACCCAAAATCATGGCTGATTTCAAACAATATTTGCATAAACAAAGTGTCATGTTCCCAATCGCCTAGAAATGTAGAAGTAGAAGTTTCTTTGATGATTCTTCTCATCTTCATCAATTAGAAGTCATCACACGAAATTGCTTGTATATTATATCACTAAGTAATGCAATCCATCACCTCCAATCTTGGACTTTGAATTTCTTTAGCTGAATCTTGGAAATTTTTCCAACTAAAGATCGATCAGCTGAAACTATTGCGTCCTTTAGAAATGTTTAAACTTGCTCGCTTGAATTGCGTACTGCCATCTACCCTCATAGTTATGTGGAATAGATTCTTCCGGCACATTTACGGCGTCTGGAAGAACCCCGGCTGACACTTGTGGTCTTGTAAACCGGTTTGAGTGGCTGGTTTTGCATAAATAGCAGTTTGTAAGCTTATCGCGGTTTTGAGCCAGTTCAAAATGCCATAATCTGATACAAAACCATCTTGGTGCTCTAAGTGCCTAATCCCGAAGACTCGGCGCACAATGGTTGCCAACACTAAGTCCACATCTGTGATATTTGCTACCTATAAAACAAAGAAATGAAAGCGAGAATTAGGGTATCTCATGCGTTGAAATAATAAGCTATATGAGCATATCATTTAGACCCTGTAATTAGATGAAATCCAGTCTTCTTGAAGCAAATGTTGTTGATTTTTCAAGTTTCTGCCACATAATATGAGAAATAAAGGGGTACAAATGGGATGATGCCCAGGAGGTCACGGAGGCACCAATGCCTGGGATTTCCAGAAAGGGTGAGATTTGGAAGAGACTGCTGATGTGGCTTGGGTCTGGGAGTTGGGAGGATGGTGGGCTTGGCTGGAGTAGGATTCAGCCATTATCTATTACTCATAAATAAACTTCATCAACAAAGTTTACATAGCTATTACTTTGGCTGAAAATATAAGGCGTCCTTTAGGTTGTGCTGCATTCTTCTTTGCTGAGCTTTCATACACTTGCGTGGTTGCTTTGTTTGTTGCTTCTGCTTAAGGAATTGCCGTCGTGGCCGGTTATAGACTGGCACGGAATCTACAGGGCTCAGGGTTAGCTTCCGTTGTTTGGTAGAAACGCATTTTACGATCTTTTCCACTCTCCCGTAATGCGAAAATCTTGCTGGCGGTGCGCGGGATGCTGCGGCCGGATTTCAGTTCTTCCATCGCCATTGCGACCGGTACCATATCCGCCAAGATTCTATACTTCTTACTGGCGGGAGGTTGTTGAGTCTTTTGGCGGACGGTGAATGGGGAGTTGGGATAGAGTCAGTCCATTGCAGTGTCATTTATTTACGATCTTGATTCCGTTCGCCTAGTAGCGTTCTTGCCCGTCTCCACCATACCCTACCGTGCGTAATTGAAGTGGAAGAAAAATAAACTAACAAAGTCGAGATACTATCTTCAAACAATGTTAAATCTTATTCTTGGCCGAATCGAATCTTAAACATATTCCGAACCCTCCGGCATTTGTATTGCTTCGGTCACCTGCTCTTCCCTCTAACTCCATCTCCTAAAGGAAACTATGATGTACGATGCTTTGGATGCAAAACTCACGAAAATGTAAAAGCTGAGAATAAAAGGGGCTTTTGTTGTTGAGCCCTTGGATGTTGAAGACCATTGAAAAAAAGCTAAATAGGCGGCTAAAATGGTGCCTCTAGATATACGCATTAAAACACATCTATTCCGAATCTTGTATGAAATCTTGGAAACCATAGAAAAGTGTACAAAAACCTAAAACCAAACCCATTATGCTACATATTCAATCTCTTTGTTCTTTCATAACCAAAACGAAGTTCTACTGGTGAGCACAGAGTGTAACTGGCGACCATATTCATAAGCTCAATTAACAGATAATAGAATATTACTCCGGAATAATTTATGTCTTCGTCCACCACATAATCATGAAAAAACTCCGTTCCATTCTCGCCTAAAGATATAAAACAAATTGAAAAACAAAAAGCAATAGATTTTACACAGTTCTTGGATCTGGAAGTGTGGTGAGTGCTTGGAATTGACTAGATCTTGGGTAGACCGAGAATGGGCGATCCCAGCGGGGAACCTTACCCGGATGTTCTGGAATCCAGGATATTGCCGGCCCGGTTGCATTACAATGCGTTGGCTGCATTGGTTGCTTACGTTTTGTTATGTTGATGATATCATTTAAAACTATCACCGACTTTTAACGGTTGTGCGAAGCAACAAGCTGTAACCTCAAAGCAACGTCAAGGGAAAAAACGTCATCACGAATTTTATTCCAATTTCCTCTTCTCTATTACGGCGTTTCTCTCTTTTTATAGTCGGCCAGTTGATCTGTCTTGGTCCTGCTGCACCATCGTCTAAAAAACCATCTCGCCCCATATTTTGCTGGCCCCATCTGCTTTCCATAACAAGTACCTTTAACCCCACATGTCACTTATTATTTAAATATTATTAAACTAACATTCTTTTGCTGCCATTTAAAGATTACATAGGCTTTTATTTTCATAAGACAACCCATAGCCGCTGTTGGTGGCTGGCAGTCCGGCTTGCCGGTCCCCATGCTCGTCCTCTTGTGGCTGCAGGCTGGGTGCTGCGGCGGGTTCGCGCGGGCGGATGGCACGGTGGTGTGAGGATTAAGTATGCGCTCATGCCGAGGGTGCGATGGGAGGAGATTGTAGCAGCGCGGGTTGAGAACCGGTGCATTGCGGCGGTGGTGAGAGTTTTGTGGGTTTGATGGTGCTTTACATGCTGCCATGTATATGTATCATGATGGTTGGAAACAATGTTCGGAACTTAATTGCTTGGCAGAATCGCTTGCGGTTGTTCGCGGTTTCATTTGAGTCTCGCGAATTTACTTTTTTTAATTAAAAGCGGGGCGGTGAGATCGTTGGCGTCATTTGGCGTACCTACCATTACAAATGCGCACCCTGGCAACCTGCATATCTGCCATGCATGTATGGATCTGGAAAAAACGAAGTTAACCATATGCGTGTAATAAAATTATATTCGCCCGCCGCCTTTAAATATCTTTCCGTCCTGCCATTACATGAATAAAATCAAAATGTCGCCCAAATCAAGCTAAAATACCATAGTAATGTTCACCTCCTCAGGGGGCATTTTTGGTAGTATTTGAACTAAACCAAGTAGCTCTGTCTGAACGTTGTCATGGGGTTTTGCTCACTTATCTCCAACACCATTGGCTTAATACATGAGAAATAATTTAACAATGGACCATTTGAATACCAGGCATGACGTAACCTTATCATGCATTGGTATAATAGTCGAAATAAACAAGAGAATTGCCGAGTATGGAAGCCGTTTTACGTGTTAGTATCCTAGGAAGATCTTTCCATTTCAAAACCATCGGCCGAGAAAGGTCTGTCAGTGCCGTATTGTGATTAGTAATCAAAAGGGCATTCAACTATCTCTGAAGGAAAAGTGGGTCCCTAGCCCTACTGCAGGTAGTAGGACCACAAAGGAGCTTCAGATGTTCACCGCCTTGCTTTAAAAGAAGCGATATGGCGGCCCGTCGCATGATCCATAGAACTACCAAAACCCAAAGCCCGATACACTACAAAAAGCCAAGAACTTCAGGTGTAGGAAAAACCAGATTAAAGCGCCAAATATGCATCCCACAAAAGACATCTCCGACACATAAAAAGGAACAACACCGCGTTCATCCCTAGTAATTTCTAAGCTCGAGGAAAAGAAACCATAAAGTCTAGCCAAGGAAGATGGGTCTAACAGCGAAGTAGCAGTCCGGATCCACGGCAAGAGAAGTAAGTGAGTCCTAGAACCTCCGAACTCTGGGAACTCCCAAAAAAAACTCCCAGGGGTTCCTTTCAATGCCTCTTTCCATTCACTCGCCCGACTTCAGCTCACCCCTCAATGAGTTGGACCCCATTTGCGTTGCTGGAGTTCCGGCCGGAGGGTGGTAATAGGCGTCCTTTGGGTCATTATTTTCTTGAGTTACTCCATGGACATGTCACGGGACGTTTGAGTTGTTTAAACAGGTCATTGAAAATGAGCTAATCCAGTTTAGAATTGGCAACAGGGCTGGTTTCTGAGGTGTCGGCGCCAAACTGATGCGGCTGTTGGCTGCTTGTGGTGAGAGTAGGAGGATTTAAATGGGCAGGAGAACGATCTACTTCGCCTGCTATCGAGAATGAAACGATGGGAAGCGATGTAACAAATGATCCCGATGTCTATACGCAGGTCGGCTCTATGCTGCTATTACAAATTCCTAGGTTTCATAAGAAGAAGAAAGAAGAAAGATTATGATCCTCAAAGGGATTTAGTATGGATTCTATTTGGAAATGCAGAAAAAATGTCCGCTGTAGATTAATGAAGCTCCGCGTGGACGTCCCGGCTGGTTGGGGTTGGGGACGTTGCCTGATGGCATTTGGGAGAATTTGGCGGAGTGGGCTACCCTGATGTTGGGTATAACTATGAAACATCTGCGAGCTTTGGGTCGAGGTGTGATTGCGCCTCGATTTGTGCCTAATCAAGCTCCAGTCCTTCCCGCGACGTTGGTTTGTTTCTCTTGGAACAAGAACATGAATTAGTCATTAATTAGCCAGAGGCAACTGGTTCTGTATTTTCTACAAAACTATACTCTATTGATTATGGAAGCTTGATGGCGTTTCAAAGAATTCTGTCGGCTAGTAATGCTTGTCCAATTAAAGTAATGCTTCTCTTTCACTATTTTTTCTTTTGCAGGCATATGATGCATCCAAATTAGAGAACTTACAAATGCAAATGAGTCGATGGTTTGCAGAATGGCATCACTCGACAGATTGAAGGCCGTCAATTGCGGTGATGGTGTGATCCAGGAGTTGCTGCAGCCCTGGATGATGAGAGCCAATCATTTGGAGTTAAGCTGATGAACTGGGAAGATGATTTTTTAGTAAATGCAAATGAATTTAGTCCACTACAGAAACACAAAGATCCAATAGGGTAAGGCAAATGATATTGAGGCTTCTCAAGTGTGGCCAACGTTATGAAGACACTGAATGGGATGGTGATATTGTTGTTGAAGAAGTGCTAACAAGCTGAAGCCACAAGATCACACTCCGGCTCTTGGGCCAGGCTCCCAAATGTTATATGTATATTGGTCCGGTAAAAGGGAATTCTATCCTTAATAAAATTATCATTTATTATGTCAATAAAATTTAAACTGCTCCTCCCTAAATTGCCAGGATAATAGAAGTCCCACGTGTTGACCTGTTGTCATTTCTAACTTATCCTAGCTTCGCTTCCAGCGCACATCACTTTGGGGAGCCTTCATTTAGTTGCGTGTGCTGGCTGGAAATGACGTTTTTGGACTACGGAATTTCTATGTACTTATCTCGTTTCGGCGGTTGGTTCTGTCCGGGGACGTTTCGGGACTGGACAGGGAACGATTATGAACAGCAGATTGATGTTTGGGGTAAGGTAAGGAATTTGGCCTGCCTGCAATATATATATAGGACTGTGGCATGTTGATCAATTTTTTGCTTTGACTGCAACCAAGGTGCTGACAGCCGGTTCCTGTGATCACAAAGAGATTGTTTGACTGCTCAGTTCACTTATTCGTTCTGAATCTGACGGTGGCATACGGGTTCCAAGGTTGTATATGTATGTAAAGTTACCGTACCCGTAGATGGTGAGACCAGTAACGGTTTTCCGGATTCCCATGATTTATAAGTCTCATCTTGAGTAATAATTACAGGAGAATACAAGAATGGTAATACGTTTTAGAGTTGTGAACCGACTTATGATGCTTATGTAGCATATTTGCTAAACCTCTCACTGCCTCATTCATGTGATTGCCTTAACTACATGTAACGCTCTGTAGTCCACGGTTGATGGCCAATGCCTTGATTTTGGTGTGTGATATAGATGGGGCGTTCCTTAGGTATAGATGACGTCATCTTTCAATAGATCATAATAATACGATCGTGGAATTTTATTTACTAATTCCAATTTACAGCATTCTGAGAATATGAAGGAGATGAGATTGAAGATCTGAAAATAATAGTTACCACACAAGGCTACATAAGATGTTTCAGATTTAATACCAGATGTTATCAGAAGTTCTTAATAATCCCTCATTTCCGCAAGAAAAATATAAACCTATTCAGTCTTATAAATTAGATAGAAAAGCAAATTTCTTGGTTGCCTAAAATAAAGGAATACCCTAGAGAGAATATGAACCATAAGAGGTGTATCGCAAGGGAGGATCACAAGAATACATCAAGAAAGTATTCAGTCACACTGTCTAAACAGATGAAAGCTTGGAAAAGAGAGACAGAGGATGTGTGGGTTGAGATATAGTAATCACGAAAAACAGTGGAGATTGTGAAACGGTGTCTCAGTACTCAAATTTAGAGAAATCATCCCACAGAATAATTCACCCCAGGCAATCCAGGAAAGCTGGCAGTTAGGAGTAGGATACTATAAAAATGAAGCCTTCAGCAAATCAGATGATTGAAAAACTTTGCTGAGAGGCAAAGATTACCAATCGTTAACTAAATAAAATTAGCTCAATCAAGGTCGAGATCAAGAGAAATGAAAGGAGTACATACGACATCTAACAAAATGAACCACTCAGTGAGGAGAGGCGGCTGAGAAAGAAAATGCATATAAGGTTCTAGTGGTCTATCTTGCAGCTACAATACGTGTTTGTTTAATGCCTTACTTTCTTTTTAGGATTGTAGAAACATTTGGTGACATTGAATTTATGATCTAGTCTGGAGGTGAGTGTTTGACAGGCGGCTTTTAGGGAGAGAGAGATTAGCAAAAGGATTACAAAAGAATTTAAGAACCAATGCAAAGGAATAAACAAAGATTAAGAGCTTCTAACTCTTTGGGTGTGACGATCACTTGCTCGCGGATTGTGTTGTGCAAAGTAGTTCAGCGTCACGAGCTAATACAAAAGATGTCCAGTGTTCTTACAGAAGATTTTTTTCCTCTGGATGGACATTCGTATCTGTCATAGGAACTTCTATGATGATTTGCCCTGGATGTTCATAGAGTACAAGTGCTATTGTGATTTAATGTAGTTCAATCAGGACAGATAGAACATTCCCTTTCAGAGCCTGAATCAGTAAAATGTATTATATGAGTCCTATTGACTAAAACGAACACCAGCTGTTAAGCCATGCTACAGTAACTTAACTACTTTAAGCATTTACAGCAAAACAAGGCAATGTGATCACCAGGCACAATAACTTCGTCACTCCCTTAAGTAAACATTGGCATACGGTACCTTTTGACGATGTTGCTTGTGATCTTGTGAAGAGGATTGTTGAATATGTTAAGAGTGGGGTTGCATGAAAACATCAACATCTATCGTCAGATGTCAAAAACCCAAAACGAAAGGGTTGCATGCAATTATTTGACATGAAGTGATTCGTGTTGGCATCGATCCCATTTCAAAAAATACAATTTCCTTCTAAATCTACCAGTGAGCCATGTAAATACAATAGATATACTCTGTTGTTTGTGCTAAGAAAAACGTTACAAGCAAAGTGAGAATGGAGTTAATCTATAAAAGGATATGCACCAGACTAATTGGCATTCATTGTATCTCTGTTGACAATGTGATATAGGAATCATGATACCTGATTTGTTTGTTTGTCTTAACTCATGGGATGTAGGTTCAAGCATGACGAGCAACACACTTGTGAAACCAATATACAGTCATAATCAAAGTCATAAATCACAGGCAATGAATATAAGCCTCTCAGGAAGTCAATGTGAGTCATTTATCAAAGTCATGGAAATCAAAGAGACGTGAATATAGGGGAAATATCTGAGGGAGATGATCTTTGATGGTGGGAGGCTTCCTGAGAAGATAGGTGCAGTGTGAAGCAGACAGTGGTCAGAGCAGGGTTTGGTGTGCATGGGCTGAGAACAGCATGTCAGTGGATGTTGACAGTATGGACTTGATTGTGTGGTTCAGTAGGTCGGGGTGGGCAGAGGTAGAATGAGGCGGTTATTCTGTTTAATTACAGGAGAATATTTACTGTTAGTACAAGAGATGAAGTTCGAATCAATAAAAAAGATCTCATATACAGGAGAGGATCCTACATACTAAATCTGTTGCAAACCAGGCTCAAAAGGAATACCCAGGAATTCTAACGCAGGGATAGCTAGAGAAACAAATTGAAAATGCCTTCTTCAATTCTCAGACAGACAGAATTGAATAGGAAGGCGCCCGAGGCGAAATTAAACACAATGTATGGCAATGAGTTTTGAGACACCGTGGGTTTTATGCGGATGATGAGCTAGATTGAAGAAATTTGCAAGGAAATAGTAGATGATGCTCTGGTTTGCTGGTTTGTAAAGCCAGTCTGTGTCATTTTTCATAGCCCAGGGGTGCTGGCTGCTGGAGATCGGTTTGCGAGCTGCGGTTTTGGGCCGCGGATTGTGAACTTGACAAATCCAACCCCTCGCAGTCCCAATCGGCTTTACAATCTGGACATTTTCTGGGAACCTGAACATTGAAATAACAATTATAAACAAAAAGAAAGACTGCAGCCATTGATAAAAAGGAAGCAAGGACGGGTAATGTTACCTACCTCTCTCCTTGAGAACTTCATTTCTGCGCAGTACTTATGCATCCGAACTGTACATCCTTCAGTGTTGCATACCGCTAGCCTGTTCCAAACATACAATTATACTTATCCAGAAAAATCCGTCCCATTCCGCCTATCAACCAATACACCCCATCTAAAATTATCGAAAAATTTGAAAACGCGCGGTGCAGAAACTGGCTGACCAAGGCAATTCCCCATCTTCAGTTCTACTAAGCCATTTATCGTCTATGAGTTTGTTGAGTGCCATCTGCTTCTGAGTTAATGTCATTTTAGGGGCTGCAACACACTGATTTGAATTGCTAGCTGCCTGAGATTGTGTTTCTGTCTGCAACGAAGTAATTAGTAACAACACTTATATATGTAATTTACATATGAATGGCACACTTACCTGCGAATCCAGACGAATATTCAGTGCTTCTGTACTGGAAATTTGCCCACTTCCTTCAGGGTCTTGAGCTATTGCTTCCATCTGCATTGTTCAAATGGTGTGTTACCCAAAAAAGAGAACCGCCCCTGGACCTTTTTTTTTTTTCTTCAAAGAAAATGCACAATGTCAACAAACTCCTACTCCAACTAAAAGACAAAGAGAGAAGAAGAAGGGATAATTGCATAGCCCCGCGTCCATTTTACTTCCCTCATTTGCGAGGAAACATTAGCTCAAGACCATAATGGACCGATCGTCGTGCTGGCGTCGCCAGCACGGTTTCCGTTTTGGTAGGTCGAAGAATAAATTTTACGTTCCCCATTTCAAAGAAAAGGAAATTAAAGTAATTACTTCCCCTCAACATTATCCTGTAAATAAAAAAAGTTTGAGATTAGAGTTCCTAAAACCAGACCGTACCCACCCCTAGTGGGGGTGAAATTTATGGTGAGGAATACGATTAAAACATGCCATGCTGAAGGGATTCACAAAGAGTTCACAGAGCATGGTGTGTGCATGCTTGCTCCTGGGATTATGGAGACTGGGGCATAAGAGACTGATTGGGCAGGGTATTTTAGTGTGCTGGCAGCGGGCGCTGCCGTAAATTAGCAATAGCGGTGTTTGAAATATGTGTGGTATTTTTGGTGCTCTTCTTGTTTTTGGATCCAGTGTGATTCCTTCTTTTTTCATCTCATAAAAGAGTGTGAACCAATGTTGGGCAAACTGTTCTGGTCCCATCAATTGCTCTGTGGTTAGTCTAAGTGAATGCTTATCACTTGAATTGCGACCGGAACTCTCAATATCAATAAAGAAAACCATAAGCCATGAGAATCTGAGGTTAGAGAGTGAAAATTAGAGATATAGAAAAGTATTTAATTTATATATAGAAACATTATAACATTCTGAGAATATTATAAATTAAAATATGCTGTGGGTGGAACTTTGTGGGTGGCATTATTACGTTGGCATTGCTAGGGACATAGGTACATTTATTGACCGGTTTGTGTAGCGGGTAGACTTGTGCGTTAAAGATATGAGCTAGAAAAGTACATTGCATTCACGAGGTTAAAGCGGTTGCGTATTTCCTTTTGTGTTGGGTGGTTGTAGTTGTTGGAAGACTTTGAGAGCAAACATTAAGGTACGATAGAAGGTGCTTGGCAGCAAGGTAGATTACAAACTTCCCCGCGATAGAAAAATTAATTCCTCGCGATATTACTAAAGTATAAATTGGCAATTATCTTTGAGCGCAAAGTTATAATGGAACCTCACATCATTGCTACATTAGCGATGCTATGCTTCAGCCGTGATGCTACAATAAACTGATTTTCTGTGTACATTTGGAGGCATCGCGTCTGGTGGGCCTCGGACTCGAGTCCACCATGTCTCACGCTATTTATGCTAAGAAATCTATACAATTTTAAACGTTAGACTTTGGACCTTCATGTCTCATGCTATTTGTGCTAAGAAATTCATACAACTTGAATGTACTTTGAACTTAATGCTGCCAAAACTAGATTAAGGTATCGGCACAACTCTTTGAGTGGCTAAGGACTTTGAACTAC
The DNA here is from genome assembly GCA_021234155.1 of Isoetes taiwanensis. NCBI lineage: Eukaryota > Viridiplantae > Streptophyta > Lycopodiopsida > Isoetales > Isoetaceae > Isoetes > Isoetes taiwanensis. The sequence continues at coordinate 1,372,467 of JAJEKV010000056.1, forward strand.
AATAGATATGGAATTCGTTATGCTCAAAGGGGCCATAGCATCATTCAGATTCATATGATTTTCTATCCTGGGTGACGACATAAAGAATGTAAAAAATTCTAATTGAGGCACGGATGCTTTTACGAAGATGATTTGGAGCTTGTTCAGGTTTAGAGGAGAACCCATTGTAATCATTACATATGGTATGAGTATCTGAAATACCAATAACATATCTACAGTAAAGTTATTATGAATAGCCATATTGGAAATCGCCATTGTATATGATACATTTAAGAAATCTAAAACAACATTTGATCTAATTAAATACCAATGAAGTTCCATGATCAATCTTTAATGGCCGATCTATTGTATTTGTCGAACGGCTTAAATTTGGCGATGTGCACCGATTCACGATGGAGCCGGGGATTGTTGCAGGGGTTGAGAGTGGCAAGGCACGTTTATTGGTCGGTCTTTGGGTTGTGGGTTCTGTGTCAGTCGTTGGCGGTTAAGGTTGTAGTGTGTTTTTGGGTGGGTGGTGAACTGATGGTTGAGTCTATGCCGACTAAGGTGTGTTGAGAAGCAGGGCGTTGCGTGGTTAGAGCGCTGGGTTCGTGATGGGGAATGATGTGCCATCTGTACGGCGTAATGCTCGTACCCGGGGTGCAGAGCTGCAGAAGCGATGGGTGACGGTAACGAAGCGCTGCCAAAGATTTCGGCACTTTACCAAGATTTGAGTAATGACCAAATGTATAAGCGGACCAAAGTTGCATTGTATTAGGACGATACTTTTACATACCATTCGACCATGTATTTTATAGAATACTACATGTTACAAGCCTACGTAGTCATTCGTATCAATCAACATATGGTCTTAAGTAAAATTCAATTCTTCGTTTGATTAGGTTGATGCGGTTGGCCGGTGCGGCGGCGTGAGGCGGAACGGCTGGAGGCGGTTTTGCAGAGGCCAGGGAAACATTAACCGCTATCGTTAGAAACTGAATGGCTGGTACATACAGCCCAGTAAGGGCATAATAAAGGGACGCTGGAATATAACTCAAAAATCAAAGCATTAGTATAACATGAACTAGTGAAGCACATTGTGATAAAGATGTTAGTGATGAAGCAAACCAAAAATTTGGACCGGTAGAGGCGGAATTATTGTTAATGGAAACTACAAAACACGCAACGCGAACCTTTATTTCGGGTACTTCGAAACCAGCTCAACATGTCTTGATGATCTTACAGCACTTTTCACTAATTACATCATGGGCAGCCGTCGCGAAACAGCGCCATGGTAAATTTTACAAACATATCCATGCATAAAATAACCACAAGCGTTTACAACGTCCCTACATTAGAAGGGGCTTACGCTAAGAAGAAGCGGTTGGGTTGCTACCTTTGGATGAGATGTAAGTATTGATCTGAAGCCCCCTCAACTACCGATGGAGGTGTAGATTGGTCTATAATATTGCTACTGCTGTTCGTATTTCTGTGATATTCCTTCTTTATGTAATAGTCCGTTGCAGTGAAGATTCAGGCTTTCACAGCTCCAAAAGAGAGCAATAAGATTTCGCATACTTGGTTGTTATAATGCTCCATATATAATCATGGAAAAGGAACCTCTTCTAGCAAATTAGCAAATGTTGCTTCTCATGTCTGGAACACTTGTTGCAGGGGAAATGTAAAGAACTTATTTGGCATGTCTAAGCAGGTGATACTGACTTCGCCCGACTGTAGTAGTCACAAGAACAATAAGAGCAATGGAGACAACCCAAAGCGGAGTTAACGGTCATTCTTTGGTCAAAGGTAAAATCTAATATTGACTGCAATATTGAATGAAGTTTGGCCAAATGAACTGAACTCTAAAGCTATATATCTATCCAGACTAAATAAGAACTGTATCCTTACATCTAGTGGTGCCACATTGCATAAATAGCAACCAAGCGGGTGACCTCTTAAATTTAGTTCTATTGGCCAAGCGGGTGAACCCATGTCCTACTATCCTTTAGCATTCAGATAAACAATCAACTTAAATAACATAGTGCATAAAGCTACAACAAACATACCTCCGAGTTTAATCGCAGAAACAGAACATTTTCAAAGTCCAGGAGCACCCGGTGTGCAGAACATGAGATGGCGTGTGAGTGCTAAAGAGTAGGCGATTGAAAATATTGAAACCACTCTGTGACTATTTACTTATCCATGAAGAAACAAGCTAAACATTAGGTTCAATGAGGAACTAAGGTGAATGTGACCTTGCATTAAACGAATGCATTCCCACCATAGAGTAGCGAATAACAAAAATGGGAGAGTTACAAGTAATGTCTGTACTACTTTTACAATGACGATGTAACAATTAAAAGCATTTTCCATGCCTAAGAAGAGAAAGAAACTGAAATTAGGGTAAGACTAAATCTTTGCCAAAGGCTTGGCTATGGCCACCAGCTTAATTGAGATCCAGAAGCTTGGCTTGAGAAGCGGCCATGGCTGAGGGAAATGAAAGGACTTGAGAGAGAGCGGAGAGGGTCGAGATACTCGTGAGACGGAAATACTTTGCTTTTCTAATTTTCTGACCCTCTGATCCGAGAAAATAAAGAATCGGACTGACTAAAAAGAGAAAGCTTGGTGATATGGCGGGATCATTGGCATAGCAAGCGAGAGGAGGTGGGGTTAAGGCAGCCACAGCACAAAACTAATGACAAAAATCCCTCATACATTCATTAGCGCTGTCTCATAGAAAGAGTGTGCGTAATGTTGAGAGCTTGGCTTTTTGGTCCCATGAAAAATTTCTTCTGAGTTTACTTTGGTCAATGAATATCTTGAGTTCATAGCTGGAACTTTCCATTGTCTTAATAGAAAATCATAAAAAAGAAAGTGGGGGGTTAGGCAACCCTCCAAAAGAATTCTATTATACACTAACTTTGTCATAAAATTTTCAATTTCCTCTGGTCCGAGAAATTTTTAGTTTTGCAATCTCAGGAATTCGAATTGGGGTGCCGCCCAACTCAAATCTTTGCACCTTCTAGAATTATGTTGCTTGGCGTTTCTTAGTACAGCTATAGTTCTTGAAGTTGAGAGATGAATTCCTTGCTTACGTGTCCAAGCATTGTATGCGCAATTTGATGCGGAGAATCTTTGGCGGGCATGCAAGAGTTGATCAACAATTCAAAGCGATTTTTTGGAGTCTTTGTTTCACAATTTGCGAGAATTACCTCGATCACCTACACCGTCGAGAAGCTGCCTCACATTTCATCTGGGCCGTGGATTTCACTAGGAATGAAGAAGCTACATATGAAATTAGAAAGAAATTAGGATCAAGAATTCCATCGCATGAAGATGAAAAGACAAAGGTAGTCCTTGTTAAATGCTTCTACTAAGTAAATTCTTTGAATTTTTTGTTCTAAATTGCTGGCCCGATGTAATGCCTTTGTTGAAACGAAGAATTCATTCAATAGTCGCGAATTTATGGACTTTGAACATGATTTCAACATGTCGGTGTAATTTAAATTTGTTACTTGGTTTAATTTGTTAAATTTGTTTCTTGATGGGTGAATTAGGGGTAAGATACAAACTCCATACTCCATGATCTTTGTGAGGCGGGCATGCCACCACTAGAGGGAGAAGCAATCTATCTGTTTCATTTCTGCATTGCTCGAATTAAAAATTACCATAGGAAAGGTTACCCGGTTCGAGGGCTATGTATGGAGATCCACGAGGATGAGGTGGTTTCATGAGGGGAAGCCGTTTGGCACGATGGAATATAGATATAGTTAGATCTACCAATACAACGCACGAGCTTCTCCGTGATCTATGAAGTGAGAACAAAAGGTCATTTGATAAGATATGGGCAAATGCAGTGGGGGTAAAATGGACATGTACGGGGAAGGATGTTAACCCTATGATTATTTATCACGGTATAGCGGTATCTGCGGATCCTTTACTTTCATTTGCTAGACGCCATTATTTGTAGGATGAGGGTAGCTCCCTCACTGCGGTCAGTGTGGCGTTGACAAAAAGTCCAAAACGTACAAGGCATGTCACGTATGTAGTTCCATAGATGTTGAAGGTGAATACCATTTTCTTGTTAGCATCCGCATCACGAAGCGTGAAGCGATATCTATCTTCATGAGGGTCTAGATCTAAGTGAGTATTCTACTGATCATTGCAAATACCCTCTGCAAAACTGGCGACATTTTCTTAGTGATTTATTATGGGTCGAAGCGCGCCAGAAAAGACTAGATTTACGATAACTCAAATTTGGAGTGTTCTATGATTGTAAATATTTAGGTCTCTTGAGCCCACTTGAGGGTCTATATGAGATAGTGAATACATTTCCATTTCATTTCATTTCATTATAAAAACTAAAGTGACATGCTAAAGAGTGCAGAATATGGTGGAATCTCATTTTGAGGGATCTTTGAGATTATGGATGTTGGCAATCTTTGTAGAAGGAGTTGGATCGGCTGTCATATCACGAGGTACTTTATAATAGAGGTATTTGCATTGATAAGGTACTCGTTACGTATGGATTAAATTTGCATTTCATCAATGTAGATGCTATGAACCACATCGCGGTACTTGCAAGCGAAGAAATATGGAAGCCTCTCTTTCAAAAACGAGGCCGAAATAAGAGGATTCAAAGAAGAAGAAAGAAATGGATCTTTATGGCCCGGCGAAAACAAAGGTCACGGTTGCAAATGATATTTCTGATTGATAAGAAGGGTTTCATTCGGCCCGGTTGGAAGAAAATAAGGATTGTCAAAAGAATTAGAGCAAGCTTGTGAGCAATTGTGTGAGAATGCTACATCTGAAGAAAGAGTGGAAATTCTAGGGGTGCTAGAAATTGGATGCGAACTAGATCTCTCAAAAGCGACGAGAATTAAACACAATGAAAAGCAATCATTAACAATTTGAGGTCTTTGCAGCTCATAAGTATTCAAAAATACGGATGTGTGGAGAACAAAAGTCTTTGCAATGACTTTTCAGTCCAATGGTGAAACTAACAAGTCTGCTTTTGCCAAGCAAAATGGTCTGAATAGGAAGATTGTATTGGGTTCTTGATAAATAGAAGAGATTAGTTCTGAGCATGGTAGTGGACCATGGTCCATGTTCAAGAAAAATACTAAGATGTGAGACTCTCTTATGATGGAGAGCTAATAGTTGACTTTTTGGAGAGACTTACCACGAGAGTGTCTCTCCGAAAATACAGAAACATGTTATAAGGATTAGAGTGGCTAAAGGATTCAAGATCATGCATCATTACACTTCTGGAGGATACTTTCGGGTTAGTTTGATTATGCTGGATGTTGTTACAATTCTTTGTAATTACGCTTTCTTGGTATGCGACCAATGCGGAGTTTCATTTTACCCGGTATGTCGAGAGGGAATCCTAAGTTTGAGTTTCTTTCGGTTTTCATGCCTTGAAACCTTATGTTAGGAAAGTAAAAGACAGAGAGACATGATGTTGTGTTGTATCATATGAAGCTGATTTTATTAGAGCTTGCAATTAACAAAGTAAAGACATGATGAAAAAATTCATGGTCAAATTGTAGCAAATGCGTGTGAAGTTTGTGATCACGGACCAACATGCCATGGCAAGGAGAGAGCACCTATGCTTCAACAAGTGAGCTTTGGAGTCTCTTGTTTGTGAAGGGTAGAAAGTGAAGAATGGTATGCACATAGTACTTCGCTCTCAAGTGTAAAAGTGTGGACCCTGGCAGCTACCAACATGTGCAAAGAAGAGAATTTCAAAATGGTGTGAAGGTGGAGTGGAAGACATATGGCAAGTGCTAAGTTGTTCGTGTGACATTTACCTTCATTTTCAAAATTGAAGGTAAATGAAGTTCTTGAACTACTAGGTAGTTGCATGTGATTATTTTGTCCTTTGAGAAGCCTCCTATTTGGATTCCCTTGTCCTTGAGGTTTTTTCCTCCATGGCTTCCTTAGCGAGCAGCTTTGTTTTTATGCTTCATTATGGTAGCTTTATTTTTATTTTACCGTATTTGTTGTAGATATATGAATCTGTAGAAGAACACGATGCAAAAGATTGACATTATCTGCATTGGTGACATGAGAACCCCACACCTTCATTTGATGGTAGTAGAAGAATTTGCTAGAGGATGTTCAAATATGGTTACGTTTGGCTGTTATATAAGCCATGGTGGACTTACAAACTGAAGTTTAGCCCACATTAGGCGGATGTGAGTGGAAAGATTAGGTGGCCTTCTTTTGGGGCGTGTTGGAGAGAATAATGAGGGATTCGAGGCTTAGGAAGCTTGAACTTCGAGGATATCTATTATTGAAATTTGGAATTGCGACCCACGATTTAGAATGAACTACAATCGTTGAGATACATATAGGCCCCAAGGCTGTAGGCGAAAAGTACAAAGTGATTTTTGCAATGAAAAAGGACATATTGGAACATAGAATACAGGGAGTTCTTATAAAAGTTGTGCTTATTCTAGAAGTTGAAGTGCTCAAGTATTTACATTCCATTTTCAGGTTTATGCCCATCATTTAAGTTGCCTTGCAATTCTATAACACCATATGCAAAGGCAAATCTTAACTTTCGATTTACTTGTGGAGATGTTTGATTATTCCCCATAACATATGTATCAAGATGGCATTTTTAAATCACGACAACATATGTGCCATGGCAAAGCACATGGTTTTAAGTGCTCTTCTTCCAAGTATGATATAATGTTTTGCTTGAGAGAACAAAATTTTAAATTTATAATACAAACCATTACATACACATAAAACCATAAACCCCTTTTTGTTTGGGTGTATATTCACACGAGTGACTCGAGACATGAGAGCCCTTATAATTATGTTTTATGCATTACAAAATCAACACCATATAGTATGTTATCACGAGAAATCTTATAAGTATTTTCAAATCTTGTTATCTGATTATCATAATTTCACCGCACATCCATACCCATAAGCGAGGAATTTTTGTGGGCCAGTTGTAGATTAAGGAATAATGGGTGAATAATACCTGTTTAGACTCTGTTGCCAGTCACAGGTGTGAATATACACTGCAACAAAAGGGGTTTAAGGGTTTTAAGGTGTGTAATGTAATGGTTTTATGTGGTTATGATTACGGTACTTGAGATATGCTTGTGGTTATGGAAACTTGTCTCGAATTATCCGGTCATATGGTGTGTGGTGTATGTCTTGTAGTCACGGGAACATGGATATGGATGAGAGCAAGGAAGCGTGAAGGAAACTATTAGCTGGGCCAGACTTCTGGGCAGCCATTAGCATTCTTTGGCGTATCTCTTTACCAAAGCTATTACTCGGGGTGAGGCTGGAGGGTTAACAGTGGTTTAAGATTCTTAGGGACGGTTTGTTTGGTTAATGTAGTTTTCTTTGAGATAAAAAATTTTCTTTGCTGTTGTAAAGAAAATTTGTGTTCAATCGACAAATTGGAAATGCAAAGAGTTAATTGTAAAAAGGAAATTGCTGTTCAATCGACCAAATGGGAAATGCAAAGTGGATGTTATGAATCTTGAATTGCGAACATGATAAGTAGTTCCAATAACCCTTCTTGCCTACAATCCTGTGATGATGCATAGTCATAATATGCATTATGTTAATAGCAAGTGCTTGATGTACAGGCGCTACTTAGGAAAAGAAAAGGCTTGAAAGGGAGATTAAAACAAGAGTTGGAAAGAGCAGTGAGCGTGAAGAGGGAAACAAAATTGAGGGCTGCAAGGCGGTCTGAGATATTACACGATATCAAACCCAACTGTTTGATAATATGGCTACTTCTTCAAAAATCATATTCCATATCAAAATTTGGGCCATGGAAAATCACCTCTGAAAACTCAAGCAATAATCCATGTCCATCAATAATCGATTATTGATGTTGTCAGAGTATTATTTTTATTCTGCTTTCGTTGGAAGGAAAACCCTTGAGAATTTGGATGTATAAAAACATGAGTAGTATTAGTAGTTGGGATGAGCTTAAAGGCAGAGGGTTTCTTAAAGGGGCATGCAGGACCTGCTCTACTTATCATGAGCTCAGGATGAGCTCAAGAATATTAAGATTAAACGAGGAGGATCCTGGAGTTTTGCTCTCTCTGAGGTAACTTGACTGTGATGGAAGCTGGACCCAGAAGCCACATGAACTGACATGGTTTTGCTTAGTACGTAGATGGATTTTTGACTAGAGTTGGCAGCAATTAACTCAGAGGCTCAAAACATTGGATCAAACCATGGAAAAGAGAGCTGTAGTAATACATGGAGTGTTGGGACACGAGAAAATTATAAACGAGAAGCGAAAACCGATGATAAGTGCAGACATTCAAAGTAAAAGCTGAATGCTATGGAAGAGAATTTGAAAAAGATTGCTCAAAGAAGAGAGCTAAAGCATGAATTTTGTTTGAGGTGGCCCTGCGTTGTAGTAGGTCAGGCCATTAAGCTAATGAGTCGCGAACTAGAAGTTTGGACACCAAGAAGTTTTGTCACATATGTAAAATGAGCAATCATGATCTTTGATGCATGTCGATTCAATGGAAAAACAAAGAAAGAAAAAGCCCATTAAGCCTTTCTTTGTGACTCCTCAAGGGAAAGATAAAAGATTAGCGGGATAACACACATTGGAATTGTGGTGAGAAAGGACACTTTTGGCTGAGGAGATATGCGACCAAGGAAAGACCATAAAATGGTAAAAGCATCCACTAGTGAAGAAAATAAAAGCTCTTGATGCGAATGGTAAGTTAGTTCTAATACGTGAGATATTCGAGTTGTGATGACTTCGACAAAAAGCCAAAGAGCAAGGGATTGAAATCCTGAGTACTCAAAAGGATCTACCTCAAACAAAGAGAAAAACAATATCCCCAACATAGATGACGAGATTTTTGAAAATGTTAGGGGCGGAAATTTTGGAAAGTAAGATGCTCCAAGGGAGAAAACAATGACTTGAGTGGAAATCAAGCCACATGACACACGAGACCCTTAAGGATAAGGTGTCTCAGTTGGTAATTCTCCGCGCCATTGAATCTAAGTTACAGTATGTGGCGAGATTAAGAAGAAATTTGGAAATATGGGAATAGATGAGAATTGTAAAATGGGGAAAGTTTAAGAAGGACATTGGGAACATATTTACATTCGGTTCCATTATCATTGGGTAGATATTTTCCTCAGGGAATACCAAGTGGATAGAGTGAAAAGCAGTACAATTGCTGGGCTGAACCAAGCTGAGAAAAGCTCAATCGATGGTTCTTGTGAAAATGCATGGAGTTGGAAATTCAAAGTCGATTGATGGGCCAGCGGGAAGTAAACATCATGACTAATGTTTTGAAAAAAACTTAAATTGCATGACTTACAAAAGAAAGCCATTCGATGAAAATGGCCGGATCATGCGAAAATTAGGAACTGTAGGTATGCTTAAAAGCATCAGTTTCTCTATTGGAAATTTAGAGTTTAGCGAGGATTTCATAGTCTTAGAGCGGATCCTCAAGCAATAGATTATCGCTATTGCTCGGTGAATACGGCTTAGGGCCTCCAAGGCTGACCCATGATTGGTCAAGCAATACCGACCCCTAGCAAAGCGAGGAAAAGAGGCTGATCAATTCTGGACTTAAAGTATAACCATTATGCAAGAAGAAGCATTGTTTTCCGATGAAGAAGATTGCGAGGACATTGAGAGGAATGTCATAGACCGAAATTGTCGGCGAAGATGATTTCTATGGCATTGATACTCGGCGATGAATGGGATGGAGTATGCTCTAGGGTGGAAGAAACAAAAGAGTACCCTAAACATGTAGGTGGAGGCGTTGGAAAAGTACTTTGGAACCAACAAAAGCTCACAAGTTGGAAGATGGAAAACTTGTTCCATCTATGGGACTCCCGAGGCTATGAGAGCTAAACTTAGGAGCGAAGAAGAGCCCAAATTAATGAGATTGGAGCTCATCTTCCACCTGTCCTTACAATGTTCTCTTTTGTTCCTTGTTATCTTTGTTTCCTTATTATCTTTGTCCTTTTATCCCAACAAAGTTAATGATACTTTGGTTGAGGAGCTTAGAAGAAGAATTACAACATGGAAACACACCATGGTTTCACTCCAAGCGGATTCAGTCAAATCCTTTGGAAATAGCAAAAGCTCTCCGAATACCAAAAGGAGGATACTATCAAAACCTCCACAAAGTTTGATATGAGCGGTTGGGAGTTGGATCCTCATGTATGAACAAAGCACTTGATGTGCAAGTTGTTAGAAATGGTATAGCCTCTTATCCGAGGGCTAAGAGCACGATAAATATAAATCAAATAAGTCTTGCCGACCAAACCATGATGGGCGTGGCTCTGTCTTAATCAAAGGTCAATCATTTAACCTCGGTTTGCATTCAATTATTTGAACAAATGTGTACAAAAGGTGTTTTTGATGATGCAAATTAGGAGCTTCTCTATTGAAGAACAAAGCTTTAGCAGGGGAGCTAGAAAGAAGGGACGACTATTATTTCCATAAGAGATATCGAGAATGCTCATTTATGTTACAACCATAAGGTTAAGCAAGAAGACCACAGAAAACCCCAAAGGGGGATAAGGTGAGTGAAGATCCCAAGATCTTCACTAAAAAGGGATAATATATATGACCATGACCGTGGCGTCAACAAAAGGAAGGCCAGAAGAGGTGAGTGCCGATAAATAGGACGAAGCGAATCTTGGAAGCTTGTTAGGAAGTTACAAAGAGGGCGATGAAATTTAGGACGGGCAAAGCGGATCAAGCGACCAAAAGCAATAAAGGCCATGGGGTTGTCCATGAGAAACAACAGTATATAACTTTGAAATATGTTTTAAAAAGAGAATAACAAAGTTGAAAGCTTAGTAAATATTTAAATACAAATGTGCTTTGGACATGTGGCCAAAAGGCACTAGGATTCACGGTTAAAGATTAAATATTTAGAAAACACAAAAAATAGATGTTGGAGATTACTTTGCTTAGGATTGCCATGTTGGGCGGAATTTAATTGTTGAGATTATAAAAGAGAAACGTTGTATTAGGAAAATTTTTGGAATAAAATTGTGATGATATTTTTTCTCCCTTGGCGTTGCTTTGAGGTTATAGCTTATTGCTTATGATTAATTGTTAAAAGTCCATGTTTTTAAGTATTAACAAATAACATAACAAAAAGATAAGAGAAAGCGAAGGCAATAACGAAGGGCCGGGCATTAGAGCTGGCTGGCCTTGTGACATCCGGGCACCTGTCCGTGATGCCCCACATAATGCCCATTAATCCTACCAGGTGAGCTAAGCCCAGAGTACGCCATTCGGAGCCTGCCAGTGACCTCAGGATCAACCTTGGTGAAAATCTGTTTATGGCTGTTCTTCGTTTTCAGTTTGCTTTATATCTTTGGAAAGAGGAGAATGGAAATGGAGTTTTGCCGATGGTTATGTGGTGGGCGAAAAGACATAAATCATTCGAGCAATATTCTATTGAGGAAGTTAATCTTGTTTATGGGAGAAAATATGGTCAGGGCTACACACTCGAGTTTCCACAGTAGAACCGTTTTGGTTATGAAGAACAAAGAGCTTGATTACGGATACTTACGGTTATGATTAAGTGGATATACTTGTGGTTATGGAAACTTGTCTCTAGTTATGGAGTCATAGAAAATAATTATTGTAGTGTATGTCTTGTGATCTGGGCATGGATATGGATGAGCAAGGAAGCGTGAAGGGAAACTATTAAGCGGATAGACTTCACAGGCAGCCATTACTTGGTAGACAGGCTTACGTGTATCTCTTTCTGCCCCATTACTCGAGGGTGAGAAGGCTGGAGGTTAGCAGTAGTACAATATTTCCACTATCCTAGCAGTCAAGCAATCGCCGTCGACAAACAACAATGAGAAATAAAAAGTAATACCGGAATCAAAAGATTGTTAAATGGCCCAAAGAGTTTTAAGTTTACTGCAATCATGTTTGTTGTGAAATTTTAATTGCAAGCTCGTGGCATAGAATTGCAAGATATAGGCCTTCCATAAAGTCTTTTATTTCGGCTCAAGATTTATAAATAGCAGAATTGATTCTCCAAAGACATCTTTTCCAAAAGTACCAATTCTTTGCATCATTCACCACTTGGCAGGCCTTAAGCGGCCATAAATCTCAAGCCTGTGTCAAGCAAAATGCGAATGGAGATTTACTCTAAAACTCAATTTTGAGACTCTAATTAGAGTAAGACTAGTGAAGCAAAGGACATGAAGCAAGTTGTGATAGATGTGCGAGGAGGTCCAAGCTCTACTCGGAAATATAATTGGTACATGAGTGTGCGGGTATAACTTGGGAATGGATGATGAGGAAGTATCAACCGTGGAAATTATAATTATGAGAAATGGTAATTACCAAATTCTTTTCCAAGTCGGCTTGAAGGCAATTTAGCACCCTTGAAAATGGTCTTAAATATCTGATCGAGGAAAAACATGGATCTTGCACTCTGTTCATAAGAAATAGAACTCTATAAATAAACTAAACCTCTTTCCGGACTTGATATAAAAAAATCTGGAGATAAAATTCCTAGTAGCTCCAGCCATGGTCCAAGAACCAAGCGACAATAAATGATGCACAGCCAAGCTTTAGATGCTAGAGGTTTGCGGGCCCCGGTTGGAGAGAAAATTCCATCTTCGTAGTAGGTGGTGGAGATCGTAGGTGGAAATCATCGCTACGGACTCGGCCCAGCGAGAACCGTTGGCTAAGATCACGAGCTGGTGACGGTGAGCACACATGTATCAAGCTGGAAGATGAGAGGCCAAATAAAACCTATGTGAGATGAGCTGCCCGGGTACGTATTTGCGCAAAGAAATCGTGATAGCGGTTCTGAGACTCAAAGCGCAATATGTATTAGGTACGCAGGAGAAATCAAAGCCCAAATAAAATCGATGTGAAATTTGTTGCCTCCTTAAGGACTATATTTTACAAAAGAAATAAGTGATGGATCATTGCACAAAAACCCTGAACAAAACCACGGTCTGCAACACAGCATTCAAAACACTGCGACCACTGCGTCATAAAGCTATGACCTTCGGGATCTGGTTTTAGTAAAGAAATTGGAGACGCGAAATCCTTAGGAAAAACTCTAAAATGCATTTAGTTCGAGGCACACGTAGCTTTGAGCTTTGGAAATTCATAGGTGAACCATCTGAAAGATGACACCAAAATCAAGGTCAGTGTATGTGCACTCTAGATGTACACATCAGTACATCCCGCAAAATACAGACATGAAATCATGTAAAAACCATAGGAAAAAATGTACAAAAATACAAAAGAAACCCCCTGTTATTTTGCTACATATTATTATAGAGGCAATGGCATTGAAAAAGCAGTGACCCCTTTAACAAATAAGAGCACCAACATTTTTTATGTAAAGGTGCAAACCTTTTTGAAAAGCAGGATTGCCATGGGGTTGTGAGACATTAGAAGAGAATGTACCGCTATAGTAATTTTAAGCAGCTAAATCCTAGCAATTGGGACTTCTACAACGAACCCGCGAGATTTGTGGTGGCTGACAAGACCGACCGAGTTGGACATCTTAATGGGAAGGAAGGGCAGAACATTAGATCAAAGGCTCCCGACCCAACTTCAGCTCCAGAATTCAATCTGTGTCCATCTCCATCGACTTCATCTTTTCTTACATCCTAGATCCACTAATATGAATTTCTAATGAAACTATTTGAGTTGAGGATTGGTTGAAATTCTTCAATCCTTGGTGGTTTCTCAAAATCCTTTCTTAGCCCACTCTATAATTCTTTTCAATCTGAAAATTTGTGATTTTGCTAGAGTGGATCTCTAATGGCTAAATTGTTTTTCCCATAAGCCCTTTCTATTCAAAATTCAGGCTTTGCCCTTAAGGGGTAGAACTGTGTTTATTTCTTTTATTTATTGATGATTGTTTTGCAGATAAAGCTTGGAATTTACCCATTCGTGTCAAATTGGTATCAGAGCACAGTTCTGGTCTCTTCATGAACCTGTGGACGAAGTTTGAATTCTTGCAAGAAATTTTAAATAAGTAGAGTTGAGTGGCTGGAAAATAAGTTCTGAGTTTCTATTAGGAACTTACAGTGCAAATCTGATGCAGCCAAATAACCTTTGGTCTACATCCTGTAATGTGATATCTTCTGTTTAAATTGTTTGTGATCATGTGTTAGTTTGCAGTAGAATGCAAGAGCGGATTAAGATTAAGGAAATGCAAGAGTAGATTAAGATTAGGGAAGTACGCCATCATAATCAGATGTGAGATTGATCAAAGGGGTTTTTGGGTTTCGTGGGCAAATTGCTAAGGTGTTGAATGATCCTATGTCCATGCAATGCCAAGCATCTGTCGCATGGATTTTAATTTCAGTGTGATTAAATGTTTGCCAGCGTCCCCTACTGTTATCTGATTGCACTCGCGGTATACAAGCGAGGAAATTCTTCCCACACACCGGCTCCATCAGCGTCTGAGGGCCCTCCACATATCAACGCACCGTAAACTTGAGTCGGTGGGGAGAGTGGGAGGTGTCATTCTACCCGTCCCTCGGGGCCTACCTAGGCTGGGCGTAAACATACAATGTCGATGCTTTATACATCAACATCCACTGTGACCATCTCGAGGATGGTCCCTCATATCTGCATAGACAAAGATCAGCAGCACATCACATGGGGGATCCTACCAAGGCTGGAACCTCAATGGATGGCCCGGCGGCAGGTCTCGAGTTAAATTCTTGACGAATTCATGGCAATGGATTTGTTGGCATAGAACATAATAGGAGTTGTCCACTCCATCCAGCCCCTCACGTGCGCTGCGAGGTAAGTGTTGGGACGGCCGCGGATGCAGCGAAGGGGGTATTCACCGGGTCTCATCCTCCGGGATTCGATGGGGCGGTGCAGGGATCCTCCTCGGGAGGAGATCACGCATGCTAACTCAAAAGGTGACTAGGGGGCGGTATTATTTGAACCCGGAAAGTGTACACCACTTCGGTGTCAGGGCCCATGCCTTTTCCGCTTTCGGTGGTGAAGCCATTAGACCTAGTCACAATGATGCAGTGGAAGCACACCCGGGGATGGATTCAAGAGTCGGGGACATGAACCCCTCGCTTTTGTGGTCACATTTCACCCACAACCCGGTGTGGCTCTTACCGGGCCGAGATCTCGGTGTGCTAGAGGAGGCTACTCTAGGAGCATCAACTACAAGCTTTAGGGCCTCTACCCCTTCCCCAGCTAAAGGTTCCGCGAGAAATACATCATCCAAATATCCGCGGAAGAACTAAAGAACTAAGATCCAATCATAGGTTAGGTTCTTTAGTTGGTGTCGAATCTAAGATCTAGACTACTATGGGCAATTTAATAGTCTAAACCTACTGATTCTATGATAGAAGGCGGTTTTAAGCTATTAAATTGACCAAAATCTGATCCTTAGTGGCTCCTCGACTGAGAGTTCAACCATCTGTTGAAGTACGTCAATTGAGGGAAGCTGATGGCGCAATTAAGCGAAGCGTCGGGGAGGCGGTTTGGCTCGAGGCTGGCCGGGCTCCTAAAACCCTAAGGACGAAAAACTAGCAAGCTAGGGGTTTTCCTGCCCTAAATAAGACATGGGGGTTTGGGCTAGGGTTTCCATTGCGAATTGGCATGTGGGATAATTGGAAGGCCCCACTTGCCTTTAGTGGCTAGGTGGCAAAATATGCCAACATGGAAGGTGTGCCCTCATTAATGTGCACATGTGCACATTAATAATATATGAACACTCTAGCAGAGTTGCCCCCTAGGGCTACTACGGCTATCGGATTTGGCATTGCGTCAATCGGAATTGGCGATGTCTGGCGTGACATTAGCGATTACAATATGCGATCACGGGAGGCATTATCTCTCTTTCGAGAACGTCACATTCTCCCAACAGAAATGATCTTTGTCCATACCATTGGGGTCTCCACCTTGGGATCTTCACAACACGAAAAAGCCGCGATCAGCGTGATACCTACAATGCCAATCTTTATACATTTTATCGCGATTATCTAAGGTAATTACTTTTAGAACATTTTCACGTTATTATATTATGGAATACTTATCAATTCATAACACCATTAACAAGTTTATTCACTATGTTAAAAGTTAGACAAAATTTCGGCATTTCATATCTATAATTGCATCCCGTACTCTTCATTTCCTTGCAACACATTTCCAGCAAGGCTTGTGTTTGCAAATTCTTCGACCTCCTTGCCCTCGGAGCTCTCTTGGCTGCTTGATTCGACACTCACGTTAGTACCGTTTTAATTGTTTAATAAATTTTGGTTATATGGTGACCACCACCTATCTACATGAATGCATGGCTAATCTCGGCATTAGGGAAGAGGATGAATCTTCCATAATGGCCGAGGAGGCAGCCCGCCTATAATAACCTATATCAGCTCCTGCCTACACCTCTAGTTGCCAGTGATGGAGGATATCCTTCACCGGCGTGACGTGAAAGGATGGATTCCTCTATCAAGAGAGCATATGGGTTCCAAGGGTTGCTTCTATCGGTAGCGTTCGCCCAGTGGGTATAACATGCCGGTCTCCTTGGGTGGGACGGTGAACTTTCGATACCTTCCACTGTAGCGAGCAGCGGTCATGCCTACATTGACATTACACCATAGAGATGCCGGTGGTCTCATCTGATTACTTGGCCTTATGCGACCATACCAACATAGGTTGCATCGCGTGGAATTAATCTATCTGAGGTAACCTACTTAAATGCGACATGCACGAGGCGATTTGTGGGATGACTAGCTAGTCCCATTTGCTCATAAAGCGTGGGTGCTGGCAAATCCTTAAGTACCCATTATAACTGCTGACGAGTGTTTCCCTTGACCAAGTATTGGAGAACTTCAGACCTCCTTGTCTTCTTGAAGCTTTATCCAAGAATCATTTACGGAACTATTTCCAGCTGTAGCATTTCAACAGCGTTGGAGTGTCCAAAACCGTGCGGATTTGGGTATGCTTCTTCAACAAATAGGTGGAAGACCTTATGAATCTTTAGGTGTCTTTGGCAATTCTAGCTTGGAGTTGATTTACCTACTCTCTTGATTATTACGAGAAGGGGTCCAATACACCTTGGAGCAAACTTCTTGCAATTGCCAATCGAGCTTACACCTTTTTTTTATCTTGAGCCATACATCATCTCTTTGAACTCTCTTACGGATTCGATGCTTATCCGGCGATGCTTTTTATCGACTTCTTGCTGCTATAGCGGATACCCTCGAACCTCTTCCGTGGCAGCGCCGGTAACATCTGGCTGCCGAAACTTCTGCGGCGACCTTAGGGGTTGTGCCAAATTAATGCGGGTTAGGCAGCGATAGCCATAATTGATCATAAATGGCGACATTTGGGCCGATTCCTGCTTGGTGCTATTATTATGCAAACTCCACCAAGTGAAGATAAATTCTTCCCACGTACTTTGCTTTATTCGGACATAGTTTAAGTAGCATGTCTTCTAAGATCTGTTAGTCCTAATTAAACTCAAATGCAACCATCGTCGAGATAATCTAACCGTCTCATGGAACAAAATTACGGGTATTAGCAAAGGTCGCCTGCAAAAGGTACGCACTCAAACCGGATCTACGTGGGAGATAATCTCAATACCATGAAGCGAAGATCTACTTTGGTGAAACTTTCTTGTATCAATGGCTTGTATCGTGGTCACCAAGGCCGCAAAATGTGCCATCTTGTTGACAACGATAGGCCACTACCATCAAGGCATCCTTGCCTCTCATTCTTGGGGTCAGGAGTGAGAATCCATCTTTGATTACCTCCATAGCATTTGAAGCGCTAATGGCTCTCTAATGCCCTGGAATTGAAGGCTGCTCACGCCTTGATGCACTTTGCTTCTTAACTATTCCTTAGTAGCGAGCTATTTGCTAGCATTCACGGCCAATAATAGCTGCTGCGCGCACGAAATATGTTTCATAGATCCCGCATGGCGACTATTGGTACATTTGTCTAATGGCGTGTGCGGGGATCAACTTCTTTACACCTGATGATGATTGGTCACGCTGCTTGTTCTTATGGTATAGCGGGTTGCCTTCCTTCTTATATTCTTGAAGGCCTCCCGCTCTTCGTTCTAGCCTCCCTTAGAGAGGCTTGCCCGTCACTTCCTGCGAAATCCCATCCGTTGGCAGGTTTTCTTCAATCCCCTCTTGCAAAGTCAATTTGGGCGTCGAAATTAGTTACTGCACACAAGTTGTCGATGGGGATGCCTTAGCGAAAGCGTCTGCTACCACATTGAGTTTCCGGCTTGTAGACTATATCGAAGTCATTATTCCTCGAGGAACTCCATCCATCTTTCTCAGTTGAGGTGTGGTTGCGTGAATATTATATTGGGCTCGATGGTGGGTATCAATTGGAACTTCCTTTCCCAGGTAGTGCCTCCATATTCTTAACGCCACGACAACTGCAAGCAATTCACGATGCGATGCGTTGGGTAGCGTCACCGGCGTCGTTCCTTCACGGAATCATATAAGCTACCACCGGCTCTTCTTGCATAAACCTTTGCTGTGGCTATCTTTTCATCCGTTTGCTACAAACTTATCTTTCTCGGTTAAAATGGGGGGTTGAGGTGAGAACGTTGGCTTTCCTTCAACAAACAATTCAAATCCTTTTTGGGCTTTCTTGTGCCAATGATATACGGAAATCTTTCACCTTCTACGCCCTCGGTCACGTTAGCGGGGCTGCTATCTTAGCAAAGTTCTTCCGCGAACTTCTGTGTGAGTACTGCTAGGCCAGAAAACCGACCTGTGTGCATTCTTGGTAGGCCGAATCCTTTGCTTCAATCTTGGCGAATTATTATGCGCCGAGATCACATGACCAAAGGTATTCCACCTTCTCATTGCCGAAGTGGCGCCGACAACTTGAGTATTTTCTTGGTGCCTCCTCAGCGCTTCTCTGGCACCCTTCTCAAGTGTTGCGTGCTCTTCAAAGGGATGCGCTATACACAAAAATGTCATCAAAAACAATCCAAAGGTGTCGAACTCCTGAAGATATGGTTCAACCTCATGAAGCCTTCTTGAGCGGGCATTTGATAAGCGAAAGCATCAGTATGAGCTCCATACCCACATCTTAAGCGTCGAAGGCGGTCTTAATGGATATCCTCCTCCTTTATTTATCGATGATAGCACGACCTTAAGTGGGTTTTTTGGAGGTCTTTGCTCCTTGAAAGCTGATCCATCAAATTAAATTACGATCTTGGAAGCTTGCTACTTGTTTGTTCTTAATGGTGTGCTTATTCAAGCTGTCTATAGTCTATGCACATTCTCAAGATCCATCCCTTCTTCTTGACAAAGAATGGAGCTCAAGCGGCGAGACACTTGGGTCTAATGAAACCTAGGTCGGCGAACTCTGCTTTACTTCTTTAGCTCCGACAACTCTGGCGTTGTCATTCTATATGGAGACCTTGCTTGGGTTTTGTTCGGTTGAGTGCTATCTCTTTTCGACTCCCCTATAAGGTGCTTGATCTCATCTGGAAAGAGATGGAGTGGAACTCAGGATCAACTTAGCTATTGCCCTGCGGCAGCTTAGCTGAGCATCTTGTCTTCTTTAAGCTTCCTTCAATTCCGGCTCACTAATCTCTCAGAGCTTGAGGATGGTGTATGCTACCTGCTCACTCTTGATGCACTTGAGCGGTTGGTTTAGAGACATACACATAGCGCATGATGGGGACAACTTCTTTACGTTTGTCTCAATGATCTGAAAGTTGGTGTTGGGAAGGAGTCACCTTCCGGCGATCGATATTGGCCCCTGCTGGTCAAAGGTACTCCATACCTATTATCAAGTCATATTTAGATGCTCATTACCTCAGCCCCCATCGGATCTTAATCCGGCAAAATTCGATGTCAAAGTTGATTCTTTTTACTGCCCAGATGCGCCTTCTTGCTCCACTTGCTAAGACACGGGCCTTGGCGGCTTTAATGGTTTCAACTTCAACATTTTAGACCATTACGGGAGATGCAAAGTTATGTTCACTTCGAATCTATTAGGACTATAAATGACTTGGCCTTGGCGCTCAATGGAAATTACTTTATCTTTGGCTCTCTTGCTTTCTGTATCTATTGCGGCAAATATACTCAGCACAGATGTAGTCAGCGGGCCTCCCCTCGCCGTCGTAGTAGGGCCGGTGTCCCAATCTCTAACTTCGCGCTCTCATGACATATGGATTTCAGCGTCCCTATAGCTGGCAGAAACACACAGAGAAACAAAGTTGCTTTCTATGCACTCCTTTTATCTCTTTTCCTTGGGCATGGCTGCCGAAGGATCCTTCTTTGCTTTGGGTGGTTGACCCTTCTGTTTGTCTTTGAAGGACACCGCTTCTTCTCTCTTTGTTTTCTGATTGCCACTATATGGGGCTCTAGTCTGGGGAATTTTGTTCTGGGGCTAAAGCGCACAGCGCCTTGCCTTTATCTTGGCAATCTTTTGCCTCTGCCATGTCCCCGAGGTCCTGTCCCTTTACAAGCTTATTGCCTTGGACTGCTTTCGATGCCGTTCTAGGGTTTGTTGCCCCACAAACTTCGCGGATCTCCTCATTCGGACAACTCAATGTAGCTTTCCAGCGTATACTCACCTACTTTGCTTTGCTCTGACCTTAGCCTCGATTCCTGTG
Source organism: Isoetes taiwanensis (assembly GCA_021234155.1). Lineage (NCBI taxonomy): Eukaryota > Viridiplantae > Streptophyta > Lycopodiopsida > Isoetales > Isoetaceae > Isoetes > Isoetes taiwanensis. The sequence continues at coordinate 1,393,052 of JAJEKV010000056.1, forward strand.
TATTTAAATGCTTGACTTGTTGCTTAACTAGCTGCCAACACATTAAGAGCTGGCACGCATCATCTTGGACTTGTGCTCTCTTGGGTATAGCTGGGCGAGGGCTGTATGAGCTTCTTGAGACGCAGGCATCCACAGCGAAGCCCTGAAGAGCAACGCCGCCCTTCCACAAATGCGTCACCTCCCGCCCGAGTTGGCTGACCACCACCTGCTTGTCGCATCGCTTCATACCATAGGCATTGCAGTATTCGCTCATCTCGTCAAACCAAGCCTCACTTCCATGCGACGCGTTCCTTTACGAAATTGCTTTCGAGCTTCAGCCTTTCAAACATTTCCCAATGGGGTCTTACTTTCTTGGTGGTCGGTTCTTGTGTCCCTTTATCGTCCCTCCAGAATTGGTTCCTACGCCTTTAGTACACTTCGGACTTGGTTACTTCTTCTTCTTCCCTCGAAGTCAGTGCGGATCTGGCAGGCGAGGTGGTCCGGACTGGGGACCTTCCTCTCTTTCTACTCTTCTTGTCTCTACGTTTCTCCGTGATGCTTGCGGGTTGGCGTTACCACGAACTTTTGCTCACGCTTTGATGCGGCTATGAAAACCTTTATCTTGCTTTCATGATTAAAGGTCCTCGTTTGCGATATTTCTTCTTACAGGGTCATTTGTCCAAATTCTTCAAACGAGGTTTCTTGCCGAGGTGGCGCAGGCAGACTCATTCCACAGCAAAGTTCCAGCGGTTATGCGTTCTCTAGCGCTCGGGCTATCTAGGCGCATACACAAGTGGTTCCATATCTACATGGTTGGATTTTTCCTTGCTTTCTTACATGGCCCATGTTTGTTAGCATAGTTGAGGGGACACAAAATGTATCAACAAAACACATTTATAGTGCAGAAGAATGTTATGTTTATATTTTTGCGCCACCTAATACAAGAACTTGCAACTCTTGCTAATCACTTACGATCTTGATAAGATGGATTATCCTCAAGAACTTTTTCACTTAAGATTTCCCCACTGAATGGCCCAAGTTCCTAAGGACATTGGCTGGAGATCCACCACCGTAATGCTCTTGCTAAATCTTCTATTCTGCGATTGGGAGGTGTAAAACAGCTATCGCGTGATCTTACGCCGCTTTGTAAAGGTATCGGCGAAATCGAAGGCGTCGAGTGCTACGCTCTTTTCACGCGGGATTGCATACTTCGGTGTGTTGGGGTGGCAGGTGCATGCCGGCGAATCACGAGAATGCAATCAAACCTTAGCGATACTCCTTCCTTCGCCTCGGGGTGAACTTCGCGGTGGATACGCAGCTATTCTTCCATCCATCAGCAATGGCGGGTAATGGCGTAATGATGACATGCGTTCGCGAGATGGGTCCTCGACTTCTTTCGGTATGCTTCGATTATGCGCCGAAATCATCAACCTCCGCAAGTGGTGAAGCTCCACAGTGGTCATTGGTGGCGAAACCCTCGAGGTCGGTCGCTGTCTATCCGGGGAGAGGTGCTGCGGGGCGAGCTTACTTGGATTAGGATCGAGGTCGCATAGCGGATCCCATCTCATTCTGGAAACGAACTCTTCTCGATCGTGCTTGTTCGACCTTATGCACTGATACGGATATTCTTGTAAAACTTGAATGTGATACTTCCGTGTAATGCACCAGAGAATCAATTCTCTCGATGAAGTCGTCAAATGCATTCTTGAGTTAGTGCAGCAACTCTTAGTCATTATTCCCTTTCCCACACTTTCAGTTTTGAGGGAGTACTCCTCACCTTCCGGCGATAATGGGGAGCGGGGCTTGTGATGCCTAACACTTGGGGGTGGCGGGCACGAGGAGTGCGCGCCGACTGGCGTCTTGCCACTCCGGCTGCTGCTTGTCATTTTGCTCCTGGCATGGTGGAGCTCAACATCGTCTTCCTCCTCCCAGTTCGTTTCATCAGGAGTCTTCTTCCTTCCCTTCTGCTCCTGTTCATCTCTTGTGTGAGCTGAGGATTTATTGATGCAACACTTCTGACTAATGGATCCACGTCCATGGGGGAATAGAGGTTTCCCCACAATGTTCTCGGCCGCGGTGGGTGAAAGATTGCCAGGCGTGTTGAAGAAGAAGTACTTGGTCTGTTGTTGATTAGGACCATTGGCTCAGGTGTCGCCGGTGCGCTTTGTTTGTAATTATTTGGCGATGTTAAGGGACATCGTCTAATCTTTACTAGGACTTGTCTGGAACAAAATATCTATATAAGGGAGGAGTTGCACTAATATTTGGTTCTACCCTAGCTTGGAACTTCAGTCAAGACTCTACCAAGGGTCGGCGTGCAAGGTTTCTTGGAGCGTCTACCTCCTTCCTGAAAATCTGGAAGATTTGAATTAGGCGTCAAACCTCGTGACATGGTATTTGGCCATTTCTACCATCTACGGAAATCAGAAGTTGCCATTGATTAATTCTGCGGGGAAGAAAGGTAACAAATGGTTGCAAAAGCCTCGGGGGAGTTAGAATCGGCTAGAAAGGCGAAGGGGCAGTTGTAGGGTGCTATGAAGTGAGGGGTCTATTTATAGAAAAGGGGAAAACCCTAATTTTTGGATGACTTGAAAGAAATTTCCTAGGGTTGGGTAATTCTAGCCTATGTCGAGGTCAAAATAGGAGTTTGGGGACTATAGGAGATGCTTGAACAAGGCTAGGTTACCTAAAAGATGCTATCGGTAGGTTGAAGGTGACTTTAACAAGTCTGGTGAAAAATTGGTAAGAGGTCTCCTGACTTGCGCCTGCTTCAATCCCCTTAATAACTTTTTGTTTTAGCGGCGAGTAGCGAGCTGTGAACATCAGTCCCATTTCGATTAAAGGTGTCCAATTTGGGTAAACTAATGGTGTAAGGGTGATGGGCTCACCAAATTAAAAGCGAGAATCGACCCTTATTTGGTCAATTTGGAGCTGTTTTGGTCAAGTTTGAAGGCGAGGTCTCACGGCTGCGCCTACGCTTCAATCTAACTTTTGTTTTTGCGGCCGAAGCGTTGTGAACATCATGTCTCGGCTCCCAAATGTCCTATTTAATTGAAATAAAAGCTAAAACTTATTAATTTGCTCTAATTACTCAAGTTTATGTCATCAAGGTACACAAAATTGCTCTATATTACAAAATTTTTAATTATTTACAACAAAAGTTTCTAAGGCGTTTCTCCTTAATGCGGGTCGCAAGGACTCATGTCTTAAATCGCATTAAGGTTACCCGCTTAAGCGTGGATAGTGCAAGAACATTTGAATCTTCAAAATGTTGCACTATCTTTTGCTCGGCAGCCTCTTGCATTGCCCGCCGCCAAATGCGTGACTCTAAAGTCTGTTCTATAGGCTGCATAACTTCCTTGCGCACCAAGGGAGCTGGGGGGCCTGGGGGGATTAGGAGGCCGCTGTATTTGGAAGTGTCTAATCTCCTAGCAGCTCTTCTCTCCACCTCCTTCCTATCCGGCTTTTTCTTCACGGGTGGCGGCAGGAACCTTGGGCGGTGGTGGCGGCCTTAGGAGTTTCTTTGCCGTTGGTGGCCCTCCCTCGATGAACTTAACCACTGTTTTCCTCATAATATTTGTTATAGGCCTCCCATTTCTTCATGTAGGCCTCGTGCTCTCTCATCTTCCTCTCATAAATCTTCACCGGTGGCCCGGTGGGCTTAGGCTTCGGCGGTCGTGGTTCTTCTTTCTATCCCATGCGGGTATGGGGGGGCTTACGCGCTTGGTCTTGGTGGGGTTGCTCGGTCTTTGCTCGGGGTACTTCTGCTCGTCGCTGGGTGCTTGGAAGAGCTTCCACTGCTGGCGTTAGGGTTGAAGTCTTCATCGCCAGAGTCGTCGGAAGGGTTTGGGGGTTCGTCGGGTTGCGGCTCCTTAATGATAATATTTGGGTTTGGCCTCTTCCTCGTGAGGCGGTCCTTAGTTCTCCTTATCTGACCACGAACTTCCCTTTCTTTTTCTTCTTTTTCTTCTTTGCCTTTTGTTCCTCTTCCTCCCTTTTCCTCTTTTTGTCTTCCTTCTCTTACGCGGCGCTCGTACTTCTGATGAATCTTCTAAGGTCACGCTACCTCCGGCTCCGGACCTGTCCACTTGCTCATCACCTTTCAGGGATTTCCGTGGAGTCTTGTCGAGATAGTGCCTTGTTCTATTTCTTTGGATCTCCCGCTCTATTTCTTCGTACACCTCCCTCGTCTCTTCGTCCATGGGTTGGTGATGTGGCCTCGTCCTCCTCCCTGGCGGTTGAAGACATCGATCAAATCGGAGGTGTCTTCCTCTTCGTCCAGAAGGCGAGCGACCCCCTCTTGCAGAGCCTCTCCGAAGCATCTTCCGAATGATCCTACGCCACCGATGGTATTGGTTGGTTTGGCGGCAAAGGCTTCCTTCTTGATACGTTTGGTTCGGGCCATGTTTCTGGATCGCCAATCGGATAAAAGCGTAGAAAGATCGCCCTAAGTTGGGAAGAGCGGATTTCTAGGGCTTGGGCCGAAAAAATGAGGGGTTCTACATCTATTTATAGCTTGGGAATTTTAGGTCAAAACTCAAGTTGCCCCTGTTTAACATGCTAAGGCACCAACTTATCTAAAACTTATACTTATTTCAGGACTTTTCTACCTATTGGTCTCACGACTTTGCGCCTGCGTTCCAATACTAATGTTTAGTTTTGCGGCGGGTATGTTTGTGAGATCTCATACATTTCTAGGGTTTTTAGGTAATTAAAACATGCTATTCTAACTAATTCCTACCTTAGAATTAGCCTTACCACATTATTTATCTCAAATTCATCATGTTTTGGTGTTCTTGGCTCGATGTCTCATAGCTTAGCCTCGCTTCAAAACAAAAAGTTAGTTTTGACGACGAGGCGGTGAGACCACCTCACTTGGAAAATTTTGGCTCGTTCTTTTTAATCTTGTTAAATTCCAATTCACTTAATTGTTACTAGCTTAGCATAACTACAAAGGTGAAAAATTTTTCCCACTTTTCGAGGCTTGAGGATCCTATCAAGTTAGTACTCTAAGGAACATGGTCGGTGCTTTGCTCTTGGTCTCCAAGAACATTGCTCGATACCACTGTGACGTCCCTACTCATTATCACGGTGCACTCACCGTGATACAAGCGAGGAGTTCTTCCCCACACCAGCTCCATCTTCGTCTGGGGCCCTCCACATATGCACCCGTACTAGAGTCCCCGGTGGGGAGAGTGAAGGTGTCATTCTACCCCGCCTCCCTCGGGGCCTACCTAGCTGCGGAAGCGTAAACATACAAGTAGCATACATCAACATCCTGCAGGACCATCTCGAGGATGGTCCCTCATATATCTGCATAGACAAAGATCAGCACATCACATAGGGGATCCTACCCAAGGCTCGAGACTCAATGGATGGCGGCTTGGGTCTCCAGAGTTCGGGAGCGCATTCATGGCAATGGATTTGGCTGGCATAAGAACATGGCATAGGGGTTGTCCCTCCATCCGCCCCTCAGCACACTTTGCGAGGTAATTTGAAAAGTGTTGGGACTGTTGTAGCCGCCCGGATGCATAGCCGAAGGGGCTATTCACAGGTCTCATCCTCCCGGTTCCGATGGGGCAGGTAGGGATCCTCCCCCGGGAGATGCATGCTAACTCAAAGGTGACTAGAGGGCTTTGCGCGTATTCATTGAACCCACCGGAAAGTGTACACCACTTCACGGTGTCGAGCCCATGCCTTACCGCACTCGGTGGTAAGCCATTAGACCTAGTCACAATGATCCCGGTAGGTTTTACACACCGGGGGATCGTTCAAAGAGTGGGACATGAACCTCCTTTTTAGCCGGTCCCCCTTCACCCACAACCGGTGTGGCTCTTGTACAGGCGAATCTGGGGTGTGCTAGAGAGGCTACTCTAGGAGCATCAAGTCTATCTTTTGGATTATTATTATTTTTTTGTCCTTATCTATAAGGGTTGGACGAGACATTAAAAAGAGGGAATCGGCCTGCTACAGTACCTTCGCGACTGAGTCTAGCAATTTCAGACTTCGCAATTTTTGAGCACATAAGGTTCACCACGCCCAGTTCTGATCCCGCTTTTAAAGTCGTGGATCGCCAGGCTGCTGTAAGAGTTGGCCTCAACACCTTCTTGGATCAAGTTCTCCCTTCACCAAATCCGGCTCAGATATGCCAATTTGTTGCAAATGTGGTTCCTTCAGAAGCTAGTACTCAAACCCCACCAAATCCGGCTCAGATATGTCAATTTGTTGCAAATGTGGTTTCTTCAGAAGCTAGTACTCAAACCCCGGTGGAAGAAAAAATCTTTCTAAATCAAGATCTCATTTCTCGGATACAAATTCCTTGGACTGGGACTTACAAAATTTTACATCTGTGCGTGGCTTGGTTGGTGTGGCTGATTTGGAAGCGGCGGCGGTTGTGGATCTTTCAGGGGATTCAGCAGCCTGCAGCCTCTCTGATTCCTCGACTCAGGTACAAGCTATTTCAAAGCTTTCTGGTGTTTCCGGGATTGGTAGAGCGGAAGTTTGCCATTTGGCGGGACTTCTTGGGTGTTGTAGATGGTGATGGTCGGTTTGTACATCAGTAGAGTTGCAGTTTTTCTGTGAGTGTGTTGTGGAGTGTCGAGGTATCGCTGTCTCTTTGGGGCAGTTCTCCTTCCTCCTCACTTGCTTTGTAACATTACCATTCTTTTAATGTATTGACGACACAGTTCTTCAAAAAAACAAAATTTTGATGCCACAGCATTTGATCAATAATTTTACAGTGCTTAGTTGTAGCTGGGAAATTTTTTTCTTGGGCATGTTGGTCCTTTTTTCACTAACATTAATATATTGTCCATTTCAATAATATAATATCTATGAAAATTTTATTGCAGTTCTCGACTCTCCTTCAACATAAAAGCACATTAAAGCATCACAGTTTTATTACAAATAACCATGCATTGAAACATTTCTCTTTCTCAATTCTCCTTCAACATAAAAGCGTATTCAGACATCACAATTTTATTGCAAATAACCATGCATCATGCATCAAGGAACTTTGCAATTATATTTTCAAAGTGTGTGAAACATTGTGGAAGGCATATTAATAAATGAACAAATTGAAAACAACTATCATACTCTTTGAAATCACATAATTGGAATTGAATTGTTGGAGCTTCTCTTATGCATCTATCATGTAAAAAGAATGATGCACGCATTGTGATATCAAGACGTTTGGAATGTTGGTGCTCAATGTCACATTTAAGGGTCTAGACGGGACTCGAACCCACTACCGCTGGAGTGCTAGCCGTGCAGCCTAATCGAAAAGGCCACGATGATTTGGACGAAACCAAATCACACGCTCCAGGCCTGATAGTTAATCATCACACTATCCTCCCCTCAAGGCCCCCCCTCCTTGAAGGCTTACAACCGAGGGAATTGGGGGCGGACCGAACTCGATCTGCAAGGGACTGAACACCGAGGAGTGTGGCGACAACCATCTGGACCCCCAACCCTATTACGGGTTGCCCACACCACTAGGGCATGAGTTGTCCAAATCATACTGTCACATTTAAGGGTCTAGACGGGACTCGAACCCACTACCTCTGGAGTGGTAGCCGTGCAGCCTAACCGAAAAGGCCATGATGATTTGGACGAAACCAAATCACACGCTCCAGACCTGATAGTTAATCGTCACACTCAAGTGATTATGTGAATTGATGGGTATCTTATCTTCTAACATTCCAACAGATATTGACATTGCAGCATCCTCAGCACCTGAATACTTTATAATGCAAGAGTATTTAATTGTTTTCATTTGATTGGCAATTCATTTGATGGGCAACTCTAGCCAAGACTAATAATAGGATTCTTTAGTTGTTTACTCATATTGTCAACTTACTATGGTCTTTACTAAGATACATGGTCTAAAAAGAATAGCAATACGTGAGATGAAAAAAAAAAGTCAAATTCTCAAAAAAAGATCTAGAGAAAACAGAATAAAACATTGGTTTTTAAAGGTTTTCCTCAGCACAATTTCATGGTTTTATGCTAATGAGACCGAGACAAATTGAAATTCTATTCAAAGGTCTTCCGCAATAATAAAATATATCTGGAGAAGGCAAGATCTTGTGTTCTTTACTTTGACCAATCAGGCAAACCAAGAAGCACCTCAGACTCTAAGAACAGGCAATAGTTCTTGAACCATCGCAAAACCTGAAGGCTATGTCCTAACTTTGAAGAAGCAAAAAACCAATTTTATTTCATTCTTGAGTGGCTTCCATTAAAGCCACCAAGTTCAGATACCATTGCATTATCTTCATAGTTAGCATGGGGGCAATAAAGGGTCGGCAGATGGGGGAATTTTATGAAACCTGTAAGCAGTATAGCAACTGCAACGCATATCTCTAATAGAAATCTCTCTGAATGTAGACACAAAAGTTGGATGGTTGCAACTAGCTACAACTTTTGTTTAGTATCATGCTCCTCTAAGGATGTTATTATCATTTTGTTTTAGTTTTCTACTATAAAAAAGGGACCAAAGTGCCCATGAAAAAAGACCCTATATAAGTTTATAATCTGGAATTGTGTGGAGAGGCCATGTTATTCAAAGGGTCCGAGGGAAGGGACAAGGTAAGATGTGCCAAATAAAAGTATTGGGCCAAAAGGACATATTGGTAGCTATGATGGTGGTATTTTGTTGGAAAGCAGGAATCTTGTGGCACATAAGGGAGCAAGCTTGGGGATTTTTTAGCATGGGCATGGTTATATACCCTGCTAAGTTGCGTTACGGAATTGTCATAAATCAAAATAATGTTTCCTCATCGACTATCCAAGTAAAAATACACAAGAGTTTGTTGGGATGGTGCTACAACATTAAGTGACACTTTGGTTTGATAAAAATGTTTGCATATACCTTGGGAGAGAGTCGAAACAGACCTGGTAAAGTTGAATGTAATGCAAGGTATGTGGACTTGAAGCTATAAGGATATGTTGAATCTAGATGGAAGCATTCAAGCAATGCTTATACATATTAAAATTATGTCATATATTAATTATTTAGCTCACATGTGGAATATGCCCCTCTGACATAATTCGTGGAAGAATGATACTTGTAATTCCTTGCCTCTCTTGTAATAACTTATGCGAATAGATTGGAGGATTGGCCTATGTATTCTAGTTGTTACTTTTTGGACTGGCCATCCAAAAAGGCTTCATGTAATTACATATCTAGTCTGAGATGAGTATCTCTTTCGAATGGTGGGTTTAATATTCTATGGCACATATATAGCATCTTCCCTAGGAAAAGTTGCATTAATTGCATTATGCTTGTTATATTGGATTGGATGTGCATGTTTCTTTCTTCCTCTTATTGTTAGGGATGCATAGAATATACCTATTCAGTAATATGTGAGCGAATTCCAAACTTGGACGTATGTAGAGCGAATTTGAGAAAAGTCATGCATTGGAGCTATCTAGTAAGTATCTTTCCTTTAGCTTGAATTAATTATATGAAGCTAACTTTAAACTTTCAGGTTGGAGAGTTATCATCTTGGATTGGAAGGCAGAACTAAAATCTTTAAGACGTGCTTGATGATGCAAATGTGTTTGACAAGATGGATTAACCATCGAGGACAAAAATTCATTCAATTAGAAATATATTGAATTGAGGATTAAGAAGATTAAGAGTACCTCTAGAGAAGGAATGCTATATAGATGCAAGAATTGTAGGAGCTAAGGAAGATCATTCTACAAGAGCTAACATCCTCTTATAAGATACCACTCCAATACTAGATACAAAGTTCACAGGGAACTTGGTTAAACCATCTATTTATTTTCAGAGGCACAAGTTCTGAATGATCAAATAACAAGTATTAGTGCCAGACGAGAATGATTGTAAATGAGATAGTAGTATCACCCGATCAAAGGAATGGACTGTTGTAAGTGGTTCAGGGTAAGCTAAATGAATGGCAAAAATTGGAAATGACTTTGGTAACCTAACCCTTTGGAAGTCTGCTCCAGGATAGATCCATGATGTTTTGTATACGAGCCGTAAGGATGTATATGCTTTCCTCATATTTGGGAGGTAAAGGAGAAATATAGTTTTTATTATTGGAGCACACGTTCTTAGTTTGCCCATAAGGACATGGGTTGAAATTTAAAAGGAAAGCCCGTTAGTAGGCATGTAATTTACCTTTTCCTACTGATGCTTATTGAGATTATTCCAAATGGTCATTGCATGAGAAATACATACTAGGTATGAGAAGTTTATACAAAGTTCATGTGATACAGGAAAAGAGCGTCAGTTTCTGTAAGGGTTTTTGGAAGGATGTGGAAGGAGCAATTTCTGGGCAGTTTTGTTGGTCAGAGTTTGGAACATCATATCTCGGCAACCCGAGATCCAATTCAGGTAATTTTACTTTTTTGGAAAGGTTTTAAAGTCAGATTTCCAAATTGGATTGATCAAACCGAAATTCATCTATATAGTGGAGTTATGGCAGAATAGTGACGATGGGTCAGAATTGACTGCGCATCTATCTTCTTCTATGGTTTGATTCTTGGAGCGAGAAGCCGGATTTTTTGAGGCACGAGTATCTGCAAGGGATCCATACTTGAAAGAATTATCAGTTAAAATACTTCGGCATATGGTATAAAGATAAACTTAAATTTGCAAATAATATCATTATAATATATATTAGATATACAAGAAATTTATCGCGGCGGCCAAGGCCGCCGCGAACATTTCTCTTTTTCAAAACGGTGCAGTTGGACCCCAGTTAACGTCCAACATTCTCTTCTGCAATGGCCAAGTGATTCTAGATTGATGTGAAGCAACTTCGTAAGATCTTACATTCTAACTCTAATTTAGAAATTACAAAATGGGAGAATATTTACCTTGCATGCAATTAGTGAAGCAGAAGAGAAGCGCTCACAATAGCTCTTCAAGTGCTCTCAATGCGTCGAGACAATAAGAAGGCCTTCTATTTATAAGATGGAGTTTTGTTGGATGATCGACACACATGACTAATCTAGGGCTATATTTATGCCAAGTGCCTATATCGCAACTCGCATGTAATCATTAATATCATTCGATATATATTTCATATCCATAATTATCCTCAAATGGATATCATTAAGATTCTATATATATTGGGATTGATATCTTCTAACAAATTTGCCAATGGCCTTAATAAATGCAAAGTGCACACATGTCGTGCTTTGATAATTACTTAATAAATGCAAAGCGTATTAATGGCTTAATAAATGCAAAGTGCACACATGTCGTGCTTTGATAACTTCGCAATAAATGCAAAGCGTATTAATGGCCTTAATAAATGCAAAGCGTATTAATGGCGCAATAAATGCAAAGGGTATTAATAGCCGCAATAAATGCAAAGTGCACACATGTCGCGGCTTTGATAACTCGCAATAAATGCAAAGCGTATTAATGGGCGCAATAAATGCAAAGCGATTAATGGTCGCAATAAATGCAAAAGGTATTAATGGCTACAATAAATGCAAAGTGCACACATGTCGCGGCTTTGATAATTATAATAAATTCAAAGCCGTATTAATGGCCACAAAAAATGCAAAGTGTATTAATGGCGCAATAAATGCAAAGTGCACAAATCTGCCATAAATGCGATGAATGCAACGTGTCATCCTATGGTAATGCTCATATCTTCCTCCGCCATAAATGCTCATAAATGCCTCAAATCTGAAATTAATGCCCGCAATAAATGCTTTATAATCAATGAATGCACACAATATTCGAGGTTATTAATGGCTGCAATAAATGCTTTACAATCAATGAATGCACACTGTACACGTGTCATGTAATCACGTCAACATCACGAAATATTCGAGGTTACCGCAATAAATGCTTTATATAATCAATGAATGCAAAAATGAATGCAAAGAAGGTTATTAAGTGGCCGCAATAAATGCTGCAATAAATGCTTTATAAGTGCCATGTTTTAAGAATTTTGAAGGAACAAAATGAAGGAGAACAGAAATTGGACACTCAATTACATAGGAAGGATAAGAATATGTTACAAATGCCAAACTAATAAAAAAAAAACTTCAGAACTTTATCCATTTCCAGATCGGGTACCTCCACCTCCACCACCAGTCGAGATGGATGATCATGAGGAATTTGAAGGTCGAGAAATTTTGGACTCCAAGTTTCTACGGCGTCGTCTTTTTGGGTTGCCCCTAGGGGGCAAACCCTTGCTCAGATGGGTTCTTAGCATATTCTAAAGATATGCTGATATATACCTGGTATATTCTGAAAACTGCTTCAAACCTGCTAGCACCCTTAAACTGGCGGTCACCCTCATTCTTGGGCGAAGCTCTTCTTACCGTGTAACCGGTAGCTGGAACAAAATGCTGGGCCTCTCCTCTAATGCATTCAGCTGCAAGAATTGCATTTATTCAAGTGAATATTTTTACCTATTCTGCTCAAATTAGAACACTTTGTTATCTTTCTGTTGTATAGAGTCCAGATTAAGCTACATCGGCAAGGTAGAGACATAACACTACCAGAGCTTACTGCGGCATTTGCAGAATGGTTGAAAGAAATGCATGAGGACTATGACGAGGAGATAAAATGGTTAGACGAAGCAGTCATTGTATTTGGAAAACAAAGCTTAGAGTTCAAAGAGCGGGTGCGTTAGCTTTAAAAAATCTGGATTAATACTGTTTCTCTTTTAGCAGCTGTAAATTTACCTCATGTAGCACAAGAGATTACTAAATTTTTCCGTATTTCTGAAGTAATCCATGTGGCAAATGGGACCTACAATAAGTGGAAAAGCCTAATACAGAATGGGCATCATTGGTGTAAGAAATGTGGGCGACCAAACATCATGGAATGTATCTACACTTCTTATCTTAAAATGTTATGGATGTCAAGGGTTGTATGGCCAGCTAGGAATTTATTTAGCACCGCAGCTTATAGATTCTATTTGTATAGAGTTTGTCACATTGTTGGATCCGCAAATGACATTGTCTATCCCTTTCTATGCAAGACAAGGATGTTAGCCAAGCACATTCTCTAATTGCAAGTGATTCCAATCTTAAGAGTTACTAGTAACGGGTGCCCAGCGTTGCCGGGCATAAATACGATTATGTAGGTAGCCATATTGTAAACATGTTATTAAAATTTGAAAGAATGAAAATGAGAGAAGGAAGATGATTTTGGCTTATATCATTTAAAGATTGGTGTACTTCATGCTTGGCGCAAATGTTCATGGGAGCATGAGGGGAATGAGTGTAACTTTGAATTTGTGGAATGAAGCTTCATCTTGAGAATGTGGTCTAGTAATGTAGGCTTGTTTATGGGTTTTTCAACGTATAGTTGTCTGTGTTGATTGTTTATAGCTAATAGTAAGTTAGTTTGTGGTTATTGAACATATAACAAAAGTTGCTTGTAGATCATTTGTCCTTAAGAGATGTGGCTCGTTCTCAGAATTCTTTTTGCTATTAGTAGGAATGAATAATGTAGGTTTCTACTTATTGGTTTTTATGTTACATAATAATAGTAGCAAGGAAAACATATTTTGGAGAGCCCTATAATATTCGGCCTTAGCTACAACATGTTAGTAGGCAAGGATGTATAAATACGAAGAGAAGTGTTTGTTTAATTTGTTTGTCCTATACGTGAGAGATATGTCTACTTATGGGTAAGATTTCACATATAACTCAACATTGATATGGTGTGTGGAGTTTAGCAAGGGTGTACATGTGTTGACCTTTCATTATCAATAATAGCTTGTTGATGTCAAAATGTTGGGGATTTTGCACTTTAGAATACCAATGATAGTGGTCTTGGCAAATCTAGTACGTGTTGAGACGGGCCTCTAGTTTAGTTTGAACCACATGGGGATGATACATAGAAATGCCTAGCAAACAAATGTTGAACAAAACAATGCTTCCTCTTTAGCATTTAGCCAAATAAGATGGTCAAATTTGTCTGTTTTACCACACAACTACAAATAATAGATTGAATTTATCTTCCAATAGGTATCCTTTTTTTTTTTTTTTTTTTTTTTGAGAGTAAGAATAGGTTTTTCCATTAATCAAGAAAAACAATACATAAGTCTGCCAAGAACAGCAGAGATCATTGAAGCAAAATGTCTCTAACTCTAACCATCCATAAAGGGAGGTGGAGATAGAGTCAACACAAATAGAAGGACAAGTCAGGTCAGAGGACTGCAAAATTGACCCCTTAGACAAAATAGTCAAATTTTATGTATCAGTTTTCAAATGAGAGCAGAGCAACCACGACCCCAACCAAAATTGGACTTTGCCACCACCTATATAAAAAGCAACCAAAACCCAAGCCAGATTAGGAAGTAGAGTTGAGCAATTGATAGCCAGGCAGGTGGGGATATGATCCATGGAGTTCTGATGTAAGACTGGGCAAGAAGTCAGTTTAACTGCAAATAATAGACTGGATTCATCTTTGGATAGGTATCTTTAATGGGATTCTTTTTTATTTTTGCTTCTCTGGAGTAGCGCAATGTGGCATAAATCTAATAAGCAAAATATGACTGGAAATTAGTTCAAATTGATAACTTGCAATTCTTACCTCCCATTTTACCTTTGTTATGGCATGCATTGAATCACCGGAAGCAAATAGGATAACTCCAATAAATTATTTGATCAATCACAATTTGAATGATACAAAGTATTATGGGGCTTGATGAGAATGAGTCCTTTGACGCATCTTCGTATGGTATGCCACACTTGCATATCTTAACAAGGTGCTGCGCACGGAGGGTTTCCCTCTGTGGCCTGAGGGTGAAGTGGCTTAAATCATACTTCACTCTCAAGCCCAGCTGTATACTCGATCAAGTTTGTAATTCCAAATATTTGGTTTGCAAATTTGCAATCAACATCTTTGCTTAAAGGAAAATTATGTCCATAATAGAACAAGGGAAAACATTCATTCACTGTCCCAATGCATCATCTTCAATGCTTTAATTGAGATCAAGGACATTGCTGCAGGGCTCCTATTAACAAAATACAGATTCTAGTCTACATTAAAGAGGCCTTGCAAGGACTTCTATTGAGGACAACTCATTCCAAACAACCTAATGAAGCTATTTGTAGACCCTGAAGTAGACCCTATTACATGTTTCCATATAGGTGACTACTCGTGCCACCAAGTGATATGTCACGCTCTGTGTAGAAGCATTTCTAATATAGATGCCCTGTGATGCCAGACAATTTGTACGCATGCATGAATGGTAGTATATGCATGTCTTGGTTGCATATGATGGACAAACCCCTTTTTACCAGAACTTAAACCATAGAATGTGCATGATGTACTCAAATTACCATCAGTTTCTGAATATATTGCACCACTTGAGGAGAAAGTGTCCTATTACGAACTCCTAAAATGGATTATCAATTGTCTCTCCATAGATGTTATGTATTAGGTAATTTTAGGTTTGTGGGGCTTTCTACCCCGTAAAAATTCGAGGCGGCTCCGCCAGCTGAGGTGGTGCATGAGCGGAGATAAACATACATACAGAGTACCCATTTTGCTGTTGCATGCCCCTTTTTTTTGCCAGGAGTGATCAGAGGTTAAGAAAATAGCTTTGCTATACTAATTTGCTAGAAGGCACAGGTCGCAGGTAACAGGAGTTCTGGTCGCAGATCATAACAGAGGATTCCTTGGAGATGGGGCAAGCAGAGGAAGTGGCGCCGCTCCGCAAAACCCGGAGCACGATTGCGTGATATAATCTTAAGCGAATAATAATGTAATTTAAAGCTACTAGTTATTACGTATTACGAACAAATAAGACCAGCCATAGGTTGGGGCAGAAAAGTGTTGAGCTATCAATGTTGTAAAATATTATAATACAATATGAGCGAGGTTCCTTCTTCCTTCCATAAGGTGTGCATAGGTGGTGGTGGAGATGATGTATTCATAATTGACAAACAAAGCCTTGGGTTGTATCCATAATTGATAAACAAAACCTGTTGTAACCATCCATCTAGTTACTAAATGTGAACAAACAACTTATCTATCATTTATTAGAAGGTATAGCATTTCCTTTGGAAAACATTATGATGCATGTATATTTAGGGATTTGAACCCTCATTTGTCCGCAGCATGATCCAAACACATCAAAGAATTGACAATGCTTATGATGGAAAATCTAGTAAGAGTTGTTAGATTGTAAAAGAAATCATAAAAAACTAACTTATGACGCTTCAAAAAATGAATAATGACTATAGCAGAAATACCATTAAAGTTCAAGCTCATAACGAATGATATGCAGCAGCATATTTCACCAAGGTTTAAATATGGTAAATGGTTCAGGTTTAGCATTACCGAGAATGGCTGGGAAAAGGAAAGGGCCTGAAGGATGTTCCACTACATACAATAGCATGTATTGTGAAGTTAAGGCTTCTCTTAATATGTGACATATTAAAGCAAAAGAGAATTACTACCTACATAGCCTCCTCATTGCATAGAGCCCAATCACGCCATGTTGCTGTTGTTTGTTTGGAAGACAGACTATAATGCTATGGCGGTGAGAGTACATCTCATTGATGACATAACCTGAACAATGGCCTGAAAAGGTTAGGCGTTCAAACTCATTACAACATCTCCTGTTATACCATAGAATGTGCCGCCAGCTTAAGGGCGCTAGTAGGTTTGGAGCAGTTTTTAGAATATATCAGTTATATACCACCATATCCTTAGAATATGTTAGGAACCCACCTAAGCAAGGCTTTGCCCCCCTAGAGGCAACCTAAAAGAAAGGAACAAAAATAACGGGTTCCCTACATGCTATTGAATAGGTACATTCGAGGAATACTCCACCCCTTTTTAGGGCAACTCCACAATCTCATTACATATAATGAGCCACTTTCATCTTGACATAAAGTTTGGCTTACTACGCTTGAATTACAAAATAAGGTTGCATAGAAATTGTATTCTAAGCTAATACAAAATAGCAAATAGAAATTGCATCTTTCTTCGTATACTATTTCCATAAATATTTACTTCTCTCTTATTGATATGAGATTCATTACATTAAGAAACACGATATGTTTAAAAAAAGGATTGATTGTCAATTGATGAGGGAGTTCCTCATAACTAACTATTTAGAATATCGTTAGAAGCGCTACATCAGCACTAACACAAATCCTCTCAAAATTTCACAAATAAGTATGAATGAACAAACACGAAGGCATATTTGCATGAAGCATCTGCATCTCCTAGGCGTGCCAAGAATTTTAAAATACCCATGAAGTATATCTTGTCCATCAAAATAAAAAACATGCAAGATAATTTATCATAAGTAGAATAAGAATGCTGTCTCACAAAGACTATCCATGAGGTTTGGATGTATACAATGATAGATTTGGATGATAAGAAGAGTGTCATTGCTGGTCACAATTAAAATATCTGAAATAGAACATCTTAATGATGATAATATTAGATTCGAACGAGGGATTTGTCTCACAAGACATAATAATAAAGTTTTATTCGTCATTTTGGCTTAGGTGGAGTCTTATAAGACTGCAATGTAAAGACGAACCGACCATAATGCCTTCAATTAGGAAAAGAAGTAAAGACGAACTGACCCAAGTGCATATCCTACATGTACACATTATAGGGCAGCTGTATGGATTAGATTGATGTCCATGTAAGTAGCTAACGAATATTTTTCTGCTGGTATCTGCCCCTGTATCTACTCGATCTTGCTATTTCATCTTGGTGTTACTATATTCATGGCTTCTAAAATCCATTTACTGACATCAGCAGAATACTATTTTGGCATACGAATACCCCCTCAAACCAAAACCATACGTAATATACCCGCTCCATTCTTCATTTGCACAAGATTGTTGGAAGCTCGCGCAGGCATACATACACCAAAGACTCCAACTTAAGTCAATTAGGGATGGAATTTTATCCTCCCATGCGAGTAACGTGTAAGAGGTGTCATTTCCACAAATGGCTTCAATTTAAGTCAATTGAAAATGGAATGTTATCCTCCCTTAATTGGCTGGCTCTCTAATCCAAAAAATCCTTGCCATTAATCCGAGCTGTGTGATAGAACATAACAGACATTGTTTTAGTTGCAAACTTTGTAACAGGGTGGCAGCATGTATCTGGGAGCCCCGAATGGATCTTTCAGCCCAAGATTCATCCTTGGATGTTGATAATCTAGGCTCAGAGTTGATAATCTAGGTGTCGGGGATGCCGAGCCTGTGATAGCTGGAGAGCTGATAATCTAGCTGTGGGTGCAGCTTCGGGTGAGGAAGCTTGCCTGCCTGGTTAAGGGGGTTAATCCCCCTTGCTTGCCTGTTATGGCAAAAAAACAGGCTCGCCTAGCTTATTTGCCATAACAGGCTCGGAAGGGGAATTAACCCCCTCATACGAGTAACATGTAAGAGGTCACTTCTACAAATCTTGGCGGATACACTAACATTCAAAAAACACAATCTCAAACCTCTCAGTAAACATTAACATACAATCTCGACCTTTCTAATTTACCTATGGTAACATACAATCTCAACCTTTCTAATTTACCTATGCCTTACCAAGTATGCCAGCATAGACTTAATTCTTGCTCGGTGTTTAATATATCTACTCTAAACAATTCATTGTTATAATAACTGGTCGTACTAGCAGATTGTTGCAATAAAAGCTTAAAGCCTCAATCACCAGAGAATCTACAACTCTCCATACCAGATTATAAGCAGCTCAGTTACGCTTCCTATTATTCCTTGTTCATTACACAGCTGTTTAGTTCTGTAGGACTACCCAAGACAGTGACATCTCTACATTCATCCTTTGATTCAATCATAAGACACTTCTCCACTGACAGTTATGTATGGTTCAACAATACTATGCTTCGGGCGTAAAGTGGTTAACTTTAAAAAAGAATCAATAAATTTCAGTACAACTATATGACGCTCAAGCAGTGAGCATTCCTTTTAGCAAAGAAGTTCACTGTTGCGACTACTATCTTGCTAGAATCCAAAACTTAGCTTGAGGTAAGGTGCGTCCTGCCAAAACTTTTGAATGTTTGTCCAAGGAAGCCTTCTTCCATGTGTTCCATATTTAGTCGATCTTTACAGATGCGTAAATCGTAACCTAGCAGGCATAGAAACCGATTGTTCCGGTCAATACGAAAAAGCATGTAGATGCGATAATCATATACCCAAAGTATAGAATGCCCGATGTAACCTTTGTGATTTCAAGCTTTGTGAAGAAGTAAAAGGCGGCATAAAGAAAGAGATATAAAGCTGAAGATCCGGACGTCAAATAGGACCTGCGCCACCAGTGGTAATCTTCACTGCAGAGCTGGATAGCAAAGGACAATGGTGATCTCTGCACAAGTGACAATCAGAATAACAAAAACAATGAAGAGGAAGGCAAAGATGTAGTAAAACTAGTGGAACCAGATTGAAGTGAGGATAAAGAATAGCTCAATAAAAACAGCACCAAACGGCAGGATACCACCAATAAGAATGGAGAAAAAGGGTCTCATATACCAAGCCTGCTCTGGAATCTGTCTTGGTATCTTGTTAGTTTTCACAGGGTCCTCAATTGCATGTTTCTTGTACCCCAGATAACTTACAACAAAGACCAATGGTACAGAGATGCCAAACCAAAGGAGGGCAAGGGCAAACATTGTCCCAAAGGGCACAGCACCGGATGATTGTTCTCCCCAAATTATTGCATTCAATATGAAGAAAATAACAAACATCTTTGCTGGAAACAAGAAGGCGGTCTTCAGTGTGTCTTTTTTCCAGACAGTGCCCTTGAATGCCTTATAAAGCCTGGACAATGAGTACCCTGCTAGAATGCCCATAACAACCCAAAGCAACAGCATTACAGTCATTAGGCCACCACGATTGGCAGGAGAGAGGAAGCCTAGCAATGCAAAAAGCATTGTCACAACTGTCATTCATCTTTTAACCCCAACATAATCCAAAGCCCAAACACCCTGATCTCTCATGACAATATAGAACATTACCACAGCAAGGTATAAAGTAAAATTTTCAGGATGGCATAATTTTGCAGTGGCATGGCTGCTGATTATGTGATATAAAGTCTCTCTTCAACCCAGATTTACTCTAATCATAGTTTTAATTGGGAAAGAGGGCATAAATATCGAGAAAAGGTTCCTAACTCTTGGCTAAGGAGCAACATAAATACAAAAACTTACAGGTGCACTATTCAGGATAGCAATTGCTGCCGAGGTGTTCAATAAATATGTTATTAGCAGACCTGCATCTATAACAATTGCCATACATGATGAGAAGACATCAGAGAATCCAGGTTCCAAGTATATCTGCTTACCAATGGACACCTCATTGTCCATGTAAATCCGCAGGGTGGCTGTCTAATGATATTCATGGATCGAAGACAATTTACGTGTCCTCTTTCCACAGTCTACTAGCTCAGTACCATTCAATACATCTAATGGGTCACAAAAATGACATACCAAAACCCCCAAATTGTGAGAATAAAATGGAAACAACAGCAATGGAAGGGAATGCAAAATCAACCAGCATCCTGCACAGCACTGGAGTAGCAAACATTAAAGTTTAAAAACAAAGGGATTTTAAGAAACAAAACAAATTTGAATGAAAGAAAATAGGAAGACGGGAAAACAAAGAGCAGTATAAGCAATTCAAAATATGGGGGCTCACCAAACCATGGGGCCAATTAGTAAACTTCCTTGGGGCATGAACAGAAGTTATTGCAGTCCATGAGAGTGCATTTCTTGGAAGCATTCTTTCAAAACAGGCTCGTGCATCATGCAGCTTCCCGCAGTTACCATACATACTAATAAGAGCATTACTAATATATACATCTGACTCATATACATACTCAATAAGACTGTGGATGCACTTACCCTCTCCAAGCATTGATTGACTCCCATATGCATCAAGAAGGCTTACATATGTAAAGTTGTCAGGCACCATATTCTCCAATAGCATACTTCTAAAGGCACTAAGAGCCTCTCTCCCATGCTTCTCTGGGGTGTCTTGCCCCTATGGCAAGAGCATCTGAAAGGGCTCTGCCATCGACAGCAAGGAAAGTGGCCGGAAGCAGAACAAGCAAATGCAACAGCCGATTCGGCAAGGAAAACCTAACGGGGCAAAGATCATTTGGCTGTTGTTGGGGCTCTGGCATGCGGCTCGAGCTCTGGAGGATTAATGTTGCACATGAATGCATTAGAGGAGAGGGCCTGCATTTTCTTCCGGCCGGTTACACGGTAAGAAGATCTTCGCCCCCTAACGAGGATGACCGCCAGACCGCCAGTTAAAGGGCGGTAGCAGTTTGGAGCAGTTTTTAAAATATACCAAGTATATACCAGCATATCCTTAGAATATGCTAAGAACCAGGGTTTACCCCCTAGGGGCAACCCAAAAAGGATTGTTTTTACATTGGCCTTCCATGAGTATCTCTAATGCCTAGCATCATGTGTGTCATATCAAGTCATGTTATGTTGGAGTTGGCATAGATCGATCCTAGAATTGTGTAGAATGGATAGATATGATTGGCCAATAATAAAACAATGTAATGCCTTTCTTTAAGAATTTTTGTTTAAATACAATTTCTCATGTTTAGGGCAAATAGTGGCAACTAATGTTTGTCTTTGTTTCACTTTCCTCTTTATTATGTGATGTAATATACTTGTATGCATTTATAAATAGAAAGAATTATAAGAGCTATTTCGAGACAACCTTGTTTTCATCTAAAATGCATTTGCATGCATTTTTAAATAGAAAGAACTATACGGGCTATTTCGAGGCAACCTTGTTTTCATGATTTCAAACTAAAATGCATTTGCGAGTTGTAAAGCTATTCTGAGACAATTTTGTTGTCGTGATTTCAAGCTAGAATGCAATTGCAACCTCGAACCAATGAATATTCAAAACATTTAATGAGCTGCACATGCAATAGGATGAAGCGAACTTGGAGAGAATAAAATAGAATAGTTTTTTTATCGTCCACTGAGAGACTCATATATTGGACACATGGACACTATTACGTTATATAGTGAGCAGGCCACTTTTTGTTATCCTGCAAATAGAGGAGCATACATTCTTATCCTCATGCCTCAAACCTTAATATTGGAAGTCTGTCCACAATGTCTAATAGTTGAAAAGAAATCCCAACAAATTAATCCAACTATAAAATAGTTAATTTTAGAGCTACAAAATATTGTTGCCATTACCTTACAACTGTTGAGATACTGAATGCAATTTACAAATTTGCATAAGTAGGACACGAACTACTATGTTCAGTCATTATCTCTTGAAAACATGCATTGAGTCAATGCAATCCAACCTAATCAAAATCTAGTAGAATATGCACTGAGTTAATGCAAGCAAATGTAATCAGCGAAATCCTCTTTTCTACTCCAAAAAGTCCTTGGATATCCTAAGACATTTAACCAGGACATATCTGCAAGCTGCAAGCTCAATGGAACATGTGTTGCATGCTCTTTGAAAACAAGTCATAACTGACTGCATGTGAGGACACTGGAAAGATTAGGCAATTTTTTAAGTTCTGAGGAATAAGAAATGATTTCAGATGATTTCAGATATTTAAGAGAACTATGTAAGCTCAAAGGGACATGCAAGCTCTTTGCAAATATCTCATAGCTGCATGTGAGGATACTAGAGAGATTGGACAGTTTGTTCTTCATATGGCTCCATCAAACCTTGGGCATCAAACCTCTATACTGCAAAAAGTCATTATATCTAGGTACCATGCTTGGAATGGCAACACTTCTAATGGCACCACTATTTATATGGCATTCAGATCGTCTCCTTCAAGATGCAGAAAGGCTTCTAAGGCTGGCCTCTACGTCTTCCAAAGCATTGACTGATAACGGTTCTGAACATTGCTGGTATACAACAACACCAATTATGGTTACAATGGTTATGTAAATTAGGGTGTATGTGAGACCTAAATATTGCTCTGATTTGAGACTTACATAAGGTAATCCATTATTAAAACTTGATGTGAGAAGATAGAGAACTGCTATAGAAAAACAGAAAACACTTACTTGATTCAATATTTATTGCAGTGCCAAATGCATTCTACTCTAGTCTAAGGCCCAATGTTATATAAACAAAGCACTATATAGACTCTTTGGGTTAATTTAATAGTCTACTTTGTTAAATTATGTTAGATCATCGATATATCTTTCTTACATGCAACCACAATGCCATGAATTGCATTCTTGAGAGGCAGACCTGCAAAAACAAAAGGTAAAATAACATATCAACAATGACAAAGGAACTTTTCCTAAAGAAATGCGGATGAGGGTCTAAGTTAGATATTGGGGTACAAAAGCACCCGTCCGGACGCGCTGCTTTTCGTGCTTGGTCCGCTGTGCTTGGAGGTGCTTGGAGAGCGGGAACGCGATGATCCGTTTTTAGCAAATTGCTTCCGGATCGATGACATGGCTACCCGCAAAATCAAATTCGGTACAGAAACAATTTGGCGGGGTTGTTTTGGAATGGCGGGACAATTTTTGGACGGGTCATGCTAGAATGAATTCCGGAGGAGTCTTTCTTGAGTTCTTGTTTTTTGTGGGACTACCTCGGCTTGCTCAGCAAACTGCTCTTATCCATCTTATCCTGTTATTAAACCCTACGAAAATGCACATCGCCTTCGGTACCCATCAAGCACATCACCTTCAGTTTTTGGATTTAAAAAATACACGGGAGATGCTTTCCTGCTTGAGGTAAATCTTCACGCAATATGAAATCGCCAAGTTCTAAAACAGGGAAAGTTTTATGCTATATCGAGCAACTGGAGACACAAGCATTTGTTGATGATCGACATTTGACAACTGATGTTGTCTTGCTCCTTGATTTCTCATTACTAAGATGCTTATGTTGTTCTGCTCATTTTTCCACCACAGAGCTCCAAATGCACAGTCATGAATGGGCAAAACAGAATTCCAATTGGACGTAGTGGAGGAACCTTTTGAGGTAAAGATGAACGATTCTTCTTTTTCAATATCCGTTGAGGTTCTTGCTATTACCATGATATGAATTGTTAGCCGTTTGTGAGTCCTTAGCTTCAAAATCATTTATGATCTCTTTTTTCTTTGCATGCAGGTTTATTGAAAGCTTCAGCTGAAGATCCTAGCTTGCCATTTTTCTTTTGTATAGAGGTAAGCATACTCTAGCCCTTTTTCTCTTCATGTTAAAATCATTTCTATTTTGTGCATCCATGGTGATTCTAAAATAGTTGTGCCATACTTTCTATGGACATGGATATCTTGCTCTATGGACATGGATATCTTGCTCCACAAAACTGTCAGTTTTCTTGCTCTGCAAAACATAAGCGAGTTAGCTAAACCATTGGAAAGGGAAATGTTTTACGTAAACAGATATTCTTCTGAATTGCAGTGTCTTGGGGGATGCTACTAGCAGTGTGGCAGCATGTGTTGGCTCTTTAATCTCTGTAGCAGCATTCCTATATTGAGCATATTCATTTCAAGTTCAATATGATAACTTATTATCCTTCATGAACCAATCTTCATGTGCCACGTATAGCATTTTGACCCTCTGGTACAAACTTTAAGTTATATTGTCCTAGTGAGAATGGGCAATTGTTATTCAGATGATCCTTCTGTTATTCAAGAGGTATAACAGGGAACATGCTTTTTATATTTTATGGAACTTTTAGAAACTCAAACAAACTTATAGCGTTTGTTTTGGCTCATATGCGTTTGTTTTGGCTCATATGCTACCTGTGTATTTGATTTCTCAGATAATGACAGCAATTGCAGCCTTATCACTTCGATCACCAGCAAATGCTACAAAAGCAGTTGAGGCAGGTTCAGTTGACTTGGCTGTGGAAATGATGGAGAAACACTCTATGGCAGCCGGTGTGCAGAGACAATCCTGTTAGATGATACGCAATCTCGCTGTCTGAAATCCTGAGAACAGGTATTTCCTGAGTTTGTTTTCCTGGTATGATTCTGTTCATCACGTTGCAGACGTTATTGATTGGGAATTAGAGATGTGTTTTCTGTGATGTGATTTTTTTGCATTATGCTGCAGGCCGATTATTATTGAGAAGGGAATAGAGACATTAATACGTGCTGCAAAGGCTAGGCACATTGGATGCAAGGATGCAGCTGCTGCAGCTTTAAGGGATTTGGGGTTCGATGACTACCTATGAGGTTTTTTCCTATAGTCTCATGTTATCTCATTTCTTGGCCAACTACTCCATGCGATATGGTTACTTAAACAAAATGTCTCGTATGGACGGAGGTGATTTTTTCATGAATATAGAAACTGCAGCAGACTTCCAATTATACCTTTCTTTTAATAAATCAGTTTTGCAGATGTTGAACAATACAATTCGATAAAAAGAAAAAGGTTTGTTTAGATCTTATATCAGAAGAGGTTTGTTTTGCACTAGCACTATCACCGTCTAAAATGAGATAAGTATTCTTTCTATGTTTAATGGGATATTTATCTGTGTTGGTGATGCCCTGTACTGTAGCTGCTCACATCTCCTACCTGTAGTTAATAGATTATCTTTTCTAGAAATCTAGTCTCAAGGAAAGACGCATATATTTCTATAAATATCACTATATCATTTAGAAAGAGAAGGTGGTGATGCCCTGTAGTTGCTCACATCTTTTTATGAATCATGATGACTGAATACAATTTAGAAATTAACTAAAAAGATGCTCAATTGGTCAATCAGGTTCAATTCCTGACAAGCAAATAGCAGATGCTTGTAGAGACAAGTATCCTTCTGAAAAATGATCAAGTCCTTTGTTGTTGCTTTATGCAGGTCTGACATGTTTTTGTGTGAATTCAAGATGACAATCTTTAGCATTTCTATGGAGATGTTGCTGTTGTTTAATAGCCATAATTATGTAATCTTTCACCTATCCTTTGTCATTCCACTGTATTTAACCTAGTGCTATCATACTAAAAAGCAAATTTGATAGCAAACACAGTGAACACACTTGACCGAATAATTGAAAAGTTGTCACATAACAAGCAACCCTTTGAAGTTGGACTCAAATGGTAGGCATCATAACCTATGCTACAATCCCGGTTGCACAAGGAATTTGCTAATTTGCTTAAATGCTTTAGCTCTTACAAGAGCAGGTTGGTACAATTGAAATCCATCTATATGCACTACTGTTGTCCCATCGTCTGCTACATAGAACCAAAGAAGAGGTCAGAACACATCACAAAGTTACGAATAAAAGCTTTAAGGCAATCTACTTTGCAGAGACAAAGGAAAGACGGAAATGTACTTATTCAAAAGATCAAATAGAGATAGGAATCATTCATGGCCGATAGCCTCTGAAATATTTTTTCGGCTGTATACATGTGTCGCCTTGGTTCTTAGGTGTATATGGGCAAAAGATCAAAGTTTCAATCCATGGCATCTCCCACTGAGTCGGAATGCCTCGTTCTTACGATTCTAAGTAGGGCTTCACGTCGGCTACGGCAAAAAGATACTTTGTGCTCGTGCTTTACCTGCTTTGTCCGCTTCCGCTTGTCGCGCTTTTTTGTACCCCAATATCTAACTTACGCCCATGAAGCAGATCGAATTGCACACATGTCTAAATTTTCTTCTTAGCTCACTCTCAGATAGTTTAAATGAGGTAGAATAGCCTAGAATTGGACAAAACATGATTCCTTACTTTCATCACTGTGGATCTATAACAAAATAGAGGCAAATCGTCATGAGACCACTAATCCTATTACATTTCTAGCAAAACCAATAGCCTATTGTTGTTTGAATAGGACATGCCTGAATCTATTACTTCCAATAGCTCTTGTTGGCTTGAACTTCTCATAATCCAAAGCCCAAGAACTTACTGCAGTACAATCAACAGATCCTTTAAAACCACACACAAAAACTACCGTCATTTCTAGCATTTTTGAAATAATAATATACATGGATTTTAGTTGTTTCTTTGCAAAAAAGACAACAAACGCCTACACATAGAGCAAATTCTGGGGTTGTTGTGATGACAAGGATCAGAGATTTCTTCAGGCCAATCTTCATGAAGTCATGGTATCAAGTATTGTATTGTCTGAAGTAGCAATTCAGATTGA
This sequence comes from Isoetes taiwanensis, assembly GCA_021234155.1. Taxonomy (NCBI): domain Eukaryota; kingdom Viridiplantae; phylum Streptophyta; class Lycopodiopsida; order Isoetales; family Isoetaceae; genus Isoetes; species Isoetes taiwanensis. The sequence continues at coordinate 1,420,094 of JAJEKV010000056.1, forward strand.
TTGTGAAAACGTGACTTTGAAGTATGATTTAAGCCACTTCATCCTCGGGACACGGAGGGCAACCCTCTGTACGCAGCACCTTATTTATTTAGTCGATTGGGAAGGTTACTCACCAAGTGTTAGAACCTAGGAATCTGCCGAGAATCTGACTAATGCTCCTCATAAAATTGCAGAGTTTCACCAACGTTACCTGGATAAGCCAAGTTCGAGTACTCCGGCCCCAGCTTCGAGGACTCGTTGCCGTCATAAGAGGGGGATGGTGTGACGACTATACAAATATTCATATCATGCGAACATTATACTCGTATGTACAAAGGATGGTTGTCATACAGATGCAAAAGGGTAGTTGCATAAGACAGAGCTTGAACTTGCATGCTTCTAATTGCAAATCATATACATTTGTCAAGTGCACTATCAATACTTGTTGAAGACATTTCCTCACGTCTTCCTCATATGCGGGGTTGTTTCTAGGAGGCTCTAGAATATTCTAGAACCTACATGCATGCATGACACTTGGCGTGAATGGCGCAATTTTGACCGTTGGCCTAGATATATAAGGTGCCACCTCCTTCTTGTCGAACCATTCCGGTTCAACACTAGTCTTGGGCCTTCTAGGCATCTGCCTCGTGTTTCTGCTTGCCTTCGGGGCATTGTACTCTTGACTCTTGTTCATATATTCGATTCTTTGCTGATATTGGCATATTTCCTCCATATTTCTTGCATATTTTCTAAGTATTTTCCTTCTTTCGCCTAGGTTCATGACAAGTACAACTTGGAAGGCATGAGAGATATTTGTCCATGATCTATCAGTTTTTAACTTGTATTCCTCCTTTGAAAGTTCAATTCGAGCTGCTGCATATACTGCATATCTTGATAAAATAGTTAGCAAGATCTAATTTTTATCTGTGCCCACAAAGATACTCATAACAACGTCCATCTTTGGTTGAAATGGAAATGCTTGTAGGTAGGCCATTCAATCTCTTCCAAAATATAGAAGGAAGAAGAGTTGTTGATCTAGAATATGCCTATTCTTCATGTAGATGCCTCTTAAATCAGCATTTGTAGTATTTTTGTTTCCTAATTTCATCGGAGAACAATGAAGACATATTGCACAAACCAAAAAAATGTGAACAAACACTAGCTGCATGTCTTACCTTCTTGCATGGAGAGGGATACTAGTTTTTCATGGTTGCGCAATAGCTGTGTAATGAAGCGTGTGCAACATTCTTTGATAACTTTTCCCCACATATCAGCTAATCTCGTATATGTATTATTTTTAACTTGTACCATTGGATTATTATTTCCTGTTACTCGAATGTTTACTTCACTGTCCTTTGAAGATTCTACAAGAAAAGAAATTGTTATATCCTTTGTCCTTCTACTGAGAAATGGTGAATCATCACAAGGATGAATTCTAGCCTCAAAGTCGGAAGACTTTTAGTTCTATTTTCTGCATATGACTATATTGAATTAGAGGCATCTGAGAAATGTAGCTCAATGTTCATTGTCTCATCTTTGGCAATGATTGTACCACATTGCATTGAAAATACTGTTGTTATGCTGGTAATCAAATCGTTCCTTGTTGTCTTGCTTTGGTTCCCATTCCATTGCCTCTTTTTCACCAATAGTCTTATATGAAGTGATGGTGAAGCACTCATTCCTATAGAAGATGTCGGGGGCATTAAGGAGCAATCTGGTGCAAACTGAAGAGCTGTTATTAGCCAGTTTGTTTGATCACTTGAAGCACGAACTTGCTTCTCTGCCTCTTTGATCACTTGAAGCATGAACTTGGGGTCCTCGCATATTATGGTGTCTCATTTTTAGTGTCCTTTTGTCCACTCAAATTAGCACTATTTTTTTAGTATTATGGGAAGAGGGAAATTCAAAATTAACGAGAATATCGGGGAGTGGTTGATTCCCCCTTTCTCGAGGGAGAGAGATCTCGTTTCTTTCTTTCCATCCATTTTTTGTTCAGGCTTCTTGTGATCTAATGACTAATGGGCGGAAATGGCGTTTGCAGAAGCAACGGCAAAGAGCAAGCAAGATGAAGCAACAATTGTCAAATGAAAATTTAGATTGGAGAATCACAAAAACATTTTTGGTTTTGACAGGTTCGATGTCTACAGACCAGAAGAAAGAAGTATGGCATCTAGTGGAGAACATCAAAGTTATGCAGGTTGCAGTGTCTGATAAGGAAAAGATTGTTCACAATGAAATTGTCGGTAGCATCCAAGAAACCATACAGCATGTGAAAGGAGTGGAGTCCAATGACAAATTAGCAGCAAAAAGAGCAGCATTAGTCATGGCAATTGGGAAAGTCAGGCATGGCAGCAAAAGATTAGCTGCCAAGGCTTTAGGAATTCATCCAAGGAATTGTTCCAGAGCTAAGAAGTACCGTGTTGCCATTAGTAATAAAAACGCATTGTGGGCTCTTGGGGGAAGGAAGAAGAGAAAGGATTGCCTGAGCCAAGAAGTGATTGAAAAAGTTGTGGATTATTGGACAAACTACACCAGAGTTTCGCTTAACTTCAAGGACGTCAGATCTGGTAGAGGAAAATATCCTAAGCATCCAACACATTACCTTGATGTGAGCCAGGTATACTATCTGTAGATCAGTTTTTTACTAAGTCTTTTTCACGTTTACTAATACTAATATTTTTTATAAGTTTTGAAGTATTGATTCTAATATGATCTGCTAATGGAATTAATCACGCACGCGTTCTTCTCGTGGTAGCAAGTCTTAGTGCTATTGATGGTTGATAATGGATCATTTTTTGATATAGTGCTAAGGTTTCTCACCTTTATAATGTTGGTGCCACGTTTAGTAATTGTGTTGATGTTAGTGCCACTGATTGACAGTGCTAATATTACTAATTTCGTTAATGTTGTTCCACTGTTAGTAATTTTGTCAATGTTAGCACTAAACTTAATCTGTAGTTAGTGAAGCACCACCTACCACTACAGATTAGCAATGCTTTCATCTCAATGTCCTAGCACTGGTTAGTGGTTTGGTTTGCTAAGGGTCATGTTGTAATGCTAATGGAATCATTCATTAGCAGTTGTTTTTTCTAGTGGTATTAGCATTAGCATTTACTAAGTAGTTTTCTATTCTTATTCTGCAGATAGAATTCTTCACTAGTTTCAAGCAAGACAATCCAGATGTTCAAATTAAGCAGAGAGCCTTCGAGAAATTAAAGCCTTGCTTTGTTGTAAAGCTATCTGAATTCAATACCTGTTGTTGCGTCTATCATGACAGGATGTCAATGCTGAGGGAAGGGGTGAAGAACATGAGGAAAAAGTCCATGGTGCACGGTGCAGATTGCACCTATGAGTGCAAGATATGTGACCATAGGGCAAGCCAGGTAGGGTGCAATGCAGCAAGACATGTTTGGCAGTCTAACAGTGACATGTGGAGAAGCATGGTTTGCCCAAAGCCTGTGTTTGGAATCTCCTTTCTATAGGAGACGTGCGCCTTTACCTTTTGCCATGTATGGCACGTATGTCACATATAGCACTCTCCAATAGTGGCTCATATTGATGTATAAATATGTATCTCATATGAATAAAATTTGGTCTTGTCTTGTGGGAAAAGTTGTGTGTGTCTCATATTTCTAACATGGTATCAGAGCCAGATTCGTTGTACAGTCTATAAGCATTAGTTTTATGTTTGATACAAAAGCAGAAGTAGAAAGTCGCAGCTATGGAGTAAAAAGATAGCCTTGCTTTGGAAGACCATAACGTTTCTAATATAGATCAGATTCATGCGATTTAAAGCTTTCTGGAAAGATCTTAAAGTCTAGTTTAAGTGGGAACAAAAATCAGCCAAAAAGGATAATTAGTTTTTGAGTTATCGAAATTTTAGTGACTAACCCTGTTTTAAGACTGCAGGAGGAAAAGAAAGGATGGAGAGTGGTATTCATGTTGGATAGTTAATTCTTTGTTATTTGTTGAAGATAAAAAGTAGTATTACTTGTTGATGATTAACTATATCCTTTTAATGCATCTGTGAATCTTCTAGACCATCATTGTATGGATCCTGAAGATATATGCCTAGTCAGCTTTTTAATAGCTGCCTCAGAATGATTCCTAATAGCTATTGGTAGCATGCTGTAATAGTCTAAAACCTCTGATTTGAAACTGAAGACTTTGTCATCTCTTGCTCGTTGAAGAGGGATTCAGGGTGTTGAAATCCTGCCTACCATTAATTTCCTTGCCTAAGAATTTGCTCTTAACTAGTTGGATATGCATTGCCTTTAGCCATATCCCAGGGATGTTAAATACCTATTAAATTAAGCATGAAAGTCTTGAATCATGATGGAACTTACGTATGAAAGTTAAGTATGATAGCATGAAGGTGTGCAAGTTGTGATTATCATGTGCTTAGGAATTTTAGCAGTTGGATTTATCTGCTAGCTACACTGTTGAAATCGCATTTGATGTTGCATGTGCGTATTATTCTTGAATTGTGGATTAATTTTTGGTTGTGTGCATGAACAAGTTATGGTAAAGAACGATAGGTATTATGTTTATTGGTTTTGTATTCAATGATCTGATGTGTCGATTAATTTCTTTACAATGGATGTGTCTTTTGGCATTGCAGTATATATATACGTATGGGTTGACATTGAATGATGTATTTGTACATTGAATGATGTATTTGTACATGTAACTGCATGCGGTGATGACAAATATCATATTTTGGCATATGTCTTGTCGTTCTACTATCTTGTTGTAGACGAATTTACGATTTGCTAGTGTGTAATGAAAATCTCATTGGAGATGCAAACTAGAAGATATGTTATTCAAAATTGACAAATATATAATTGCAAACTAGAAATTTGGTAAAGCAATCTCCTTGGAGCTTGATTGAAAATTGGCCAGTATCTAATTGAACATCTCATTGGAGATTTGACTTACTGACATTGGAAAATCTCATTGGAGATTTGGCTTATTGACATTGGAAAATCTCATTGGAGATTGACTGATTGAATATCTCTAATTGGAAAGTTTTCTTAAAGATTGACTTTGGAAGATGAATGTTATTACAGGAAGTTTGCTACACAGCATAAAGTTTTTCTTGGAATTCATCATGAGGTCCACCTGGTAAGAGATATGTATAATGTGCTTGAAACTAACACTTTCATGAATGTTGATTAAGGATGATTGTTGAGGAGGCATGAAATTTTGCATGTATTGGATATTGGTTTTAGTGTTGAATTTCAATGCGCGTGCCCCATTCTATTTTTTGCCTCAATGTTATAGATTTTCTTATTGAATTTAACAAGCCAACATACTTTTTGTGTCAAAGCTTGTCATGTTGTTGTTTGGCATCTAGATAAGTTTCCCTTTGTATGACCTCGTGCAAAATTTGGTCTAACACTATGTGGTGGTGATGCTAGTTCTTTATGGCTCTTTGAAAATACATGGAAACCTCTTTTAAGATATGGTCGCCAAATATGAAGACCTTTCACAGCTTTTCATCAAAGGCAATCTTTATAAACTCAAGATGAATGATGGGTTTGCTAATGTTGTGATATCTCATGGTGATGATATCAGTACTTTGTGGCATCGACGTTTTGGTCATGCTAGCTTTCAAGCTCTTTTGGACATGAGCTGTGATAACCTTGTGGAGTATTGAATGCTCGTGAGGCATATGTTATTGGTATTGCCACTCATTCTCTGGGGAAAGATATCGTGCTACGCGAGTCTTAGAACTGGTTCGTTCTAAACTTTGTGGGCCATTCTATAATTCTGTGATTCTCTTTGGTTATACATTTATGTACTTTATTACTAGAAAACTTGAAGTATTATCAGTCTTTTGTAAAGATGATAGGAGTTCAAACTAGAACAATGATTCAGAGACTGTGAACTGATAATGGTGGCAAGTTTAAGTCCTTGGTATTTGACAAAGTTTGTGCAAATTCAAGCATTGTTCTTGAATACATTGCACCTTATTCTCCTCAACAGGATGGCATTGCTGAGAGGAAGAATTGCACCATCATGAATGTGGTGCATTGCATGCTTACTCATATTATTTTGGATGTGTTTCTATGCAGAAGTTGTTGGCGCTGCTGTGTACCTGCAAAATTGCTTACTTATTTATTGAAAGGCAAATCTTCATTAGAAGCTTGGTCCTATTAAACCCAATATTGCCAATTTTGTATGATTTTGGTTTGCTGTACTGCTTATGTTCATATTCCTCCTGAAGAGAGTAAAAATGATGATTTTGCTAAGGAAGCTATTTTATTAGATACACCTATAATGCCAAAATATATCAATTTGGGGATCAGGTTTCCATTTACTTATCTTCATTCTACTGATGAGATCATGCTCCTGTCACTGCCCCTGCTCCTATTACTGAATCTGCCTTTGCTCTTGATGTCCTTGACTTTGTTCATAATTTTGCTAATATTGATGAGGAAGATCATTTTGGTCTTAATGAGATTATTCATGAGGTTGCTCATGATGATGTTATTGCACGTCGAGCATGAAAGCCGACACAATGGATGTTAGAATATCTTATTGATGATCCAATTTCTATGGAGGATGCTCTAACATTAAAACACTTGGACAAGAGGACTTGGTTTTTGGATTCCTTTCTAGTGTGAATGATTTGAATATTTACTTCAAAAATAGAAGGGTCTTATTATGTTTTCATTGCCTTATATGTCGATGATACATTCTTTGTTTGCAATGATTTACCCTACTTACATCACATGAAAGTTTTATTATCTGCAGCTTTTGAGATGGTAGACTTAGGTGCAATTCACTCATGCACATATATCTCTGCGCTCATTGAAAAGTTTGGCCTCCTTGAAGCAAAATCAGAAAGTATTCCTCTTGTTGCTAGTTCTAGATATTTCAAACTTTCTCAAAAACAAAGTCCTTGCACTGATGAAGAAAGATTGCAAATGCAAAAATGTCCTTATGCTAGTTTGGTTGGTGCATTGATGTATTCCGTCAATGCAACTCGCCCTGATATTAGTTATGTTGCTAATACCCTTGTTCAATTCATGACCAATCCTGGACAGGTTCATTGGACTGCTGCTAAAAGGGTTTTGAGATACTTGAAAGGCACTTCTACCTGTGGTTTATTGTTGTACGCAAAGCAGAATGATGTTGATATATTGACTTTGCTAAGCTATACAGATGTTGATTGGGGTAGTTGTCCTGATACGCAACGATGTGTTTCTGTTTCCACCACAGAAGCGGAGTATGTTGCTGTATCAGTTTGCCAGCAGAGAATTGGTTTGGTTGCGACGGTTGATGCATTGTTTGCATTAAACTCAGGTGGAGCCTACTGCCTACTCTACTCATGTGTGATAATCAAAGTACGATTGCATTAACAAAAGATGAGGTTTTCCATTCTAAATCTAAACATATTGAGATACACTATCATTATATCAAGTTGGAAGTACGAAAGAAGACTATTGTGCTTAAATATTGTCCAACATCTACGATGGTTGCTGACATCTTCACCAAAGCATTAGGACTTCAGAAACAAGAGATGTGCAAAGCAGCTCTTGGAATTGTTGAATCTTTTGTTGTTACTTGAGTTGTTCTGAAAGTGCTTGGGTTTTTTCCTTTTAACCCACAAAAGGTTTTTTTGATCCAAGCACTAGATTAAAGATGCAGGGAGGGATGGTTGGAGGCATCTTTAAATATGAGATACAATTATTTTATTCAAAAGGCTAAAGTTGCAGGGAGGGTGTTTGGAATCTCCTTTCTATAGGAGACGTGCACCTTTACCTTTTGCCATGTATGGCACGTATGTCACATATAGCACTCTTGCCTATTGTGGCACTAGTCCAATAGTGGCTCATATTGATGTATAAATATGTATCTCATATGAATAAAATTTGGTCTTGTCTTGTGGGAAAAGTTGTGTGTGTCTCATATTTCTAACAGCCTGAAGGTGAGGAGTGGCACAATGAAGCATGCTTGTGAGGAACCTGCAGCAAATGTGGTGTGGACAAAATGGAAAGGTGTCCAAAAGAAGAAACAAAGGACAGTACCTCAAAAATCACTTGGGAGAACATAGACTACATTGAAATTGGTAAGGATAAAAATGGCAGACCCAAAAAAAGAATTGAGCATCAATATTTACAGACTTCACCCATGGGAATAAGAATTATATGCATGCACACATGGGTGAGCAGATTCATTACCATGATCCTCGTCTGTTCCATCCCAGAAAAAGTACTCTATTGTTCCATAAAAATCTTTTCCATGTCCAAGAGCACCCCTTGACCTTATGTTCATATCAGCTTGCCAACAATCAAATCCCTTTTCTAGGCTTCTATGAAACTCGACAATTGTTTCAACAAAATCAACCCTTTTGATCTGGGATTTTCCGATTTGGTGGAAAACGTTTTTGGATTATTTTTTAAGATGATTTCCTAAGATTGTTGGGGTTTTTGGTGGCTGGGAAATATTTCAGTGCTTCCAAAAATTGCGACGAGTTTCTTTTTTATCATTTTGAACAGGACCTTCTATTCTATTCTTATCAGATCTTATCGGATTGCAGCTGTCTACAGGCATAGGACCTTCTTATTGGATTGCAGCTGTCCATCGGCATGCATGCATTTTACTGTGTAAACTACTGTGTTGGCTCTAGAAACTGCTTATTTAGAGGTGATAGGCAATCTCATATTCCAGGTTGCTATTCAATGTCATTGTTGAAAAAGCCTTTGTTGCGTAGAGTTGTAAGTACACATACCATATCTCAAAATAAAATGGACAAAAACTCGTCTAACAATATGTTTTTAGAAATTCATATATAGTCGACATGGTATTCAAAAATTCATATTGAGCTGACAGTGTCGTCTAACATGTGGGAGGCAAGATCTCGGTCCATGACTGGAGTGTCAACAGTTTGAACTTGACGACAAGGAGCCAAATAGGGATCAGGTAGTGCAGCTATAGCATGATCATTTGTGAGATCCATATCACCCCAAGAATCTCCGTAGGTAGCAATGGAGGTAGGTCTTGAGTTGTGGACGCTTGGACATGATCAGCATGATATCAATAATGACAAATTGATCATATTGCCATTGATCATATTTGCGATTGGGTCAAAAGGGGTTCATACTGTACTTGCCATACAATACTAGCTGAGTGACCTTTAGGGGGGTCAATTTTTATGAAGACGTACATACATGTCATACACCATTTTGTGCATTTCACACCATACAAAGTTGTGAGGGGGAAGTTGGCAAGAGAAAAACAAATTCTACATGTATGAGAAGGCTTCTTTCGATCGGTGGATGCAAAGAGGGATTATAGGATTTGAGTTTCTATATTCTTAGATATATTTTCTAGTACATTTGAAATAAGTATTCATATGGGAAAGACGTATTTGCCACTAATAAAAATGCTTGTACAAATATGGCATGGGTGCCCATGCTTGTACCTTATGGCCCAAGTATGTCTTTTCTTACCATACAACGTTGTGAGAGGGAAGTTGGCAAGAAAAGAACAAATTCTACATGTATGGTAGGACTTCTTTCGATCTGTGGATGCAAAGAGGGATTATAGGATTTGGGTTTCTACATTGTTAGATATATTTCCCAATACATTTGAATATAAGGGTGCTTTTTTTTTGACCTACTCAAAAAATCATGTCGCGACATTGGTGCTGGTAAGGTGCTGATACCCGTCATCAAATTTTTTCGACGGCCCTTCACATTTCGTCAAGCACTTCACCCGCCCTAGCCAGCCTTGAGCGGGAGTCAAGATCCATCAGTGTTACCTGGACTTTGCCCACTGGCATGAGCATCTGTAGTAAAACAAACTTTGCAGTATATAAATAGCTTCCTTTTGGGTTCCTAGTAGTAATGGTTGTACTAGGGCATTGTATGGGTCCCATGGCCTCTTGGTCTTCGTGGACGTTAAAAATCTATTCTATTCTATATTATTCTATTCTATTCTTAGTCGGTCGGCGTATTCCAGAAAATATGTTGGTAGGACCTCGATATTCGTTGTAACCTGCCTAAACCTCCTGTCAGTGGAGAGCAGAGAATCCTTTTTCTTCCTCGACAAATTTCTGCTTCCTGCTTGTTTCCGACCTGGTGCATAAAAGAAGAGTATGAATGACAGATCCAATTACTGGGCAGAAGATCTAAGTTGATTTAAGCTATTTTTTGCCGCAATAGCAACTTATATTGCACAGAAATGCTTGAAGCACAAGTCGGCTTTTGTTCTTAGTCCAGGCGGAGGATAAGGAAGCATGTGCTCCTTAGATTGGACTCACAAGGTAATAAAGTGAAACCATTCTTCTGCCCATTATCCCTGATCAGTGAAGCATTTGTTTTCAAACTATCTTCTTATATTATAAAAATATAGTGCGTGTCTTCAATGGAGACTTAAATTGGATGGTCATGATTTAATCTAGCAATCGGACGTCCAAAATTATCCAAAACATTTTAACGGGTGTTGGTTTGAGATCTTCCTAGAGAAACCTCTAATTTCTCTGGAATTGATCATTGGGCCTCTGAGAAGGCCGATTTGAGATTCTATGAATGCTACAGTTCATTTTGTGGAGCAAAGCATGCTAATCAAGACCAAATGCAGTCGGATATTAGGAAACTGAGCGTGTCTCCATTTGGCCTAAAAATTTGCAAGCATTGACTGCCGAAATGAACATGGCCAAAACTTGGGCTCAAATCGAGCTAGTATTTAATAGGTTTGAACCTTAGCTAAATTTAATTATTGGATTCCTTTGGTGCACACATTACAAGTTGGCACTGGGTGCCAACTTAGCACGGACTAACGGTCCTGCTGCTTCACAGCGGGTGCGAACTTAGCGAACTGGGTTTGCTTAAGACGTGGTTACTCTGGGAGTGATTAGAGTAATTATAGACGAGCATGTTTGGACATATATTCTATACCGTGTATGCTTTCTACACATTGCAAAATGAATATAGCCTACCATTTGCTGTGGAGCTCAGTAGTCAATTCACATTTATAGGTCCCCAGCCTCCAATATATGTGGCTATATGCACACATATACTTGCCTATTAATCCAAATAAGCAACACTAAATTGAACAATTAATTTGCCAGTTGTAATAAATATACAACTAATTTTCAGGTTGTAATAAACATACAACTAATTTAACCTCTGCCACTTTTTAATGATGCATTGAGTAAACGAAGGTAGAAGAAAAAGAAAGAAATAGCTATGAGGGACAAAATTGGCCAAAATTATTTGTTTTAAAGGCAAGCGGGTTATAGGTACGTCAACAATGTTGAAGTTGCATTAAGGTCTCCATGATATAAATCACTATACAAAAAATTGAGGCCCAAATTGCACACTATTAATGCTACATGAATCCTACAATATTGAACCCAATAACTGCGTTATCGCTCAGCAATGCTGGGCACCATTACTAGTATATGTTTAAAGCTAAAGCAAATGCATAATTTGGCAAGTGCATCAAAGAATAAGAATAAGAATAAAAATAGATTTTTAGCGTCCACGGAGACCAATTGGCCTATGGGACCCAAACCAAAAAGAGAGCAGCAAGCCTATTACTGACAGGATTAAAAAAAACCCCGCCCCGAAGGATTTTCGAGGGAAAAACCTTAGCAGTAATAAATATGCTGGCACGCTGTACAATTGTATAGGACAATTCAATGCCGTCCCATAAGACACAACTGAGTCTGTGCATCCATAACCTCCTGGAGGTATGACCCCAACAATCCCACTGACGCCCTAGTCAATAACTGATGCAGCGGCTGGCCAGGCACTAGTAATCGAACATATCGCTCTCGGATATGAGAAAATGCTGGGCAGATTTGGAGGGCATGACATTCATCCTCAATGGCGCCCCCTTCAACGCCTACAACGGGAGATAACCAGCCCCCCCCCAAAAAATAGATGATTTGCCTGCCAACCATGAAGCAAATTGAAGGAGCCAAGCTTCATACAACCCCATACCCACCACTCAGTCATGTTTTTTTTTTTCAGCTCGAATCTAATCAACAGTCACCTTTCCATGAAAAGCCGACAGCAAAATCGGTCGATTATCAAGGGCTTGTTGGGCACACGATCAAAGAATTCAAATCTGCCAAGAAACTGTGCAAATCGCCAAAGAGAGACGTCGCTCCAGGAATCTGCTTCAAGAATATGCATGTCTGGCTGAAAAAGGCAATACAGAACTGAAATAGGAAAGGCAAAAGGAAAGAGAGAATTAAATGTGGACGTTTGGTTCATTATGAATAGCTGCTGTCATAAATATAACAAGGTGACGCGCACAGAGGCTTGCCCTCCAGTTTCCTGGGGGTAAAGTAGCTTAAATGAAACCGCGTGGAATCAAAATATCTTATCGTATCTTATCTTTAAACCCCCCAATATATCTGCCAACTCAATATTTAAATTAAACTAGACGCCGACCATATCCTTACAATGAGTTTGTAGATCCCCTACATTCATCTATAAGCCCGTGCACAAGTGCCCCTCGATCAAATTGTGTATGTAACTGAGTAATTGAGTGTTACAGAAGTTGTTTGATGTCTTCCAGACATAATATCAGCACTTCCCAGTACTCATAATATTTTAAGCTATAGGTCTTCATCTATGACATTGTTAAACATGTCGCAACATATGAAGAAGTCGAGAAAGAACTAGGGAACATAATTTATTTTGAATACCAAAAATGGCATATAGTAGTTGTAAACCTGTACAATTTATGTTGTCATAGCATATGGCTCAATCTTCCTTGGAGAATGCATATAAAGGTTGTAAGTTTATTGTATTACAATAGCTCCCTCAGAACGTTTTCATGGAATCTTATGAGATGCACCGTTTAACAACCCAAGGTTAGGCGCACTATATACTAGAATGCCATTGAGATAACTGAAATCGGGAGAGCTAGCTATGTAGTTTTCATTATCGATATTGTTCAAGATCGGGATTCTTAGAGTGGAGAGGTTAACAGTCGTGCAGCCACAAATATTTCTCGTGAAAATTACTCCTTCTGAAATCTTTGCTCATGCGGTGGTAAGCTGCTTCTTCGAAGCCTTTCCAGCAAATTCTTTGAGTTTTGGCCACCAGACGCATTGATTCTTCAGCAGACGAACAAACGAACAGTTGCTATATAGTTGGAATCAAGATATACATGCTATATGAAAAAAAAAACATAAACCGCAAGTTGTAGTCCATAGAAGTCACCAGAAAAATTTCCACAACTTTCAAACATTGCTCTATAACACGATAATTTTTGTCCATGCACCAACATAACAGCTACATAGAACATTTCTGATTTTGGACGTGAACAAAAAGATTAACAAAATCGGCTTAAAAACCTAATTAATATTGACTGGAAGAAAGCCCCTTTATTTAATCAAAATTGAGAATATGCACATAGTCGGGCGTGATGACATTCCAAGCTCAGCAACTTTCACAACGTGAATTATTTTTCCTCTCATCAATTGACTTATGCTGAAACATGAACCAACTTCATCCATTACCCTCTTCAAATATATTCAATACAAGAAATTTATCGCGCCGCGAACATTTCTCTTTACCGACTTGATGTTATTTCAAGATGAAAATTTTCTACTAAATAACCTATTCATTAGTCAAGTTAAATGCCAGTCTAAAAGTTAATAGGCAACAACATTTAAACACATGAAATCAGTTTCTTTAAATGGAATGGTGAATTGGGCTTTTAAGAATTGTAGGAACTATGACCCTCAAATTGAATGTTGTTTACTTCAGGAACTTGATGGGAAACCTTAGTGTTCCAATAGAACAAACAAATATCAAAGAAGATACAATCATGGTCTACGCCTAATATCGTCCTTCTCAAATCAAATCTTGGGTAGAAGATAGAAAGCACAAATGACTAGTCATAAATCCTTGGCAAACACTCGTCATAAATGATGTGAATGCTAAGACTATCATTACTTGTTCAGCACCTTCTTGTGCAACTCTAATGTTTTAAGAGTTCCTATTTTATAAATCATAAGGACAACATGTTCAAAATCGTCTGTATTATGGGTTTTAAAATAGTAAGAACTTTAGATTGATGAGATAAGGTTTGTTGCAAATGTTTTTACAAAAATTTTGGTTGAAGGAACAAAATTGAAAAACAAAAACAATTGTTTGCAATTGTTGGGAAAACGAAAAAAGGAAGGTTGTTCGAGAAAAAAAACCCAAAAAAGATGTTCAAGAAAGCAAAAGCTTCACGGCAACGGCTTCTGCCGACCATGTTAGATTGGAAGCACAGCACAGCAAGCCTAACTGAGCTCCTTCTTGGCCACCTTCTTCGGCCACCCATTTCATCCAATCTGCGGAATTCATAACTCATTTTACAAACAAAGAACTTAGATTAATACCTCAGAATTTGGATTTGAAGGCACTATCATCAGACTCAAATTGCAGAGGCAGAAAGCTATATTCGAAGCTTGTTCTGAAGCTTTCAAATTCGTGCTCACTGTGACCTCATCGTGGATGTTGATGCTGGCACATGCACTCAGATCACCAAAACCTCAAGAATTACGAGACTATCTATTGCCTCCGGCAGCAAAATCTGCTAAAATACCAATAGATCTATGAATTAAACACGGTTTAAGCAGGGATTTAAAGAGTACAGATTTAATGACGGTTTTTATTGCACCGCTGGATTTGGAGCTTTGGTGCCGGATTTGCACCCTATTTTTGGTTAGGGCTAAGTTTGAATAGGGTAAAAAATGGTTGCCATGGTTAAAGCTGTCTATTGTGCTGTCCTACCCAATTCATTCCGGCGATTATTCCACATTGCAGAGCAAAAGAAAGGCCCCCCGAAACACAGAATATGCTAAAGCATCTTGCCAATAAAAATTACATGTGTTAGATAATATAAAACTCGAAGCTGCAACTTTACTCTAGGGTGCCCCTTTCCAGACAATCAAAAGCCTGTTGGCTCCCACAAAAAGTAGCAAGCGATGAAGGTAATGGGTTTGCCTCCTTGTGGTTTGTATGCATCTTGCTTACCAAGCTGTATTTCCATGGTCACCAGAAAAAAAAATAAACAATGTCTCTTCTCACACTAATTGCCACATTAGGCTACTCACTGTAGAAGAGTCTGCACAAAGCTGCTCATAATGCCAAGTCACAGATAAATAGTTCTAATACCAACAGACATTTTCATAAGCATGGGAGTATCTTAAAAAAACTGCAGCAAATATATACCCTAGAAGTTTGCTCCAAAAGTAAAGTAAAGTGGTAAAAAGCTAATGAAGAGAGAGCAAGCGTCTCAGGTTACAGAATCCCCTCTCAGATAATGTGGATAATAGAAATATCCCATAAGTATGAAGCATGATAGAAACACTACGCATTTAGCAACCAAAAATATTGGCATGCCTTACCTATATGTTCTGTTGTCGACTCAAATAGATTGGTTATCAATGACAGATCAAGCCTGTTACAAATTCAATTGTCGTCGTTTCGATAATTGCTCATCCTTTGGATATGATTTAAAATGTGAACCAAATTGCAAAGGATGTTGCTCAGATTCAATGCATAGTTTCTTATGGCGCCTGTTCAGATGAAGATAAAAATATTTAGAAAAAACACCCTAGACATTAATGGAAAACAAGACAAGTAAATTTAGACCTGTTTTTACAATCACTTAATTGCTGACAGATCCTTTGAAGGGCTCTCGCCAACAATAGCATAAAGTGTGTGCGAATGAGATACATCAGCCTGCCAGGTTCTTAAGGATTATGAAAATATGAACAAATAGTCTTTTATCTTTAGCTTTCAATTACCTTAGTTGAACGAAGCGGCGAAACATAAACATTCTGGTTTGTGGATACTTTTTTGGGTGACATATCAGGAACAGCAGGAAAAGAAGATATCCCTGGTGCTGGCCCTACAAAACACCCCAACAGGAATGGTATAGACAGTGAAAACGTTAAATTCCTCGTCAAAATAAGTTGCAAACCTTTAGACTTTTCATCAGAAATTGTTGAGGATGTCAAAGTGGCAAAGGTTATGTTCGATGCTTAGCAAGCAAGAAAGTTCTAACAGCATAGACAGCACTTCATTGTAGAACTCAATAATCACTCCTGTCATATCAGATTCTGATGTTCTCTGTTATAACATAAGGAACTCACTTGGATAAATTAAGCAAAAAATATTAAATACTAGATGCTTCATTAAGTTACAAATATTCATACCCCCTCTCTGATAAGAGCATGGCAGAAAACATGTGCATGACTTTGTGGTTGCTTCCAATATCGTTCAATAATTTCAGTAAAGGTTAAATCAACATGTCTAGCCTAAAGAATAGCATATATTAGTCATCCAGATGATCACAAAATAGCAAAATTGCATCCAACAGCCATGAAAGAATAGTGTAATGGGATGCATATATTATCCAAAATTTAAATAATGGCCCATTTTCTCCTACTTAAATTTTCTGTCAAAGTAAGAGGTACCCTGCTTACAATTATCCGTGTATCGTATTAAGTGGTTAATCGTATGCGGGAACCGAGCATACTTTATCTCTTTCGTTTCTTTGGCTGTGCGTCTTGTCATTTTGATGTGGGATGGTCCTGCCACTGAAGGTTTGTGTTTTCTGCCCTGCATCAAAGCTCTGTTTTGTTATTTCGGTTCTATCATATTCAGCTTGAAACTCATGTGTCAAAAGGTTAGCTATATTTGTACGACTACCTCTTTTGTTTTGGCTCCATTAATTCTAAGTGGTATCTTTCTATCTCTTCCATTCATTTCATTTTCACCAGTGCTATCCTTGTTAATCCTTCCATCTTGCTTATAGCTAGATCAATATTCGTCTTAGACACATGGATTTGCTCATGGGCTTCTTGTATCTCCATCTCTTTCTCAACCATCCTCTGCCTTAAGGCAGTTGCTTCCAGCTCATGTTTAGAAAGATTATCTTGCAAGCAACGCACTTCTTCTTGCAGAATTTTTGCCTGAGAAAATAAAATTTTTAGCCAATATCATCTCTATAATCCAAACCTTAATCATTATAACAAAATGGAGTTTAAAAGGCAAATGCCACTCACTTCGTTTTTTGTATTTTTCAACTCGTATTCTGATGCTTCCAAGGTTATTTTAGTATCTGCCAAGTCTGCTGCCTTTTTCAATAAGGTGTTCGCAAGTTGTCTATTCCCTTCTTCCGACTTACTTAGCTCGTTTCGCAATGACTCAGTTTACATGCTACAATGATGCATTAATTGTAACAACTGTCTGCTTTTCTTGACAAGAGAATCTGTATCGTCAGCCTTTACCAAAGCAGTGAAAGATGATTGATCTCTTTTAGACTTCTCAATACCATCAATTTCCTGGCAACAATTTTTCCATGACATCAATAGACTAGAGTTAAAACTTGCAATTGTTAAACAAAATGCACAATATAATCGTTCAGCTCAAATAATCACCTTCATTTCTCTATTTTGGAACTTGGCATGGAAGTTTTTAAGCCGTGTGATTAAACATTTAAGGGCATTGTGGACTATCTACAGATGTTCCGATCATACTCATTTTTGTATTCATCTTGAAAGATCAAGTGTCCAACAATCTGCTCATGATCCTGACATATCTTGGACAAATTTTGAAGGACACCACTCAAAAGAGGTTTACCTATTTTAGAATTTTGTTAGTCATATGTACAGACTTAGTACCACAATTTGGCAACATTTTAGAATAATAAAATATACCTGTTGATGCCATATCTCTTGATATTCTTTCTGTATGCAAGCTCCTTACATTCAAATTGTTTACATCTAGTTCACTTGTTTCGAGATCTTTACAATCAGGAGCTATAATCAATATTATTTAGATCAGAAGATAGAAACAACACTTACGACGCCGGCATTCACCAAGGATTGGATCTTTTGCAGCGGGCTGGACTAAAGACCACCATTCGGTTTTAGCAGCTGTAGAAAACATCCAAGCTTCGGAGATGGAAAAAGAACGTATTGTGGCAAAGGGCGCCATAGCCATAACACAGGTGACCTCCATAGCACATGCATCGACCTCCATAGTTAGAGCTCGGATATGGAGCCGGTTAGCCAGTTTCCACACCGGCCGCCCAGTAACACTGGCGACCGCCAGTTTACAGGCAACAGTAGGTTTGGAGCAGTCTTCGTGATATCCTAAGTATATTCTAGCATATACTTAGAATATGCCAGAAACCCACATGAGCAAGGGTTTGCCCGCCTAGGGGCAAACTCAAAAATTAATATATCTTTAGAATCTTATGGAAACCTCCCCAGGTTACAAAATTGGAAACCTCCCGAGGCTTTGGCCGAAAGCTGAGGAGGTTTCAAAAGAAGAAAATGGGGGAAGTTTCCAGTCTTGGGAGTCTGGTTCATGTAGTAACAAATGGTCAGGCCGCAAGAGAAACGAAGTTCAAAAACTTTCTACTCCCTCCCTCGCTGGACGCAGTCTGCAGAGCCCACACATCCACCGAATTTTTTACCCGTATTGGTATCAGATGATTAGGTATTCTCGTCTTTCCTTGATTGCCGGATTTGACCGCTATTGCCTAAACCGACCACAATGGATCCATCCAATCCATTCTTGATCTGCTGCAAAATTGAGGCAGTGAGGCACAGGAACATGACTTTGGTTTATGTTATTTTTACCGAAATTTAATACATGTTGAAATCCCGCCCAAATGCAAAGGTGCCTGTTATCCTAAGGCTACAAGGAAATTGTCTTATTCATTTCAAATACTTTGCCATACATTGATTGCTTGATAAATGTGATTACTATAGAAGCATCCGTATGTAAGTTAAACTTCCAAAATAGCATTTCAACTAGATCATTCGCAGTTATCTTCCCCAAAAATCTGGCGAAGGTAAATCACGCATCTTTGTGCTCTAGGTTTTGAGCCATTTTTCGTTCCCCAACTTGTCGAAGAGCAATCTGAGTCTGAGCAGCAGCAACCAGAAACTGAGCAGCTTGATAAGTAGAAAGAACGCAGACAATTTCAAAGAGGGCATATTTTCTCAACTGGTCAGCATCAACAACAATCTCTTCCATTTCTTTGAGCATACGATCCACAGCATCAGACATAGGCAAATCTCCAGCTCCATTTTGGGCGTGAAGTTTTGCAAGGCTGAGAAAGGGCTCATTAACCATGCCGTCCTGGATCTGGTCCATTCTGCGCCCTAAATTTTTTTCCTCCTCATTAACCCTAATTTGGAGCTCATTGATGCTTACCATTTGCGCTGAAGAGAGGGCGGCCAGCGACGGAGTATCGATGCCTTCTAAAATTTCTGCAAGCTCTGCCTCCAGCTGCTTCCCTGCCTGCGCATAAAGCATATGAAATATCAAACTAGGTTTAAATCCGCCTATCCACATTAGCGATTTTTCAAGATCCGTCTCCCAATCCGGCGACATCATCCGCAGAACGTCCTGCCTCACTGCAAATTTCTTTGCACGATAATACTGCTTGTAATGCCCCTGCAATTCTTTTACAAGCACATCCAGCTCTTTCTCGCCCATATTTTCGTCCAAGGCATTGTTGAGGCGTTCGGAATGGCTGTGCAAAGCGCCAAGCCATTCTGGAACAAAATCTGCATAATTTTGGTCATCTGGAGCTTTGATGAAAACCATGGCGCTTTAAGCTTCACAGGAAACTAGCTATGGCGGGGAATTTATCCACGCGGCATCCTGACATTACTTCACCGCCAAAACTTAGGAATGTCTGTTATATTAATTACAATATTTCTTCCTTATAGCCTATAATATACACGTGGTGTTACTCTTTTGTGTACGTATACCCATGCATTTCACGTCTTGACACGTAAATCATAAATCATAAAATAGGTGGCAACTTCTTCAATTATTCTTCCGTTCACGTTTAAAGCAGCGTTGGAAACTTTCAAACATTGTGAGGAAAATTTCTTGCAAGTCTTGAACCCAGAATTTACAAAATACAACTGGAAGCTCCTGCTACTAATACTTAAACTGGAAATGATATAAAATCCACATTTAATTTTTTTTTCCCTTTTTACAGCCTCACAAAGCATATATTGGTACAAGTCCAGTCACAACCACATCCCTGAATAGCAAGTGGAAAAAACATATAGCTTAAATTTAGCCCAAGGATACGGCTCAAAAGATTTGAGTTTCCATCCACTTCAAGACCGATAAACCACAGTTCGGCAATTCTACCTTTCATCGGCACATAACACCTTGTCGACAATAATTCTACCTGCAAAACTTAAGCTGTAAAATAGCTGATAATAACATAGATATACCTGCAGATTCTATGGGGTTGGCAAGCTTGAACAATCGATTGGAGTAAGAACCTTGATATAGCGGAAGTCATTGTTGCCGGCAACCTTAGTCTGGTTAGGCGTTTGCCGACAATGAAAGCCCGTGAAAGTCACCAGTTGCAGAACGAACGTTTTGAAGAGCCGAAAAGGAGGCCCAAAAAGCCAATTTAAGGTTCCTCAAGAAGCGTAAAATCACACCTTTGAGAGAAATAAGGAGCTCTTTGAGCAAGTATCAAACTAAAGAAGTAACAATCAAAATAGTGAAGGGACGACTCTCTTGGTATCTCTGTGCCCAATTTCCTTGGCATTTCTAATTTTGTAGACCGTTGATATAAAAGTTGACAGGTCCAACGGCAGAATGTTATGCCACTCTAGTTTTTGCTGAGGTGGGTGCTACGTGGATAGGCTAGAATTGCAAGAAAGGGTGTAGGCTCAGTTGGGCTGGCGTGCAAAAAAAACAAATCTAGAAAATAACCATGGAAGTATGCATTTGTGCAACAAACAATATAAGGTCATTTTTTTTTTGTATTTTTGTAGTTTTTATTGCTAGTTTGAAGGATTTACATTACTCCAGATTAGTAGTTGGCGCACATGGTACTCACTTCAAAGGAAGATCGTGCATCCACTTTTCGTTTCCTAATGCATCGGTACTATGTTGCCTCCACTAACAAGAAGATCACATCGTCGCCATAAATATCCTTCACATAAACGCATATCATAAGTCATCTTAACTCAAATAAAGATCATATAACTTTTTTTTTTTTTTTAAGAAGTGGCAGTATTTTGTATTCATTAAAATATGAAATACATATTACTAGCTATAGTAATATAGCTAAAGGGTAGCAAAAACATCACCTTTATATATAGGTAGATGTATACAAGTCTTTGTACTATCAATGGGTGACTTCATAGTGGAAGAACAACTCGTAGTGGAAGCCGAATCGGTCGACATTGCCATATAGTTTCGTATAATTTAGTAGTCTCTCTTATCATATGTCATAGGTAAATCCCAAAGTTTCGTTTGCTCAAGTTAAATTCAAGTATCATATCAGTTAATTTATATGGTGACCTATTAATGTCTTTAATGTGCATCTTGTTTGAGATTTTTACCCTCTCAATTGTCCTGTTACAGAAATGGAAGTATCCATCTAACCCAAAATCATGATGTTTTAAGCCAAATCTCTTGACTGATAGCCATTAGATGAAGCTCATCATTGTTTATTAGAACTTCTAGTAGTCAGAAGTCCACCACTATTTATTAGAACTTCTTCATCCACATAATATGAATGATTCAATGCCAGTGGAAGTGCCACGCTGAAAGCTTGTTTCGCAATCCATAATAGTCCTTTTAGAAACTTCAAAATTGCTGGAATTGGTACATCTCTTGCACTCCACATCATTATTTGAGACATTGTTGAATGAAACTATGTTTGATACGTGGTCCCATCTGGCAAGAACTAAACTGGTTTTGTAAAGGCAATAACTCTGATACTCTTGCCCTAGTTTTCACTGATTGCGGAACAAATACATGGAGTGTATCTCCATCAAAATCCCCACTATCTTGAATCCTAACTTTAGGTGAATAGCTATCAATTTGGTTCGGTAGGGCAGGCAAGCTCACCATTGTTTATTAAAACTTCTAGCAGCCATAAGCTCACAATTGTTTATTAGAACTTTTTCATCAACAAAAATAAAAATGATCCAATGCTGCGCAAAGCGCCATGCTGAAAGCTTGTTTCCAACGTGGTTTGTGAACATCTAGGAGCAAAATCCAAGACTAAGAATAGCACAAAGGACAATATGCATCTATCCCAAAGTCATGAAGTTTTAAGCTAAACTCTTTGCCCAATAGCCATTCAATGAAGCTCAGTATTATTTATGGGGATATTATTTTGGTTAAGAAATAAATAAAAGGGGAAAAAAAATACCATAACCAACCACAGCAATGAAATCTCAAATTTCTTTTCCAATCATTGGAAATCTGAATGACACATCTCCAGTTACAATTTCACTAGGTAAAATTTCGTGCTTGAAAAATTGCCCTTTGCCCAAGGGCGATTGATTTTGTTGTTGCTTATCCAGATATGGTAGGCCTCATCCCATGCACTATTGACATAAGTATCTAGCTTCCATTATAGATAGCTTTCTACATGAATGTCAACATAAGAGCAAAAAAAGACCAATTTGTGTTTAGCATTGAATTGATGAAATTGTGTGTATGGGTTTGGCATTTGAATTGATGAAATTGTGGTCATCTATGCTTCATTTTTTGTATGTGCTAGTCACTGCTCTAAAAGTTTTAAATGTAAAAAACTTCCCAACCCTATTCTCTCACATCCTGTAGGATTCCTTTATATCTTCCAAACTATCAATATTGGGAGGTCTAAGTTGCAAAAGCATAGCATTGAGAACACATACATCAAACTAAAAGTTTGTGAAGAGCAAAAATAGCTTTTAATAACTTTCCAGGCATTGTGATCCAAGCATTATTTTGAATTGCAATGAACACATGGATGTAATACAATGAATCAGGGTGAATAATATACTTTAGCTCTTACACAACATAATTTAATATTGAACTTTTGGTCATCTTACAGGATATGGCTAGCATATGACCTAGATGTAGCATCATGAGCTCCATCCCCTGTGGAATAGCAACTTTACCTCCAATTTGACTGCAAATAGGAATAGTTGCAACTAGAAGCATTTTTTCCCCTACATAAAACATATCTAACATTAACTTGGAACTTCTCTGTGTAGTACTATTATTTTGTTACTCATCAGGGGCGATGTAGGGACACTTCCTCCCATTTAGAAATGTGTAAGTTTCAAGTATTTCTTCGGGCTATACTTTTAACAAAAACCATAGAGTGACACTTATGGATGAATATGGACAAACCCAATTTCGTATAATGGCGTTGCCTAATGGTGCAACTTCTGGCTTACATCCTTCCAAATACAAAGT
This sequence comes from Isoetes taiwanensis, assembly GCA_021234155.1. NCBI lineage: Eukaryota > Viridiplantae > Streptophyta > Lycopodiopsida > Isoetales > Isoetaceae > Isoetes > Isoetes taiwanensis. The sequence continues at coordinate 1,443,301 of JAJEKV010000056.1, forward strand.
GCAATTTGCAAGGAGAAGAAGACCTCGAATTAGAGCGAGCACCCTCAGCAAAAATCAACTCAATGCTTCTCTTCACATAGGTTGCATAAACCGGGGTGGACACAACTCGTTGGCTTTAATGTCAGGTGGTAAACAACTAAAGTCAATGCCATGATTTTAATACCATATATGTACGTCAAATGATTTCAAAGTCTCTAATTGACAAAGAATGCTTGGGTTCACTTAGAAGAAAGAAGTCATTTTTTATGAAGTGCACGTCATCTGCATATTCATGAACGTATCTTGCTCCTCCCCATCTTGTTAAAGCAGCATATACATCAATTTGTTTAAAATCAGATGCCCATCTTGTATAAGCAGCATATGGATCAATTTGTTTAAAATCCGATGGCTTCATTCCCGAGCTGGTGTCCTCTCCTCCAACTGTCAACACATTATAACAATCTTATCTATGCTGCAACTTGGACAAAAAAATCTCAGTCTAGAATAACCGTTCTACACTAGTATCATGGACGTGGAACTGGCAGAACCTTCAAGGTAATGTGATACATTTGAATAGCCCATTATTAGACCACAGATATTGAACATGATATATGCTGGCATTTTGATTACAGCATTTTGCACATAAATGTTGCATGACTATCTGTTGCTGTGGAAAATAGGCGAAACATGCAAATTTTTCAGTTCTAATATGGTATTCAACACTCTCATATATAAAACAACAGAAGCAAGAAGAAATGATGATCTACTGGTGACTTTCTAGCTTAAGTGAGCATGTCGAAATCGGTAACTCTGAACAATAACATTCAAAAAGAGAACTCCTTGCTATCTTGCAAAATGCAGCCCAAAGATAGAAAGAGAATTTGGATACTTGAAAAACAACGAACATGTCACATTAGCACGTGGATTTCAGAAGCAAATACATGGTTATGTCGCCTTGAAGCATAAATAACGAGCAATTGCAAATGTGAAGAATGATTGACCTGTCACGAATTAGCTTTATTTTGCAAAATGGAGCCTTGGCTGCTTGTACTATAAAGAACATGTTATAGTAGCACATGGATTTGAGAATTGGATACAAAATGATACGGGAATCAAGCTTGACTGTTACGCATGTGAGCATCTTTGGATTTAGAGTTGCTGGCAAATTCCAGCCAAAGAAGTTAATTACCTGTAAAATAAAGAATTAGGACATGGATTTCAGAACAGAGTAAAAGAAGCTTCTGCAGATTCTGTCACCTCACCTCTCCATAGGTTCTGAAATAGCCGACTTAAAGCATGAGGGTGGTTATCCAGAACTGCACTTAAAGCAAAAGTTGTTGTAATAGAACCTTGTACGTTATTTTCTAAATAGCCATTATTACACCATACAAAATGCTATGCTTTCCCTTGCAAATGACATATACTTCCTCAACAACGTCTACAACATGATTTGTTGTTTTTCATACTATTTGTGAGCTTGTATTATGACGAAGTTGTGGAAAAATGCGTAATAAATATTGAAGCTTAAAAACATAACCACCTGGACCAGAGGCATTAAAATCGGAAGTATCTCATCCCCAAAAACTGTGGAGAGGATGTCAAGTCCAGGCACAATACATTTCTGCAACTTCCATGTGCTTACTGCATCATCCTTGTCCTTTGCCATGAAATAGAAGATAGATCATCAACTTTAATTATACGTGATCACGTGGACATGCTGCTTTGGAACATAAAACCCGACATGCTCCAAGAACAACCCGACATCCTGCAAGAACAAAAACCATATGCATTGAACATAAGTTACGGCCCACTTGAACTTGTGGATCCATTGCCTTGTGGATCCATTGCCAGAAGCTCACATACAATGATTGGCAAAGTTCAAAAGGAAGGCAAGCATATAGACATCATCAGATTTCATAGATCAAAGCTCCGTCCATTTCAAGAGGAGGCTCGGACTTCATCTGTAAAGGCGTGAACTTATGAAAGCATAGGGAGATCATTATAGAGAAGTAATGCCAATCAGCTATCAAAGTTTTGCTGCAAGAACTATCTGGATATAGCATAGACGTTTTCTCTGTTTTGCACCATTTCTGCTACGAATCTGAAAAATATACACCTAAGACCATTTGTAGATCTTTCTCCAACCTTTCCAACGCATGTTCTCGCACCAAAAATGGAGCTTGTTTATGGGAGTTATGCCCATTTTTCTGATGAGGTCTAAAATAAATTTAAACTATCCTAAATTGAGCAACGAGCAAAAGAAAGGGACGCATCTAGAAATAGTGCGCACAGACATAAGCTCTTGCACACAAGTAGACATAACCTCTTGCACACAAGTAGAACTGCCATCAAACTGTAGTTGCCACCTCATCATCAATGAATGCTGGCCGGCAGTGATTAACCAGAGATCTGATTTTTCAAAACCCTCTTAGATATTTCAAAAGCCTGGCCAGGTTGAATAAAGTTAAGAAAGTGGCGTCCAGCTGATATATGGCACGAACTGGTAAACTGTCACGAACTGGTAGAACTGGTAGACTGTCAAAAACTACAAATGCCTCTATAAGTGAACCACAATCGGCATACATACCAATTAGGGAGTTGCCAAGAGATAAATTGCTTTCAAACGCTTGCTGGATAAGCTGAGAGTGGATTTCTCGACCCTTCTCTATGGCTCCTATGCTCCTGCAAAGGTTCATCAGAGAAAACATCCTCCAGGTCCATTTCTTCAAATAACTTCGTTGCTTTGTGTCCAAACTCACCTTCAACAAAACCCACCATAACTTGTGTCCAAGAGACATCGTCTCGAACTGGAAGCTTGTCAAGGATCTCCCAGGCTTCAGGAAGAGATCCACACTTAGCATACATTCCCAGCAAGCTGTTGCTAAGCGAACAATCTTCTCCAAACCCTGTCTGTAAAATCTTGACATGAGTTTCTCGACCTTTGCATATGGCTTATTCTATGTTACTGCGTTTGGAGATATGCCTTCCACTCTCAGTGCTTCCAGATTAAACCTGTTTTCTGCATAAGGAGACATTAATGCATAAGCAGACATTAATGCTGTCCATGACACCACATCCCCAACAGGGAGATTGTCAAACACTTCTTGTGCTTCTAAAAGAGAGCCACATTTTGAATACATGTCAATCAAAGCATTGCAAGTAGAAAGTTGTCTTTCAGATCCCTTTTGTACAATATCCGCATGAATCCTTCTGCCCAGATTTATGGTCCCTGAGCTACCGCAGGCCTTCAAGCAACAAATAAATGTAACAACATCTGGGGATATGCCATTCTGTTCCATCTGCTCAAAGCAATGCAGTACTTCGTGATCACATTGACGGTTGGCATATCCTCCAATTATTGCTGTCCATGAAACTACACTTTGGAACAACAGCTTGTCAAAAACTTCGTGTACTTCTCTAAATGAGCTGCATTTGGCATACATGTCAACCAAACTATTTCCAATGTAAATATCCTTCTCAAATCCCATTTGCAGAATATCTGCATAGGATGTAAACAAATGTGAGGGCATTAGGAGATAAGCATTCATCTTGCGTTTGTTGATAGCATCGCATTGCTTCACGATTGCACCCATTTTCAACATATCCTGCAAGTAAAAAGTTGTAGGACAAAACATCTCTAACAGACAGCTGGTTAAAGACATCCCGTGCCTCTGTTCGGCAACTACATTTGATATACATGTCCATTAATGCATTGATAACAGAGATGTCTTTGCCAAGTTTGATTTTACTAATGTGAATATGAAACCAACGTCCTCTTTCAATATCTTTCAATCTTGCACAAGCCTGCAGCAAAGCTATAAGTGTGTAACAGCTAGGTTCTATGCTATCCCTTTGCATCCTCTCGTAGACCTTAAAAGCACGATCAGGCTGTCCAATTTTAATACATCCTAAAATCAGAGAAGTCCAGGAATGCTCATTTAGATGAAGTAATCCGTTGAAAGCCTGCTGACCATCTGATATACTGCCACATTCCACAAACAAAGGTAAAACATAATTCCCTAAGTTTCCATTATTCTCAGAACACTGCTCAATCATTTGAACCATATAATAACCTACCCTCTAATCTCATTTTTTGACTAGAAGACTGCCATTTTTCTAGTATCTCTAGTAAAAGCCATACCCTGTGATGATTAACACACCCTTTGCATGTCCTGGAGTAGGCGCAACCTGTCAAAATATAAACCGATGTCATCAAAGCATGAACATGCAGCTATCATGAATTAAATCCAAGAAACAAAATTCGCCTATGTATGATCCAAACATGCTGCTTCAGTCAACATGATCTAATCGGTGCATAACTAAATGCAGCTCCAAGTCTTTCTAGCTGGGAATTGCAATATCTATTAAACCAAAATAGCTTATCTAAAGCTTTTATCTCTTTTAGAACAAATTTTGCAAAAATGCTATTTTAGAATTTACAGGAACTGCAAATGGTAAGAACAACTTACCCCAATGAAATAGCAACGGCATAAACATCTTGACTTCCAAGGACTCACAAAGATGTTGCAAACAACAAATATAAGACGTGGAAACTAGAATATTATGTAAAGATCTTGAAACGCCAGAGGTAAAAGGCTGCAAACTCTATAGATGGAAACATTTCCCAAGGTCTATCCAAATGCAACAAACGCTAAGGTATAAAACTCTCAAATTATTCTCTAAAAATAGATACTCTATTGTTGGCGTTCAAAAGCAAAAACACGTATAACATACAAAAAGGATTGACAAAAGAACAGGTTGTTTACCTTTAGTTATTCCACTTTAGTTATTCACATAAACCCTGCAAGTCGCATTTGTCTTGGAATGTCAGCATTTACATGCAAAGGCATTTGAAGAATTTGCATCTGGCGGACAATCTAAAACACCAGAACAATGGCAACACAATTGGCTGGGTCGCTTTACCTTTGTTCACACCGTCAAACTAGGATTCATGTCTTACATGAGAAAGAAAGCCAAAACGAACAGTCAATTCTAATGAACAACGAAATACCAGAGCAATAGCAGGCAACACCGTGCAAAATCCCAAACCTAAATAAAAAATAGAGTCATTTCTGAAACAGATGAAAATACAGAACTTGATAATAACTTGGCCGTGGAAAAAGAGACGATCACAGCCATGCAGATACCAATAAATCTCCAACAATATAACCATCAAGGTGATCAGCATCAACTGTGGATGTAGCTTATTAGCCATATGGCAGAGATTCGCTAACAGATACACACTAGAAATTTGTATCTCCTGCAGATATGAGCAGTTTATAGAGTTAAATAAGCATTGATTAGAAAATTGAGACTTCTGATAATGTCAATCTTTTCACAAAGAAGTCCTAACAGTGACATAATAATGGCATACTTCTCCATTGGCATACCTGTTTGGACCTGCAATGTGGAATAGTGTCCACTTGGAGTATGCACTCTCAAAATAACCTCATTTCCTGAAAATGAAATTGGGCATTCAGAAGACTAGAACTCAACAAACATCAAAGGAATAAAATTTAAACCTGTTTATAGCTTGCTTTGTCCAAAACTAATTTGCAATAATAAGAGTATACATGAAACACATCCAATAACATAGGTTTCAGACCAGCATTATCTCTAGATGGCTGCACGCCTCATAAGGGCTAAGACTTTTGGAAAATGGAGGATCGCCGGAATGATAAGCTCGACCATGAACCCTGGAAAAGACCATCAACAACCGATCAAACACACAGCTGGCCGTGCCGATCAAACAAACCACACCTAGAAAGCCACACAATCCCTGCACCAGTAAGCTTAGCCGATCAAAACCCCTGCAGAAGCCACAACACAACAGTCGACCGTGAGATCGAGATTCAATGGAGAAATCAAATTGGGGCTTTTGACGTGGGCCGTCCAGATCTGAGACGGACGGCCGAGATCAAAACATCAAAAGATGAAAAGATACACCAAGCGTAAATGGACGCTCCAGATAAAATGCCCCAAATTCTAAGGGCCAAGATTAAAAGCCCTAAATATTTGGGATCGACGGTTTAGATGAAATGCCCCAATTTCAAGGGCCCAGATTAAAAGCCCCAAATAAAGGGGGATGCTTGGGGTGTTACGAGGTGGCACCGTCTGGGCCGTCCATCTCAGAGATGGACGGCCGAGATCAATCTCTACACCATGATCCAGACCTCCATATAATTGTATAAATATAAGGATAGGTTGCTTACATACCTACATTGCTATAGTATTTAACAATCAAAATATCATAAAGTTCGGAAAGCTTCTGTAGGTAGATAGCAGTGTTTAACAAACAATATTTCCTATCAGAAGATATTATACTAGACTTGAATGAGGTCTCCAATGGAAAAGTCATAGACTCTCCTCCTGCTAAAGATCTGTAACCACTCATCCAATTCCTGAACTGCATGCATAGTTCTGTTGAGTAGTGTGAGCAAAATTGTCTCTTTCTGCCTCTGCTCCCTATCATACAGATTTTGAAAGACTGGTTTCATCGTGTTGTGCTCCCATACAGCACCATCCTTCAGAATTTTCTTGATTGCCTTAGCCTGACCATCGACATCTTCAAAACCACTAGTTGATCCGCAATCTCTCGCCTGCTTAATTGCCCATCCGCATCATAAATTGATATGAAGCAGGCTAGGGGGAGTGATCCAAAATAAAATGGCTAAGGCAATTCAAGGGGCGAAAATATTCCAATGGACTTTGACAAGGGGAGCATGATATAACCATTAAAAATATCTAATGGACAAAAGGCTTCAATAATGCAAACAAAGGTTAAACACAAAAAGATGGGGTCGTGGTTGAAAAGGGGAATGCAACAAATATATCATCAACGTGGCAGAATAAGGAAATAGCTTACTCTTAAAGGAAAAAAGGCTGCGTCTAACTAATCTTGTAGCAGAAAGGGAAGATTCGGCAGAAATAGATGGAGAAGCAGACGCCTTTATCTAATAGAAAAGGGATCGATCTGGATATAAAAGGGGGATATCGGCCAGTTCTGAGGACACAGAGAACTTCAGCAACCAGTTCTGGCTTTTGTAATTCCGGCTACCACTGCCATATCCGACCAGTTATGATTAACCCTGGCTCTGAATCTCCATGATCAGCCGCCACTCTTGTACTGCTGGCGACTAACGATCCCCCTGCAGCGACAGTGTTCTGCTTGAGCAAGCCTAAGCATTAAGCCATTGTAAATTGTACGATCTTGTGCTGAAGGGGAAGTAAGCCTGGGTCTATTCTTTTGCTGTTAAAACCCCTCTGGAATTAGCCTTAGTTTTTGGATCCTCTGTAATCATGCTCATGTGTTGAGCGAATCTATTTATAAGTCATTCTAAGTTTTAAACCTTGTCCGTGTTCTTGTTGACGGAATTTTAAGCTGTAACTCTTTGAGTTGTATCAAGTGGTATCAGATCCTATCGATTCCCAGATCTGAACAATGGCCCAAAACCGTTTCAATATCCCTGATAGTCAGTATCAGCAAGCTTTAGCTAATGCCAACTATATTGCATCCCAGATAGCCTTGCCTACGCCCGCTAATCAGCAGGAATATGAAAAGCACATTGAGCAGTTGGCTATTCTGTATCGTTTCTTACAAGATATTCCCCAGCAGCCACCTCTGCCGAATGATCCTCCACCTGCAAATCCTCCACCACCACCGCCAGTTAATTCCAGCAAGATTAGAAAGTGGTTGGAGAAAGTAGATATGCCTACTTTTAAAGGGAAGAAGATCACGAGGCCAATCAAAGTAGTCAGTTTCGTAAGTCAGTGGGAAAAATTCTTTGATCGAGTGCAAGCAAGGGATGTAGAAAAATTGCAAGCTATGGATAGCTACTTGAAAGACCAAGCCCAAGCCTGGTGGCAAGGTCGACGAGAGTGTGATCCTAAGATAGACACATGGGAAAAATTCAAGAAAGCATTTGAATCGCAATACCTTCCTTCTAATTATCAAAGTGAATTAAGAAGAGCATGGGATCAACTGAAACAGCAAGACAAGGAAACAATTCAGTCTTACGCCTCGAAATTTACCCATTTGGCCGCTCTAATAAGGAACTTAGATGGGGAGGAACTTCTACGAAAATATGTTAGTGGGTGTAAGGATGATATATATGCAGAATTGGAGATCCTAGATCCTAAAGATTTAGATGGGGCTATAAAGATGGCATCTGCAGTAGAAAGGAAGTTGAATCCCAAAATGCGAAAGTTAGATATTTGGGACGAGGATACCTCTGACGAAGAGAGTAAGAAGAAAGAGAAGAAAAATGGGAATAAAGATTCCGAAAGACAGTTCAAAAGAAAAAGATACAACGGAAGGTACAACGGGGAGAGCAATGCGTCTGAAAGAAGGCAAGAGGAAATTGACACGTCAAATAAAAAGAATGAACCAAAAAGAGGATGCGTTAGATGTGGGGGAAAGCATTTTATTAAGAACTGTCCTTTTGGGGAAGGGGGTATTACAAAAGTTGAACCTCCTAAACCTCAGCATACTATTCAGATGCATGCTCTAGAGGCGCCTAAGCCAGTGGAGCCAATAGTTGAGACTTCGAAGGCGGGAGAGACCTCAAAGGCGGGAGAGGAACGACGACGAGTAAGCTTCCATGAAGAGGAGCGAGAGAAAGCTGCCGCTAAGGAGAAGAGATGGCTCCAGATGGGAACTCTAGGATGAATAATTGGTAATCTCTCTTGGAGAGATTACGGAAGGATTTGTAAGTGAAATTCTTTATTAGGTACAAGAATTTTGCGCCGGCGGGGCCGGTGCCTTGTGTATAGTGGTGATAGTTCTGTTAGTGATGTATTGAAACATTGTATGTATTGGTCATAGTTCCGTTAGTGATGAAAAAACAGTGTGTTTTTTCATACTTCCTTTTCAATTTATAGCTAGGTTTTAATGCACCCCTGGAAATCGAACCCAGGTGTGACCTTAGATGGATGGTTTTTTTTTTTTTTTTTTTTTGGGGGGGGGGTATGCACGTTGTTCAAGGAAGTAGTTCTTTGTCACAAATTTAAGTGCAACCAGATCAGAAAACTGCAAAGATCGATGGGTTTATGTCTTTTAGACTATAAAACCCCTCTTCTAAATTTTTTTAATCAAAATGCTATATTCGTTTTTCCACTTTTCACCCTCATGGCTACATTCTCAAACTCGAGCTCAAAGCTAAACTTGTGTTGGTGGCAATGTTCGTAGGATGACTGCAGTTGGGCGGCTTTCAAAATCCTCAATGGCTTGTTGGTAGCCATGGCTTGTCAGATTAATTTCTGTGGCTCTACTCTCTGCATGGTTTTCTAATGTAGCTTTTAAAGAGAACTGACTGTTGAAGAAACATTTTCGTATTGTAAGTACTTGTTCATCCCAACAAAATTGAACGCATGTATTCTTTGCATTTACTTAAGATTTAAGATGCTTCAAAAGTAAATTCGTTTTATAAAGCTCGATGAAGAAATTGTATCAGATGATCAAAATTGCCTGGCCACAAGCAGGGTTCACAATTATATTGCATAATTTTTAACTTAAGATGGACACTGATGTCTCCGTTTTGCTAAAAATCTTTCAAATCCACAGAACAAAAATGCATTTTTACTGAGCTTTTTGGATCCTCGAAGCTTTCTGTTTCAGAAAACGGGAGTAAGAAAAGCACCAAGCTTCACCTTATCCTGCTTACGGAGGTTTCCAACCAGCTGCACCTACTTACTATGCATACCCTCCACCAAATCCACATGGGTATCCTCCTGCTGGAAGTCACAATCCTCAGCATGGCGGTCATGGTTATCCTTCTGCATCCCCAGCATGGTGGTCATGGTTATCCTTTTGCTTCTAGTCACAATCCCCAGCATGGTGGTCATGCTTATCCTTCTGCTCCTAGTCATGGAATGGTGGATAAACATGGGAAGTACAAAGAAGGTAAGCATAAGAAAGAGGGAAAGTATAAACATAAGCATAAGGGTGGATTCAAGTTCAATTGGTCTTTTGATGATCAATAGATTGGCTCAGATATATTTGTAAGCATAATGTTGCCATTGTGAAGAGTTGGTCGTTGCCATATGAGTTGTGAAGAGTTGGTCGAACGAAGGTTTGATGGGCTGTCTTAACTTCGAGTTCCATTTCCATTCTAAGTGATCATTCCTCCAAGCCCTTTCTTTCTCATCATATGCACCTTTCTTTCTCATCATATTTTGCTATTATGGCTCACTACTACCCTCTTGTAGCATCAATAATAATTTGATCTAACAGTGATGCCTCTCACTATAAACCACTGCATGTATTCCCTCTTATAGCATCAAGAATGCTTTATTCTGACAGTGATTCTTAGTAAAGCATAGATTGTGTTTTTAAGTGGATTTCGATTGCAACTTTGGGCCTAGGTATTTACCAAAATGGTAGCTGCATGATTGCCTTGAGTTGACCGTTAAAAAGCAATCAGGTTCATGCCAAAATGCTCGTCTGCAAATCATCAATATGCAATTACCACTAAGAACCGGATTTAAATCTGGCAGCAGTGGCCATGGATTTTTAACTCAAACTTTAAGTTTGGCAAAATCTTCCTGTTGTGACCCTGACCTTCATTGCTAACTCTAGACAGAGATAAACATCCTTGCACCAACGTGGATCTGCCCCCTTCTTCCCTGAAAGAAATAGTGAAGGACAGTGGGCACCTGACTGGTTATTTTGGGGCCAGGCCTGAGTCCATTAATCAGCAAAAATCCCGCTCTTTATTTGAAGCCGCAGCAAGATAACTTTGTGGAATTCACACCTTATGCTGTCTCTGCATTTGCAAAGCTGCGGGCGGATTTGCAACATAGCATGGAGCTGCACCCATCAATTTAAGGCTACATGTCGTGTTCTGCAGATCTGTGCAATGTGTTGCAACAAAAGCACTGCAAACAAAATTTCTGGCTGCCTTGCCGCATGAATCAAGGTGCTGGGTCTGTCAGATTTACCGTTTGCTGTGGTGACATCAGTTCTTTCAATAGCTCAGAGACAAATTTCCACAAACAAATATTCATCCGAACATCACAAATCTACAGTAATTTTCCTATTCAACCTCTGTGTTTGCTTCAAGAATCAAACATTCTGCTTGACTTTGCTTAAATTTTTCTGCCCATTCATGTTTTAAGCTCAAAACGGTAAGAATCATATGAATTTGCTGCAAAAATCATGCCTATTCATATGAATTTGCTGCAAAATTATGCCTAATTCTGTTCTTGAGTTCCAGAAACTTACCATCCAAGATTTGGACAAATTTTCTTTGATTTCGTCTCTGTTCAGCATGCAAACAGGGCAACCAGATGCTCATAGCCCAGGTTTCGACAGAAGAACAAAAATAAACACTGAAGCGCATACTCTGTCACTAGAAGGGCCACCAACGACTTCTTAAACGACGAATGCAGCTGCCTCAATTCTAGGATTCACAAGCAAATCTAGGCCACCAGAAATCCGGCACTCTTTGCCTCCAAATGAGGCATGTTTGCCTTTCAATCAAGCAAATGCAACCGTATCTGCCTCTCAACCCCTTTATTGAAATCTTCAGAGGTCTATGACTTCAAATTTCGGCTCTCTTTGCCTTTGAATCAGAGCCTAATAATAGAGCTTTGGCAAAGCTGAAACTAAGACAATAATCAGGATTGATGCGTATGGCAGAAAGGGCGAGGAACAACACCGGGGAAAAGCCTTCAAATCACGCCTAGGGAGCTCTTAAGCCAGTTGCCGGACGCTTGGTCTACCGGAGTTGCCCTCACTGCCACACAACCGGAGCTGCCAGATCAACATGTGCTAGGAATCAGACTCTAAACGCACGCTTCAAATCAAACTCAGTAAAGGGAAAAAATTACCTAAACTGACGCTTCAAATCAAACTCAGTAAAGGATTCCAAAGCATTGAACTCTTTTACACGGACCAGGCGACTCTCTAGAGCAAAGCTTCGGCCCGAATTTGGCCGTAGAGATGCACAACCTGGAATTAAGAGCTCCCAAACAATGCCCAGGCCTTACTATCTATCTATCTATCTTCACGCCGGAACCCTCTTTCTGATGCCAAATGTAATTTTTTTAGGTTTTTTTTGGCCTGAGATATTTATTTTTGGATTTTTTTTTGGCCTGAAAACTTCTTTTTTTTTCCTACTAATCATATATATAGGAAGATAAATGATATAAATTGCTCCCAATATCAAATACATTAGGAACATTCTTATACAAGTCAATGTGTGACAAATATGCACATAAGGTATATACTGATTACAGATTACTCTACCAGGGTGCTTTTTTTTTACCTACTCAAAAAATCATGTCGCGACATTGGTGCTGGTAAGGTGCTGATACCCGTCATCAAATTTTTTCGACGGCCCTTCACGTTTCGTCAAGCACTTCACCCGTCATAGCCAGCCTTGAGCGGGAGTCAAGATCCATCATTCCTGCTATTTTTGGCCAAGTCATCGATCCCGAAATTTTAGTTTGCAATCTCCAATTCGAATTGGAATTTTCCCGCCCAATTCAAATGATGCACCTTCATAATTATGTTGCTTCAGCGTTTCTTGAAGCACAGCTATGGTTCTTGAGTTGAGAGATGAATTCCTTGCTTCTGTGTCCAAGCATTGTGCGCAATTTGATGCCCGGAGAATGCTGGCGGGCATGCAAGAGTTCGTCAACAATTCCAAACGATTTTTGGAGTGCTGTTCACAATTTGCAGAAAATTACCTCGAAGAATCACCTACACAAATCGAAGCTAGCACTCACATTTCATCTGAAACAGTGGATTTCACTAGGAATGAAGAAACTACATATGAAGTCGAAAATTCAGATCAAGAATTCCATCATGAAGATGAAAGACAAGGTAGTCCTTGTTAAATGCTTCTGCTATTAAATTGCTGAATTTTTTTGTTCTAAATTGCTGACTGATGTAATGTAATGCTTTCAGTTGAACAGAATTGATTCAATGGTGCTGAATTTATGGACTTTGAACATGATTTCAACATGTCGAGTATACAATTTAAATTTGTTACTTGGTTTAAATTTGTTAAATTTGTTTCTTGATAGGTGAATTAGGGGTAAAGATACAAACTCCATACTCCATGATGCTGGCAGAGAGGGAGAAGCAATCTATCTGTTTCTTCTCTACATTATCAGAATTAAAAAATTACCACAGGAAAGGTTACCAGTTCGGGCTATGTATGAGTCACAGGATGAGGGGTGGTTTCATGAGGGAAGGAAATGGTTGGCACGATGGAATATAGATATGATTGATCTACCAATACAACCTGAAGCTATACGTGATCTAGTGAGAACAAAGGTCATTGATAAGATATGGGCAAATGCACAGGGTAAAATGGACATGTACAGGAAGGATGTTAACCCTATGATTATTTATACAGTATAGCAGTATCTTCTGGATCCTTTGCCACTCGCTGCTAGACATCGTATTTGTAGGATGAGGGTTAGCTCCCATCACCTGCAGATCGAGTGTGGGCGTTGGCAAAAAGTCCAAAGAGCATTACGGGCATGTCCTGTATGTGGTTCCATAGATGTTGAAGATGAATACCATTTTCTTATTGCTTGTCCTGCATACGAAGCAGTAAGAGCACGATATCATCTTCATGAGGCCGATCTAAGTAGTGTTCACACAGTGTTGCAAATGCCCTCTGCAAAACTAGCAGCATTTCTTCGTGATTTATTATGGGTGCGAGAAGCGCACTTAGAAAGACTAGATTTCTGATAACTCAAATTTGGAGTGTTCATATGATTGTAAATATTTCGTCTCCTAGACCGCAGGGTCTATATGAGATACTGAATACAATTTCATTTCATTTCATTATAAAAACTAAACTGACATGCTAAAATTACAGGAGAATATGGTGGAATCTCATTTGAGGATGCTGAAGTTATGGATGTTGGCAATGCTATAGAGGTTGGATCTGACTGTCATAATACAGGTACTTGCTATAATAGAGGTATTTGCATTGATAAATTTTCGTTCTGACTGTAGTTAGAATTGTTTCATCAATGTAGGTGCTATGAACCATGCAGTGCTTGCAAACCAAGAGAAATATGAAGCCTCTTTCAAAAAAAGACAGGCCGAAATAAGGAGGATTCAAAGAAAGAAGAAAAGAGAAATGGATGCTGCAACTGGCAACAAAGGTGCAGTTGCAAATGATGCTACAGTTGATAAGAAAGGTTCATTCAGCAGTTGGAAGAAAAGAAAGTTGTCAAAAGAATTAGGCAAGCTTGTGAACGAATTGTGTGAGAATGCTACATCTGAAGAAAGAGTGGAAATTCTAGGGGGTGCTAGAAAGTGGATACCTGAACTAGATCTCTCAAACAGCAAAGAATTAAACACAATGAAAACAATCATTAACAATTTGAGGGAGTCTTTTGCAGCTCATGAGTATTCAAAAAATACAGATGTGTGGAGAGCAAGAAGTGCTGCAATGACTTTTATAGTCAATGGTGAAACTAACAAGTCTGCTTTTGCCAAGCAAATGAATCTGAATAGGAAGATTGTGTCAGTTGCAGTAAATAGAAGATTGGCTGCAGAGCATGGTAGTGGACCATGGTCCATGTTCAAGAAAAATACTAGATGTGACACTCTCTTATGATGAGAGGAAACTAATAGTTGACTTTTGGAGAGATAACACACGAGTGTCTCCATGCAAGAAACATGTTATAAGGATTAAAGTGGCTAAAGGATTCAAGATCATGCATCCATTACACTTCCTGGAGGATACTCAGGTTAGTTTGATTGCACATGCTGGATGTTGTTACAATTGCTGTAATTCTGCTTTCTTGTGTCTGTTATTGCAGGTTTCATTTTACCAGCATTTCAGAAGGGAGTATCCTAAGTTTGAGGTATCTTTCTCAGTTTTTCATGCCTTGAAACCCCCTTATGTTAGGAAAGTAAAGGACAGAGAGACATGCTGTTGTGTGTATCATATGAGAGCAGATTTTATTCGACTTGCAATTAACAAAGTAAGACATGATGAAAAAATTCATGGTCCAAATTGTAAATGCACGTGTGAAGTTTGTGGTCCTGGACCAACATGCATGGCAAGGAAGAGCACCTATGCTTCAACAAGTGAGCTTTGGAGTCTCTTGTTTGTCGAAGAGATGAAAGTGAAGAATGGTATGCACATGACTGCCTAACTCTCAAGTGTAAAAAGTGTGGACCTAGCAAGCTACCAACATGTCCAAAAGAAGAGAATTTCAAAAATGGTGTGAAGGTGGAGTGGAAGACATATGGCAAGGTACTAAGATTGTTGCTGTTTTTTATGCTTCATTATCGTGTAGCTTTATTTTTAATTTCTGTATTTGTTGTAGATATATGAATCTGTAGAAGAACCTGATGCCAAAGGAGGTTATAAGCTGGGAAAAAAACCAGTCACTAAACTGGTTTACAAGACCACAAGTGCTGCTGAAATTTTTCAGAATGCCAGAAATGTGCTGAAAGAATTCATTCCACATAACTATGAGGGTAGATGGCAGGCCAGGCAATTCAAGGAGTGTTTGGAAATATTTCCAAAGGATGCAATAGTTTCAGTGATTGATTTTGCTGAAAATTACAGCTTCAAGATTCAGCAAGAAATTCAAAGTCTGCATTGGAGGAATGATCAGTGCACAATTTTAGTGCATATAACATACAGACATGCCACCAAAAGTGATGACCCTAAATTGGATGAAGATGAGAGAAGAATCATCAAAGAAACTCACTTCTACATTTCAGATGACAGGGAACATGACACTTTGTTTATGCAACATTGTTTGAACAATCATGCAGCATTTTTGTCCAGCAAACAAATCAAGTACAACAGACATATTGTTTGGTCTGATGGATGTTCTAGCCAGTGGAAAAGAAGTAGAACATCTTACTTTCTAGGAATAAATTATCAAACTAGTGGCATCCCAATAACTTGGAATTATTTTGCTTCGTATCATGGGAAAGGTAACTTTCATTTTCAAGCGCCTAGAGTTAATGTTCATTTCCAGCACTAATCTGATAGAGAAACAGGTGAACATGATGGTGCTGGAGCTGTCATTAAGAGAGCCCTAACTCATGAGATGTTAAAACGAAATTCTGTGCCACTTAGAAATGCACATGATGTAGTGGTTTTTTGCAAAAAATATTTCAGTGACAAGATGACAATGGAAGGCAAGGACAGATACAGGTGTGCTGTTGAACTGCTGCATTTTTATACATTCCAATTTGCTAAGCTTGTGAATGCTTGTGTTTGACAGATATTTTTGGGAAGTTGGCATAGGAGATGTTGATAGAAGTGAAAGGTATGATTGTGCAACTCTATCTGGCTCTAACAAATTTCATTCCATCAGGCCTACTCAAAGAACTGACCCGACTCAAGTGGCACATATGAACTTCACATGTTTCTGTCATAATTGCTGGTTAGGAAAATATGCAAAGTGTCCCTACATTCTGAGAATAGGTACGTGGTCATACTCTGAATTAAAACCTATGGGTGCTGGCTATGTTGAGGAAGTTGTTGAAGGCCCTGTTTTTGAAGGAGATCATGAGTGGAAATCAGATATCATTGCTGTTGGAGATAACTTTGCTGTCAATGTTGAGCCTAACAACAAAGAAAAAGTAGACTTTTATATTTTAAAATGCACTAGAACAAAGCATGTTATAGAGAAAGCATACAAGGATCCTTGGGGGCAAAAGTTTGGTAGGAATGAAGTAGTTGTTACTGGAAAATATTACAAGTTAATTAATGGTATCTTATATGAATTGCTAGAACATGAGCCAGAGTGCAGTGTATGCAGCCATTTGGTTTTGGCTGTTAATTTTGATATGACCAGATTGAGGAACAACCTGTTTCAGCTCCCTGACATTGTGGAAGATCATATTATGGATAGCTTGCATTTAAGCACATCCATTTATGCTCAAGAAGTTTTAGAGTCTAAAGGAAATGAACTGAAAGGAAATAAGAAATCAAAAGCAAAAGCAGCAAAAGGCAAAGATGCTTTGTGATTCAAACTGTAAATTGTAAACCAATTTGTAAATTGTGAACCATATTGTAAATTGTAAACCAATTTGTAAATTTGTAGGATCATATTGAAGTTGTCACAATTGATCACATTTGTGTCTCCAAACACAAATATGTAACCAAACAAAACTTATATATGTAAACAATCATAAACAACCATATTGCTATCATATGTAAACAATCATATTGCTATCATATGTAAATATATTGCTATCAATCATAAACAATCATATTGCTATCATATGTAAACAATCATATTGCTATCATATGTAAACATATTGCTATCAATCATAAACAATTGCTATCATATGTAAACATATTGCAATCATAAGCAATTGCTATCATATATAAACATATTGCTTGATCAAATTGGTTGTCATAATGAAATATGTTTGAATGTTTGAAAACTTATATTCATGGATACTTATATTAATGAAAACTTATATTCATCGAAAACTTTGAGCAGTCATATCACTTATATTCATATGTAAACCTTGCTATTACATAAATATACAAAAAACATGTCAACACTATGGAACAAAATTGTGTTGCATGTATACAAGATCCTCATAATATTTTAAAAAGAAAACAAGTCTGGTAGATCTATGCTGATAAGATGCCTGGTAGATGCTGAAAGACTGCTAAATTCCAGAAAGTCTTGCCTTTTTAAAAGCAAGATAATTATCTTCGAGTGTCCCACCTGGAAGGATTTCTTCTTCAGAATCTGCTCCATTATCCTCTGATACATCTGCTAGGACTTCACCAATTTGGCTGTTCAGTGTCTGTTCAGCAAGCACCTCTTCAGCATCCCTTTTTTTTTACATCTCCAGCATCTACTTCTGCTTCAGCATCTTGATCTTCTATATGCTCCATCCTTGCATCTTCAGCAGAAGCTTTTACAGCAATGTTAGACACATTTCCTGCAACAAGAATTCAATATTAACTACAATTAAATTGAACATGGACTACTATTCAAATTTTCGCTTTGACTTACCAATTTTTTTCAGTACTCTAGGCTTGTTTCTTGCAGGGGTCTTCTTGTCTGCAGGCTGTACAGTGCTGCCAGGGGTCTTCTTGTCTGCAAGATTAATTTAAAATTAATGTAACTTAAAGAGAAGTTATAATACTAAAACTAAATGTGTACCTTTTATGGGAGATATGTGAGCAAATTTAACAGGACTCAGCTTGTCAATATCTATAACTGTTCAAATAGAATTGAAGTTAGCACAAAACAAAAACATTAGAAGATACATTGAACAAGAATACTTACTTGAAACAGGTTTCGAGTCTTTTTTTGTGCTGGCCCTTGTCTTCCTTTTCTTAATTTTTGCAGTCCTTTCTGCTTTGAAATCAGTACTTGAAGGTTTATTGTACAAAGTGGTGCTTCTATCAACTTCATCCTTCTGCTTCTTATCTTCAGCACTGTTAGCATGTTCAGTTTCTTCTTCATCTTCATAGTTAGAGTCCTCTTCAATCACAACACTGAATTCTTTGAATCCCAGTTCCTGCAAAATATTGCTTGGGACTTCCTCTCCACAACAGGGAACCACACAGTGCATAGTTTTCAGCACAGTCGAAAAGCAAAAGACATGGAATTTATGTCCACATTGGTTTATTTTAACAAACAGGTCATATTCTTGAGGAAAACAAAGGCCACATGCCTGACATACATCACTAGTTAGCAAAGGTAAACAATAGACACCCATACCCAACTCCATCCGAGTTTTGGTACTTTCACTGTCTTGCTGCATGGCTGAAATATGCTTGGCCTTTGCATGCCACTTCGCCATTGATGCCTCACAGGATGCTATTTCATCCTTCAGCACAGAAATTTCAGCACGAATCTGTTCTTCCCCTTTAGAATCTATTTGCAGAAGTGCTGACTCCAAAAGCTCTCGCATAACTGCTTCATCATTCTTTAGTTTTGCAATAGCATCAACTTCTTCTGGAAAATCACGTTCAAGGTCTGCTCTGGACTTTTGCTTCAACTGTATATTTTCATATATAGCTTTGCAAGCTATGTCTGCTCCAGCAACATCACCTTCTTTCCTCAGTAAAGACTCTTGTTTTGATAATAGCAACTCCTCTGCATCTCTCTTCATTTCAGCAAGCTTACCCAAGTGATCCAAAATAGCATTGCTATTCAAACAATAGCTGCTGGTCTCCCCCTTAGAAATCTGGTGCTCAGATGTTCGAAAAGCTTCTGCAGCAAAACTAGCCCAGTTTACTTTGAATTGCCCAGGGTTTGACAAAGCTCGTTGGGTATTACTCCAAGCAAAAGCTCGAGGTTACCCTAACCTCATTGTTGGTAGGCTTGTTATTCTGATAGATTCTTTCCAGCAGGTCATGCAGCACAGTGGCGAACCGGGGCCTAACAAATTTTAAGTTTACCTTTCCTTTCCGAAGTGGGCACTGCCAGACATCAAGAAAATCACGGTCGGAAACATCCTTGGCCTTCAAATCCTTTGGCTTCTTCCCTTCATTACACAAACCTCTGTTTGTGTGAAATTCATACTCAGTTCTTGCGAAAAGCAGTTCCTGATAACATCAAACAGTGTTTTTTTAGTTCAATATCAGTAGATAAAGAAAAAAGCATGAGAAATAGAGGGATTTTTACCTCGCCGGACTTGAGCACCATAGCTAGATGCTGGAATTCCTAACAGCAGCAGAATGAACCGAACTTCCCAATTACACTTTCAATCAAGCTTCAAAATCGAAATGATCAGGATTCAAGAATCCCTAGCACCCTGCACCTAATCAATTCTGCCTGCGAAAACTTTTCGCGCGCAGGCCTGCACATCCTGCAAAAATGATGAAGAGCGTCCTTCAAAAATGATGAAGGGCATCCTTCATGTCACGAGAAAATGCTGAAAATAGGTGCTGAGCCGGTGCTGGAGCGTCGCGAAATTGGGTAGGTCCAAAAAAAAAAGCACCCACCAATAAATTGTCACGATTGAGGTGGTTAAGGTGGCAAATCATAAAAATTGACAAATTTGTACAACCTTGGTCAGCATATCGAAGCTTACCATTGGTTTTATAAAGAAAGTTAATCTCATGAGTCATGATACAAGTTGAGAATGTCCATCAGCTTCTGGAAGACGTCACAGCCACTGGCAGTGGCAATGGCAGCTGCATTAGTGTGGGCTGCGGCTGCTTCTTGACGTTCTTCCTCCATTGTTGCTCAGGGGAAAAATTACTAAAGTCATATTTTAGATTAGCTAGAACAACTTTGGCTAATTTAACAGGAAAACTTTCGAATGTTTGGCTAAAGTTGAATAATTTTCCTTTACTAGTTTTGAATGTTTGGCTATTTTTTGTTTGAACCTTTATATAAACTTTAGCCAAACATTTATGCTATGCCACACTTTTTATTGTACGAACATATTAATAATAGAAATCTACTAGTTGGAGAACAAAAAACTGTCCATCTAATATAGTATTAGCAACCTCTATTCCATAATCTCACGAATAATCTCATATTTTACATTAGCTATTAAAAAGTATGGCTAATCTATCCCTAAATGCATAGGAAAACTTTCGAACGTTTGGCTAAAGTGGAAGAATTTTTCCTCTCCTTTTTTCTTATGTTTGGCTAAACCTTGGTGTAAGGGAGGTCAACTTCGAAAATATTTGGCGATTTTTTTCTTTTTTCCAAAAATTTCCTCCTTTATAGTTTAGTCGTACTTTTTCAAAAAACGTCCAAAAAATCGCCATTTGGCTAATATTAGCCGCTATTTTTTTCCTTGTTGTTGCTTGAACATGTTCCATAACTGCACTGGTGATAACACCCCCATCCTGGTGCATGTCTAAATGGCATTTGCAGTAAATTGCCTTTGCTACTTGAAATATATCTTGCGTCTAGATATATCTTTTGCAATCTCTCTGGCTCTCCTCTCATTAGCCTCGTGATCTGCTTGTTCATATCTTTCATATCGCTGAGAGAATATCATAAAGAATAGAATAGGTTTTTAGCGTCCATGGAGACCAATTGGCCTATGGGACCCAAACAAAAAGAGAGCAGCAAGCGTATTACTGACAGGATTAAAAAACCCCCGCCCCGAGGGAAAAACCTTAGCAGTAATAAGCATGCTGGCACACTATACAATTGCATACAGTTCAATACCGTCCCGTAGGACACAAACGAGTCCGTGCATCCATAACCTCCTGGAGGTATGAGCCCAACAAACCCACTGACGACGTAGTCAATAACTGATGCAACGGCTGGCCGGGCACTAGTAATCGAACATTGGGCAAATGCTGGGCAGATCTGGAGGGCGTGACATTCATCCTCAATCGCGCCCTGGTGGCAACACTGGCAAAGCCTTTGCTCTCGTGCTTCCCGAGCCCAATGCCCTGTTTCAATGCGAGGCGATGTGCACCCGTGCAAACGGAAGCTATAAGTCTGCGCTTTTTCATGGGCAGCTGGGTGTACAAGTACTGGTGTGGGCCTCTTGTGAGCCTAGGATTGACTTGCTGCTGATAGTGTGCCAGTTTGACGTGCGTCAGAGCCTCTGCATCCCGGTAAGCACCTAACATATGGGAAATGTCTGCAAGGAGAGCTTCAGAGAAAGTACCTTCTGCTTAAGTTCTGTAGCCTTTTGTCTTCTCCTTTTCCTACAAAATGTGATTGCGCATGATCTTCAATTGTTTATCTACAATGTTTGAGGCAACAGCAAGTTGTTCCAACTCTGTTTTAGAAGATCATCTCCATCTTTGCCTATGATTAGTGCACTTTAAACCTAGATATTTCAAAACAAAAGGGTCAGATGCAACATGTCGCTAGACCCTGAGGAAATATATAAAAGGAAGGAACGAACTGGCGATGTCTGCCAGAACTATGGCCCTGAAATTTTTTACAGAAAATATATAAAAGGAAAGAACGAACTTGCTATGTATGTCTCGGATGTTAAACAGATAAAACGCGCCATCCGTTTGAAAAATGTGTTGCACGGGAGCAGAGTTGGATTCATCTGCTGTTGTTCTTCGCTGGAAGATGAACAGGGCTACAAGCTCCGACCATGAATTTTTCGAGTGGGAAGGATTCAGAAAGCTCAAAAATCAGGGCGGGAGGGCTTCCGTGAGTCTGCCACATAGGCCGGATATTTGGCCAAGCTGGACGGTAGGGGAACACTCTTCCAAATAATTTTTCTAGGTCTTTGTCCCAGCATTCAAAACCCTGTGTATCCGGGATGTCACATATTTGGTTGTTAAAGACTTATACTTTCTAAAACAGAGCAAAAAACCACAAGCATTTAAGCGTTATTTTGTGATTAGACCATCCAAACCTATGCATGTTTCCTTCTTGAGAATAATGTCTTTGTCACATCTACATTGTAATCATTAGATTGCTTCCAATTTGTAATTTGTCCGATAGAACAATGCCTTGCTCGAAAAGCCATTGAACGAAGCCATTCATGAAAATCTCCTACTTTATATTTATAAATTCAAAAAGCAAAGGGATATCTACCATCATGTGCAAGCACCCCATGCAATCAAAGCGGCACCATGGTGGACAATGGCATAATCCGATGGGTGCGAACACCCCATACATTGTTTATCGATGTTTGCACTTCTATACTTTCAGTTCCATATAACATTAGCAAATATAGAAATAGATGCTGATCAGAGTAAATCACCAACAAAAATCGCTTCCAACCTGTTTAAATAGCTATGCAAGTATCAGAGAACCAAAAAGAGAATGGAACAAGATATATCTGGAGCATTGGGCTTAAAATTTGGGAACAAATGTATTTGTGATGACACCAAGTACTGTAGATACTCTGCAAATCTGCACCAATAAGGCATGTTTAGAACACTTCAAATCATATCTTTTGCAAAGCATCTAGAATCTACAAGTAATTTTCTCTTTTGCACTGTGATGCTTCACATATCATGATCTTAAATGCATTATATTTTATAGATACCCACACAAAAGGTTTTTAGGAGGAAGGAAGGAAGGAAGGTATTTTTATCGTCCACGGAGACCAATCGGTCTATGGGACCCAATACAATAGCGCAGCAAGCGGATTACTACCCGGATTAAAAAACCCCACCCCGAAGGGTTTTCGAGGGAAAAACCATGGCAGCAATCAGCCTGCTGACAAACTGTTCTAATATACAAAATGCAAAAACACACAAATATATATACTCATGCGCCGCACCTGTAGTGCCTGATCAGCGGGCAGCCAGGCGGGGGCAAAGGTGAGCTCGCAGATCTAGTACCTCCTAAATCTACGACCCCAGAGCACGTACTGACAGTGTGTTCATCACCAAATGTAGGGGCAAGTCCGGCCGTACTAAGGGAGCGTATCTGGCCCGGATCTGACTGAATGCTAGGCAACTCTGGAAAGTGTGAGACTCATCCTCAATGGCACCCGTTTGACAGCACTGACAGAGCCTGTCCTGGCGGGGCTCCCCAATCCACCTGTCCGTCTCGATGCAAAGATGGTGGGCACCTGTGCGAATGGAGGCAATGAGTCAACGCTTTTTCGGGGTGGGCCGGGAACGCAGTAGATTTTGGGGGTCTTGGGCTAACACGGGGTTGATGTGCTCCTTGTAATGGGTCGTTTTGCCTTCTCTAGAGCGTCGGGGTCCCAGAGCTTGCCAAGGAAGCAAGCGTCCAGGTCGCAGGCTATCACGATCGGCCTCTGTGTCCACCTGCACGCACATGTGCTCCTGCACGTTCCATCTGGCGAACCACTGATCTCTCTTACCCCTCTAACAAGGTTCCACCGAGCAGCTGGCGGGCCCATTGCCACAACAGAAGCCGGTCGCGGGAGCCGAAAGCATCACCCATATTAACCACTTTCTGAAAATAGGCGATGTGTCTATCAAGGGCTGCCAGCCGGCTTAATAATCCGATTTCCTGCAGCAGAATCTGATAGGGGACTGAAGGTTTCACCCCAAGTGCCCGTGCCAAAAATGCTTTCTGCACTTGCTCCAAGTTATTCCAGATCGCCAAAGAGATGACCGGGCCCCAAACCTCGACCCGTCTGTAAGGACAAAGCTCAACCAAGGTGCAAAACGGATGTGGCCCGATGGTTCCAATCATAGAGCTCGTCGGTGGATCGTTGTTTACGCATGGCATAAAGCGCTTTCCAGCCTGCTGTCACCCGCAAGTGGATGGACGCCTCCCAACAGAGCGAGGAGGGGAACTCCACCCCTAGGTACTTGTAGGTGGGCGTGACCTCTACAGGCTGTCCCCGATATGTGAGTGCAGGAGGCGTGGGGTGGCGTGAAGAGGATATGAGAACCACCCTGGTCTTGGCCAGATTCACGCGCATGTCTGTAGCCTGGCAGAATGTGTCTAGGGCATCCAGATGAGACTGCATAGCTTCTGGGGTGTGGGCCAGAAGGTCAACATCGTCCGCATAGATGAGCTGGCGGATGACCTGGTGCAAAAGCTGTATGCCATCCCCCCCATGCTCAGTAAGCCAGGGCTCTAACTGATCAATGTAGAGGCCAAAAAGTGTTGGTGAGAGGGGGCAGCCCTGCCGGACCCCGATACTACTGGTGAATGCTTGGCCCGTCGGTACCGCATCCCGCCAAAACAACTCTCATACAGCCCCAGATATGGCATTGTGCAATGTGCAGCGGCAGCCCCGATTGACGTGATCTAGCCCATAGCTTTTCAGGGGACCGTATCAAAAGCCTTCGCGAAGTCCACAAAGCAAAGCAATACAAGTCCCGCCGATGGTTCCGAGTTTTGTCTCCAATCGGTGCTGCGGTGTAAAGATATAGTCAATCGTTGAGTGGAGGGGTCTAAAGCCTGCTTGTGTGAGGGCTCGCACATTCGCCGCCGCCCAGTGGGTCAACTGCCTTTCGAGAATGCCACCAACGGTTTGGCAAAACATCGAATCGATCATGATCGTCCGATAATTGGTCGGACAAAGGTGGGTCGCCCGCCTTTGTGAATGGGGACAACCCCGCTTGTGGTCCATTGTCTGGGAAACCTTCCCCGCAATGCTCGTTGAACGGGGTAGTGAGGATCGCAAGACTAGCTGCCCCGCCCATTTGAGTAACTCGCCCAGATACCATCGAGGTCACCGCCTTCCCATTAGCCACCTGCAGTGCCCTCCACAACATCCTCCTCCGCGAGAACCAATGGGAGGCCATCCTGCGGGGGTATGGGCGTCTGGCCCCCGGTGGGTCATAGAGCCGCCGCAAGCACCGCTCCCACCGCCCGTGTGATGTCCCTCGTAGGGCCGGGCTGGCCTTCAAGCACTCCGCCAAAAGGTTCGAGGATGAGTGTCCAAAGAGCCAGTCAACATCTCCCCCGATGCTCGGGCAAGATGCCGCGCTTTGTCTCCCCTTCCGGATGGGGCTGCATCGCGGTGGTGGGCCTCGCAAGCTGGCACCGGATCCGCATCGTGACGGAGCCGGGCGCTATGTTCTTTACACCGCGATCAAACCATCGGTTACGCTGAAATGTTGTTGACCCCCGAGGGCGCGGGGAGGGGGTTCGCCAAAGCACCGGCCCTGGCCGCATCCCGTAATAGCGAAAGTCAACCGGTCCGGTCTGGCCGCTCTAGTGTGGGGGTCCGCGTAATTGCCGGGTGGCGCCCATGAGCATCTCGGCGTAGTCCTCTGCACGCTCATAATCTAGTCATGAACCGAGGATGGCGAGGGGCTGGCATAGTGGGGGTCCGGGCGCTTGCCAAACCATGTCCAAATAAAGTGGGAGGTGATCCGAAGTCGACCTCCTCATCCCGACCGTCGGTGCCCACCCTAAACGAATCGATGAGATGCATATCTTGGCGCAACTACGAAAGCACATAGTCCACCACACTAGACCCTCCCCGATTGTCCTCGCGCATGTGCACTTGCGAAGCGGCCACGCGTGACAGGCCATTGCAAATTATCAAGTCAAAAATACCACATAGCAGGAGCAACTGTCTGCCAAAGCGTGTGATCTGGCTGTCATCGGATCCTCCTGGCCAGGTTGCTTCTGCGGGACGTAGCTGCAGGACATCGTCAGCGAAGGGGTCAAGTCTCATGGGCTGCTCTACTCCTGTACGTGCATTGAAATCCCCAAGAAGGCGACCCTACCCAACTGCTTGTGATGTTGAGGAGAATGGTATTATTCCTTCTGCCATAACATTATTCGAGCAACATGTCAAAAAAGAAAAACTTCTGATTTTATGCAAGAGGCAAGAAATCTGATGAAATTAGTAATGTTAGAAGGCTGAAAACAAGAAAAAAAAAAGTACCTTGAGTTATCTTATGGCATAGGATTAAGATATATCGAATCAATGCCACAATTGGAAAAATCATCAAAGCAGAAAAATGGAAATGACGCATTCAATCCGAGAAGGAGGACTGATTGTGGAGGGTAAACTGCCAATTAAAATATGATAACACTATAGATCTTCGGCAACAGAGCCGCAGGTAATAAAGGGTTTGAGTGATACGAAGAAAAGCCGTCTATATCTTAACTGCCTATAATAATATTTCACGCCGAAAACAAAATCAGTGGACACAATGCTACATAGACTGCAGATCGATCCGACGGATCGCGATTCTCGAGCCAGACGAGCATGCAAGAGTTGCATGCGTTGCCTGCATGCATTGCATGCATTTCGGGCCTCTCATCCGGTTAGGGGATCGCTATTTCTTCCTGCATTCGCCTTCAGCTTCTCATCGGCGTTTTCTCTTAAGCAATGATTGTTTGAGGTTATGTTCTATGCTCTCATGCGGAGGAGGGCTTCCTCTTGCATGGGTTGACCTTCGTGGCATTTCCTATCATTCTTGTTTCTCTTCGACTGACCTTTCTGGCGTATCCCTTCTGGCGTTTCTTATCGTTCGGTTCTCTTCTACCTTGGCCTGCGTTGACCTTTCCTGGCGCATCCCTTCCTGGCGTTTCCTATCTTTCTCGTATCTCTTCCTATCCTTCTCGTCTCGCTTCTACCTCGGCATTCCTCCACTATGGGGCAATTCTTGAGCCTTCATCTCGGATCGACGGGAAGTTCTCTTCTTTCGGGCGTTGTTGTGTCATGCGAGTCGCAGCTCGAGAATGCAGATCGATCCGACGGATCGCGATTCTCGAGCCAGACGAGCATGCAAGAGTTGCATGCGTTGCCTGCATGCATTGCATGCATTTCGGGCCTCTCATCCGGTTAGGGGATCGCTATTTCTTCCTGCATTAAGCCTTGACTTCTCATCGGTTTTCTCTTAAGCCCGGTGTTTCAGGTTATGTTCTATGCTCTCCCTCCCTCCCTCCCTTAAGTATTTTGTTTATATATGTTGTTCGCGTGGCACGCGCTTTAATCAGCCCCTCGCTTTTTCGAGGTTTTTGTTCTTCTCTATTGTGTTTTGTGGTCTTATGCAGGTACAGGGGCGTTGCACGACGTTGGTTTCTTTTTGGAGCGTGGGTTTTTTGGGAAGTTTAGCAGCCGGCGTTGTCTAAGCCCACTGCCTAGGGCTTATCGCTAGGGTTTTTCCTCGAAAACCCGAAAGGGCGGGGTTTTTTAATCCCGGCGATAAGCCCTAGGCAGGTACACTAGCCAAACATCTATGATATATTTTTGTATTTTGGGGTCCAGGTGTTATGACTGGATATTCCCTGTATTTTTTGTTTTTTGGGTAGCTTGCGATATGCAGCTACCCACTCTCTACCATTGTAATTACACTGCTGGGATGAATAGAAAAGCCCCACCCACCACGGGCGTTGTTGTGTCATGCGAGTCGCAGCTCGAGAATATCTTGTTTTGCCTGTTCACATCTTTGAAAGCAGAACCAACAGAACCGAAAAATCCAACGATCAAAATAAAAGTAATAAAATCAACGGCAACAAATAGGCATAAATTGTCATCTTATTTTGGCTTTAGTATTATAGAAAGATTCTATTCCCAATTGTCTCCCTCTATCTCTCTGTACTGCTGCTTCGTGGATTTTGAGAAAGCATTCGACATTGTGCCTAGGGAGTTGTCGAAAAGATTACCCAGCTGAGCATCCCATACGAGCTACAATCTATAGTATACAAGCTATATGAAAGAGTCATGGTTCGAATGCCTCCATCGGGTCACCCTATCAACAATAGTGTGGGAGTGCGTCAGGATGTCCACTGGCCCCCCACGCTACTTGGATTGTATATTGATCGACTGGAAGATTGGTTTGCCTTGCATAGAAGGTGAGGAGTTCGACTCGTTGAACATCATTAGACAGATGATATATGTGGATGATATGGATCTATTAGCCCACACCCTAGCAAGTATGCAGCAACATCTAGATGTGGTGAGCAATCTCTGTCAAAATACTAGAATGTGGATCAACTTGGCAAAGATCACAAAGGTGCTCCTCATATAATCTTCTAGGCAGCATAAACAACCTTATTGCACTCATAATCAAAATATACAAGTAGTACAAGCATATGAGTACCTTGGAGTAGAGTTCACTACCACATATCTTGGAATACATGTATCCAACAACGAGTAATGGCAGGTTTGAAGGCACTCTTACAGATCCGGCCTACGCAATGATTATGGGTTCACAACGTCTTAAAGCCCGTTGGAAGGAGAAACATACAGATTGGTTCTCCAGATGGAATGTCCAAGAGCAAAGATGTGTACAGGTGCTAAATAATGAAGATCACAATCACCTACGGCAGTATCTTAACACATGCGTCTTTAGTAAGCATTAGGATACCAGTGTCTTAGAAAAGGTGAAAACAGCAAGTACAAAAGCCAGAATAATTCCACACTTGCCTGCATCCCGTATCAATACCTATTATCGCATTTTTTCATGATTAATTGTGTCCATGTTTATTGATGCACACCACCTCAGAAGCATGAAAGTAGAGTATGTCAATATTGCCATATAAGAGCCATTGAAGATGAATGCTCCACTCTTCTTAATTGCCGGGGTTTGCAAATATTCGAGCATGATAGGTTGACCTCATTATACATGATTAACCGCTACACTTGACTATACACACGACTATACGTGTTCTACTTGTACATATATGGTTGTCGTCACATGGATGCAAAAGGTAGTCGCATGAGGTAGAGTTGACACTCACAACTTTCTAGTTGCAAGTCTTATACATTTGCCGACTAATCTATCTATATTTCTTGAAGATATCCTCTTGTATCTTCCTCATATACGCAGTTGTTTCTAGGAGGTTGATCAACTGAAGGGCCACCCTATAGCACCTTATTTTTGGAAGGAGTTCTCACCCATAAAATTTTGTGCAAAAAATTTGTAATTTTGATACCAATGTACTACATAATTAAGGTGTAGATAACGCCTTGTTTCGAAGGCGTTATCGAAGGCCCTGGCCCTGGCCCGATATCTTTTTTGCGGTAATGCCAGAGGGCCAGGGTGTTATCGAATTAATGCCCTGCTTCGAGGGTTTAGACTGCTTTGTTCAGGGGAAAGCTTTCTTGGGATCTCTGTTCTGGCGAAGCCGTATTCCCATCCAGAAAAGCTCCAACAAGATATTCAAAGTATGATATGACAGGAGCAGAGCAGGGTATTGGTAACAAGAATGCAGAAGCAAAGAGAAATACTATTGTTTGGTGCAGATGGTGGAGTTAAAAAGGGATTCTTGCAAGCGATTCTGCCATCAGAGAAAAATGAAGGCCGTTTGTTGTCGTTCGTAATGTTTTTGCCTGTTTTTGCCTTCTATTGTAGGGAAGCTTTGATCAGTTTGTTGATGCAGAAACAAGAATCTTGTCCAACCAGTGATGCCTTTAAGGCACGAAATTTCGTAAAAATGCGATATTTCACCAAAATTAAAAATGTGTGCACGATGGTTTACTAGGACACGTAAGCCCATGACAAAAAAAATTTGCCCAAAAATGATGGCATGTTTTCCCGCTCCAGCCACCTTCGCCGGAACTAGGAAGTCTAAAGGGAGAGAGGATCGCCCTAGAAACGATGGGTCTGAATCCTCAGAAGTATTAGGTCGTCATAGGTTTCAAATTACTAAGATTATTTTTCTTATGGATCGCCCTAACTTAAGAAATGTGCATTCCAGCTATGGAGCTTCAATGAATTGAAGCCCCAAAAACCAAGGCCATGATCGTACCCTCATGCTCATCTGATTCTTAATCATGCGACAAAGGAATCGGCCATTCTAGAATCAATCCAGGCAATCTTTTCTACATATAGGTAAGCATTGATTTTCTCTGTGTATAATTTTCATATCCAGATTTTGTGGCCATCTAAATCAATCTAAGCAACTCACATAGTTGCTAGATCATATAGATCAAGAATTCAACTTTAGATGCTTAGGGCCTGGAAGGCTTTTTAATTGAAGTTTGCCTGGTATATATGAAACTAATATCTCTGTCATAATTCTTCATGTATTTTGCTTGTTAATCTTCTTATACCCTATACATTAAGAGGAACAAAAGACATGCTTCGGCTAGCAAGCCAACTTGAGGACAATCCACAAACCAGAAGGCAAGGAAGGAGATTTGCAATGATGGATGCTCTATAATATCCTGCTACAGGTGTTGATCGAGTTTTTTAGAGAAAGAACACAACAAAGGAAGCATTCTTGATGAAGATGCGACTCATCCAGTGCCTGGGGGATCTGCAAAACTTTGTGTGGAGGCTAGGGTGCGGCATGAGTCTCCCCGCTCCTTATCTAGTTTATTTAGACTTCTTTTCACTGCTCCTACAGATTCGACCCCATTCTACTTTATAAATAGATAGAACTGCGATCCAACTTCTTGCAGATTCCACTTGTTACTTGGTTTCAGCTTGTTTGCTAATTATGGCCTTCATTATAGTTCCAATAATCACTAACGGCGGTTTGTTGAAGAGCATTCCAAACCTTTAATAGTCGATGCAACACAAGGTACATCACCCCAAATCTTGTTTTGCAAGGCCTCAAGATGGCAAGCTTGCTAAAGGAAGCAAAGATTTTTCTAGCGTTCCTTTTTTTACAAAAAAGACGTACAATCGCATTTGCCTTCACCACAACATTCTTCATCCATGGTAAGTCACCTATGTCTTCCAATAAAAGATCCAAACAATGTGACGAACACGGAGTCCAAACAATATGAGGAAACTCCTCTTCTAGTAAGGAACCCATACGCACACAATTTGAAGCATTATCAGAAATAACTTGCACCACATTTTCCTTACCAACCTCTTTGATTGCTTCTGCAATTTTCTCAGCCAACCAGGTGCTATCAACTGTGGTGTCAATATGACTACAATCTATAGATTTAAGAAACATTGTGCCATAGCAACATGCAGCCAAAACATTACGAGCTGCCTATGACAAACATCAACCCATCCATCGGTTAGTATGGTAACACCATATTTAGGCCACAATGCCCTGATTTTCCCCGTTTTCTCCTGTAAAGATGTCACTTCGTCCTTTAAGCCCTTATTTCTCATGTGACTGTATGTTATTCCACTATGCTTCTCTCCTATGACAGAAAAAGCCTCTACCATGTTCCTCCAACATGGAGTTTTCAGCAAATTAAACGACAAATTAGCCTCAACAATACACCTTACCTCCATGATATTGGCATGGTGCTTTCTTTGCATTGATAGTGCATTACCCCTGCGTACTAATGTTTGCTGTTTTTTGGGAGCTGCAGATTGGAGTAGAGGAGAGGAGATATTATCTTCACATGTGGGAGATGAACTACAAGTGGATGCACCTACAATCGAACATATACATTAACAAAATGAGAAGCGTTACAAGACAATTAAATAGCAACTGAAATGAATAAAAGTATAGTGACCTGCTGCATGGAGGGAGGCAGGCCAACTAGATAATTCCATTTCCACAACTTGATCTCCCGATCCCACATTTTCTACACTCGTATTAGCTGCTCCAATCTCTACTAATACCTCTTGTTTAATCTCATCAGGCACAAGAGGACATTTCTTTATTCCCTTTCCAGCCTTTGCTACGAGATGAGCAGTCAACCTTGTCTTTGTCCCAGTAGCATATCTACCACAAAACTTACAATTCCAACTTCTATCTCCATTTGATTGCTTGACGAGATTCACACAACACTTTTCCCACAATTTACTTTCTTCAGGAGGCATGTTTTCGATCAAAGTCACTGCATAATTTGCAAATTAAATATATCAGATCAGAAAGGAAGAAGCTATGGTGTAAATCAATCTGGTTTTATTTTGTACTTACCCTTGTTTGAAGTTTGAACACTGGCTTTCAAGTAAACGCTGGATGGCTTCCAAGTAGACACTGGTAGTAGAAGTTCGATTTCATGACAAGCGGCAGAAAGGCAGAAGAACTTAGAGATTTCTCTGTCTGCGGCAGAGGGACTCTGATAGAATGTGGTCGTGACCTAGAATGCTGGTTTTTTTTTTCATCTTTTCGTGTTTTCTTTTTTTTTTTAGCCAAGACCATTTGATTTGAAGAGTTGCATTTTTTTAACAAAGCCAAAGCCTCTTATTTTTTAACAATTGCAATGAAAAATGTGTTGAATCACGAAAAACTTTTTTTAAAGCAAAGCCTTAGTTCACGTTGCTTTGCAATAAGGTACACAAGATATGTTGATTTTTTTTGCATGTTACTTTAGATAAAGATACTTTTGCATGTTACTTTAGATAAAGATACCTTTGCATGCTCCAAGTCCCTAATTAACTTGCCAAATGATGTATTAGCTTGGTAAAAATGATGTATTTCACCCTAGCAATGGGCCTAAGGGGTGCAAGGAAAAGTAAGGGCCATATTGTAGAAAGTTGCATTTAGACATGTTTAGTACCTTATTAGGACGTTAAGTACGTCCCGTACAAGTACTTATGATAAGTACGGTACTTAAAAAATTTCAAAGAACTTTCCATGAGGTACTGGACGTCCATAAAGGATACGTACGCGTACGTAAACAACACTGAGCTATCTGAAACAAAGAGATATAGTGAACCACGGTGGCATCATTCTCAATTATGTATTTTCTAGCCCATGAAATGAGCGGCGGAAAAAACAAACCCTTAGTAATAAGAAATGGCAAGAAAATTAACTATATGCCTTAGATAGATGATATAAACACCCTACTTTACTACTCCCTATGATGCAAGTAAGAAAATCTGTATCCATCAAATGTTATCAATACCATCAGATCATCGCGTCTCAAGATGCAAGGTGAACTACACGCTTATGTGCATCGAGCCCTTCAATTTCTGCCACCTTTGTTATTGAAGGAAGTGAGGCTCAAAGCCCCGCATTTGTAAGAGACAGAAGAGTCGTCTATTTGACAAAAGAATCAACATAAACATCACCATTCATTCTTGCATAGCCATATGTTAGAAGGACATGATTTGTTCCACTGCCATAGTCCTCAACACTCTCTGGTGCCCATCTACATAAAAAAGCTGACCCTGTAAGTATAGGTAGCATGATATGTTTCTTCTTGGCCATTACATTAGGGAAAAAAAAATCCAAAGAAAAAGGGTACCTGCATTGTAAAGATATTTCAACAGTCCTCTTTATTATCAACATTCACAATGAGATGCTCTGAGGCATAAAGATTAGAGAGCATGCATGCCTGCACAAGAATATAAAGAATTAAGACCGCATTCCTGATTTAGACAATGGGTTAATTCTAATAGTTAGATGCAGCTGGAATACCTCATTCATGTCTGCCACAGTCACAGCATAACTGTTGTCTAAGACCTTTATAACAATGTCTCTGTCAAGAAAGTTCAATTAATTGCCTGTCCAATTCATCCTCTATTGACTCCACACTAGTCTTTTTTACAACAGCCACAAGAACCACTTGACTATTTGGTCCATGTTTTCCTGCACAAGCAGGATGCTAAATATTAGGTGTCCAAAGATAGAATAGAGTTATCTCTTGTTTCAAAAGCAACCATTGTTAACCTGAGACAATAGATCAGCAGCAACATGAACAAGGTTGGCATATTTATCAGCAATTACCAGCACCTCTGAAAGACCAGCTGGTATGTGTATTGAAATCATGACTTCATTGTTCTGATAACACAATCCAAGAGAGAAATCAACTTAGAGACCTCAAAACGATTAAAATATCTCCTTGGTCTCCATCAACGCGAATGCATATTTCTGAATACAGTGACATCCCATTGAGAGATCCATAACTAACAAGAGCAAGGAGAAGAAGATGTCATATGCCAAGTTTGCAGATATTCACATGTTCATGCAGATATTCCATGCTTGAAATATATGAAGACAGTTCATACAAGCTATATGTACAATCCAATAAATGAAGGGAAACAAGAGTAGAACAGGCAGTAACGTGAGTATACATACCGTAAAAATCACTAAACGGACCTTCAAAAGCTTATGCCATCTTTCCTCATAGATTTTTTTTGCCCTGCCACTGATTTGCTTAACGTCATCTGCCTGTAGGCCCAACATCGCCGATGCCTTACTCCAAATGCTCGGGGGACATGGTATCAAATTGTATCTACCTGCAGACCCAACGTTATTGCACATCGCATATCTGAGCCTTTACTTCTTTTCCATTGATTTCCATGCTCTAATATTACCCCAAAAAAACTAACCAATCTGCAAACAAGCATTTACAGAGCCCTGGTTATAGATCCTCCTGCCAAGCATCACCGAAAAAGCATGAATGCAAAAGAAAACTTTAAATGTAAACAACCGTCGAAACTCTACAAGCATTTTTCATGTAACCTTTGACCTTAGACTATTCCTGACCATGTGATGCTTACAAAAATGTTTCTTCTTTCTCCTAGCTATCCATGGATAAAAGTTGTATTATTGGCCTCATAGACAAACCCGTCTTCTAACAAATCTTTCTCGAGAACTCACAATCCCAACTGTCAACTGGTCTTGAGTGGATAACTACCCTTCAAAACGTCTCCCCACTGCATAAGCAACTAAATCTGTTTGGGAACCTGCATAAGCTTGTGTCAGGCCTCATAACTCTTGAGTACCAAACTCCGGCATAAACTAACATCCTGATCGGCTGATGTCTATAGTTAATCTGGGATGAAAACCATTATAACTCTCATCCCAGCAACAAGACGCCCATATTCCTTAGTTTTCTATTCTATATATCACTCATCAAAAGGCCATTGAGAAATAAACAAAGGGAAAGTGAAGGTCCAGCAGGCTGAACGTCAAATCTATGGCTTCTCCAATGTTGATCTTCCAACACATAAAGCCAATATATAAGAGAACAATCCCATTCCTCCTTGCATCATCAATTGCGCCAGGTTTCCACGGCTCTCCATTCACATATTGGTAGTCTTTCTCTCTGCAATTGTTATTCCCTCTACAATTTGTAAGGGAGTCCGACTTAAATTATGGCACAATATAGAGCCCATTTAATAAGACCAATGTCTACTGGAACTTGTCCATTATTTAAAAAAAAGTATCTGACAAAATCCTTTAGTACATTCTCCTTTGCCTGAACATTGGTTTATGCACATGCATTCAACAGGCGTTTCACATAGGCTTCCCCAAGTACAATCATATTGGCAATGGCATTGCGGCTTTATCTTGACCTTCCCCCCATAAAGGTCCGACGGATCTACATTGCACCACCCAGTTTTCTCATTTTGATTGGCATATATTACAAAAAAGTGGTCTTTTGACAAATCAACACTTCCACTGCATACAAAATTTCAACACATTGCATTCATTAATAGAAAGCTCATCTCAAATGACGACATGATGAAATGAAATGATTAACTTAAGAAAATAAACGTGGGGCAGAAATATTAGCCTCAAACGTAAATTGAAGCTGGTTTATATATGTATTGCAAAATTGAAAACCTCCATCTTTTTCAAACATGATTTCCTTAATACATTTATGTCATTAATGTATTAAAAAAATTATGTCCGAAAAAATTGGAGGTTTTGATAATGTCTATTTTCTTATATACGTATATAGTACTATGTATATATCTATTTGGTTGGTCAGTTTACATAGGTTTAATAGATTTACATAGGTTCAATGCATAGGTTTAATGCGTAGGTTTACATAGGTTTTAATAGACTTTCATAGGTTCAATGCGTAGGTTTATATAGCTCTAATTTTTTCAATGGGCTTTTGGGCGTTTAATGCATAGGTTTACGTAGTTTTAATGCATAGCCCTCAAGCTGGCATTTATTTTGGCCCCCATAAACACCGTAGATGGGCCTTAAGGGCCTTTCTCGACTCGCGAGTCGAGAACGGACATCAAAAAATCTTTTTTTCCTACTTAAAAAATGAGGGAAAAAAAGTTTTTTTTTTTGGGGGGGTCTAAGCTATGTTTCTCGACATGGCCCTCGAGGGGCCTTAGGGGCCTTTATCGACTCGCGCGAAGTCGAGAAAGGGCCTCAGATTTGTTTTTTTTTTCTACTAAAAAAAAAAAGGAGAACTCCCTCCCCTCCCCCCCTTTTTTTTGCTCGAAAGCTGAAAAGCCCTCAATCCTACAAATCGAGAAATTCTCCCGGATCTGCCTTTTTTCATTTTGAGTCACCTTTCTCGACTCGCGAGTAAAAAAAAAGGGCCTCAGACTTGCATTTTTCACTCTAAGCTGCCTTTCTCGACTCGCGAGTTGAGAAAGGCCCTCAGAGTTAATGGCCCTTAGAACTGGTTGTTTTCTATTTGTATTGTCTGTAGCATCACTTGCATTAACTTGACCTTTCCCAGTACAGATTGCGAACAGAAAGGACATGATCGGGAGCCATGAAAAGATCCCTTCATTGAAGAAAGAGGACGAGAAGAGGTTGATGACATGCATTGGTCAGACCAACATGTTCAGATTTTTATTCTCTTCAAGTTGCTCTCGTGGCTTGGAACACCTCGGACCTTGCTCTACATGCTGTTCCCAGTAAATGGTCTGTGTGCGAAGATGATGTAATATTTGTGCCAGCCCGACCATCATGGTTTCTTTAACCACTGTAAAATACAATGTAATGAAATTATTTATGAATAAAACTTCAGGGCAGATTAGCACTTTATTTACAGAGAGATAGCATTTTCATTGGTTTTTGTTGTGCTCTTTATCTCCTCGACTCGCTAATCGAGAAAAATAGACCACATAATTTTCCTTAACATTTTTTCGACACAGGAAAACAGGCATCTTCTAAAGCAATAATAGAATAGAATAGAATAATGCGATTTTAAAAGTTTCGCACGTCCTTTTTGTGTAAAATAACAAGGTTCCAAAAAAATAATGGGAATGCGACTTCTATGCTCTCTTGACATATGATCAAATTCGGATGCGCTATCCTGAGTTGGTCATCAGACGCGCTATGCTGAGTTGGTCAGGCCTGGCCAGCCGTTACATGTGACATTGAGCACAGCATCCGTACGGGTGCTGGGATCATACCTTCAGGAGGTTATGGACATGCGAGATCAGCTATGTCCTCGGGCACACACTTGACATGTATATATACATTGATGTATACTTGTACAGTTTGACAGCATTCTTATTACTGCCATGGTTTATCCCTCGAAAACCCTTCGGGGCGGGGGTTTTTTCACCCGGACAGTAATAAGTTTGCTGCGCTCCTTATGGGTCCCATAGGCCGATTGGCCTCAGTGGACGATAAAATATCATTCTCATTCTCATTCTTGGCTGTGATATAGTTTTGTCTTTTGTCACAAACTAACTATTTTGAGATTTAATTCCTGAAATAAAGCTTGAAAGGCTAATAAAAAAAAAAGTTTTTTAACGTGGTATTTGTGCAAATCCATTGGTTCTTAATTCAAGGTTCTTCACCGTAGAGCATGCAAGGAATGTAAGGACGTCTAAATGAAGCAGAGCAAACAAGACCATAATCATTTTTAAAATCGGGCATATGCTTACCAACTTGCTCCTCCTCTTCCCTAGTATACAAAATTTCGGATTATAGCTGAAGCAACAACTGCCTTTCATTTCCTTCATGGCTTAAAGCCTGAGCCAGTTGTTCATCGTGATTTCAAGCTAGAAAATATATTGCTTGATCGCAATAATGTCAGTAAACTAGCTGATGTTGGCCTTGTTAGGCTTATTCCAGAACCATTTGCTGCTATGAGTGGCACATATTATAAAGACACATTACCAGTTGGCACATTTGCTTATATTGATCCAGAATATAAAAAAACTGGCTCTTTTGGTCTGAAATCAGATATTACGCTTTAGGAATTGTTATACTTCAGATGTTTACAGCAAGACAACCATTAAGGGTGAATTTGTTGAAACTGCAATAGGTTGTGGAACATTTTATGCTGTTTTAGATCGGGCTACTGGTTCATGCCCACTTGCAAAGGCAAAGGAAGTAGATTGCCTTGCATTACAGTGTTCAGAGATGAAGCGCAAGTAATGTCCCAAGCTTGAAACAATTATTTCTGTATTGGACAGGGCTCGAGCATTTGCAGAGGTGTTTGCTGCCATAGAGACTTGTCATGACGTTGCGCTTATAGGTGATAACTCAGCTATTCCTCCCATCTTCCTTTGTGCAATCCTTCAGGTGAGATTTTGTTTGAATCTGAGTTTTTTGCGTGTATCAAAACTATGTGTTCAATTAATAAATTAAGTTTCCAGGAGCTTATGGATCAACCAGTTGTAGCTGCTGATGGATACACTTATGAATATGAGGCAATAAAACAATGGCTTGAGTGAGGAGCATGATACCTCTCCATTGACAAATGTAAAGCTGGAACACAAACGAGTCGTACCAAACTACCCTCTCTAAAATTTAATTTCCGAGTGGAAATGTGCCAAAACTAGGAGGGCTTGTTATGTAATGATTGTAAATGATGATTTAAACACAGTTTTCCCTTTATCTTTGGTGATTCAGAGGCAGTTGGTGGTTTGTGTGACCAGCCAGTGCTTTCATTCAGCCTTCCATTCTTTTCTATTATTCTCCCTTTTGGTGCTTATGGATCAGAATAGAGAATTCAACATTGCTGGTGGTTATTGTATCATTTAAGGATGTAAGCTGCAATATATCAAAATTCTATTTTTCTTTTGCACTCTGATACAACTACGCTACGCAAACTTCATACCCTCGCTTTCCAACACACAAATCCGTATATTTTGATCATAACCCATCTCTAATCACCTGAAAACAAATTCTAGAACGGTTACCGCTTATCCTAAAATTCAAAATTTTAGCATGTGATTTTCAAGCACATATAAGTCGTATTTAATTAAAGTGGGACAAATCTCGAATTTTGGGACTCAGACTGAAAATGAGACTCATTTCCAAATAAATAGTTGAGAAAGTTTACAAAAAGCTAGAGTGGGGTGAGACCGAAAGGGGAGGGGAAGGGGAGAAGTTGGGGGAGAAGTCATGGAAGGGGTAAGTTAGAAGAAGGGGGGAGGGAGGAAGTTCGGAAAGGGGGGCCAAAAGAGGGGGCAAAGGGAGGTGGGTAAGGGGGCAAGGGGGGGCAAGAGGAGGGGCAAGGGGCAAGGGGGCAAGGGAGGGGCAAGGGGCAAGGGGCAAAGGGGGCAAGAGGAGGGGCAAGGGGAGGGGCAAAGTCGAAGAGGAGATGGCAAAGAGGAGATGGCAAGGGGAGGGGAAAAGAGGGAGAGGGGATGAATCTAAAAGTAAGGATTATTATAAATAATAAAATAAATAAATATAATAAATACAATATAATAAGTAATACAATTAAAATTCAATAAATCATTTAATAAATACAAATAAATATAATTAATTAGTCTTTCTTTCTTTCTCGCCCCGCGTGGCGAGAATGGGCTCAGCGTGATGAGAATTGTGCTTTGTGTTTCAATCGCCCCCTTCTTGTAGCCCTTCTATTGCCCCTTCCATGAAAGCACTCTGTCAAGTGAATTGCACGATAATCCGTCTTCCTTTTCTTCTCAATAGTCCTTTTCTTCCTTCTATAATCCGTCTATGGCGTGAGAGAAGGCTTCGATATATTCTCACGATGCCCAAATGTGAGGAAATGTGAACGAATGCAGATGAATGAGTAAAACCGGAACACAAGAAACTGCAGATGATAAAAACTGCAGATGGTGCAGAAGTGGTTAGGGATGGGAACGGACGACTTCAGCATAAGTGGGCTGATGGTGGTCACCGTCCAATCTGATGCGCTTGAAGCCGCGGGTATGGGCGGAGTCTGGAAAGGCTTCGCGTTTATGGAGCGGCAAGAATCTCTTCTGTCCTGAAGGCTATGGAGAGAATTGCATCTCGTAGTCCTGCGTCTGAGCTTCAACTACCTCCTGTATTTAGATTCCATCCAACAGATGAGGAGCTCGTGGTGCATTATTTGGCCCACAAAGCTGCATCAAAATCATTCCCAATTGCCATAATTGGAGAGATAGATCTGTATAAGTTCGATCCATGGGATTTGCCGCATAAGGCTCTGTTTGGTGAGAAAGAGTGGTATTTCTTCAGTCCTCGAGACAGAAAATACCCAAACGGGTGCTCTGATTTGTTAGTCCTGTGCCTCCTGGTACAGGACTATTCATGCATACGTCAGACCAGGTCAAGCTCAAAGATCCTCGGCCAACCGCGAATTGGACATCCAAGCCTCCGCAGAAGACTAAGCAAAGGCCACGCTTGATCAAAGCCTTTGGTCTGTCAACAAAGCGCCCGCTCGGACAACAAGTGGCGGAAATCCACCGCCAGCGTCGGCGTCGGCGTGATTTTAGGCACTTCAAGAGGCACCGCCAACATTCTCACAAATCGGGGCCTCCTTCCGGGAGTCGACACCGAGATCGGTCGAGTGTCTATATTGGGCCCAAGGCCATTGTACTATATATATGAGTAGAGTTAGCTCATAAGTTTTTAGATGAGTTTTGAGTCTTGTCTCCTTTCGGTTTTCTCTCTATTGCGAGAGCTCATGTATTTTCATCATTGATATCAAAGGAAGCTTATCATCTTTCTCTCATTTGTTCGTTCTCTTCTTTTCTTCTCTTTCGGCCAAATCCCGTGACATAGTCCCCCCGGACTCTCTGTTAGATCCACGGGTCCTCCAGAGGGTGTCTTCGGGAGTTCGAACCCCGGACCCCAAACACATGCCGCCCATTTGGGTCGATTTTCTCCTACTTTCTTACATGCGCCATATGCGTAAAGTAATTTCCGCCCGGAAGAACTCTCCTTTCTCGAGCGGCATCTCGCTTGAGCGCCATGGCGTCTGAAACTGCTCGAGACATGTATGGATGCGCTTATGACATAGAGGGAGGCCATCTTCGGTCTAGGGCTCAGTCCGCGCCACCCACCCCTCGTGTCCGGTCCTCGTCCCGGTTCCCCCCAAGCGTGCAAACATTGCTCACAACCTCGGTCCCCTCATCACTATCCGGGAGCCTTATCCGCTCAACCTTCTCAACCGTATTTTTTACACCCCGAACATGCCTACATCCATCATTCTTGGGCCATACGCCTCTTCCTTCACCACCATCATCTCCCCGAGTGGGCACGGCTATCCACATGTCTCCTTTATGCCTACCGGGGAATATCCTTTCCCTACGTTTCCCACTGCTCTTCCTGTTTACAACCTTACAGATCTCAAAACCAATGCTCCGGCTACTTCAGTTTCTCAACCGCAGTCACCCCTTCATCAGGGTCCGTCAGGCACAATGCCACATCCACCTCAACCTCAATATCCTCACTATACTGTTCCTGTCCAGCCCAGCACTTTCACATCTACCTTTCAGACTCTGAAACTGACTTATCCCACCTTTGGCAACACGAAAGGCAAACCGTTAGACCAAAGTGCTCGGGCCCACATGGAAGAATTTGAGGCTCTAGCTGTCCTAAATGGTCACGCGCGCAACCTCAACTGAAATTCCACATCTTTTTCCACCACATCTGCGTGGTTCTCCTCATCAATGGCTCATGTCCAACAAAAGCCATTGGAAACAAGACTGGTCCGAAAATGCGACCGCTTTTACGTCTCATTCTGGGACCACGGATGATGATCAACTTCATCTCAAGCAACTCAATGAACTTCAACAAGAGCCGGCAGTCCGCCGGGATTTTGCGGATCGACTTCACATTCTCGCTCGGTAAGCTCAAGGAGTACCCTACCACGAGCAGATTTTGGTCCGGTTTCTCCAAGGACTTCCCTCCGCTATTCGACTCATGATGAATACTGCGTCCAAAACTTTGGAGCGGGCTATCGACCTTGTCAATCACTCCGTCAATGTTTCCTCCCGGTGGTGGCTCTTCAAGAGCTCCCGTTCATTCCACCCGCCATGGTTCCACAAGCGGTACTCAAAGCCTCAACACGCTTAATCCCAGCCAGTAGCGGTCAAACGGTGCCATATTTGCAAATATCAAGGCCATTTGGCCAATGAGTGCAACTCCACCAATGGCCCGCCTCATTGCAAGCGATGCAACATGTGCAATCATGCCACGGAAGAGTGCACTCGCACTCATCCCACACCGTTCCGCAACAAAATGGTTTATCAAGTGCAAACCACACCTCGCCCACAATCGCGAGACTATCGGCAGCCACCTCTTGGTGCAGCCCACGCAACTCTATCTCGAAGCAGGACCAACCACGGGGATCCAACCAACGTCCTCCTTTTGATCCTTCTAAAGCTCAGTGTTATCACTGTCAAGAATGTGGTCATACCACCACGGCGTGTCCTCAACTTCCACAAGTTCAGGTCCAGCTTCCTGGCACAAATCAGACCACATCGGTCCGCCTCACGGCTTACCAACTCTGGCTTGCTAATGGCAAACAAGGCCCGCGACCAGTTCTTAAGAAGCCCCCAAGAGCGCCTCAGCAATCACGCTATCAACCAGCTCCAGCAAATCAACCTCAGCTGGATCAACAAGCCCAAGAGGAAATTTTTCAGGCACTTAATCCTCCCGCATGTACGTCAAATTGGGTTGGTCTAGTTTCACGCCGGACTAAGGCATCACGTCCATTGACTATTATTCGAAAGGGACGCGAACCTGCCTTTGCAGTTGACACCATTCCTCATGAGGACGAAAAAAAGGTTCACTTTGCACCTGACTTGGAAAAGCTCATGCCAAATGTCATGCCCAAAGTTCGCCAAAGCATTTTGAATCTCATGCAAGCTGCTGAAGGCCGCACATTGGCCAATGTTCATGCCACCACTAGAGCTCAACAAAGACAAGATACCCCTTCAACATCTCAACCTCCACGCTCTCAGACATATCCCAATATTGCAGCCGAGGTTGACTTACTCAAAGAAGTTGCTGCTTCCCTGCCACGCACTCCCGCACCAGTGGAACCAGCAGATCCTTTTTCTCATGTACCTCTCGAACTCCAAGAGGAGCTTGCCAAGATCAAAATTCCTTTAAGCTTGGCAACCATTTTAAAACTCTGTCCTGCTCTCAAGGACCAGTTACCACTCCCAACTGTTTTAGTTGGAGCTGTGGCTACCTCTACACCCACGGTCCATGCCACGGTGGGAAATCAGCAAGTCAACCATGTTCAAATCGATGGAGGTAGTGCAGTCAATCTCATCACGGATAAACTCCGCAAACAAATGGGCATCACACAACTCTTTCGTGCCCCATATGACATCAAATTGGCTAATGGCCATATCACGAGACCTCAAGGCGTCACACCTATTCTTCACATCAACATAGGTGATCTCCGCTTTCCCATGGAATTTGGAGTGTGGAAAGCTGGCGAAGATCCAGGTGACTATGAAATGCTGGTAGGCAGACCCTTTCTCCGCCAGGCAAAGAGTATCCATTACTGGGCCACGGACCAGTTAGTCATCACCGATGGTCATCTCAATGCCACCATGGACTTGCAAGCAAAGCGGGATCATTTCTGTTGACAATGCGGAACCCTCTCTCTCAGACACTGATTCGGAAGAAGCTCAGAATATTTATCAAGTTCAGGCTCCACCTGCGCGTCTGCCTCTATCATCCTACCCCGAATATGCTGATCCTTGGGGAGAAATGACTCTTGATCAGGACCAGGCTGTGGCTGCCTTGCTTGACCCCTACCTGGCTCCTTGCAATCGAATCCAACGCGTTGATCACTTTTCAGATGCTGACACTCCTGCAACTCCCCGTTGATGTACCGCACGTCATGAAGCAACCAACGCTTTCGATGAAACCCGAGCAACCTCTCTTTTTCACCACGCAAAGTGCCACGCATCCGGTTATGCTCCAACCTCCTGCACACATTGTCCAGGATACTGAAGTCATACCCCATATTCAGACTCCCGAAGTCGAGATTGTGGATGTTGGCAACAATCAACCTGTCCGCATTGCTGCAAACCTTCCGGCTCCTTATCGTAACAGGGCCGTCACGCTGTTCAAAAAATTCAAACACATTTTCGCCTGGAGTTACAAAGATCTTCGGGGAATCAACAAAAGCTTGGGGGAACTCACCATTCCTACCAAATCTGATGCACGACCGATTGTAGTAACGTCTGATGTGCTCAACCCTAATTACCGTGATCGGCGTCAAGGCGGAAATTGACAAACTCCTTGCTGCGGGTTTGATCTATGAGGTCAAACATGCGAATGGGTGAGCCCTATCGTCATTGCCCTTAAGCACAATGGTAAGATCCGGCGTCGGTAGACTATCGGAAACTCAATCGGGCCACGAGCATGATCATTTTCCACTTCCCTTCACAGACCAAGTTCTGGAAGAAGTGGCTGGACATGAGATGTACTCCTTTATGGAT
Source organism: Isoetes taiwanensis (assembly GCA_021234155.1). Classification (NCBI taxonomy): domain Eukaryota; kingdom Viridiplantae; phylum Streptophyta; class Lycopodiopsida; order Isoetales; family Isoetaceae; genus Isoetes; species Isoetes taiwanensis. The sequence goes on from JAJEKV010000056.1 coordinate 1,487,769, forward strand.
GGTTTTTCTGGCTACAATCAGATCTCCATCAAAGAATCTGATCAACTCAAGACCACTTTCACCACCCCGTGGGGCACTTTTGCCTACAAGGTGGTTCCTTTTGGATTATCCAACTCTCCTTCAACATTTCAACGAATCATGCTCTCAGTTTTTCATGATTTCATGAAGGAAAATCCCTTCTTGCAAATTTTTCAAGATGACTTCTCGCCCACTGATTCCATGGCTGACCATTTGGATAAATTGGAACTCGTCTTCCGTAAATGTGATGAGTCCGGCATTAGTCTCAATCCTGAGAAATGCACCTTTTGCGTCACTTCTGGTGTTCTGTTAGGCCATGTTGTCAGCAAAGCAGGAATCACCACTGATCCTGCCAAAATCAGTTGTGTGCTCAAAGCTCAAGCACCAGCCAATATCAAAGAGACACGCTCTTTCCTGGGAAAGGTCAATTATTACTCCACCTTCATACCTGGACTGGCAGCCATTGCAGATCCCATTCATAAACTCACGGGTGACGAATCCACCTGGGCTTGGAATTCCCAGGCGGAAGCTGCTTTCCAACAGCTGAAGCTTTTGCTTACTCAGGCACCGGTTCTTGTTCCTCCTCAATGGGACAAGCCCTTTCACGTTCATGTCGATGTCTCGGCGTTTGCTATTGGAGCTGTTCTTTCTCAAGAATATGATGCGCACACTGATAAACCAAATCGCTACGCCAGCCGAAAACTCAATTCTGCTGAGCGCAACTATTCTGCCACGGAGCGTGAAGCTTTGGGTCTCATTTTCTGTGTCCAACGCTTCCGTCATTACCTTTTGGGCAGTCAAATCAAGTTCTTTGTGGACCACCAAGCACTTCTCTATTTGATCAACAAATCCACGCCCACGGGCCGCATTGCTCGTTGGGTCCTTCTTCTCCAAGAATTTGCTCCTTTTGAAATCGTTCATAAGGCAGGCAAATCTCATGTTGTTCCGGATTATCTTTCACGCATTCACACGGATGATCCCATAGCGGGGTCTCAGACGCCTTCCCTGATGCTCAACTCTTTTTAGTCACGGCAACACCACATTGGTTTCATGATTTTCAGCAGTACCTCCTCACCGGTGCTCTTCCACCAGAAGATGAGACGCTCTCTCCTGCCAAGCGACAATCCCGTCGCCATCAATTTCTCCGAGAGGTCCGTGACTACACCATGGTTGCCGGACATCTCTACAAAAAGGGTAAGGACACCATCCTTCGACGCTGTGTTCTACCTCATGAAGTTCCAGACATTGTTCGAGAAGCTCATCAAGGGCTCGGTGGTGGTCATTTTCATGGTGACACCACGGCACGCAAAATCCTTCTTGCCGGGTATTATTGGCCCACGCTCTTTAGAGATGCTCACGCCCACGCCCGCACGTGTGACGCTTGCCAGCGGGTGGGACGCCCCACGGCCCGTGACGCCGGTCGCCACGCCACTTCCCTTCAGCAAATGGGGAATGGACTTTGTGGGACCTATAGATCCTCCTGCGCGGCACACTCGTGCCCGATACATTCTGGTTCTCACTGACTACGCCACCAAATGGGCGGAAGCTTGTGCACTTCCAGACAACACTGCTGCAAGCACAGCTCGAGTCCTCTATCAACAAATTATCACGCTGATTCGATTGGCCCTACCGGAGCTGGTCAGTGACCGTGGTGTTCATTTCATCAATCATACTATCAAAGAGCTGACGGATTATCTCTTGATACATCATCACAAGAGCACACCTTACTATCCTCAAGGCAATGGGTTGGCAGAAAGCACCAACAAAACTCTGGTCACCATTCTCAAGAAAATTTGTGACGCTTCCCTTGCATGATTGGCGGACAAAACTTCCCATCGTTCTTTGGGCCTACAATACTTGTTTCAAGATTGCTCACTGGGTCACACTCCTTTTTAAATTGGTTTATGGTGGGGAAGCTCTCATGCCCTTTGAATACATCCTTCCAACACTGTTTTCAACTCGGCACGCTCATAATCCACCAGCTGCTCTCAAAGAACGGGTCTATCAATTAGAACAGTTGGATGAACTTCGAAGGGATGCTTATATTCGTGTTCTTCATGGACAACAGTTGCAAAAATCTTTACATGACAAACGTTTGAAGACAAAAACATTCAAACAAGGAGATTTGGTTCTTCTTTATGATTCCAGGTACAAAAATTTTCCGGGTAAACTCAAGTTTCGTTGGCTTGGCCCTTATCAAATTGTTCAAGTGGTTAGACCAAGTGTTTTCCAACTCATTTGAATTAGATGGCACTCCATTACCTACATTAGTTAATGGTTTTCGTCTCAAAGCATTTCATCACACAGAAAGTGAACATCCAAACACAGAGACAGTTCAAGAATCCAACACCACAGAAAGTGACTAGAAGGCGGTAGCTTATATTATAGTGGAGATTTTTTACAAAATGTGGGCACAGCCCAGCTATTTCCGCTATGGGCACTGCCCTATATACAAAAACGGGCTCAGAGCCCTATCTACTAAGTCCTAAGAGGAAAAACCCTCTACTCCGGGTTCGGAGCAGAGGTGATGCGGAGGAGATGGTAGAGGTTCTGCTCCGGATCGGCGAAGGTGCGAGAACCACCTCCATCCCGTTGGTCTTGGTCGGGATGTTCAGCCATCCCGCACACCGGCCGTCCATGCGAATGCCACGCGGTTGTGGCAGCGCCCGAGATCCGAACAATTCATCTTACAAGTGATCCACTCGGCGGTTAGTCGGCATGGTGCAATCTTCGTTCAAGCCGGAAATTTTGCCATACCGGCGCCATCGGATGCCGCCGTTTTCTCGGTTCGTCTTATATAGCCAATCGAGGAACTCCTTGTCGGCGTGGACCAATCACACAAATCGCCAACGTGTTTTGCAATGCAAGGCTGTTTCTAAAATGAGAATCGTTCTCCCGCCGCATATCTAGCCATGGTACCTTCGACACATTCCTTTTAATGATATCCCACCGAGTTGCCGGCATTGAATGCCATTCCTTCTTTCCCGCCTGTCGAACATTAATGGATGTCCTTTGCCATCTGTCACATCCGATCTTTCTTTCACGTCTCATCCTCACCGATCATTGCTTCTCCCTTACGTTTTTGGGGACTTAGCCAAATTTTTGCCTCTCAATCCCCTTCTTCGCATCTTTTGACACCTGGCATCATCAACGGTTCCCGTTTCGAACTCTTCATACCTCTTAAGCCTCCGGTTATTAAGCCCTAAAACAAACCTTTTCGTTCCTCTGCGCCTTCATCCTCCGTGCTCGACTTTCGTCTTCCGCCTTTGGCATCTCTCTTCGTTCTGCAAATCATTCCCATGGCTGCCCCAAGATTTTCTACACTTCAAGCTACTGCTCCCAAGGATCCGGCCCTTTTTGCATCTGTATCCTTCTTGACGCCCACTTTCCGTGAAGCCCTTGTTGGCCCCAAAGAAAGAAGTCATTTGACGACACCACTTTGAATTCTCTCAAATGGAACTTCCGGCTCCAAATCCTGCCCAGTTGCAGCAGTTCATCGCCAATATTGTTAACAGCCCGCAAGGTTACACCACTGTGGTCGATGGCACCACTATTTCATTGACTCAACACTTGATTTCTGAGGTATTTCATATTCCCTTGCACACTCCTTGTGTATCATGGTCTGCTATACAGGATATTGATGTCACAGAGTTTGGTGCACCTGCTTATCATGCCAATGTCCATCGTCTGACCAATATCGACAAGCCTCACGAGACCTTTGTTAAATTTCTGTGGCGGAAATTCCTTGGGTATTCTATCAAGAACACCCATATCAATAAGCCTTTCTATAACTTGGTCCTCACTGCTACACACTCCAAACACCACATAGATTGGCCCCAAATGATGTTCTATCGTCTTCTCCAAGAAATGGACCGCCTTCGGGGTACCACTTCCATTTCTGAAGTTTCTGTGGGAGGGCACTTTCAAGCCCTCATCCGTCATTACTTCCCTCCCACACCACCAAATTCTCAAAATTCCACTCAGCGCTCCCTTCCAATCAATCACCAAGTTGGCACATCACGCCCATCTTCCCCTGGTCATGACCACAGTCACACTCATGTCACTGTCTCTTCCTCCGCTACACCATCCACTTCACACCATTGTTCCCAAACCTCCCAAACCGGGGCAGCGGCCGGTTCCACCACCACAACACCCTCGTGGGTTGTTGTATCAAGATCGGCCAGGATGCTCAAGCCTGCTGCTCTTAAGTTACAAGAATCCCAAAACGCTCTTATGAGCGGGGTTCAACGCACTTTCGAGGCCTCGATGCACGGTACACCAAGACCTTCGCCGCAAGAAAGCGCCCAAGTTGCAACTTTGGAGGCCACACTTCAAGACAAGCATGAAGCTCTCTTACAGGCTCATGCGGATCTCAAGAGTACACAAGCTCAAGTCAGCCAACTTGCAGATCAGCAGGCTCAGCTCCAGTCAGAAATTCAGACTCTATTGGAGCACAACAAGTCCAAAGCCGCTCTCCTGAGTACCAAGGACGAAGATATTGCTAAACTCAATGCCTTGTACTCGGAACTGTGTGAAAATTTCAGCACTCAAGTTCAAAATCTTTCAGCCCGGGACGCTCAAGTCGCCTCCTTGACGGCTCAGCTTTCTACACAGACCTCTCAGCTCACCTCTCTTCAAGATCAGCTTACAGAGGTGCAGAAACAGAAAATACTCGATGACGCGGAGATTGCCGTGCTTCGTCTCAATACACCGGGGAAATCTTCCTCCCAGGTCAATCCTTCTCAGAAACGGGTCCGTGACCAGTCACGCCTCCTACTCGAAAAGGAAAATCGGATCCGTGATCTCGAACAACAGCTGCAACAAGCTATTCAGTCTGCTGAGGAGGCTCAAGCAAAACTTGACGACCAGACTGCAATTCTTCAAAGAATGCCAGTTGACTTCCCTGCTCCCTCCTGCTATCATGATTATGTGGTTGCTCGACGCCACCTCTTCCTTTCAAAGTGGCACGCGGCTGATGGCCCTGTGGATATCCCACTGAGCAGTGCTGATTTTTCTCGGATTTGGCCAGAACTCTCCATTGAAGACAAAGGGTTGTGCTGTGCCCTTGTTGTCTTTGATCTCATACACTGTGCCGATCCAGACTTTCTCACTTTCCGCGTGGTTCAGCCCATGGCTTATATCTTTCATGATTTCTATCTGGGTGATACACAGGAAAACTTTGGCAATGGGCCACGCCAGCTTTTCCAGGGTGACCCCACTGCGCAATGGGTGCTTCAGGATAACAATCCATATCTTGCGGATCCTGCTCAGACCCAAACTTTTCATCAGGAGTACATGCCTGAGCTTGCCAATCATTTATCTCTCTGGCAAGCGGAAGCGCTGCAACAAATTAGGAAGTATCTAGGACATCCCGAAGATCTTCCCTATGCACAAGTCTATATGCGACACCTCATTTGGTTACAATCGCCATGTGCTACGTTGGATAGCAAGGCGGTCCCCCACGGGATGGGATAGCCCTCCTGTCAACTCTCAGCTCTCTGCTTCTCTTTGGGATCGCTGGTGTCAGGCACTTGATCCAGATCTTGTCAGTCAATTCAGGGAGACTGCTCAGCAACCCACGCCCACGGGCATGGTTCCTTCTCCCTATGCTTCCACAGGCGTACCTCCCGCCCCGAGTTTCACGACTTCGATTGGCGCCTTCCTTTTTGGACCAAGGTCATGGATGGTCATGCAGGCTGGACACCACCTCAGATCTCGACGGATCTCCGGTGGGATCCACGTTTTGTTCGCCGATCACATTGGGAAGAAGGTGCTACTCTGGACAACACCACCAATTGGATCTACATTGCTAATGGCGTGGTTGGCAACGAGCCGGCGGATCGCTTCATGGTCTCAACACCTTCTTGCAGAGCGCCTCCACCTCACGACCCTTACGTCCATCTTCAAGCAGGATTTTGCGCTGCCCTCAAATGCATTTTGCTAAGCTCCTTAAATCGGCAAATACCGCCCCATTTTTCTTTACGCAATCCAAATGCCCGTCGGTGCCTTTGGCCTTGGACTGTCTCCTCATGGAGTGTCGGTACATTTCTTGAGGCATACGGCGCACTTGAAGACATGGTACGCTCGTTTTTCTTATTGATGCTGATCACGCCCTTGGCCAAAACACCCCTCAAGCTCTTCAATCGCCAAGATCTCATCAGCCCGATTACCATAATGGTGCGTCCTCACTCCGTGAGGATCACTTTCAGGCCCGATGGCTTCAGCCCCCTCCGGCGCTTCCTCCTTTTTCTTCACTCAGTGTGTCGCGTTTGGTGGGGGAGTGTTAATCTGTGCCTCTGGTACGGGACTATTCATCATCATCGTCGGAACCAGGTCAAGCTCAAAGATCCTCGGTCAACCACGGGTCGGACATCCAAGCCTCCCGAGAGAAGACTAAGCGGCGAGCCACCTTGATCAAAGCCTTTGGGCTGTCAACAAAGGCCCGCTTCGGACAAGTGGCGGCCCGTCACCCCCAGCGTCGGCGTCGGCGTGATTTTAGGCACTTCAAGAGGCACCGCCAACATTCTCGCAAATCGGGCCTCCTTCGAGAGTCGGCACCGCAGATCGATCGGTCAGTGTCTATATTGGGCCCAAGGCCATTGTACTATATATATGAGTAGAGTTAGCTCATAAGTTTTTAGATGAGTTTTGAGTCTTGTCTCCTTTCAGTTTTCTCTCTATTGCGAGAGCTCATGTATTTTCATCATTGATATCAAGGAAGCTTATCATCTTTCTCTCATTTGTTCTGTTCTCTTCTTTTTCTTCTCTTTCAGCAAATCCCGCGTGACATAGTCCCCCGGACTCTCCTGTTAGATCCACGGGTCCTCACAGAGGGCTGTCTTCCAGGAGTTCCCGAACCCAGACCCCAAACATGATTGCAAGGTCGACCTCCCCATTCACTAGTTTCCCCATTTCCCTGTACAAATCCCCCATTCATTTCTTAGACGGCGGCCTGCTCTGCATCTGTAGGCGCAGACGATTCGGCGCAAATGGATCTCCTTCAACATCAACAACGTCCCCATCTCTGACACACAACTGTCGGTTTGATTTTTCAAATTTCTGAGAGCGTGAAGAAATGAAGCTCATTATCTTGAAAAGCTTTTCGAACTGAGCATCTGTATGAACATTACAGAAGCAATAGGCGCAAAAAGTGAAGGTAATGTTCCGACACAGAAGCTCTGCATTTCTCAAGAAGACTATTTTATTCTAGATTCAAGCTACAAGATCCGGCAACTAGTTCTTGGCAGTGTCCGCAAAGGCACACCCGACTTCTTTTTTCTCAAGACGGATGTTGAGTTCGGCCGAGGCGACTCAACGAAGGCAATGATTCGTATTCAACAAGGAAGCAGAGTTTTCTAGGGAAGAAAATGTGGAGAAAAGAAGGGCTTAAAGGCTCAAGATGTAGGAGTCGGCTATGGCGAAAAGGGAAGGATTTGATAAAAAGAATGGCAAAGAAAAGGGTCAGAAACAGAGGCGGCAGACTTCAAAATCTGTCATGAATCTGTGCCTTCATGCTTCAGCGGATTCAGAGACGACTCACTGCCATGCAGATTCTTCTGCCATGCAGATTCTTCAAATCAGATTCAGAGACGACTCACGGAGGAACAGATTCCTTTGTTTTGGCAGTTTGTTCGGGCCCCCCTTTGCCGGAATGCCTGCAATCTCCCTTTGCCATCCCCCCGTTTGCCGGAATGCCCCGAAGAGCTACACTCCCGAAGAGCTACAGTCCCGAAGGGCGTTGGGGAGCTTCTTCCAAGTGGTACAAAGGAACTTCTGTCTCAAAGGTACGTACCAAAGTTTAAAATTCAACCATGGGCGGGAAAAAAAGGCGGGGTATTAGAAAAAAAGGGGTAAAATAATACGTTGAAAAAGAAAGTGTAAAATAAATGATTTTAAAATTCAAGCATGGGCGGGAAAAAAAGGCGGGGTATTAGAAAAAAAGGGTGAAATAATACGTTAAAAAAGAAAGTGTAAAATAAATGCTAATAATATAGGATTATTTTACACGTTCACACGTTAAACATTACGTTGCCATGGTGCACGTTTTCTAGGAATATATTCTTATTGTAAGGTAAAAATTTAACTTTGCGAAGATCATGATATAATTTACACCTTGTTTAACCCATTTTTAAGGTTCAAGACACAAAATGGGGACAAGTACATATTAATATATAGGTCTAATGCATATTAATAGATTTAATGCATAGGTCTAATAGGCTCTCGTAGGTTATAATGTGCATTATAGGTGCATATGTTGCTATTTACATATGCATTAGGCATTACTCTTTACATAGCTAAATATGAGCCCAATGGTCCCCTCTTCATATAGCTATATGGTATGGTCCATTACAAAGGGGGAGGGTCCATTGGATATGTGTCCATTAGATAATACATGGGGAGGGTCTATTTTTCATAGAAAATACGTAGGAAATTTATGGGGAGGGTATTTTTTCATAGAAAATACATAGGATGTTTGAAGGTTATTCATTTTCGACCTTCTGGGACTCACGAGCTTTGAAATTGCCCTTTTTTTTTACTCTAATCGCCTTTTTTTTTTTCGCTGAAGTCGAGAAAGGCCCTCAAACTTGCATTTTTTAAGCTTTGGCTGCCTTTCTCAACTCGCCCGAAAAAGGCCTTCGATCCCTAAAACTCGTGTTTACGGCTTTGGCCGCCTTTCTCGGGCGAAGTCGAGAAAGGCCTTCGACCCCTAAAACACTGTTTTACGGCTTTGAAGCGCCTTTTCGACTCGTGAGTCGAGAGAAAGGCCTTCACCCCTAAAAACTGCGTTTACGGCTTTGAAGCGCCTTTTCGACTTCGCGAAGTCGAGAAAGGCCTTCGATCCCTAAAAACTGCGTTTACGGCTTTGAAGCGCCTTTCTCGGCTTCGAAGTCGAGAAAGGCCTTCGCCGAGGTTTTTAGGAATTGAAGCGAAGTCGAAAGGCGCCAGTTCAAACGTGTTTTAGGGTCGAAAACCCGCTTTGAAGCCGCCTTTCTCGACTCGAAGTCGAGAAAGGCCTTCTCGACCCCCTAAAACTGCGTTTTTTGCTTTGAGTGCGCTTTTTCGACTCGCTGAGTCGAGAAAGGGCTTCTGACCCCTAAAACTGCGTTTTTCTCTTTGAGTCGCCTTTCTCGATTCATGAAGTCGAGAAAGGCTCCTCAGGCCTGTATTTTCCAAAATGGCCCTAAGGCGTGGTTTTATTTTAATTTTTTTTGCCCGTAGCATCACTTGACTAACTTGATTTTGTCTTTTTGGTCCTTATCTCGACCAGATAGTACATGCTTGGGAGCAATGAAAAGACCAGTTCATTGAAGAAAGATGCCGAGAAGAGGGTGGTGACATCAGTTGGACATACAAGCACGTGGCCTATGAAGGAACTCCTCATACAAATTTCTATCGTCTGTAAGTTGCTCCGTGACTTGGATGAGCTCCACGCGCCGCTTGCACTAGGTGGTTCATGTGTGAAGAGGGTGTAATCATTGTGATAATACGACCACTATGGTCGCTTCACCCACTGTAATATATATTCTAATGAGCCCATTTATAAATATACGGTATCTCAAAACTAGTATTTTTTGGTGATTAAGTAAACAATTTGCTTAATTTTTGTTGGAATTTGTGATCTCTTGTCTACCCACCTAAGAAAATAGAGCCAAAATGTCTTGGTAAAGGAATTCACCCTCACGCGAAAAACTCTTATTTTGAATGACAAATAAGCCCCAAAACAGGGACTCGACTCGCTATCCGACAAAAACTGGGAGAAAGCTTGGATGCACAGTAACAGACAAAAATTCGAATTAAGGACAGTTTTCGGGTCGGGGTGCTCCTTCTTGTGTAAAATAACAGAGTTCCGAAAAAAAGTGGGAATGGAATGAGTCCCACTTTAATTAAATACGACTTATATGATTTTCAGGCACATAATCACACATAATAATGATATGAGATGGATAGCTGAAAACCATGTTATAGTGCATCATTAGTAGAATCATAAACTCAATTCAACCCATATAATGTGCAACAGAATTGAAAATTATCAGGTCCTAGAAGATTAGGATCTAGATGAAGATGAGAGTGTGCGAACTAGAACTTTAGTTTTAGACTTAGAAAGGATGACCCATTCTACCAGAACAGTGCTGGCTAAATTGAAATTCTTTCTTTTGAAGTAGCACATATAGATCCTTCAATGTACTAGGTTGTTCTACCAAATGAATGGTGTCGTGCACTCCCTATCATTTTCTTCATTTGATCGCATTTGATATCATTTACATGCAGTTACCTTCTTGAGTCTAGAACAACCATTTTCTTTGTCATTTCTATAACTAAACCCAAGTTCATGGTACATGGCTATGTGAGAAATAGTGGAATCACAATATTTTGCAAATGCAGCATAACTGATGTATTGCATGCGAAGTCTAGAGCAACAAGAATACTATTTGATGTATTGCATGTGAAGTCCACAGCAACAAAAATATGGCAACAATAAAATGCATGTTTTTCAAAATTTGGGTTGTGGCAATTTCTTGTGAAGCACCAAAGGCCACATCAACAAAACGAGTCAACAATAAAATACAATCTCATTCTTTGGTGCTATTCATTTTCAAAGCAGAACCTTTTGGTTCGCATCCATCCTGCGGTGGTCCCAAATATACGCCATAAGTAGGGAAGAGAAATGTTGGCGTCGGCACGATAAATTTCTTGTAGTGGTAATTTTATCTTGTCCGGTGCTGTGTATGTTTTTGGGAGTTGAACCCAGAGATATCCTTTAACACGAGCCCGCGGTGCAGAAACTACTATTTAGTGTAGATCCCTCAAAAAGCGAAAAGAGATGGTTCAAAACTAGAAAGACAAAAAATGAAGAAACTTGAAGGCCATTTTTTTAGTCAAACTCGCCTTCTCTGTGTTGGCAACTTAGATATGCTCTGATTTTATCTTTTCAACAAAAAACAATTGCCTCATTTCCAATTGATGGTATTTTGCCATATATTAAGCTTCATCAATGTGTAGCACGAATTCAAACTTCACTTTTCCTTAAACTCAATGCCTAGAAATCTAAATTTCCAACACAAAATGCCGGGCTAATGTCCTGGCAAACACAAAATTGGAATTTCTTCAACCATGATAACCCCAAAAAAGAAATAAGAAAAACCATATTAGGTTGAATCTCGTTCTAGAAGTTTCCCAAGTGCCGCTTGGACGCCGCCATTCAACATGCAGGGCCTAGAATCTGCCATAGCCGACCTCTTCCAAGCTTAGGCCACGCATTTCGCATTTGACACCCTGCATTTACTGCTGGATTTTTTTGCGGTGGTGATTTTAGTGCCGGTTTTGCGCACTTCTGCTTTGCTGCTTGCTCAATTCAAAATGTGTCATTTTTTCTTACTACATTCCCGTGTCTTGCCGTTTTTGAGGCTGCCAGACTCTTGTATTGGCGGATTATTCTCCAACTAATAATATATGTTGATCTTGAGTTTCGATTCGTTTGTATTGCTGGTCTGTTTGATGAATCTTATCCTAAATTGGGTAGATTCTGCTTCAGGTTCTTGCTCTGTCTATAGTTTCTTATCCGTATTTGTTTGTTGGAGCAGAAATAACATCTCTGTCTGGGGTCTGAGTTCAGGAAATTGGAAGGTTGCATTGCGTCGGAATTGGCCGGGCTTTAAAATTTTCGCCCTGTTTTTGCCCTCACTATTCAAGCATAGTTACAGAATTTCCTTTTGCATTTGCGGGCTTAGTGATCCCAATGTTCGCTTATTCCCCCTTGAAAACCGATGCCTCCAGCTCCTTTAGAAGAAAAAGATCGACAAAAAGCAGACATTTTACCTTGGTGACTCTGACACAAACCGTCTATGAGAAGCTCAGATTACTCTCAGCCGAAATCGTCCTTATAGCTTTGATTCTAGGCTACTCCAATGCCTTTCAAATATAGCTCCCCTAAAAAACAGAGCATTTAGCCAAAATTAAATTTGATATGGCATGCAAATTTGCAACAGAAGTCTCTGTTGTTGACAATAATCCAAGAGCTTTATTAGGGCGGATTTGGGGTCTCAAAATGGCCTCCTATCAGCCATTCCACGTCATATTTCCGTCCTTTTTTCCCATGCCACCTAGGATACCAAAATCTCATCATTACAGATTTACTTAGAATATTCTCCCGGAATAAGGGGGATCACGCATTCATGGCGCCATATGTATTTAATTCTGTTGGTTGTCAGACAGACTGATGCAACACGTGGCGCTTCTAAAAAGAACATTGCATTATAGCATACCGGCAACTCATGACGGCGTCTCTTGGTTTGTCAGATACCAAGCGTGCGCGTCACCGATTCTTGCGCTATTTTCATTTAGAGGCCATGGCCATACAACGCCTTCCACATTTCAAAATTTGAATGTGTAGGTTAAAGCTTTGTATCAGACTTTCACTTCGAGGCGCTGCGGCTGTGCCTTATGGGTGGTTCACATGGAGAAGTTTAGGCCCTCCGCTGAGTTCTGGCGGAGTCAGCACTGATTAAAAAATTCAGCGCTGCATCAGCTACGCAAGTTGGATCTTGCGAGGGCTGATTTTCCAAAACGGGGCGGAATTTTTTTGCCTCAGCCCAAGTTTAGCAGGTTTTAAGCAGTGCTTCGTAGTTCTTCCATGTGAACCCAGCATTAACTGGGATCTTTACTTCATCCCAATACAGGCTTCCCGCCTCCTACAATTCGAAATTTGAATTTGCTTAATGTATAAAAGCATGCATTGTAGGAGAATGGGCTTTTCGATTTCCATCAAATTTCAAAAACGAGGTTAGTACGGACGTTCGGCTCACACGAAGCGAATTGTGATGGGGCATACAAATTGTACACCTTCATTTCGCGCCGTGCGATCCACGCAGTATGGAAGCTCCAAATGATGTGTGGATAAGGATCCAACTGACTCATGAATATGCTCCAGTCTTCAATCGCAAAAAAGGAGGTCTAAAAAATAAAAACTTAGACCTCGACATGTTGCGTCTTGCAGGCTCAAAAAGTGTCGACATCTGGGAGGATGGCAGTTTATATCCATTGGATCCGTTGAGTGGCAAGAAACCGTCATTTCGGGACGTTTCAAGTTTAGTCCGATTTTGTGGTGACGGTAACTCTGGCCTCCTGGGATATTGTGAGAGATTGAGAGAGGATGAAGGCATTCAGAATCGAATACAGTTCCTTGAGATGAGCTGCTTTCAATAAGGAAGGGGAAATGTCCGTGAAGATGCTAATAAATGACATTATACTTTGCAATGCGAAGGGTTTATACATTCTTGAAGTACAAAGGTTATGGTGTTTGTGTTTAGATACCTCTAATACAAGAAGTCTTTGACTACTTTTCACAATAGATTCCTTTAAAAATCTATTGCTATTTAAATTATAGCAAAAATGAGTCTTGATACTCTTTAAGTAGTAGAAGAACTCTTTGACTAGTTATCCATTTGATGACCATTTTTTAAGAAAATATGATATGTGACATTCTTATATGCAAACATTCATAAAATTTATGAACATTGAAGGTCAAAGCCATCCTTGTTTAAAGAGGATCATATGATGCGAAATCTTCATGCGCAGAAGTAATTGCATATAAGAAATTGCATATAAGAAATTCGCCTTGTGTGATCCTTGCGTAAAAAAGTAAATAGAAACACAAATATTGAACTTATAACTTAGTGTAAACAAATAGTATTTTAATAAACCAACACTTTACATACTAACACTTTACACTTTAAATAAGATATTTCTTTCTTTCCAGCCTAAGGGGCGCCATCGCCTAACCTAAGGTAGCCGGAATCACTACTACAAAAATAGGTAGAAATGGCACAAAAGTGACATTTATTCTCCGCCTTTTTACGGAGCATAAACGTCACTTTTGTGCCATTTGGGGAGCGCAAACGTCATGAATGGCACAAAAGTGACATTTATGCTCCGTAAAAAGGCGGAGCATAAACGTCACTTTTGTGCCATTTCTACCTATTTTTGTAGTAGTGAATCAGCCCCTCGGGGGTGCAGCATCAACCAGGCGAGTTCTGACCAATCGGGGCTTAGTGGCTTCAGAACGGTTTGGGCACTGTTGGGTTCCTGGCCACAGATGATATCAAGGTTCTTCCGCCTTTAAAGATTGCAGAAGCAGAGGAGAAGACGGCAGGTAGGAAATTATTAACCGATTCTGCAAAAGAAAAGCCGGTTATAGGAGAGGTACTCGCTGTTGGACCTGGGGGTCTTGGAGCAAATAGCAATCGGAGGCCTCTTCATGCTGCAGGAAACATGGTTCAATACTTCAAGTATGCCAGCAATGATTTTCATGGATCTAGCATAGCTCAAAGGGTCGGCAAGGCCTCTTGCCATCAAGGTTTACAGGTGAATTTGAATTCTGATTTCTGTTCGATTTGATGCTCTAGCTGCAATCGGTCCAGCCTCACCCAAGTCCCAGTTCCCGTAGAAGCTCATCATTCAGATCTAGCCTTGATTGGCTCTAGTACGATTTTTCCTGCAACAACCCCTTTTCTTAAGCATCAACCATCTGCCACCAATCCTGGTGTCCCAATTTTCTCTGCACTCCTGCATCTCACCTCTGCACATCATGAGCCACAGGACACCTAATAATCAGCGTTTTGGAGTGCAAATGGCTAGGGCAAAACCACGGCCAATAGAGCAGCCCTTGCTCCCACAGCCTCCGCCACACTCTCCGAGCTCCCGATCTCGGGCCCAGCTTCATGGCCCGATACCAACTGCTCCAATCAGTTTGCCTTCCCCTCTATTTGGGCCCCAGCAGCCTCTTAGGATTGGATTCAACAGCACCCTCGCTTTGCAAGCTCACTGTTTCCCGCCTCCACTTCGGAATCATCTCTATGCCATTTATTCTGAGGGAGGAAATGTGGCTACATCTCTCACTATTTCTGTGGAGCGTTGGACACAGTTACTACAGTTGTTGAAGGAATTCGTGCCACATTCAGCAAATCAGGGTGGTGAGAATGCAGATGCTTTACATGCTCCCGTATGGACATCTGACCCTGAGGCTGTCTCTGCCGTGAAGGGTATCGCTGAAATCTCTACACAGATTGAGGCAACGCACCATGTGGATGCAGAGATTCAGACCGAGGCCAGACATTGTGTAGATGCAGAGATTCAGACTGAGGCCAGGCACTGTGTTGATGCAGGGATTCAGGTCTCACAGTCCGACTTGCCACCCACAGGGTTCCTGCTAGCTCCCAGACGTCTTCATCACAGGACTCTATGACTGATACACCGACCCTTAATTTGCGTATTATAGGGGTTATAGAGACGGATGCAGAAGGACAGACAGATTTAGAGGTAGCAACGAAATTTTTTACGGAGACAATGCATGTTCCTGCTACTGGAATTGTGAGTGCTGCTCGGGTGGGGGCAACGCGTCCTAATCGGCCTCGTCACCTTCTCGTTCGCTTCCAGGATGCGTTAAGTCGGCTCCATATTCTTCAGCATGGTAACCACCTAAAGGGGACTGCATTCTCGGTACAGGAGGATCTTTCTCCAATACAGTTGTGCAAGCGCAGGGACGAACTCTGTAGAGTAAGGGAAGCGCGCCAGCATAAGAAATGGGCAGTTTATCGAGGAGGAGCGGCGATTATTCTAGACCACTGGCCTTCCAACCCGTGGATAGGTTATGTCTAGAATATTTCAATGAGCATGTTCATCCTGTTTGTACTGGGGCTTTTTGCCCTCATGTTTTCTTTGGGCCTTGGCCCTTTGTTTTCTGTGACTTTGTCGTTGAGTTTTGTTTAGGCTTTTGCCTTCTTTGCTCCGGCTGATTTGGGCTTCACTGCCCCCTCTTCTTGTATGGGTCCCATAACCCTATTGGGTTTCCGTGGACGATAAAAATTTATCTTTATCTTTATCTTTTACTTGAAAGCTATTTTTTTTTTCAAGATGGATCACACCAAGCGAATAATACATATGCAAAAAAAAGGGACACACTAAATTCGCATGGTGTGATCCACTTTCTTATTTGTTGTCAAATTAAAATTAAACACAAGTACTCATTCCTATTTGTATCTAAAATGCTTTACCACTCTTAAGTACATAAGTCATTATCTTTTTTCAAAGAGCATATTCTTTTTCAAGAAGGATCACACCAAGCGAATAGTACATATGCAACAAAAATGGAACACACTAAATTCGCATCGTGTGATCCACTTTCTTATTTGTTGTCACAGCATAAACCAGATCCGCAGATGCCACTGTTAGAATTGCTGTCGATCCTTAACACCATTGCAAGGTATCTGCTTGAGAACATTGGCTCCTCTAAACTCAGGGTTATTATGAGTTTCACCTCATTTGCAGAAGACGAAATCACAAACTCATTTATGGTTCATCACGTTTAGCGTGGTTATAGGCTGCCTTCCCACAAGCAATGGTAAACAATGTTATGGCAACAGGCACTTCTGGATTATTCTGGTTCTTTAGCCGTCGTCTCCAAGGTATTTTTCTTCAATTGAACCCACAAGGTATTCTTCTTCTTCTTCTTATTTGTATTTCCTTTGAATTTTCAGGCATGCCTTTGAAGTTTGAATGGTGCAAGGTGTCTTTTTCCTTTCTCTTGCATAGG
Source organism: Isoetes taiwanensis (assembly GCA_021234155.1). NCBI lineage: Eukaryota > Viridiplantae > Streptophyta > Lycopodiopsida > Isoetales > Isoetaceae > Isoetes > Isoetes taiwanensis. The sequence continues at coordinate 1,504,375 of JAJEKV010000056.1, forward strand.
GAAGGTAGGTCACCACCATGACTTCTGGCCAGAGATTTGAATCTGTTTGGAGAAGAGCCAACAAAGCCATAAAGTCTAAGAATTTTGAGGCGGCTGAACTTCCCAATCTCAGGAATTTCCCTGTCAGATTGAGCTTTCCATTTCACGTTGTTGGTCTCCATGTTCAAAATTTCAAGTACTTTTCCCTTATGTTCAAAATTTCAAGTACTAGAGACATGCTACAAGGTTTATTATGATTGATCACAGGAGATTTTGCATGGGCAAAGAAATTTTTTCTGGAACGAGACTTCAAATAAACTCGGAGCAGGCAATTACTGTTGTAAAAGTAAGAAAATAAGACATGACTTTAAATGCAACTCATTCGAAAAGCTAAAAGAAAGGCCATAATGGTATACTAGGATAATGGCATACTAGAATTGTTTCCTCCAGATTTCAAGTGTGAAGGCCAGAAGAAGTCAGATATCATAGATTACACAGATACCAAATTGACCATCATAATGAATATGCAATGTTGGGCATGTAGAACATTGCTGTTGAGCATGTAGAACATTGCAGCTAAATGGGAATTTTAAATCGCCCATTTTTTTTATTTTTTAACTGCATCAAGTTGTTTTTCATCAATTATCCCTATTCTATGCAGCAACCAATACGGTTCTCTTGCTGCCTTAGAAAATAAGAGGTAAATTGCTCTATACAGGGTTAGAAGTTTGCCACTATTAGCTGAAACAGATCTAATATACTGTAGTCTCTTTGATTCAGCAATTTCACTTTCCACTAAGTTGCAAAATGGAATCAAAGCATGTTAGCATTTTAATGTCACTTCTTGGAAAAACGATGAAAATATGGGGTGTCCTTGTGACCTCATCTATTCCTCTAAGAATAACTTTCATCCCCAGATGCAGCTCAGAAAGCTAATAAGATGCCATTTCTGCTCGCCAATGATGGATTCCAAAGATATTCATACCATGATGAGGCATAATAATGTTACTATGCTTGAATGCCTTAGATGCTTTATTCAAGGCATACATAAAATTCCTCATCAAAGGGGGAGTATTTGCAGATGGCTTAATATCACTAAAGACAGAAGATGGCAGGGAGTGGTCAAAAATAAATATATGAGATAGAGCATGCAGTGGATCTCCCAGCGAGAGATAGACAACTTCCATAATTAGCAGTCACTTGGTCATTGTGTTCCTTTTGGGAAAGCTTCGTTATAACCTCTTCTTCCTTGGAGTCTCTTTTATCAGCTATGCCCTTTTCCTAATCACTCCCCTTTTTTGAAAGGCTTGTTGGAGTCTTGGGAGATAGTACGGACCTTATTTCATATTGATCTTCATGTCATCAGTCGAGTGCCCCTTGATGGTGGATACCTGTGGAAAATAATCTCCCACTTTGTGCCTCAGGTCATCCATTAACTCAACGACGCTGGAGGTTAGCAGGGATCTGAACTGTTGCAGCTTGGTATGATTCTGGCAGTTAGCGACTTGGAAACTCTTTCAAACAAAATTCTTATTGTCTCGATGGGATAGACTTATTTGGCAAAAGGTTGCTAGTACTATGCCATTGGCTGCTCCAGAGGCTATCGAAGGGTGCATGGGGTTTTCCACCAGAGTGTTCACGAGCATAGGCTTGTGAACTCTATGTATAGGCTGTTTGTCAATGGTGATATCCTTCCGCCATCCACTAAGTGGTCCCTTCAGCTTTCACCTCCTAGTTGGAGACGTATGTGGACTTGGGCTTAGGATAAACTACTCCATCCTAAGGTGGCTATGCTTTGGTGGCAGATTCTTCACAGATGCCCTCGAGTGAATGTACTTGTCCACTGATTTGATCCTCGAGTGACAGCACTCTGCCCACTGTGCAAGCAAAGGGATGAGACCATTGAGCATTGTTTCTTTTTATGTGATCATCTCCAGCCTGTTTGGTCTTGGCTACTCTCTCTTTTTCATGTGATATTGACAAGTCAGCAAGTGCTTCTGGCTATTTATCCGGATACTTGGAATAAGGTGCGAAGTCAAGCATTTCATTTGGCATTAGGATTGTTGTTGTGGTCCATCTGGAAGCGCAGAAGATTGTGTATCTTTTAGGGTTTGGATATCCCCCCTGCAGTAGTCCTCCAGGACGCACAAGCTCGAGCCGGAATGCCACATTGCTGATTTGAGCCGTGATTCGATAAGGACCAAGGCGACGATAGTCAAGCTTGTTGCAAGGACGTGAGGTAGGAAGGTTCCTAGGAAGAAGCCAGACAAGGTCACCAACGTGAAATTTAGAGCTTTTTGGCGATGCAAATCAGCATAATGCCGATAACGTTCCTGTGCTCGGTGAAGATGATGCTGAAGATCTGATTGAAGAGCCTGGAGTTTCTCAAGTCGAGACTCGGCACTAGGATTGACAGAGTCACCGCCAGCGACACTAAGGGACCAACGAGGATGCTGACCAGAGTTCAGAAAGAACGGAGTCTGGCCAGTGGAGGCATGTATTGAGTTATTATAGGCAAACTCGGCTAATGGAAGATAATCGACCCAATCATCCTGTTGTGCAGACATTTCGAGTGATCTGCTGACAGACATTGCTCTTCATCTTTATCATTTGGGTGCCATGACAGAGGATTTATGCTACTCTCTACATTCAAGCAACACTTGATGGGGTCATCATCCACCAAATATATTTGGTCTTCCTAAAATCCCTCTATCATCTCCAAGGCCTCATATATGTTTTTGGTGAAGATATCTTTTGTCCCACATGTTATGGGCGCAAACAACTCCACAATTCCCTTGATCTAGAATGACGTGAAAGTCAAAGTCTGATACGATCTGTACTAGATCTCGGATAAATCACCTGTAAAGAAACAAACAGCGGAAAGATAATCCAGTTAGTAGGGGAAGCTCGATCCACCCAACCGGATTCACCAGGAAATCTTTATCCTGGAGCAGGAGGTTTGGAAGTAGAAGGAAAATCAATAGAGGAAGAGAGGTAAGGCTTTGGCGGTGATTCTCTATCTCTCGTCCCCCTATGTTTTGTGCTTTTATAGTCTCTTGAAAGGTCATTAAAGGTAAATTGCCTTTTCGGCCTTTGCCTTTTTAGAAACTCTTAGCCCTTTCTTATTAAATCTAAGGTTGGCGCCTTGGTTAGACCCTTGAGCTTTCTAGCTAGAGACCAAGGTTTGAATCCAAGTGAGGACAATTCCGGATGGGCTGATATCAGGTCCCGTTATCAGCCATAAATATTTTAAGAGCCAATGGTTTCATTTAAATCACTTGTTGGTTGTGAATCACACCCCCGAGCTAGTATTTTGTTCTAATACCATTCTAATATCGTAACAAAGTCCTTCAGCTCAGGAACAACTGATCTAATCTCGAGTATGTTAGCCCTTATCATGGAAGACCAAATACCAATGCTTGCTATGTCCTTCAGATGGTTCAACAATTTCTGAACACTAGGTCTTGGATAAACCCATTTGTTCTTTACCTCTAGAACCTTGCTAGAAAAGGAGATGCAGTACAGTACTGGAGAAGGTCTTCACAAGAACTCCATTCAAGTCAAAGAGGGTTACCTTTTCGTTACTCGAGGTGGTTTCCTCTCTGCACAGTACATAGTTTAAGTTAGCACTTTCAAAAGAAATCGTGCGTGGCGCGAGATGTCTTAACTATATTTCTAAATATCAAAATTTACAGATTCGCACTGCGTGCGAGACATCCGAACTAAATTTTCAGTGAAAAAATAAAGTAAACTCGCACTACACGCGGTACTCTTTTGTTTCTGGTGAAGCTGCCTCTTCCTTTTTCTGGACGTCCTATATTCTTCTTTAGCCCTCATAGGCGAAGGACGAGTGTCAATTTGTTCAGGAATAGCAACGACATTTTGTGTAGCAGGTTCCTGTGGATTTACCTCAAAAGCTCCCTCTTCTTCAAGAACAGCCTTCAATTATTCGTTATTCGTGGAGAATTTGTTGGTGGAGTTTTAGAACCACTGTCTTCAGAGCCGAACTCTTCATTAGAGGAAATCTCTTTGAAAATTCTATCCTTTGCCTCCTCCTGATCATAGTCCAACCTCATTTGCCGGGAAGATGATGCTGAGACAAGATGTGATATTACATCCTGCGCCAATGGATCAGAAGCAAGAGATGCTCAAATAGACTCCAACAGGGATGTATCATGAGGCCTCTCAAATAAGGTGATGGCCATAAGCTATAAACGATCAGGTCCTAGAACAACCTGTGATTGTTGATCAAATGCTGGCTCCCCGCCTTAGGTTCGAAATAAGATCTGCGTGAAAGAGCATTTGGCTTCCCTTGAAGTGTGCCAGGCCGAAATTTGATGATGAAATCAAAGCGGGATAGCATCTGTGTATGCCATCGAGCCTGACGGCGATTAAGAATTCGAGCTGACTGAAAATATTCCAGGTTGCGATGGTCCGTATACACAGTCACCTTATGGGGAGAACCTTCAAGAAATCGTCGCTACTCCTGAAAAGAGTCAACAATCGCCAAAAGTTCCTTATCGTAAATAGGATAGTTGATCTCTACAGCCTGGAACTTTTGAGAATGATAGGCGATTGTGTGTAGCTCATGATCACCCCCCTCTTGCGACAAGATGCTGCCAAGAGCAAAATCTGATGCATCCGCTTCGAGAATATAGGGACGCGCAGGATCCGGGTGTGCAAGAATAGGTGCTGCTATAAAGGCATGCTTCAGAGTGATGAATGGTGATTCTGCTTCAATTGTCCACTCAAAGGGAACATCCTTCCTGGTGAGACGTGTCAAAGGCAAGATGATCTCCGAATAGTCCTTGATGAAGCGGCGATAAGGCAAACCCCAAGAAGCATTGTACATCTTTAACCGAGGAAGATGTTTCCCAATCAAGAACTGTGCTGACCTTCTCTAGATCCATGGCAACACCCTGAGACGTGATGCGATAGCCAAGAAACTCGACATTGTCTTGCTCAAACTGACACTTCTCCAGTTTGACATAGAGTCCATGTTCCCATAGCTTCTGAAGGACCTTCCGGACATGTTCTTCATGCTCCTCCAAAGTCTTCGAATAAACCAGAATATCATCCAGATAGATGATAACAAAGAGATCCAAAAACTCCCGAAAAACATCATTAGCCATGTGCTGAAAAGTTGCCGGAGCATTGGTAAGGCCGAAAGGCATGACGTATACTCAAAATGACCATACCGAGTTTGGAAGGTTGTCTTTCACTCATCACCTTCCCTGATCCAGATAAGATTATAGGCACCTCGAAGATTGATTTTTGTGAAGCATCGTGCACCTTGTAGCCGCTCAAGTAACTCTAGAATCAGAGGGAGAGGATACCGGTTACGCACACTGACCTTGTTGAGGCCGCGATAATCCACAACCAACTGCAAAGAACCATCTTTCTTGGAAACAAAGAAGATGGCAACTCCTGCGGGTGATTGAGAGTGTCCGATAAACCTAGTTGCAAGATTCTCCTCAATATAAGTTCGCAAGGTCCACAATAGAGGCAGAGATTAGCCTCTCTTCGGCGTTGCTTCCCAGCTGCAGACAAGGGCCCTCAAACCACACCATCAATTTGTATAGGCACTAAGCCAACTGATTCCGGGGACGTGGGCAGTGCAAAAACTGTTGTAGTTGCTGGAGCTTGGAAGTCGTATTTAATTAAAGTGGGACTCATTCCATTCCCACTTTTTTCCGGAACCCTGTTAATTTACACAAAAAGGAGCACCCCGACCCGAAAACTATCCTTAATTCGAATTTTTGAATAAAACTCTGCATTCAAGCTTTGCTGCAGTTTTCTCTGGTTAGCGAGTCGAGAACAAGAACAATGCAACTGAAACAAAGGAAATTCATTAAAGTTTGAAACCAAAGATCTAGTTGAAAAAGAATTTTTATTAATAAATTGAACATGTACAATGTATTTTACATCGGACGCAGAGACCATGGTGGTCTTGCTGTCACTACAGTTACATCATCTTCGTAGGTGGTCCACCTTAGGGGATTAACTAGCGGCGCTTCTTCACGCCGACTGTAAGCCTTGGGGGCAACCTGAAGGGTGTGGAATGCCTCACGTGGAGGTGCCTGCGGAGCTACCGCCGACCTGTCCACCGACTTCTCCACTTTCGCCTCCCCCGCACCTTCCATCGAATATGCTCCTTCCCCAACCTCCGTGGATGTTATGCAATGCTTGCAAGATGCTTTGAGCTTCCTGGACTTTCTCTTTGTTCTTCGCCTGTTCTTTATCCCCAGGGTGTAGCGAGCAACCTCTGAATTCCCGAGCAACCTTATCCCAAAGGCCGGGCAAGAGTGTAGCGTGGAGGGATCTGTGCGAAGCGGTATTTCTTCCGCCTTGGCGGGGATCTATTGCCGCTTTGGAGCGGTCTACGTGATGCCCGGCGGGATGCGTGCGCTGGTGTCGGATCGTGTTCGAACCACACGGAGCAAGGAGAGTATGATTAACAATTACGGTGCCATTAGTCAAAACGAAGAAAAGAATGTTGAAATCAAATTACAATGGAGAACATTCATTCCATACAACTGCATCCAATGACGTGGGAAGTAGTGTCTTTCTCGACTCGCGAGTCGAGAAAGGCCCAGGAAACGCAACGTAGAAGCATCATCATAATACATTGTGGCTGCATCCAGTCACACAATCAAACATACAAATGGTCTCATCAACAGGACAAGCATGCCTTTCTCGACTCGTGAGTCGAGAAAGGCATCGAAAACTCAATATACAAGTATATTCATTACAAAATGTTCAATACATTTCACGTTTGTTTACAATATTCACACAATTTGACTATCTGAAAGCAGAGGTCACTCTTCTTGTTCACCAAAATATTTGTCGTCCATAGCTTTCATGATCGCCTTGCTCTCTGGATCGGGTTCCGTGAGGCTCGGATAGTTCAGAAGCACATCGGCGACAAGAATGGCAAAGCGGGATTCTGCCAAGACAGGACACAGTCCGAAGGACAACCACCTATCCGTCTCATATTCTTCAGGTCGATATGGCTTAGCAATGATTGTATTTTGCGCGTTATGATAGCACTTGTAGGCGGAGTCATCTATGATCAGCGTGTTGTGTTTGCCATAGTCCTGGAATTGCTCATAAACCCCGGCCCGACCTTTTCACCATTATAGGCTTCCCCTTTGTGATGGCTGGATCGAGGTCCGACACATGCTTTCGACCCTTTTCGTTTCCCCAAACGAACTTGAACTTCAAAACTGAAATGCCGAGAACACCAAGAACATTGACAATATTTTTCTTTTGCCATACAAGACCATATGCCCCGCCGAATCCCCGCTCAATGCACCATTCAATAATTTCCTTAGCTCTAGGCCCTCGGATACACTATTTTATGCTCCATTCTCGGTGGGATCTGCGAGGTGTTAATCTCGGGGACGTCTTTATCGTGGTATACCGCAGCTAATACTCCATTGACGTCAAATATTACAAGCTTGGCGGGACCGGTGGATCCCGGTTGAGTTTGGCTCGACCATATATCCGGTTCATCCGGGATCCAAATGCGGGATCATTATCATTTGGTCCTTTTCCGGGCCGTGGAGTCTTGTCTTTATACGGATTGTCTTTGTCCTTTTCATTTCTCCTCCTCGCGACGTGAACCGCTGCCCAATGACAATGATCCGGACTCGTTGACCTGGAATCCCACGAAATGATGACATCCATCGAAAGGAACGAGTTTTTTTCGACTCGCGAGTCGAGAATGAAAAGAAAAGGTATTGAAAGGAAGCGAGTTTTCTCGACTCACGAGTCGAGAAACACCGATAGAACAAAGTAAACTCACCTCAATCTCGGATTCTCAAGAATCTGTTGGCCGTATCCTTGTCTAAACCTTCGACATTCACGCGTCTCACGTCCGCTTGGTCTCCCTCGTCCTCGCGTCGTCTTTCTTTGCTTCCATTTGTCTTCCTCCCCTTGAAATGCTCATGAAGCAGATCCGGTATGACCGAATGGTTTCAACCATGTCCTTATTTCCAACCACGGATATAGGTTTCATTCCAAACAAAGATAGCCCCACGAGAGAACAGGCCATTCATGTACCACTTTCGCATACAATTTGATCTTCCTCGACCAAGCTGGTTATGAAGTACTTGATAACTCTTGGCGGATAGGAATTCTATGTATAGGACTGTCGCACCATCTTTGCTGACCTTGTCCATCGATGGAACATCCTCCATAAATCTGCCCCCCTTCGGGGTTCCATACGCTCTTGAGAGATCATGAACTGTCGAGATAATGATGCTCGCTAGACCACCACTTATCCGGTCTGACCCGATCTTGAAATCAAAACCAAAACTATGTTGGCAAAGCTTGGTGCCTTCGCAAGCCAAGTCTACACTCATGATCAAGTTGGTATATGGGTACATGATCTTGTTGGTGAAGTTAATATCATTTGCCCATTGGGAGACAAAGCGGTTGTCCGATTGCGGCATGCAAAAGACAAGGAAACCGAAAGTATCCAGGTCGGTCATGTCGAACCGTCTTGTACCACTGCTCTATGTCAGCTTTGTCATAAAAAAGGGTGGGGTCTTCGATCATATTGATGACAAATAGTGCCACGGGTCCAGGTGCCAGTTCCAGACCACCAAATCCCTTGTGTCCCAAAGTTACCAGAAATGGGGGGGAGCTATCGTCGGCCTTAAATGGGACCACCCCGAATCCAAGCTTCCTCTTCAGAATTGCCATAGCACGTTCAGGGAAAGGAAGGGTTTTGACGTTACGCTTCAGCTTGGTGTTGATGTAGGGTTGACATAGACGGTTCAATTCCTTCATGTCTTCCTCATCAAGGGCAGCCTTTTCCTTGTAATAATCAAAGTCATGGTATTCATTAGATGCAACATTGCAGAACTCCGTGATGCCTTCTTCTAACTTATTTATGTCGCTTTAGGACTGTGGCATAATCCTTTGCGTCCTGCATTTTAGAACTCCTAGTCTTCCTTAGCAGGATTGTTCCATCCAAGATTCTGCCTTGCAGGTCAAGCGTTTCTTTGTCCGTGAGGCCCTGTATCCTCTTCATGAACTGCTTGTCAAACAACTTGGGGTCCGGCCTGGATGGAAATTCTCCATTCTTTGTCCTTGACTTGCCTCTTGTCCATTGAGCCCATATCTGGGTCCATTTCTCCCGGACAGCCTCGGTGCTAAGAATGAGGTCATATTGGTCGAGAGAGACTCCCACCCTTTCCTTGGTGTTCTCTTCTTCTTCTCCTCTTCATCCTCTCCCTCATCATCTTCACGGCCCTCCAGTGAGAACATATCTGCATAGTTTCTCAAAGGTCTTCCACTTATCAGAGGGAGCCTGTTTCCTTTAGGGCCGAGGACAACCCAATGCTTTCCAATTGTTGCCTGGCGTGTATGATCTGGTCGAGGATAAGGGCTGCATGCGTCAATGTACCAATGTCGAGCATGATAGTATCTACAAACACCCCTTCTTTTACTTATGCGGGTTTTCGACTCGCGAGTCGAGGAAAAGCTCTGCATCCTTTGATTTTTACGTATTTACCGGCTTTTCGACTGAGTCGAGAAACCCCGATGATAATCGGGCGTCAAGATGGTAGGGCTTTTCGACTCGCTGGCAGTGAAAAAAATGAATGTCTAATTTTCTTTTTTACTTCTGCGGGTTTTTCGACTCGCGAGTGAGAAAGCTCTACATCCTTTGATTTTACGTATTTACCTGGCTTTCACCGACTCGCGAGTCGAGAAACCCTAGTGATAATCGGCAAATGTTAGGATTGAGAGAGTTATTTACCTTCGTAGCTTCGCTTTTCGCTGCTATTGTGTTACGGCGTTGGCTAATCTTTGGCCGATTCGGTTCTTTGGCGTCTCGCAGAAAGAACTGCACTCTCACTTGGCATATCTATCCTTGATCCTTTGCGGCACCTCCTTCTCCGTCACGCAATACTTGCGCCGCCCTAAGCGAATCTTGACCCGTCTACAACCCCGAACGGATGTCGCTTTCCGCCGGATCTTCCTCGGACTTCGGTGAACAACTCACGGTCGATGCGCTAAAAGGTATGACATCTGCCGGGGCATTGGATGCACTAGCGGGATGTCGCACCATCGGGTTGAGAATCTCCGGCATGTGTCTTTGGATTAAATTTGTGGTTGAACAAGGCGGCATCTCCGTGCAAACCTTCGACCGTCTAATGTCGGCGGCGACTTGTGTGTGATATTCCCAGCGAATATCTTGAGCCCGGTAGCTCCATTTTACGTGCCCCTCTGCGTGAAATCGATCGATCATGCGGATCCATTAATTGGGGAGTCGACCATATCTTCGTCTCCGCCGTCATCTGATTCCTCCCGTGTGGTGTCATCATCCCCATCTTTGTTTTTGGTGGACTTTTTGTGTATGAACCACAACTTCATTCCCCTTTGTAGAGTGTTGTAGAGTCTTGACTGAGAAGTGAAGCTCCCGTATTGAGCAGTTTTTCCCGACTCACGGAAATCTCCATACCAAGCTCCACGGATGTTAGGGTTCGGCCTCCTTCATCCCTTCTAGATCCTTCCACCCAAGGTTTCGACAATTTAAAGCGCCGGCCTTTTTTTGGTGCCCTATAGCCTTGCTCATGGAAGAGTGAGAATAATTTGAAAGCGCTAATTTTTTGTGTGATAGAACTTACTCTTACGGCAGTCCTCGACATGTAGTGTTAAATGCTTTGAATGCGGCGAGAGAGGCGGAGAGCACAACACCCGATTTTCTTGTACTTGTCTCGGAGCTCTTCTTGTCCCTTTGGTGTAGAAACAGATCTTTCTCCTTCCCACTTGTCGATACCTCGACATACCACCAAGAATCTGCTTCTTTGTTTCAAGAAGCTCTGTCTCGATCCCTCGATGACGAAGAATGGAGTTCCCCCGATGATCACCAAAGTGAGTCAGAGGTGAATCTTTGCAAGAAGAAAGGATGGATCGATTAAGGTATTCCGACAAAGAAAAACCTCGAGCTCACACAGGGTGTTTGTCTTCTTCTTCTTCTTTGCCGCTGGTAGAAGCATCCCCTCGGCGCCCGCTTCTTGGCCGGAGTCATGTCTTTATGCCCTCTCATCCTCTTGGACCCCCTCTCAGAATTAAGTCTCCTCCGTAGCGTTGTGAGTTTTAGGACTGCATGTAAAAAATCGGGCGTGTTCTTTAATTTGAAGTTAAGGACATGCAATCATTTATGAAAAGCGGGCTAAAAGTGCAGCAAAGACGGTCGGCTTTAGCCCGCCCAAACACTATTTCGAAATTTAATCACATCAAGGGACTAAGTGGCGGGCGTAGTTTATCTTCCCTGCGGCATTGGGGACCTCGAGTTGGGAGGGAGCATCATTGTTAGCGACTTAGGAATGGCGCCCTTGAGTTTGATAGGCTGCTTATGCGCCTTGCATATGTGTTTTTCGACCATGGCGTCCTATTGCAAGCGATTGATTTGTCGATGAGCACAGAGCTAAGGTAGGAAGCGGAGAGGAGCTGCAGACCACGGGAACTCTACACTACTGGGCCATGGAGCGGGGATACGAGAATCGCGGTGATACAAGTATTAGATCGCGAATACACTCTTGAAGAGGCCGAAGAAGAAGCAAAGACTCTAGGTGAGGCTGCGGGATCCGTGTCTGATGGCCCAAGGAATTCTGCGTGAAGAGGTGAGTTTGAGAGATGCCTATGTTATTGGCTTGTAGAACATGCCGTATGTGTTTAAATAATGGAGGCTGCGATAAGCTCGGCCAGTTCATCGTTTCCTTGTCCGGCATTTTTCAACTTGAGAGATGATTTACTCTACGGGTTGAGAGATGCTCGGCAAAGGAAACAATGGATCGGGGTAAAAAACAGTTCCGTTTTAGGTGTGTTTTTTTTCATGGACTGTTTACTTGGAATGTTGTACATAGATCGGGGCTAGGACTAAGGCCGGGAGATGCGGTTCAAATGCATCCTCTTGTAGTTAGTCGGAGGGGCCTCCACCCTGTCAGAACCACTCCTCTTCGCAATATTCGAGGAAGATGGTTGAAGGAGAGTGGCTCGGAACAGGCTAGATGCACTTGGGACTAAAAAAATGGGAGAATAGAAAGTGCGACTTGTAGAGAATGCAAGCCTTGGCTTCCTCTACGTGGTTTCCACGTGGTTGGTTGTAGAGGCCTCCACCCGGTCAGAGGCCCCTCCCTTCGCAATACTCGGCGAAGATGGTTGAAGGAGAGTGACTCTGGCGGGTCGAGGCCCTTTGCTACCATACAGGAGAATTGGCTGGCTAAGGGATTCTCGACTTGCGAGTCGAGAATGCGACGTGATGGCCCTTTGTCTACATTCTCGACTTCGCAAGTCGAGAATGCCTTGGCCATCGAACTCCGGTTGGTACACCGGAGTGTTTTGGTTAAGGCATTCCTTCCTGGAGGAGAATGCAGACGACAAGCTCTATGGTTTCCTGTGCGAGAGAGTTGGTTGGCCGTGTCTATATTTCGACTTCGCATAAGTCGAGAATGCCTTAGCTCATCGAGAACTCGGATGGTACACATGGAGTGCGGTTGGGTAAGGCATTCCCACTTCCTTGAGCCAGAATGCATACTGCAAGCTCTGTGGTTTTCCTGTGGGTTGCTAAGAGTTGGCCTGGCAGGCGGTCAAAACAACTTCCCTTCGCAATGTCCCGAGGAAGATAGAAGGAAAGTTGTTAAGACTGGGGGCCAGCCAGCTCTAAGTTACTGCTTGCACTGGCGTTTTTCGACTCGAAGTGGCGGCCGGCACCCCTTCAGTTAGTCGTAGAGGCCTCCACCCAATCAGGCCCATCCCCTTCGCAATATTAAAGGCGAAGATGGTTCGAAGGAGCGGTCTTTGATTGGGTAGAGGCCAACTAATTGTTCCTGAGAATTGGGTTGCTAAGAGTTGGCTGCAGGGCGTGAAAACCACTTCCTTCGCGAATGTCGAGGAAGATAGAAGGAGAGTGGCTGGGACCGGGTGGAGGCACCTAACAACTACCTGAAAAGAGCCATTGCGCGGGGTATCACATTCTCGACTCCGCGAGTAGGCTGCAGGGGTTCTAAAGAATGTGAAGACATTGGGTAGTCTGTGCAATCGGAATGTGATGAGGAATCCCTCCAGGCCAGGCCGGTCGAGTGTACACTCCCTCTTTCGCCTCGCTGAAGGAAGTTCTCGACTTCCTTGGGCGAAGAAGAAGGCCTCAGACTTCCTGGATACATTGGCAAACTGAAGTATTCCCAACTTCGCCACTCCCTTCTGCATGTCTCTGGGATTGGATTTGCCGTGAGTTAGAAATGGAGATTACGTGAAGCAATTCCTATTCTTAGTTCTTCTTTGGGAGAAAGACATTCCTAGTTATGTTACATTAATGCTCGCAATATCTTAGTTCCTAACACCCGGTCTCGATGATTTCTATCTGGGGTTGCTTGCTACTACTCTAACCACTATTCTCACTTGTGCACTGTACAATGTATTCAATTCAACCACAAGCAAGAAAAAGATAACAAAAACAGAAAACAATACAAAGGGAAAACAGATAACAGTGAGATTAGTGAGATCAATGAGAAAACAGAGAACAGTGGAGAAGAGTACAGAGAACAGTGGAGAACAGTACAGAGAAATGAGATTAAAAAAGGGTATGATATTACAAAAACATACCTGGAAGATTTGCTGGATGAGGCGGAGGCTTCCGAGTTCGCTTCCATGTGGGTATAGTCATTGGCAAAGCGTGAATAAGGATTTCTCGAGTACGTAAATTGTATCGGGGATCAATAAGAGCCTCTAACAACGAGAATATAAGTAAAAATTGCACTAAAGGACTTACGAGAAAACTAAAAGCAGCACTAAAAAAGGGCCTCACTTTCTTCTCGGGTAGCGCCACGCTCTCGAACAATGAATCTCTGGCGAGAACTTTGGTATTTGGGCGCCCCGATCCGTCGACCAAGCTCTGCTGTCATAAGATGGCCTTGGAGATTTCGGTTCGATCGATCGCTTTGATCGATAAAGCGAAAGCCCTAAGGAAACGAGGGAGGATGGTGATCGGAGAAAACGGGGGAGGAAGAATGAATGGGGGAGAGGAAGAGGGTGCAGTTAATTGGCTGCACCCTCGAGACCTCGTAAAGATGCAATAATAAAAACCATTGTCACGTGTGGGCCATGTCCTCCATGGCGTGGCGGTCTTGGATTCTTGACATAGCCCGCGGTTCTGACCTCTGAAGAATACGTGGACATGACAAGATATGAAAAGGTAGGTTATATGTTTATATATGTTATCTTATGTATTTAATAAGGTTTCAATAGTTGAATAGTTTCAATGGTTATATATGTTTACAATGTTTACATATGGTTTAGAATGAGTGTGGTTGTATGCTTTAATATGGTTATATGATTTTAGTTAATATGGTTGTATGATTTTAGTTAATATGGTTGTATGATATAATATGATTATATTTAATATGTTTGTATGGTTTTATATGGTTCATATGGTCATATTTGTGGATGGTTTTAATGTGAGCTTTTTCATTGAGGGAACATGTGAGATGAGTAAAATGGAGCAGGGGAAGTCCAAAGGAGGCCATTGCCCTAGGCTCCAATGGAGGAAGATGGGTTGCCTTTTGTTGCACCCTTGCAACCAGGCGGTATTCTTGAGAGGGTATAATAACCGGTTGATCCATTTGATAGTGTGAATGATGAGAAATTTTGGGAGATGAACATCTTGGAGTTGGCATTGTGAAGCTTCTTATGAAGTTGATACAATCATGTCCCAGGGAAGCTCTAGTGATTGCATTGTGTGCTCAGGGCTGCTGGAGTCCCAAGCTCAGTTGAGATGGCCAATTAGATATATTACACACAAGAATGGTGATACTCTAGATTGCCCTACTGAACTACACACCCCAAGGCCCACCCAAGGCCATGTGGAAGATTTGGTGGTCGATGAGCATCCTTTGATCACAAGGAAGAGATGCTATGTCTTTCATAAAAGGCAGCCAAAGGTGCCCAAGAGGCCTAGAAGTGACAAATATTTAGAAAGGATGGAAAGTATGGCACCAACCAAAGAAAATCTGGAGGCAATTAGGGGACAAGAGTGTTGCAACCTAGATTGCACAGTGCAGTACAATGTGGATGACCTCGTGCAGATAAGGTCCCAATACATTGGACAGCTTCAAAAAGATAGGATTAATTTCATTTACTCCTTGTGTAGGAATTCCAGCTATGATGAAAACACAGGGCCGGCTACTATATCAATTGAGGGGCATGAAGGTATGTATGAGAGCATTGAGATGGATTCTTGGGGTGAGCAAGTCTTCATTTCTGGGATCTTGGGGAGCAGGTTAGAAAAGGGCACACTTTGTTCCAACATGGTAATGCACTCACTTTGAAAACTAGAGCAAATACTCTAAAGGCCATTGTAGGTCTTGAGAGCTTTGTGAGATACATGTCTCAATCTATGCCTCACAAGTCGAAGGTGAGCGAGCACGGTGTGCGAGTGGTGAAAAGAGTGTTGCCACAACACTATATCCGAAGGAGTGCCTTAAGGAGGTCAACTCCATCCTAGAAACTTGGAGGTAGGCCTCTTTCTCAATCACATTTCAGTAAGTTATGGAGCACTCACTTCTCGGACGTGAGTGTCCTACAACACATGCCATTCTCAAAGTGCAACACTTGCATTCAACTCAAGGATACACTTGCATCAACTGCAATAGAGAAAGAAAGAATGGCGATTAGGGAGCAATTTGCAGATCACCAAAGGGACCAAATATCATGTAGCGGTTGTATTGGCGGTGGAGAACATTTTACGAGATCTGTAGGACAAATTTTTGTGTATAATTCATGATAAGATGGACCAACACAAGACTTTCTTGCCAAAGCTAGATCCTTTACCCAAGCGTTGTCAAAAGCGCTTTTTCGGATGAAAGTAAGTCGGCGGGTGTATTAACACATGGTCATGGGAACTGGAACATATGGTCATTTTGTGCTTGATCTATGGAGAGATGATCCAAACTTCCATGTGAGCTCTATTTTCAAGTGCACGAGAACACTAGAGAAAGGATCGATAGAAGGGAGGAGGTATTCCCCTTGAGCACCCATTTTTGAGGCTTTGATGGATGATCAACCACTTTGTTACCAAAGGCGGATAAAAAGCTCACATCCAAGGTGTCTAGTGAATCAAGGAGGACTTGGGATGATTTCCCCTTACTTGAGAAATCCTTTTGCACGAGGAGCTATGTGTTGAGTTGGACAGCTGTTGGAAAGAAAACAAGAATAGATGGATGTTTGGGGCAATGTCATACTTGACTTGGCAAGTGGGAGTATTCAAAGTTGTGAAAGTGGGATTCATGATGGTTGGGCATACATGATGATATAGATGGATTCTTTGGAACTTTCTCCACCAAGCTCAAGAGAGAAAGCGTGACCACTCTCCCGAACTAATGGATGTGTTTGAGAGCTGCATTGACCCCAACCCAATGGCTTTCTTGATGGATGAGGTTGCAGATTGGAAATCATTTGTAGAAGGATACTTGCTAGATGGTAAGGACCGGTTGACGGGACACACAAAGCCACTTGAGTTCAAGTTTTGGGTTAGGGATGGAATACCAATCATGCAATATAAGTGGAGACCAGGTGACAAGTTGTGGATATGCAGTACAAGGTATCGAGTTGTGGCAAAGGGGTGCTGCTGGTGAAGTTCTCATTCCTAAAGGGCAACCAAAACCACTACCTCCCTTCAAGACAGTCAAAGACTCTAGCCAACTGGTGAAGGGCATCAAGGATTACATAACACTTTGGGATGATGTTGAAATGGAAAGCACACCTCCACTCTTAAGAAAAATCAAATGGACTCCCTAATCAAATCTTGGGAGAAAGTTGTGACATGCTTGGAAACTGAACAACCATGTGGGAGGGAGCTAAGAGACGGGTTCTTGCCAGAGTCAAGATGGGAGGGTTCTCAAGGTGCAAGCACTTCTAAGAATGCTCACTTGGGTCCCAAAAAGGGTTCCAAGTGGTTTGTGGGAAGTAAGGCCTCAAAGCCGAAGTGGTTTGATCTTCCCGAGTGGGATCCCTTTGAGGACATCAAGGAAGGATACTTTTGTGCTAGTAAGGCGATGATGAGGGACTGTCCAATATGGTTAGGGGTGGCACTCTCGATGTAACCACCACTATGCACGATGGAGAGGAGTTGCGTCTGGATTCCAAATTCAATATTGGGAGCCCATTGGGGAACACAAGAAGGGCAACTTGAAGGAGCAATACAGCTTATTTGGGAGAAGAAGTGGAGGGCAAATTATGCTGACCCTCAAAGGAGGAATTGGTGGAGTGTGTGGTATGGTCATATCCAAGTTCTCACGTTGCAAAGGACAACACACACAAGATCCCAAGAAGGGAGATGGACAAGGCCATGAGCAACCTCCATGCTATATCATTGTATGAGGGGCACATAATATTGAGAAGTTTGAAAACTATCTCAACTACTGGTTTTGTAAAATTTATGAGGAAAACAAGTAACCCAATTCTATGTGTGTCATGTGTAATTCTATTCAAGCAATCAATTCAGAAATTTCTTTTTATGGTGTGTGAGTCCCATTTTCAGTCCGAGTCCCAAAATTCAAGATTTGTCCCACTTTAATTAAATATGACTTTTGGGAAGTAAAAAACATGATGATTTCGTCTTTCTTGCCTACACTCAAAAGGCGGTCATCTGTGCTACAAACTTTATAGCTTCATCCAAGGTTCTAGGATCCTCCATAGTCGACAACATATCCTTTATATCCTCGCGGAGCCCTCTTCGAAAACAGTCCCGAAGAGCAGCATCTTTCCAGGCTATGTCTATGGCAATCAGCCGAAACTTCGGAAGCATAAAGCTGGCGGGAGGAGAACCTTGCACGAGGTTGCCAAGCTTGGTTACTGGCGTGCGTTGCCCGTCGATTATCTCAAAACATGCCTCAAGTTCAGATGATAAATGCAGCAAAATTTTGTAACTTCGAAAGCCCTTTTCTCCGTGGGGGCGAACCAACTCAAAAGCCGACCCGAAAAAGAAGAGAGCCAACTAGGTAGACCTGCCTGTTCGATCATGTAGGATACGTGAGGGTGGGCCAGAATAACGAGCGAATCGATTCAAAAAACCTCGAGCTTGGATCTAGTGCCATTAAATTTTTACTACGGCGAGGCTAATCTTGGTTTCGATGACCTCCCGAGCTAGAGGCTGATTCATGAGAAGCTATCGTTCTCGGAGCTCCTTGTTATCAATTGCAAGCTGCTAACATACTTGAACAAGTTCTTTGAACCTGCTGGAATAAGGATGAAACCTCCTCCATAGAGACAAAACCGCCCAATATGTGTAAAGAAATCCTTAGGATCGGAAGCGGGCAAGAACCGGTAAAGGGATTCGGTTCAAACTGTCATGAACTTACGTGAAAACAAGGAAAATACATGGAAAATGCACAAGAAATACGAAAGAAATATGCCAAAATCATCGAAGAATCTGATATATGAACAGGAATCAAGGGTACAACGAAGGCTCAAGACTTGCGTTGAACCGGAATGGTTCGACAAGAAGGAGATGTCTCCTTATATATCTAGACCGATGATCAGGATCGCGCCACTCCAATGGATAAGATCATGCCAAGTGTCGTGCATGCATGCAGGTTCTAGAATGTTCTAAAACCTCCAGGGAACAATCATGCATATGAGGATGACGTGATGGAATGTTTTCAATAAGTATTGCTAGTGCACTTGGCAAAGGTGCACAACTCTCAACTAGAAGGTTGTGAGCTCAAACCTTGCTCGGTGCAACTACCTTTTTTGCATTCGTGTGACGACCATATACGAGTATAATGTTCGTATGATACGAATACCCATACGGTCGTCACACAACCTCACTATTATCCGGCTCATGGGAACGTGCCCTCGGCTCATGCTCAACCTCCAGTCCATCATTTCGAATATTCATGACATAATCAATTTCAAAAAGAATCTAAGCCTTGAAATGGAACCCAAAAAACCTTTTAGGTGTATGAGGTAGAAACCATGCACCAGTGATGGAAAAAGTCCTAGACATGCCAATTTTTTCGGTACAAATTTTGGTTTTGTCGGTACAAAGTATAACATGTTCCAAGATCAATAGGAAATTAGCTGGTACAATTGGGTTTTGATAGAAAAATTGCCACCGGTACATACAAAAATTTATAGGATTTTTTGGGTTGCCCCTAAGGGGGACCTTCGTGCATGTGGGTTTGTGGCATATTCCAAGTATATGTCAGTATATACTTGGAATATGCCAATGAGCTACAAACCCATTGTTGGTTGTAAACTAGCGGTCAATTATTTGTTGGTTAGCCAATGTGGGCTTGGCTTCTTGGTGCTTCTTGCTTTCGAGGGAGGCTATGGCGAATTGGCACTTTAAAAGATCGATGGCAACTTACAGTTCATTCTTCAAATGGCGGTTTTACAAGTGCCAATTCTTGCCTAGAAGCCATTGAAGATGTGGTTTCCATAACACTCATTTAATGCTTTACCACCCCAAGTGCATAAAGTTATTAGTCCTTTTCAACGAGCATATCTTTTTTTAAGAAGGATCACATCAAGCAAATAATACATATGCAAAAAAAATAGAACACAATCATTTTAGCATGGTGTGATACGCTTTCTTGCTTGTTGTCAAGTTAAACTTAAACACAAGTACCCCTTCCTATTCTTCCTATTTGCATCTAAAATACTTTACCAACTCTAGTAGTACATAAAGTTATTAGCCCTTTTCAAAAAGCAAACACTTTATCAATAAATGAGCATGTCATATATCCACACTTAACTTCAAATAAGACACATATATATTTCTTTTATTAAAAGATAATCAAAGTAATTTTACTATAGGAAGTCATCTTTTTCCAAAAAGATCACACCAAGCAAATTTTGTATAAGCTAAAAGGTTGGAATGTACTAAATTCGCATGGTGTGATCCACTTTCTTGTTTGTTGTCAATAGATAATAACACCAAGTCCCTCATCAATAGTCTCCCATTTGCATATAAAAATATGTATCATTCAAGTTATATTATGTTTTATGAACTAAACTTTTTCAAAGAGGGTCCCAAAGCAAAATACAAACACTTAATCAATAAGCCAACACTTTACCAACAACCAAAGCTTTATTAAATAAGATTTTTATGTTATTTTATCAAACCTAACAATGTTTCCATATGTGACACTTTGTGTTAACTGATCCAAAGGCTCCACGAAAGCAACATTTTATACAATATGTCTTTGGAGCTTTTTGTGTCGTGGCATTAGTAAACACCTCTAATGGAGCAAATATTTTGTAACTCATTTTTTCAACAACCACGGATGCGCGTCTTATCGAACATTTCTTCATTGCAAGGACACCATTTCTCATAACTTTGAGGCTTGCACAATTTCGCTTAAAAGAGGTCATGGGGCGACTTTTTAAGCTCGGCTCCCACAACTTTACAACATAAAACTAGATGCCCATTGCCACGAATGTATATCTTGGAAAAGCATGTCTCTTATGTCCATATGTTAGACAACAACGATGCTAGTAATGTTTTTCCCTAGTCTCAAATCCCCAACATCTGATAAATATAGCCCAAAGAAAAATATGTGATTCAGTGGGTGAATATAAATCAAGAAGAGGGAAAAAAAGAAAAAAGGATCACATGGCCTTGAAATCTCACTACACATTTACAAAGTGCATATGCATTTTCGCATGGTGTGTGTGATCCATGTATTATTGAGGGTGCAAATTTGCAAATATCCTCCTCTTCAAATCCCTTTCCCCCCTCCCTTTCCTTTTTTTTTTTTGCAATATACTATCCATAGCATTTATTTTGAACCCTATAGTTCTACCTATTCATTAGCGTATGAATGTGCGGCTCGTGATGTAACTCCATAGTCACCCACCGTTAAGGATAGCATTCTCACCCACGAGCCTATGGATAGATATCCTTCCACCGTCATGCCTTTATTGTTTTGTAAGTGATGCCTGCTGAGAAGCAATGTAGGAGTACTAGGAGCAATGATGGATGCAATTAGAATCTGGTCGGTCGTTGAATTGTAAGAATGAATGGCGGGGAGCAATACGTTGAATGGGAAGAGCTGAAAAGTAGGAAAACGAGAATGAAAATTTGGGTAGTAAAAACATGGCATGTAATATGCGTTTGCTTGTCGACATCGCCTCGCCGTTGTAAAGCAACTCTATGCTCGCCCCCTCGATGCTATAACATACTCACCCATGAACCTTTAGAGACATAACCTCCTACTTCTTGACCTTGAGTGTTACGTAAATGGGACTATTGGAGACTTGGATTCCAAATGAAGAGTGAAGGAGAGAGAGGATGCACGTAGCGGCGCTAATGTGAACAATGGAAATCTTGGCGCTAAAATTTGATAAGGTGGTTGGTGCATGTGGGCATGTGCACAGTAGGCGGAAAAAGTAGCCATTATTTTGGTCCGCGATACGATTTTCGAAAAATGCGGGCCATTAATGTGGTTGCAATGAATGCACAAATATGTCCTATGAAATTTCGCCATGTGGATGCCAAGTAAGCCTGCTCCTCTTTCTACTTGCCAACTAATCACGACTTTGGAAAAAATGCGCAAAAACATCATTGGTCGCGAGAAACATGACGTGGAATTCTGGCATCCAAGTTATGGGCCATTTTGAAACCCCAAATCCGCCCTAATGCCAATTCAGTTCCTTCTTGTAAGCAATCCGGAAGAATATCATGGTTTTACATGAAATTTTTTGACGTTTGAGTAAAGTAGATTCTGTTTGTGTTGTGTGTTCTGTGCGCTGTAGCAAAGAAATGACCCATCTGCTCAGAACCCAAAGCTCGATAGAAATGCTATGTGTTTGGGAAGCAATTCATTGCAAAAGTTGCATTGCAGTGAATGAAAACTGCAAACCTTCCAATTTCTGGCATGAAAATCAACTCAAAAGCTTTATCTCAAATTTGCAAATCTAATAAGCGATTCAAAAACAAATTGCGGGGCGGATTTTGCCCGGTTTGAGCTGTCCCATAGATATGTTGGGCCCCGGATATCACGAGAAGAGATCCACGCATCTGAGATTTGGGGATCTGCTCTAAAACCTATACACAAAGGCAAATTCTAAATCTAAGAAAGCAAACATGTTTGATCTTAAGCAAGATCTTGTTTGGCCAAGATCTTCAGCTGGCCGGACCTACTGGCCAAGCAATGATCTTGTCGATGGTTTTGGTAAATAAGCAAGGCAGGGAATGAGTTTGTTTGGTGGTTTGGCGAGATGGTTTTGTTACGATCAAGCCCAAAGGTTTCATGTGGGCGGTTTCTTCAAGCATATACATGGCGCAAGAAAGGGATTGTCCACTAGTCTCAACACTAGAAGCGATCAAAAGATCGGGGAAACCCCTGCTAAATTGTTTTGCCGAATCGAGCTTTGTTCTACCAATGTCTACATTTGGCATCGAAAAATTGGTTTACGGCTAGTATTCGCCTTCCCTTCCACTTGGACCTAGGTTGTCACAAAAAGCAATTTGCCATCAATTTATGTAAAGCGGAGGCTTAGATCTCTATCAAATCCTTTCTAGCATAGGAGGTAAAGTTGGAGTAGTTAAGAACCACCGGAATTAGAAAATTTATGACAAAAACATGCCTTTAGAAATTTTAGTAAGTGAGAACCGATTGAGGGCCACACCCATATCTTTCTTTGGGAAATTAAATGTAGGTATTTCCAGAAACATGGCTATATGGGCGGAAATTGTGATCAATTGGTTTTGCGGCCCGGCAATTAAATTGGAAGCCCAGGCAAAAAGATTTCTTCTAAGCGGGATCAATAGTTGGGAAGATCGAGGATCCAGGCTAATTATTTGCCATAGCTCAAGATTTAGAATGTCGAAAAGAAATCAATCAAAATGTAGGCCCCAAATTCGTGGGTTACACAAGCCCACTCAAGCGTGGCCCGAACTACTCATATTTTGGGTGATTATAAAAAGAAATTTTAAAGCAAATTTTGTTTAAGCTGCGCAAAAAGAAATGAATTAGGGGCATGAATTAGGTGCGAGAATCGGCTATTCTAAACAATTGAGAACTTCAAATAGAAAGAGCATTTCACGGATTAAACAAAAAAGCGGATTTGATGGATATAGCCTTGATGCACGCACCTACCCATAATTGGGCGGCAAGCTTGTGCTAAAAGCAAAAATTCCACGTATTACTTGATCGTGAGCAAGATAGACCAAATTAGGTTCTTCAATAGAGCCACGGTGGCTTGGTCCGCCAAGTTGGAAGGATTTAAATGCGATAACAGGCTTGCCTTTCTCGGATGTGAGCTTGAGCAACCACGACATCCTCAGATATTAACAAAGTTTTCGGTTCCAAATGTTACATTTGGAATTTTTCTCACTGAGATATTTATTTTTGAATTTTTTTTGGTAGGAAAATTTTTTTTTCCTACTAATTATTTATATAGGAAAGATAATCTTTGGCCATATCGGTTACCATTATTTCCTAGGTAATACCATAGTTTTGGGCGTTTTTATTGCTTTCACACATGTACATTACCATGACCTTCGGTTGTGTTACAATTCTATTGTGCATTTCTTGTAAATATAAGAAAGTTTTTCCTATATCGGTCTCGGTGGGCGATAAAAAAACTATTCTATTCTATATAAACATTTGATAGTGGATGTTTGCTTTTAAGTTCTACCACGTGGTGTTTGCTACCATAGAGACTTGTCGTGATGTTGCGCTTATAGGTGGTAACTCAGCTACTCCTCCCATCTTCCTTTGTGTGATCCTTGAGGTGAGATTTTGTTTGAATCGAGTTTTCAAAACTATGTGTTCAATTAAAAATTAAGTTTCCGGGAGCTTATGGATCAACCAGTTGTAGCTGCTGATGGATACACTTATGAATATGAGGCAATAAAACAATGGCTTGAGTGAGGAGCATGATACCTCTCCAGCGACAAATGTAAAATTTGGAACACAAACGAGTCGTACCAAACTACCTTCTCTAAAATTTAATTTCCGAGTGGAAATTTGCCAAAACTAGGAGGGCTTGTTATGTGTGATTGTAAAATGGTGAGTTAAAACACAGTTTTCCCTTTATCTTTGGTGATTGAGGAGGGTTGGTGGTTTGTGTGACCAACCGGTTCAACTTATTTCTAATTATGGCCTCCAACTTCTTTTTGATTCGGCCTTATTGAGCAATACGCTTCAAAGTCTTGGACACAAAAGGTGTTAAATATTCATGTTATAATGGTATCAAGGCATTGGGTTGAATTCAAGGTTAGAATGAAATTAGTATTTCGATAATGACCCGATATGTAAAGGTGGAGCAGGACTTACATTAGGAATTGAGCATAAGTGTTGAAGGGGGAGAGAGGCGATTAGATCGGTGATTATTGTGTTGGCGGCTAGGCGAGTATAGGTGGAGAATCGGCTAAGGGGAGACACATTACTTTCTGATGTCGGCCTTCAATTGTGAAGTGAAAATACAATTGAATTATTGTCTTGTTCTAATATTGTTCTAATAGTATGGTTTTCTAATCGATTACCTTGCTAGCATATTGCTTCAATAGATAAGTTGAAGTTATTCTTAAGTCACTAAAATTATGGCATCAAAGGCTTTTGCCATGCAAATAAGAAAAACATCAAACCTGATGGAAAAGAGAAAAATTATTCAAATTGGAACAGACAAAAATGACTTGTGGATATGCAGGGGCTGTATGCTAGGCAAATCAGCAAGGTTACCTTTTAAAAGGTCATCAAAAAGAGCAACAGAAATTCTGCAATTAGTACATCTGAGACTTATGCGGTCCAATTAATGTAAGAAGTATGTATGGAAAGCGGTACTTTATTACATTTATTGATGACTTCTGATGGGAGATCAAAGTTTACGAGAAGTAAAAGATCAAGCATCTGATGCCTTCAAGTTTTTAAAGCTGAAGTGGAGAATGCAACAGGGAAAAAAAAATTAAATGTGTAAGGTCGGATAGGGGTGGAGAATATCTTTACGAAAGATTCAAAGCTGATTACGCTCAAAGCATGGCATAAAAGCGGCGACTTCTGTTAGCCCACACCCATGAGAATGGGGTATGAGAAAAGAAAGAATGTTACAATTCTTAATGCGGTAAGGTCTATGCTTAAGTTCTGGATTTGCCAAACTATTTATGGGAAGAAGCAGCAAGAGCGTAGTGTTAGTACAAAACATGTTACCATGCAAGTATTCAAGGAAAAATTCGAGAATCTCTATGGTGCGGCAAGGATACAAACTATGATGCATTAAGAGCATATGGCTGTCTTGCATATGCTCATATACCAAACTGAATTAACAAAAAAAAGACAATAGAACACCGGATAACATATTTAGTTGGATATGATGCTAATTCTAAGGGTTATAGACTTTTACGATCCGATGAGAAAAAGCTGTTATAGTCGGCGAGGGGATGTGGTATTTGTGAGGCGATCTTGTATAAATTTAAATCCGGTGATGAAGAAAGAAAGATCAATGAAAATGTGAACTTGCAAGGTGATATAGATCAAATAATTGATGATGATGAAGAGAGTATAGAGAATGAGCAGGAGGTCAGACCAAATAGACCAGTTGAGCAAGCTGAAGCAGTTGGATCAAGAGATCAAGAACAAGTTTTAGCCAAGAATAATAATGACATAGCTGGTCCGGTACCTTCTGATAGCACAATAGACAAGAAGGCTAAGAGGAAGCGTACACAAGTAGAAGTGCTAAAGGAAGACACAAAAATAAATACAGAGAAGTATGGCAGAGATGTTGAAGGAAGGAAGGAAAGAAGGTATTTTTATCGTCTGCGGAGACCAATCGGTCTATGGGACCAATTAATACAAAAGCGACAAGCGGATTCTTGCCCGGATTAAAACCCCCGAAAGGGTTTTCGAGGGAAAAAGCGTGGCAACAATCAGACCTGGCGACAAACCGTCCTAACATATAAAATGCAAAACACCCAAATATATCTGATCATACCTTTGCACCCATAATGCCCTAATCACGGGCAGCCGGGCGAGGGAAAAGGTGACCTCGCGGATCCGGTACCTCACGGATATGCGACCCCGGGGCGCGTTGCGGCGGTGTGTTCATCGGCAAATGTAAGGGCAAGTCCGGTCATTACTAAAGGCGTATCGGCCGGATCGAGCAATTTGGGCAACTCTGGAAAGTGTGAGACTCATCCTCAATGGCACCCGTTTGGCAAAGACCGAGCAGAGTCTGGCGGGGCTCCCAATCCACACCTTGCGTCTCGTCGCGAAGATGGTGGGCACACAATGCGAATGGAGGCAATGAGTGCTGCTTTTTCGGGGGTTTGGGGCAGCAGTAGAGCTACGGGCCACAGGCTAACCACGGGGTTGATGTGCTCCTTGTAATGGGCGTTTTGACCTGCTCTAGGCGCCGGGGTCCCGAGCTTGCCAGGAAGCAAGCATCTAGGTACTCCCGCAGGCTGTCACGATCGGCCATACACACTTGCGCACTGTGCTCACCTTGCGTTCCATCCGGCGAGCCAGCGATCTCTCTTACCCCTCCAGCGGGCCACGAGCGCTGCGGACCCATTGCCATAGTGTAAGCCCGGTGCGGGGCGAGCATCATCCATAGTAACCACTTTACGAAAATAGGCGATGTGTCTATCAAGGGCTGCCGGGCGGCAAGAATCCGGTTTTCTGGCGAGAATCGATAGGGGACGAAGGTTTCACCCCAAAGTGCCGTGCCAAAATGCCTTCTACACCTGCTCCAAGTCATTCCAGTCGCCAAAGAGGCGGTAGGGCCCCAAACTTTCGACCCGTATAGAAGGGCGGGCTCGACCAATGCGAAAGCAGATGTGGTGATGGCCCCAATCATAGAGCTACGCACCCGGTGGCTGTTGTTACGCAAGGCATAAAAGCGCTTTCCGGCCTTGTCACCCCCATAGCGGATAGGCGCCTCCCAGGCGAGGGAGGAGGAACTCCACCCAGTACTTGTAGGTGGCGTGACCTCCCGTTTGTCCCGATATGTGAGTCACGAGGAGGCATGGGGTGGCGATGAAAAGGATATGAGGACCACCACGGTCTTGGCGATTCAGCGCATGTGCGTAGCGACAAAATGTGTCTAGGGCATCGGATGGCGCATAGCTTTTGCGGGGTGTGGGCCGGCCGGGCCAACATCGTCGCATAGATGAAATTTTGGCGGATGACACGGTGCAAAAAGATGGATGCCATCCCCATGCTCGATAAGCCGGGGCTCTAACTGATCAATGTAGAGGCAAAAAGTGTTGGTGAGAGGGGCAACCTGCTTAGAACCGATACTCTTGGTGAATGCTTGGCCCGTCGGTGCATCACGCCAAAACAACTCTCATACGGCTGTATATGGCATTACGCACGGGTGGCGGCAGCCTCGGTTGGCCTTGATCTAGCCACGACTTTTCGGGGGCAGTATCAAAAGCCAGCGAAGTCCACAAGCGACAATACAAGTCCTGTAGATGGTTTGTTTGTCTTCAATCGGTGCTTTGCGGTGTAAAGATATGGTCAATGGTTAGTGGCGGGGTCTAAAGCACTGCTTGTGTGAGGGGCTTCGCACATCTGCTTTACCTCGCTTGGTGGTCAAGCTGGCGCTTTCGAGAATGCCGATAGCAGTTTGGCAAAGGCGAGAGCCCGACCATGATCGTCACGTAATTGGCCGGACGGTGTGAGTTAACCCGCCTTGTGAATGGGAACAACCACCTTGTGGTCCATTGTGGGAAACCTTCTGCAATGCTACGTTGAGCGAGGGGTAGTGAGGATCGGCACAAGCGGCTACCACTGCCCATTTGAGTAACTTCGGCACATACCATCATGAGGGTGTTGCCTTCCCATTACCCCGGCCGTTTGCAAGCCCTCCACAACATCCTCCTCCACGAGAACCAATGGGGGCCATCACGTGGGGGTATGGGCGTCTGCGTCACACAGTGGGTCATAGAGCTGCTGCAAGTACTGTTCCCACTGCCCGGGTGTGATGTCCCCTGTAGGCTTTGAGGGCCTTCCGGAGCACTCTGCGTGGAAGGTTGAGGATGAGTGTCAGCCGGGCGAACATCTCCCCATGCCCTGTAGCAAAGGTACCCGGCGCCTTTGTCTCCCTTCAAATGAAGCGGTATTGTGTGATGGCCTGCTGGCGGGTACACGGATCGAATAATGGCCGGAGCTGCAGCTTGCGTTCTTTACACTCCGCATCCAACCGCCGATTCTGTATGGGAATATTTGCCTGATCTGGCGACGGGGAATTACGCTTAAAAGCACATCCCGGCTGCATCCAGGTAATAGCGAAGTCGGTGGTGCATCTCTTTTGCTCTAGTGTGGGGTCCGTGAGAATTCTTGGGGGCGTCCATGAGCATCTGGCGTAGTCACATTGCACGCTCATAATCTAGTCGCATGGCGAGGATGGCGAGGGCTGGCATAGTGGGGGTTACGGCGGCTTGCCAAACCAGGTCAAATAAAGTGGGAGGTGATGCAGGTCGACCTCCTCATCCCGTACATCTATGCCCACGGGAAGCGGCCGATGAGATGCATATCTTGCGCAACTCTGAGCACATAGTCCACCACACTAGACCCTCCCCCGATTGTCACATGCGCATGTGCACCCGAGAATCGAGACCCTTGTGTGACAGGCCATTGCAAATTATCAAGTCAAAAATACCACATAGCGAGAACAACTATGCGCAGTGAGTGACTGGCTGTCATCCGATCCTTGGCCGGGTTATACAGGGGCGTAAGCTACCGAGGACATCGTCGGCCGTGAGGGGTCAAGTCGCATGGGCTGCTCTACTCACGTAATGGGTGCATTGAAATCTCCAGAAGGACTACCCTACCCAAGCTGCTTGGTCTTCTTGTATGTCATCATATAGATCGACATAAGGGTCCATCCCTATCCGCATGGGGTGGGCTGCGATAGAAGGTGCTCTGCGTAAGGGGAAATAACAGTGACGGAAAAAAGAGGGTTGCCAGCGGTATTATGCACCGAACCCACAAGTACGGTTGTAATGCATGCGTCTTGTGGAGGGTAGCAGATATTGCAAAGGTTGTCCCGTGGTAGCAAGCCACTCCATCATGACCCTACGTCTGTGCAGGTATTGAAGACCGAGAAATGTTGGTAACTTTGGCGGATCGGTAGCTTTATTACCCGGCATGCTCCCATGTCTCCATGAGAAAGATGAGATCCATATCGGCTGCCGCGGAGTTTAGGCTGTCCCCTTACGCCAAGGGAAGCCTCGACAATTCCATGAGACCACCGGAGGCACAATTCCTATTTGTCGCAGCCATGGTACATCTTGTAGCCAGTGGTCCCGGGAGGCGGAGCGGTGAGTGAAAGTAGAAGGAGGCGGAGTGGGCATGTGGGCGTGGGTAAAATTGAGGAAGCGAGTAGGAGGCGAGGAGAAGAGGCGTGGTAGGAGAAGCGGCGGGCCCGCGATGCTTGCGCGGTTGAGGCTACTGCGGGAGTGCTGATGATAGCGGTACATCGGGAGAAAATGTGCATCACTCGAACCAATCTACTTGGCACCCACAGTGGCGGTACCCTCTGACCTGACAAGCTCACATGCATGCCTCATTTATGCAGGTGAGGTCGGTCCACGTCTGGGGATGTCCCCGCCGGCCTCGGCCACCCGGCGCAATATGGCATCGCGCGCACGGCCATCCCATAGCAAATGAATGACGAAATGCGGTCCACGACGACATTGAGCCCCATAAAAAGTACACGCTCGAAGAGAAATGTATTTGTACAGGAATGTCATCGTCGAGAATGTGTGTTGGATGTTGTGGCGAGACTCTCCCCTCTTTGATGCAGCGTACCTCGAACCATCAGATTGTGGCCTCTCGCTCGCTCTTGAGTTCTGGCGGCTGCGGGTCAAAAGGTAGAGGGCGGCCGATCCCGTCTTTGAAGAGGTAGTGGTGGTATTTGGGGATGATGGGGCCGGCTTGAGTGCTTGAGGAGCAGAGTGCGGGGGGCACGGCTGCGGCGTGGAGGCGTGGCCCGAGTAGCCCGATGCGAGCGTTCGGCCACTAATGAAGTCGAACCGCGGCTCTTGCGAGAATTTCTTCTTTGTAGCCATCTCACCGCACTGCCTTTCTTTGTAGTGACTATGAACCTCGGTAGGGAGACCACGGCTCAAATATGGATGGTTACGGTAAGCAGGCGTGCTCGAGCCCGGCCTGCGAGGCGTCGAGGGCGGGCTTGCTGCTCCGATCTTACTCCTGGGATCAAGGCGTAATAAGGCATGCCAAGAGGCGGCTGCGCTCCCGTGCCATAGTGGTGGTGCCTCTACCTCGGGCGGCCCAGAACCGCGACCATGCGTCTCTGCATTGAAGCTCCTCTCTGTGTCATGGTGTCGGGTGATGAACCGCGAGTCTGGCGCGGGCCGCGCATGTCGGCGACCTCTGCGACTTTGTTGCCTTCCGAGTGTGCGGGCCAAGGCCATCTTCCCGCGGCGTCGCGGGTCTCGGACACGTGATGCGGTTCTTCTCGACCACGGTTGCCTTTTGAGCACATGGGGTGCAGGGACTCCATCTCCACGCCATGCCAGCTAGGCGGGCACTGTTAGCCTCCCCGAGCACTATTAGCCTCCACTCCCGCTTTGGCGTGGCTCCAATTCTCTGTCGGCGGGAGTTCCCGTGTGGTGCACGAGCAATCAATCCCTTCGGCCGGGCTGGCCTTTTCCGGTGAGGGGCCTTAGCCTTAGCAGAGCCTCCTTCTTCATGGAGGGATGACTCTCCCACTGTCCATGATGGCTGATCGGGACCGTTTCTTGGCGGAGGCCCTACGCCTTAGGTTTCCCAGGCTGGCCCATCTTCTGTGGCCATGACTTCCAAAGTTTTTGAGGGTCTCGGCTGCCGGAAAGGGTGCTTAGAATCAATTTGGGGACTCAAAAAGCGAGGCGGAGGAGCACCTTTTTGGGGGGTTTGGGGGGTTTGGGGATTCCAAAGTTTGGTGGTCTCTGGCTGCCTAAAGGGTGCTTAGAATCCAATTTGGGGACTCGAGAAAGGCAGGCAAGAGCACCTTTGAGGGGTTTGGGGGTTTTGGGGTTCCAAAGTTTGTGGTCTCTAGGCTGCCTAAAGGGTGCTTAGAATCCAATTTGGGGACTCTGAGAGAAGGGGCAGGCGAGCACCTTTTGGGGGTTTGGGGTTTTTTTGGTCTAGAGAGATTGTAAACCCTAGAGAGAAAGCCGGGAAAGGGGTCTATGCAAGGGGCTAGAGAGAGCTAGAGAGGAAGTAGAGGGGTGCTAGAGAGAGAGCTAGGGGCGCTAGGGGAAGGGAGAAGTCTTAGGCATAGACAAGAAGAATTCAAAGGATTAGAAGAAAAGAAATAAATGGAGGCGTTTTAGTTGCTCTAGATCTAGGCGTGCCTAATAGTTATGATGAAGCAATTCTGACTCAGGATGCGGATAAATGGATTGAAGCAATGAGAGATGAGATGAATTCATTCATAAGGGCAGAGTACCTATGAAGTTTGGGAGACATGCACGAAAATAGAAATGTTGTAGGCAATAAATGGATATACAAAATCAAGTTGAGCACAAATGGTATAACTCAAAATACAAAGCTAGACTTGTGGCTGAGGGTTTTTCAAAAAAAAAAGGGTCTAGACTACGAGGAGACATTCTAGCCCATAGTAAAAATGACAAGTATAAAACCTTTGTTAGCCATGGCTAATGCTTACAAATTAGAAAGTACATCATATGGGCGTTAGCACGGCCTTCTTGAATGCAAAAGTTAAAGCGAGGAGATCTTTATGAAGCGGAACGACCGAGGATTTGAAGTTGAAGGAAATAAAAGTGTGGAAACTAAAAGAAGCGATTATATAGTCTAAAGCGGGCTCAAGAGAATGGTACAGTGCATGGATGCATATCTCCAGAACAAGGGTTTGCAAAGCTCAAAATGATGGAAATCTTTATGCTCTAAGAGCTGGAAATGGATATTGCATAATATGCCTTATCGTCGATGATTGCATAATGGCGACTTCAACATGGATAATCTGAATAAATGCAAGAGCATTCTAAAAGAAAGGTTTAAAATGAATGCGATCTGGGAGAATTAAGAAAGTTTCTTGGAATTGAGGTTATCGAGAGACAAGGAAAAGCAGGTTCATGTATTTGCAACAAACTAGATATGTTGAAGCGGTGCTTAAAAAAGATTTGGAATGCAAGATTGTAAGGAGGTTAAAACACCTCTAGCGGTGAATGCGAAACTTAATGAATACATGCAGCCACAAAATCTAGAAGAAAAAGAAAAATGGATAAAAACCTTATCATTGAGTTAGTGGTTTGTCTTTCATACTTATCATCATATGCGAGGCGGATATTACATTCGCGGTGAATCTTCTAGCGGATATAGTTCAAAACCAGGGACAAATGCAGCGGATTGCTGCAAAAAGGGTACTTAGATATCTAAAAGGTACTTTAAATCATGGCTTATTTATTGGTGCAAAGATCTAAAACTACTTGCATATCTTTGACTCAGGGCGGGGAGATTTGGATGGTAGGAAATCCACCTCAGGATTTATTTTATTGCTAGATAATGTTCCTATCTCATGGAAATGCAAAAAGCAAACAACCATAGCATTGTCCACAGTGGAAGCGAAATATGCAGCAGCTTGCTTAGCTGCCAAGGAGATTATATGGTGTAAAAGATTGTTGATAGAACTTGGGATGAAGCAAGAGAAAGCTATTGTATTATACTCTGATAATCAGAGTTGCATTGCCATGTGCAAAAATCGATCTTGCCACGAAAAAGATCCGAAACATATAGAGATTCAAATGCATTTTGTGGGGATGTAGTTAACAAAGGCATAATTCAGATATGCTATATAAATACTGAAGAGCAAGCGGCTGATTTGCTGACAAAGCCATTAACAGAAACAAGACACACAAATCTGAAACACAGATTAAACTGCTGCTCTTATAACATGAAAGGGGGATGTTAAATATTCATGTTATAATGGTATCAAGGCATTGGGTTGAATTCAAGGTTAGAACGAAATTAGTATTTCGATAATGGCCGATATGTAAAGGTGGAAGCGGACTTACATTTCCAAAATTGAGCATAAGTGTTGAAGGGAGGGAGAGGCGATTAGATCGGCCGGTTATTGTGTTAGCGGCTAGGCAGTATAGGTGAGGGAGACTTGTGCTTTCTGATGTCGGCCTTCAATTGTGAAGCGAAAATACAATTGAATTATTGTCTTGTTCTAATATTATTCTAATAGTATGGTTTTCTAATCGATTACCTTGCTAGCATATTGCTTCAATAGATAAGTTGAAGTTATTCTTAAGATCAATTGTCTATTAAAATTCATAAAAGGTACTTCTGCATCTTGTTCATTTTTTCATAAGAAGAATGTCCAGTTTTCTTTAACCTATGAATTTCAAACATTATGAACCAGGGCAACAGAATCAATTAGCTCTTTGAAACTTTGAGCAAGTCTGGGTAACTAAACCCAGGAGTATCTGCCAGAAAAGCTTTTTATCCCATGATTTTATAAGCTGCATGTGACTATTGGCAATAATGAAACATTCAACATGAAGGACTCACTGCTGATAAGGCAATTAAATGCAGAATTAGCATGAACAAAAAACATGGATGCTGAGATCCAGCTTGATGAAAATTATGATGCTGCTTTGAAGGAGCTCCGACCAATTGAAGGGAGTAAACAAAAGATTTATCATGGTATTTCTCTTGATCTTCCTTACATTCATTCTAAAATGTCCTCCCTTAGAACAACTGCTTTATCCTTATTAAAGTCTCTAGAACTGGCATTCGGTTGGATAAATTATCCATAAATAATGGTAGAATGTGGTAGCCGGGAGAACTGCCAACTTCCTTTTAAAATTTGGGTGTCCAAACATATGAAGCCTATCAAATTTCTTTTCTCAAATGGGACCCCAAAACTCAACTCGAGGGCATGGAAAACTTGTGTGTGGCCTCTACTGCTTTGCACAAGGATTAAACCCTATCTCTTTGGAGTGAAGAATGCCTAAAACTCTTGTTTAACTCCATTGGAAATTACATTTTGCCTTTGAGTGCACAACGCCCTCAAGATCCCAAAGGCTTTCATCGGTGGATCTTTTCAAAACCATCCACTTCAATTCCCTTCTCACGTGCATTTGGCCAAAACTCCTATCTATCTTTGAGATGGTGGGGCTTACCTCCTCATTGTCAAAGTTGTTTGAAGAGACACTTTTGGTATCTGAGTTGCCTGGGAGGGATGCAACCTTATGGCGGTGAACTAGATCCACAGGAATCTGATTTAGTTCTAAATATGACATACTTTGCAAACAAAGTCAATGGCATGCTCTCATCGGAAAAGTCGGTCAAGTCGAGTTTGACTTCACATGAACTGACCAAAAGTTTCAATGGAATAGGGTCTATGGAAGTAAAGGAGGATCGGGAATAATCAAATTAAAAAGATTGGAAAAGACCTCTCATTTCAAGATCAATAATGACAAGGGGTCCAACATTCTAACAAAATATTTGATGCCTACAACTCTTAGGGTGAAAGTCTTGCGAAATTATGAAAGAATCAAAGACAAAGGAAAGGTCAATTCATTGGAATGAAATACAAGCGAGAAAAGCTTCATGACTTCTTTGGATCGGGTTATTTGAACCACACAAGAAATTTTTTTTTTTTTTTTTTTTTTTTTTGAGGGTAAAGTATGATTTTCTATTAATAAAAAGTGGCCCAAGACCTTATTACAAAGCGACCCGAGGAGGCCTTATAGGAAGAAGTAGCACATGGTCACAGGATAGAAAGAATTAACACATATATAACAATACTGACCACCAAACTAGAGAACCTCAACAAAATGATGCCCACGTACTTTCTGTCAAAAGCGCCCTCAACCTCTTCATTATCATAACAGAGGGGATGAGAACCTCCTCTCTGCCCATCCGATTACTATAGAGCATATTCCTTGTACCTTCATTCACGGATACTATGGGAAAATGAGTTATATTTGTGGAGCTCTACTAAAAACATCCTTCGGATCTTGAAGCACCCGACATATATACCTTGGAAGAATAATTCTTTCAACATGGAACTTCGAGAATTTTGGAGGTGCATTCTGAAATTCCATTCTCTTCTCTCACTTAAGTACTATGGGATACTAGTCCCTTTCCATTCGATATGTTCTGCTTTACCTTGAAGCACAACCCGGAGATGCAAGCAAAAACAAAACAAAAGTCTTTGGGGATTGCTCACCGTCTTCCACAAGAGATACTATGATTGGTCATCCAAAGGCACCAATCAGGACCCAAAATATCCATCACTCGCTCCTACATTTTGCCTCAACCTCTTCTTTACAACAAAGGTATTTTAGATCGTAAGCCTATTTCCCAAAAAGACCAAAGAAAAAGGCTCCATTTCTTGCTATCCTAATTACTATGGGAGGAAGCCTCTTTCATTCCTAGAAGGGCTTCATCATGTTAAGGCTTCCAACAAGATCTTTTGCAACCCCAAGGATCCAGGTGGCAGCCCCATCATTCTGAGACAAAAGATATGGTGAACAAAAAAACACGCTCAATGATATCTACCTCTGAACCCTGCACCCGAAACATTTGAAGGCGGTACCACCCCGGGGCGGTATATGTGTCTATATAGCGCGGCTACTACAATGAAGAATTACAAGCCTCATCCTGTAACTCTTACTTTCACCATTCCTCTTCCATGTAATGATAAGAATCACCATGAAACCCTCTCTGGCTGGGATGAAGGGGGAAAAATATCCAAAGCGATAGAAGCATGCAACACTTAAAGATCCAGTCAATCACTACATATTCCCCATAAATGCATTGGCAGTAGCAAGAAAGCGAAGGCGTGTATCTGCGGTGGTGGAACGCAGACGGTGGAGGCGCTGTTTGGGGTTGCTGATTCTGGACGGGCGGGTGGGGAGGCGGGCGAACGTTCGACGGCAGGCGCGCCACTGGCGGCGCGCAGTGCGCTGAGGGCCGATGGTTTTAGTGGGCGGACAAATTTGGTTTCATGGGCCAAAACAATGTGTTAGATGAACCGGGCAGGACACGCAGAACGGGCATTACGGAATATGGGACGGTGGGTGTTTGGGTTTAAGTGTAGAACAAGAGTCGAGATTTATTACTTGAGCAATAAAGAAAATCTGCCCGAATATTCCTTTGATTAAGTAGAGATATTACCCTCCCCCTCCCATTCGAACAAAGTGACCCTTTAATTGACCTTAATAATATGTCTTCCTATTTGCCAGACCTCCTCTCAATATCGAAATTGCAGAGCAACTTGCCACCTTGCGGGATGGTTTCATCTTTGATTCTAGCAATAGGGCGTATTACTTGTTGGTAGAGCAATTCATCACGAGATATTGACATGGAGGAACAAATGGCTAATAAAATAGAAAGTGCGCATTTTGCAGAGACGTAAGCCTTGGCTTCCTCTCTCGGTTTCACAGGGTTAGTTGTAGAGGTCACCCACCGGTGCCCTCCTTCGCAATACTCTAATTTAAGATGGTTCGGGCGAGAGGACTCGACCGGCCGAGGCCACCGCCAACATACACAGAGAATTGGTTGCTGGCGATTTCGACTTCTGGCGCAGTCGCAGAATGCGACGAGCCGCTGTTTACATTTCGGACGCAAGTCGGTAAATGCTCTTTGCTATCCGTAATCGTTAAGGTACACACGAGTGCTCAAGGGTTGCTGGGTATCTTCGGTATCGCTGGTATGAATGCGCATGTTAAGTTTGCGGTTTCCTCTGCAGAGTTACTGGTGAGTCGAGGTTTCACCGCAAGTCGAATGCCTGCCATCGAAACTCCTGGCGGTACACATGGAGTGCCGGTTAGGTAAGGCATTCCCACTCGCGCGAGCCGAAAATGCATAAAGAAGCTCGCGGGTTTCTTCGACCGCAAGTCGAATTTTGCCATCCGTAACTCCTGCTAGTACACGGAGTGCTCAAGTATCTCCCGATTACGAGGCGCAGAATGCGCACAGCCAGTTTCCCATGGTTTCCCCGCGCGCAGAGTTGGTTTCATATTTTCGACTTCCGCAGGCCGAGAATGCTTTGAAGCAGAACTCCTGATGGTACACATGGAAAGCCGAAAGAGAAGCAGCATTCTCGACCGCGAGCCGAGAATGCATACAAAGAAGCTCGCGGGTTTCCTCAGGTTGCTAAGAGTTGGCCCAGACAACAAACAACCCTTCGCAGAATGTCCCGAGGGAAGATAGAAGGAGAGTTGTTAAGACCTGCCCTGTGCCAGCTCTAGAGGTGAGCTGGCCGCTTCTCACCAGCCGAGAAAGCTGCCAGCACCTTCAGGAAGAGCCGAGGCTCCTCCACTAATCGAGCCCATCCCCTCGCAATATTCGGCCTAAGATGGTTCAAGGAGACGGTCTTGATTGGCAGAGGCCACCGCGCACTACACACTGTGAGAATTGGGTTGCAAGAGTTGGCCCGCAGACAAGGAAACCACTTCCCTTCGGAATGTAGAAGGAGAGTGGAAGATAGAAGGAGAGTGGCTCGACCGGGTGGGAGGCACCCACGATCGCACAAAGAGCCACCGGGTGGGAGGACGCTAATGTTGGTATCACATTCTCGACTCACGCAGTAGGCCGCAGCCAGGTTCTAAAGAATGTGAAGACATTGGGTAGTCAGGTATCCGAATCGCGAAGTCGAGAATCTCACCGCCAACACCCGTAGTGTACACTCCTCTTTCTCGCCCGCGAAGTTGGAAGTTCTCACATCGCGAAATAGAAGAAGGCCTGCACTTCCCGGACTGGCAAGTTGAAGTATTCCCAACTCGCCACCCCTTCTCGCATGTCTCCTGCAAAGGGATTTGTTTTCGGAGTTAGAAATGGAGATTCCGGGAAGCAAAATTCCTATTCTTAGTTCTTGCTGGGAGAAAGACATTCCTAGTTATGTTCTCGTTAATGCTCGCAATATCTTAGTTCCTAACACCAGTCTCTCGATGATTTCTATCTCGGTTGCTTGCTACTACTTAACCACTATTCTCACTTGTGCCTGCAGACAATGTATTCAATTCAACCACAAGCAAGAAAAAGATAACAAAAACGTAAAACAATACAAAGGGAAAAACAGATAACAAAGGAGATTAGTGAGATCAATGAGAAAACAGAGAACGTTGGAGAAGAGTACAGAGAACGCTGGAGAACAAGATGCAGAAATGAGATTAAAAAAGGGTATGATATTACAAAACATACCCGAAGATTTGCTGGATGAGGATGGAGGCTTCCGAAGTTCGCTTCCATGTGGGTATAGTCATTGGCAAAGCGTGAATAAGGATTTCGGCCGTAAATTGTATCGTGGATCAATAAGAGCCTCTAACAACGTAATATAAGTAAAAATTGCACTAAAGGACTTACGAAAACTAAAAAGCAAAGACTAAAAGGGCCTCACTTTCTTCTCAAGCGGTAACGCCCGCCGAACAATGAATCCAGGCGAGAACTTTGGGGGGGGAAGCCGCCCCCGATCCGGTCGACCACAAGCCGCCGCCATAAGATGGCCTTTGAA
Source organism: Isoetes taiwanensis (assembly GCA_021234155.1). Classification (NCBI taxonomy): domain Eukaryota; kingdom Viridiplantae; phylum Streptophyta; class Lycopodiopsida; order Isoetales; family Isoetaceae; genus Isoetes; species Isoetes taiwanensis. The sequence continues at coordinate 1,542,811 of JAJEKV010000056.1, forward strand.
TCGCGGTTCGACGATCGCCGATCGGTAAAGCGGGCGCCTAAGGAAACAGGGGAGGATGAGTGATCGAGAAAACAGTGGGAGGAAGAATGGTCGGGGGAGAGGAAGAGGGTGCGCTTAATGGGCCGCACCCTCAACCCTCGTGAAAAGTGCAATAATAAAACCATTGTCACGCAGGGCCATGTCCTCCATGACGTATAAGCAGGGATTGTTGACATGGCCACGTTGCCAAGCTCTCAAGAGGCCACGTGGACATGACAAGATATGAAAGGGTAGGTTATATGTTTATATATGTTATCTTATGTATTTAATAAGGTTTCAATAGTTGAATAGTTTCAATGGTTATATATGTTTACAATGTTTACATATGGTTTAGAATGAGTGTGGTTGTATGCTTTAATATGGTTATATGATTTTAGTTAATATGGTTGTATGATTTTAGTTAATATGGTTGTATGATATAATATGATTATATTTAATATGTTTGTATGGTTTTATATGGTTCATATGGTCATATTTGTGGATGGTTTTAATGTGAGCTTTTTCATTCAGGGAACATGTGAGATGAGTAAAATGGAGCCAGGGAAGTCCAAAGGAGGCCATTGCCCTAGGCTCCAATGGAGGAAGATGGGTTGCCTTTTGTTGCACCCTTGCAACCAGACGGTATTTGCAGAGGGTATAATAACTGCAGTTGATCCATTTGATAGTGTGAATGATGAGAGGCTGGGAGATGAACATCTTGGAGTTGGCATTGTGAAGCTTCTTATCGAAGTTGATACAATCATGTCCCAGGGAAGCTCTAGTGATTGCATTGTGTGCTCAGGGCTGCTGGAGTCCCAAGCTCAGTTGAGATGGCCAATTAGATATATTACACACAAGAATGGTGATACTCTAGATTGCCCTACTGAACTACACACCCCAAGGCCCACCCAAGGCCATGTGGAAGATTTGGTGGTCGATGAGCATCCTTTGATCACAAGGAAGAGACGCTATGTCTTTCATAAAAGGCAGCCAAAGGTGCCCAAGAGGCCTAGAAGTGACAAATATTTAGAAAGGATGGAAAGTATGGCACCAACCAAAGAAAATCTGGAGGCAATTAGGGGACAAGAGTGTTGCAACCTAGATTGCACAGTGCAGAGCTTCAAAAAGATAGGATTAATTTCATTTACTCCTTGTGTAGGAATTCCAGCTATGATGAAAACACAGGACGGCTACTATATCAATTGAGGGGCATGAAGGTATGTATGAGAGCATTGAGATGGATTCTTGGGGTGAGCAAGTCTTCATTTTACAGATACTGGGAGCAGGTTAGAAAAGGGCACACTTTGTTCCAACATGGTAATGCACTCACTTTGAAAACTAGAGCAAATACTCTAAAGGCCATTGCAGTCTTCGAGAGCTTTGTGAGATACATGTCTCAATCTATGCCTCACAAGTCGAAGGTGAACGAGCACGGTGTGCGAGTGGTGCAAAGAGTGTTGCCACAACACTATATCCAGAAGGAGTGCCTTAAGGAGGTCAACTCCATCCTAGAAACTACTGGAGGTAGGCCTCTTTCTCAATCACATTTCAAGAAGTTATGGAGCACTCACTTCTGGACGTGAGTGTCCTACAACACATGCCATTCTCAAAGTGCAACACTTGCATTCAACTCAAGGATACACTTGCATCAACTGCAATAGAGAAAGAAAGAATGGCGATTAGGGAGCAATTTGCAGATCACCAAAGGGACCAAATATCATGTAGACAGTTGTATTGGCAGTGGAGAACATTTTCTGAGATGCAGCCGGACAAATTTTTGTGTATAATTCATGATAAGATGGACCAACACAAGACTTTCTTGCCAAAGCTAGATCCTTTACCCAAGCCGTTGTCAAAACGCTTTTCGATGAAAGTAAGTCCTCAAGGGTGTATTAACACATGGTCATGGAACCGAACATATGGTCATTTTGTGCTTGATCTATGGAGAGATGATCCAAACTTCCATGTGAGCTCTATTTTCAAGTGCCCGAGAACACTAGAGAAAGGATCGATAGAAGGGAGGAGGTATTCCCTTCAAAGACCCATTTTTTGAGGCTTTGATGGATGATCAACCACTTTGTTACCAAAGGCAGATAAAAAGCTCACATCCAAGGTGTCTAGTGAATCAAGGAGGACTTGGGATGATTCCCCTTACTTGAGAAATCACCGCCGAGGAGCTATGTGTTCAGTTGGACAACTGTTGGAAAGAAAACAAGAATAGATGGATGTTTGGGGCAATGTCATACTTGGAACAAAGGGGAGTATTCAAAGTTGTGAAAGTGGGATTCATGATGGTTGGGCATACGATGATGATATAGATGGATTCTTTTGAACTTTCTCCACCAAGCTCAAGAGAGAAAACGTGACCACTCTCCCGAACTAATGGATGTGTTTGAGAGCCGCATTGACCCCAACCCAATGGCTTTCTTTGATGGATGAGGTTGCGATTGGAAATCATTTGTAGAAGGATACTTGCTAGATGGTAAGGACCGGTTTGACAGACACACAAAGCCACTTCAGTTCAAGTTTTGGGTTAGGGATGGAATACCAATCATGCAATATAAGTGGAGACCAGGTGACAAGTTGTGGATGTCCTGCATAAAGGTATCGAAGTTGTGGCAAAGGGTGCTGCTGGTGAAGTTCTCATTCCTAAAGGGCAACCAAAACCACTACCTCCCTTCAAGACACCAAAGACTCTAGCCAACCGGGTGAAGGGCATCAAGGATTACATAACACACTGGGATGATGTTCGAAATGGAAAGCACACCTCCACTCTTAAGAAAAATCAAATGGACTCCCTAATCAAGTACTGGGAGAAAGTTGTGACATGCTTGGAAACTGAACAACCATGTGGGAGGGAGCTAAGAGACGGGTTCTTGCCGAGTCAAGATGGGAGGGTTCTCAAGGTGCAAGCACTTAAGAATGCTCACTTGGGTCCCAAAAAGGGTTCCAAGTGGTTTGTGGGAAGTAAGGCCTCAAAGCCGAAGTGGTTTGATCTTCCTGAGTGGGATCCCTTTGAGGACATCAAGGAAGGATACTTTGTGCTAGTAAGGCCTGATGATGAGGACTGCCCAATATGGTTAGGGGTGGCACTCTCGATGTAACCACCACTATGCCCGATGGAGAGGAGTTGCGCCCCGATTCCAAATTCAATATTGGGAGCCCATTGGGAGACACAAGAAGGGCAACTTGAAGGAGCAATACACCGGGCTGGGAGAAGAAGTGGAGGGCAAATTATGCTGACCCTCAAAGGAGGGAATTGGTGGAGTGTGTGGTATGGTCATATCCAAGTTCTCACGTTGCAAAGGACAACACACACAAGATCCCAAGAAGGGAGATGGACAAGGCCATGAGCAACCTCCATGCTATATCATTGTATGAGGGCACATAATATTGAGAAGTTTGAAAACTATCTCAACTACTGGTTTGTAAAATTTATGAGGAAAACAAGTAACCCAATTCTATGTGTGTCATGTGTAATTCTATTCAAGCAATCAATTCAGAAATTTCTTTTATGGTGTGTGAGTCCCATTTTCAGTCCGAGTCCCAAAATTCAAGATTTGTCCCACTTTAATTAAATATGACTTTTGGGGAAGTAAAAAAACATGATGATTTCGTCTTTCTTGCCTACACTCAAAAAGACGGTCATCACAACGAACTGCAAACTTTATAGCTTCATCCAAGGTTCTAGGATCCTCCATAGTCAGCAACATATCCTTTATATCCTCGCGGAGCCCTCTTCGAAAACAGTCCCGAAGAGCAGCATCTTTCCAGGCTATGTCTATGGCAATCTGTCGAAACTCAGAAGCATAAACTGAAGCCGGAGGAGAACCTTGCCTGAGGTTGCCAAGCTTGGTTACTGCTGTGCGTTGCCGATCAGTATCTCCAAAACATGCCTCAAGTTCAGCAGTAAATGCAGCAAAATTTTGTAACTCGAAAGCCCTTTTCTCCAGTAGGGGGGCGAACCAACTCAAAGCTGACCCAGAAAGAAGAGAGCCAACTAGTCCGACCTGTTCCTGATCTGTAGGATACCTGTGAGGGTGGAGCCGAATAACGAGCCGAATCTGATTCAAAAAACCTCGGAGCTTGGATCTAGTGCCATTAAATTTTTCTGGCAGGCTAATCTTCGGTTCCGATGACCTCCCAGAGCTAGAGGCTGATTCATGAGAAGCTATCTGTTCTCGGAGCTCCTTGTTATCCAATTGCAACTGCTAACATACTTGAACAAGTTGCTGAACCTGCTGGAATAAGGATGAAACCTCCTCCATAGAGACAAAAACCGCCCAATATGTGTAAAGAAATCCTTAGGATCAGAGCAGGCAAGAACCGGTAAGGGATTCCGGTTCAAACTGTCATGAACTTACGTGAAAACAAGGAAAATACGTGGAAAATACACAAAAAATACGAAAGAAATACGCCAAAATCGTCGAAGAATCTGATATATGAACAGGAATCAAGAGTACAACGAAGGCTCAAGACTGGCGTTGAACCGGAATGGTTCGACAAGAAGGAGATGTCTCCTTATATATCTAGACCGATGATCAGGATCGCGCCACTCCAATGGATAAGATCATGCCAAGTGTCGTGCATGCAAGCAGGTTCTAGAATGTTCTAAAACCTCCAGGGAACAATCCTGCATATGAGGATGACGTGATGGAAAGTCTTCAATAAGTATTAGTAGTGCACTTGGCAAAGGTGCACGACTCTCAACTAGAAGGTTGTGAGTTCAAACCTTGCTTAGTGCAACTACTTTTTTTGCATTCGTGTGACGACCTCATACGAGTATAATGCTCGTATGATACGAATACCCATACGGTCGTCACACAACCTCACTATTATGCAGTCAAGTCCGGCTCATGGGAACGTGCCCTCGGCTCATGCTCAACCTCCAGTCCATCATTTCGAATATTCATGACATAATCATTTTCAAAAAGAATCTAAGCCTTGAAATGGAACCCAAAAAAAACCTTTACCGGTGTATGAGGTAGAAACCATGCACCAGTGATGGAAAAAGTCCTAGACATGCCAATTTTTTCGGTACAAATTTTGGTTTTGTCGGTACAAAGTATAACATGTTCCAAGATCAATAGGAAATTAGCTGGTACAATTGGGTTTTGATAGAAAAATTGTCGGTACATACAAAAATTTATAGGATTTTTGGGTTGCCCCTAAGGGGACCTTCGTGCATGTGGGTTTGTGGCATATTCCAAGTATATGTCAGTATATACTTGGAATATGCCAATGACTGCTCCAAACCCATTGTTGGTTGTAAACTAGCGGTCAATTATTTGTTGGTTAGCCAATGTGGAAACGGCTAACTGGTGCTTCTTGCTCGAGGGAGGCTATGGCGAATTGGCACCCCAAAAGATCGATGGCAACTACAGTTCATTCTTCAAATGGCGGTTTTACAAGTGCCAATTCTTGCCTAGAAGCCATTGAAGATGTGGTTTCCATAACACTCATTTAATGCTTTACCACCCCAAGTGCATAAAGTTATTAGTCCTTTTCAACGAGCATATCTTTTTTTAAGAAGGATCACATCAAGCAAATAATACATATGCAAAAAAAATAGAACACAATCATTTCGCATGGTGTGATACGCTTTCTTGCTTGTTGTCAAGTTAAACTTAAACACAAGTACCCCTTCCTATTCTTCCTATTTGCATCTAAAATACTTTACCAACTCTAGTAGTACATAAAGTTATTAGCCCTTTTCAAAAAGCAAACACTTTATCAATAAATGAGCATGTCATATATCCACACTTAACTTCAAATAAGACACATATATATTTCTTTTATTAAAAGATAATCAAAGTAATTTTACTATAGGAAGTCATCTTTTTCCAAAAAGATCACACCAAGCAAATTTTGTATAAGCTAAAAGGTTGGAATGTACTAAATTCGCATGGTGTGATCCACTTTCTTGTTTGTTGTCAATAGATAATAACACCAAGTCCCTCATCAATAGTCTCCCATTTGCATATAAAAATATGTATCATTCAAGTTATATTATGTTTTATGAACTAAACTTTTTCAAAGAGGGTCCCAAAGCAAAATACAAACACTTAATCAATAAGCCAACACTTTACCAACAACCAAAGCTTTATTAAATAAGATTTTTATGTTATTTTATCAAACCTAACAATGTTTCCATATGTGACACTTTGTGTTAACTGATCCAAAGGCTCACGAAAGCAACATTTTATACAATATGTCTTTGGAGCTTTTGTGTCGTGGCATTAGTAAACACCTCTAATGGAGCAAATATTTTGTAACTCATTTTTTCAACAACCCTGGATGCACGTCTTATCGAACATTTCTTCATTGCAAGGACACCATTCTCATAACTTTGAGGCTTGCACAATTCGCTTAAAAGAGGTCATGGGACGACTTTTAAGCTCGGCTCCCACAACTTTACAACATAAAACTAGATGCCCATTGCCCTGAATGTATATCTTGGAAAAGCATGTCTCTTATGTCCATATGTTAGACAACAACGATGCTAGTAATGTTTTTCCCTAGTCTCAAATCCCCAACATCTGATAAATATAGCCCAAAGAAAAATATGTGATTCAGTGGGTGAATATAAATCAAGAAGAGGGAAGAAAAAAGAAGCAAGGATCACATGACGCGAAATCTCACTACACATTTACAAAGTGCATATGCATTTTCGCATGGTGTGTGTGATCCATGTATTATTGAGGGTGCAAATTTGCAAATATCCTCCTCTTCAAATCCCTTTCCCCCCTCCCTTTCCTTTTTTTTTTTTGCAATATACTATCCATAGCATTTATTTTGAACCCTATAGTTCTACCTATTCATTGCGTATGAATGTCGCTCCGGCGATGTAACTCCATAGTCACCCTTCGTTAAGGATAGCATTCTCACCCACGAGCCTATGGATAGATATCCTTCCACCGTCATGCCTTTATTGTTTTGTAAGTGATGCACTGCAGAAGCAATGTAGGAGTACTAGGAGCAATGATGGATGCAATTAGAGATACAGATCGGTCGTTGAATTGTAAGAATGAATGGCAGGGAGCAATACGTTGAATGGGAAGAGCTGAAAAGTAGGAAAACTTCAGAATGAAAATTTGGGTAGTAAAAACATGGCATGTAATGTACGTTTGCTTGTCCGCACATCGCCTCGCCGTTGTCGCTTAACTCTATGCTCGCCCCTCATCGATGCTATAACATACTCACCCATGAACCTTTAGAGACATAACCTCCTACTTCTTGACCTTGAGTGTTCTGTAAATGGGACTATTGGAGACTTGGATTCCAAATGAAGAGTGAAGGCAGAGAGGATGCACGTAGCGGCGCTAATGTGAACAATGGAAATCTTGGCGCTAAAATTTGATAAGGTGGTTGGTGCATGTGGGCATGTGCACAGTAGGCGGAAAAAGTAGCCATTATTTTGGTCCGCGATACGATTTTCGAAAAATGCGGGCCATTAATGTGGTTGCAATGAATGCACAAATATGTCCTATGAAATTTCGCCATGTGGATGCCAAGTAAGCCTGCTCCTCTTTCTACTTGCCAACTAATACTGACTTTGGAAAAAAATGCGCAAACATCATTGGTCGCGAGAAACATGACGTGGAATTCTGGCATCCAAGTTATGGGCCATTTTGAAACCCCAAATCCGCCCTAATGCCAATTCAGTTCCTTCTTGTAAGCAATCCGGAAGAATATCATGGTTTTACATGAAATTTTTTGACGTTTGAGTAAAGTAGATTCTGTTTGTGTTGTGTGTTCTGTGCGCTGTAGCAAAGAAATGACCCATCTGCTCAGAACCCAAAGCTCGATAGAAATGCTATGTGTTTGGGAAGCAATTCATTGCAAAAGTTGCATTGCAGTGAATGAAAACTGCAAACCTTCCAATTTCTGGCATGAAAATCAACTCAAAAGCTTTATCTCAAATTTGCAAATCTAATAAGCAGATTCAAAAAACAAATTGCAGGGAGCAGAGATTTGCCCAGTTTGAGCTGTCCCATAGATATGTTGGAGCCCCAGATATCACAGAAGAGATCCACGCATCTCAGATTTGGGGATCTGCTCTAAAACCTATACACAAAGGCAAATTCTAAATCTAAGAAAGCAAACATGTTTGATCTTAAGCAAGATCTTGTTTGGCCAAGATCTTCAGCTGGCCGGACCTACTGGCCAAGCAATGATCTTGTCTGATGGTTTTGGTAAATAAGCAAGACAGGGAATGAGTTTGTTTGACTGGTTTGGCAGATGGTTTTGTTCTGATCAAGCCCAAGGTTTCATGTGGGCAGTTTCTTCAAGCATATACATGGCAGCAAGAAAGGGATTGTCCACTAGTCTCAACACTAGAGCGATCAAAAGATCAGGGAAACCCCTGCTAAATTGTTTTGCCAGAATTCGAGCGCTTTGTTCTACCAATGTCTACATTTGGCATCGAAAATTGGTTTACGGCTAGTATTCGCCTTCCCTTCCACCGACCTAGGTTGTCACAAAAGCAATTTGCCATCCAATTTATGTAAACGGGAGGCTTAGATCTCTATCAAATCCTTTCTAGCATAGGAGGTAAAGTTGGAGTAGTTAAGAACCACCAGAATTAGAAAATTTATGACAAAAAACATGCCTTTAGAAATTTTAGTGACAGAACCGATTCAGGGCCACACCCATATGCTGCTGGGAAATTAAATGTAGGTATTTCCAGAAACATGGCTATATGGAACTGGAAATTGTGATCAATTGGTTTTGCAGCCAGCAATTAAATTGGAAACTGGCAAAAGATTTCTTCTAGCAGGATCAATAGTTGGGAAGATCAGGATCCGGCTAATTATTTGCCATAGCTCCAAGATTTAGAATGTCTTGAAAAGAAATCAATCAAAATGTAGGCCCCAAATTCGTGGGTTACACAAGCCCAGCTCAAACGAGGCTTAACTACTCATATTTTGGGTGATTATGCGAAAGAAATTTTAAAGCAAATTTTGTTTAAGCTCAGAAAAGAAATGAATTCGTGGCATGAATTTGCGCTTTAATCGGGCGCTTATATTCTAAACAATTGAGAACTTCAAATAGAAAGAGCATTTCACCGGATTAAACAAAAGAGCAGATTTGATGGATATAGCCTTGGTACGCACCTACCCATAATTGGGCCGCTTAGCTTGTGCTAAAAGCAAAAATTCCACGTATTACTTGATCGCAGGCAAGATAGACCAAATTAGGTTCTTCAATAGAGCCACAGGTAGCTTGGTCCGCCAAGTTGGAAGGATTTAAATGCAAGAAAAAGTTTGCCTTTCTCGTGATGTGAGCTTGAGCAACACGACATCCTCAGATATTAACAAAGTTTTCGGTTCCAAATGTTACATTTGGAATTTTTCTCGCCTGAGATATTTATTTTTGAATTTTTTTTTGGCCGGAAAATTTCTTTTTTTTTCCTACTAATTATTTATATAGGAAAGATAATCTTTGGCCATATCAGTTACCATTATTTCCTAGGTAATACCATAGTTTTGGACGTTTTTTATTGCTTTCACACATGTACGTACCATGACCTTCCAGTTGTGTTACAATTCTATTGTGCATTTCTTGTAAATATAAGAAAGTTTTCCTATATCGGTCTCAGTGGACGATAAAAAAACTATTCTATTCTATATAAACATTTGATAGTGGATGTTTGCTTTTAAGTTCTACCACGTGGTGTTTGCTACCATAGAGACTTGTCGTGATGTTGCGCTTATAGGTGGTAACTCAGCTACTCCTCCCATCTTCCTTTGTGTGATCCTTGAGGTGAGATTTTGTTTGAATCTGAGTTTTCAAAACTATGTGTTCAATTAAAAAATTAAGTTTCCAGGAGCTTATGGATCAACCAGTTGTAGCTGCTGATGGATACACTTATGAATATGAGGCAATAAAACAATGGCTTGAGTGAGGAGCATGATACCTCTCCACTGACAAATGTAAAGCTGGAACACAAACGAGTCGTACCAAACTACCTTCTCTAAAATTTAATTTCCGAGTGGAAATTTGCCAAAACTAGGAGGGCTTGTTATGTGTGATTGTAAAATGGTGAGTTAAAACACAGTTTTCCCTTTATCTTTGGTGATTCAGAGGCAGTTGGTGGTTTGTGTGACCAACCAGTTCAACTTATTTCTAATTATGGCCTCCAACTTCTTTTTCAGTTCGGCCTTATTCAGCTTATTCTGCTTCAAAGTGCAGACACAAAAGGTGTTAAATATTCATGTTATAATGGTATCAAGGCATTGGGTTGAATTCAAGGTTAGAATGAAATTAGTATTTCCTGATAATGACCGATATGTAAAGGTGGAGACAGACTTACCTGTTCCGGAATTGAGCATAAGTGTTGAAGGGAGAGAGAGAGACGATTAGATCGGCAGTTATTGTGTTGAGCGGCTAGGCCAGAGTATAGGTGGAGAATCGGCTAAGGGGGAGACCTGTGCTACAGTAATCGGCCTTCAATTGTGAAGTGAAAATACAATTGAATTATTGTCTTGTTCTAATATTGTTCTAATAGTATGGTTTTCTAATCGATTACCTTGCTAGCATATTGCTTCAATAGATAAGTTGAAGTTATTCTTAAGTCACTAAAATTATGGCATCAAAGGCTTTGCCATGCAAATAAGAAAAACATCAAACTGATGGAAAAGAGAAAAATTATTCAAATTGGAACAGACAAAAATGACTTGTGGATATGCAGGGGCTGTATGCTAGGCAAATCAGCAAGGTTACCTTTTAAAAGGTCATCAAAAAGAGCAACAGAAATTCTGCAATTAGTACATACAGACTTATGCGGTCCAATTAATGTAAGAAGTATGTCTGGGAAACGGTACTTTATTACATTTATTGATGACTACAGTAGGAGATCAAAGTTTCTGAGAAGTAAAGATCAAGCATACGATGCCTTCAAGTTTTTTAAAGCTGAAGTGGAGAATGCAACAGGAAAAAAAAATTAAATGTGTAAGGTCGGATAGGGGTGGAGAATATCTTTCTGAAAGATTCAAACTGTTCTGCTCAAAGCATGGCATAAAACGGCAGCTTACAGTTAGCCACACACCCCAGCAGAATGGGGTAGCAGAAAGAAAGAATCGTACAATTCTTAATGCGGTAAGGTCTATGCTTAAGTTTACAGGACTGCCAAACTATTTATGGGAAGAAGCAGCAAGAACTGTAGTGTTCGTACAAAACATGTTACCATCTGCAAGTATTCAAGGAAAAATTCCAGAATCTCTATGGTCTGGCAAGGATACAAACTATGATGCATTAAGAGCATATGGCTGTCTTGCATATGCTCATATACCAACTGAATTAACAAAAAAAAGACAATAGAGCACGGATAACATATTTAGTTGGATATGATGCTAATTCTAAGGGTTATAGACTTTACGATCCGATGAGAAAGACTGTTATAGTCAGCAGGGATGTGGTATTTGACGAGACGATCTTGTATAAATTTAAATCCAGTGATGAAGAAAGAAAGATCAATGAAAATGTGAACTTGCAAGGTGATATAGATCAAATAATTGATGATGATGAAGAGAGTATAGAGAATGAGCAGGAGGTCAGACCAAATAGACCAGTTGAGCAAGCTGAAGCAGTTGGATCAAGAGATCAAGAACAAGTTTTAGCCAAGAATAATAATGACATAGCTGGTCCGGTACCTTCTGATAGCACAATAGACAAGAAGGCTAAGAGGAAGCGTACACAAGTAGAAGTGCTAAAGGAAGACACAAAAATAAATACAGAGAAGTATGGCAGAGATGTTGAAGGAAGGAAGGAAAGAAGGTATTTTTATCGTCTGCGGAGACCAATCGGTCTATGGGACCCAATACAAAAACGCAGCAAGCGGATTACTGCCCGGATTAAAAACCCCCCGCCCCGAAGGGTTTTCGAGGGAAAAACCGCGGGCAAAGAATCACCGGCCGACAAACCGTCCTAACATATAAAATGCAAAACACCCAAATATATACAATCATGCATCAGACCCATAATGCCTAATCGGGCGGGCAGCCAGGCGTGGAAAAAGGTGACCTCGCAGATCCAAGTACCTCCCGAATGTAACGACCCCGTGGCACGCATCGACGACGGTGTGTTCATCGGCAAATGTAAGGGCAAGTCCGGTCGCACTAAAGGAGGATCCGCCCGGATCCGACCGAACGGCCGGGCAACTCGAAAGTGTGAGACTCATCCTCAATGGCACCCGCTTGACAAAGACCGACAGAGAGTCTCGGCGGGGCTCCCCAATCCACCGCACGCCTCGGCGAAGATGGTGGGCACACAAGGCGAATGGAGGCAATGAGTCCGCGCCAGGGGGCACCGGGAACGGCGGTAGAGCTCGGGCCCGGGCTAACACGGGTTGATGTGCTCCTTGTAATGGGCCGTTTGACCTGCTCTAGGCCCGGGTCCCGAGCTTGCCAAGGAAGCAAGCATCTAGGTACTCCCCCGGCTCGCCACGACGGGCCATACACGACGCACTTTGTGCTCTGACGTTCCATCCGGGCGAGCCACTGATCTCTTACCCCTCCAACAGGCCCCGGAAGGCTGCGGACCCATTGCCATAGTGTAAGCGGGTCGCGGAGCCGAGCATCATCCATAGTAACCACTTTCTGAAAATAGGCGATGTGTCTATCAAGGGCTGCCTGAGGCGCAAGAATCCATTTCTGCAGCAGAATCTGATAGGGGACCGAAGGTTTCACCCCAAGTGCCCGTGCCAAAAATGCCTTCTACACCTGCTCCAAGTCATTCCAGGTCGCCAAAGAGACGACCGGGCCCCAAACCTCGACCCCGTATAGAAGGACAGGCTCGACCAATGCCCAAGCAGATGTGTGATGGCCCCAATCATAGAGCTCGCTGCGGTGATATTTGTTCCCGCAAGGCATAAAGCGCTTTCCGGCCGTCACCTCACCCAAGCGGATAGACGCCTCCCGCCAGAAGCGAGGGAGGGGAACTCCACCCCCGTGTACTTGTAGGTGGGCGTGGACCTCCACAGCCGTCCCGATATGTGAGTCACGGGGAGGCATGGGGTGACGGAAGAGGATATGAGGACCACCCCGTCTTGCTTGGTGATTCACGCAAGATGTCTCAGAGGCCCGACAAAATGTGTCTAGGGCATCCGGATGAGATCGTGATAGCTTCGGGTGTGGGCCGCCAGCCAACATCGCCCCGCAGATAGATGAGCCGCGAGATGACTGGTGCAAAAGTGGATGCCATCCCCATGCTCGAGAAGCCGGGGCTCTAACCGATCAATGTAGAGGCCAAAAGTGTTGGTGAGAGGGGGCAACCGCCAACCCCCGATACTATCGGTGAATGCTTGGCCCGCCGGTGCGATCCCGCCAAAACAACTCTCATAAGCTGTGTATATGGCATTGCGCACATGTGCAGCGGCAGCCTCGGTTGACGCTAGCCTAGCCCACTGCCTTTTCCCGGGAAATCAGATCAAAAAGCCTTCGCTAAGTCCACAAAGCAACAATACAAGTCCCCGCCATGGTTTCGGCCGTCTTCAATCGCCCCGCAGTGTAAAGATATGGTCAATCGCTGAGTGGCGGGGTCTAAAGCCCGCGCTTGTGTGAGGGTCGCGACATCTCGACCTCGCCCCGCCGGTCAATCTTTGCTTTCGAGAATGCCACCAACAGTTTGGCAAACACCGAACCGACCATGATCGCCCCGTAATTGGCGGACGGTGTGGGTCGCCCGCCTTTGTGAATGGGAACAACCCCGCTTGTGGTCCATTGTCGGGGAAACCTTCCCGCAATGCTCGTTGAACAGGTAGTGAGGATCGGCACAAGCGCTACCCCCGCCCATTTGAGTAACTCGGCTCGCATACCATCGAGGTCATTTGCCTTCCCATTAGCCACCGTTGCAAAGCCCTCCACAACATCCTCCTCCACGAACCAATGGGGCCATCCCTGTGGGGGTATGGGCGCACGCCCCCCTCGGTGGGTCATAGAGCTGCAAGTAGCATCGCTCCCACCGCCCGGTGTGATGTCCCCCGTAGGGTCGGGCTGGCCTTCGAGCACTCAAGGCCGGAAGGTTCGAGGATGAGTGTCCAAGCAGCCTAACATCTCCCCCGATGTTCGGTGAAGGTACCGCGCCTTTGTCTCCTTCAAATGGGCGCTGTATTGTGTGGTGGCTCGCAAGCCGGTACTGGATCCGTAATGTGATTTTGAGCCGCCGCTATGTTTTTACACTCCGCGATCCAACCATCGGGTTACGCTGAATGTTGCTGATCCCGAAGCGGCGCACCGCTAAAAGCACTCCGCCCGCCGTGATCCCGTAATAGCCAAGTCACCGGTTCTGTCACGCTTCTAGTGTGGGGGTCCGCACTATCGGGAGGGCGCCCATGAGCATCTCGGGCGTAGTCCCGCGCCTCGCTCATAATCTAGTCGCAATCGAGGATGGCGAGGGGGCATAGTGGGGGTTTCCGCGGCTTGCCAAACCAGGTCCAAATAAAGTGGGAGGTGATTCGAAGTCGACCTCCTCATCCCGACCGCTTCATGCCCACCCGGAAACGATCGATGAGATGCATATCTTGGCGCAACTACTGAGCACATAGTCCACCACACTAGACCCTCCCCCCGATTGTCCCGTCGCATGTGCACTTGCGAGAATCGGCCACCGCGGATGTGCCATTGCAAATTATCAAGTCAAAAATACCACATAGCAGAGCAACCGTCGCCAAAGCGAAAGTGACCTGGCCGTCATCCGATCCTCGTGGCCGTTGCTTCGCGGACGAGCCGCAGGACATCGTCGCCGAGGGGTCAAGTCGCATGGGCTGCTCTACTCCCCGTCGTGCATTGAAATCTCCAAGAAGGACGACCCTACCCAACCGGCTGGTGTCGCCAGATGTCATCATATAGATCGACATAAGGGTCCATCCTATCCGCATCGGGGTGGCTGCGATAGAAGGTGCTCTCAAGCGTAAGGGAAATAACAGCGCCAGAAAAAGAGGGTTGCCACGGTATTATGCACACTAACCCACAAGTACCGGTTGTGTCCGTCTGCCTTGTGGAGGGTAACCCAATGTGCCAAGGTTGTCCGGTAGTAGCAAGCCACTCCATCATGACCCCTCCGCCCCTGCATGTATTGAAGACCGAGAAATGTTGGTAACCCGGCAGATCGTAGCTGCGGCCCAAAGATGCTCCCATGTCTCCATGAGAAAGATGAGATCCATATCGGCCGCCACGGGAGTTTAGATCGCCCCTTCGCCAAGGGAAGCCTCGACAATTCCATGAGACCACCCGGAGGCAATAATTCCTATTTGTCGCCACCATGGTATGCGCAACTGAAGCCTGGGAGGACGGGAAGCAGAGGGCCGAAAGGGAGAAGTAGAAGGAGCGGAGGCAAGATGTGGCCGAGAGGGCGGGGTCGTGGAGGGAGCAGGAGTAGGAGCAGGAGAAGGGGAGGCCGTGGTAGGAGAAGCGGCCGGGCCACGCGGTAGTCGCGGTTGGGGTCAGCGGGTTCGCAGAGTAGCGTGTCGCGGAAAAATGTGCATCCCGCCTCGAACCAATCCTGCGGCACCCCCGGTGGCTTAATGCCTCTCGACCCTCGACAAGCTCCCTGCCTGCATGCCTCCCTGTTATGCGGGTGTGAGGTCCCGGTCCACGCTGAGGGATGTCCCTTCAAAGATCCGCCCCACGACGCAATATGGCATCACGCACTGCATCCGCAACCGTGAATATGACAATGCGGTCCACGACCCGGCCGAGCCCCATAAAGGGGCTGCTCAAGAAATGTGAACTGGCCGAAGGAATGTCATCCCATCGAGAATGTGTGTTCGGATGTTGTGGGCGAGACTCTCCCCGCATTTACCGCATGCCTCGAACCATCGTTGTGGCCTCTCCGCTGCGCTCTTGAGTCTCGGCCCGCTGGTCAAAGGTGGGGTGAGACCGGGTCCCGTGGGGGGTGGTGGTGGTGGCCGGATGGCGTGGGGGCGTTTGAGTCGCGGGCAGCGGCGGGGGCCCGGCCGCTGCCGGGCGTGGAGGCTGTGGCGGGGCGGCGTCCGAGCCCAGCGTTCGGCCCAAGGAAGTCGTGGGGAGCTCCTTTGCGGGGTCCCTCGGCCGGCCGCTGGCCATCTCCCCGCACAGACCGCTGTAGGTGACTATGAACCCGGTAGGGAGACCCGGCTCGGTCTATGGATGGTTCTCAGTAGCTCCAGCTCAGTGCTTTCCGCCCCCCAAACACACATGACGCCGAGGGCGGGCTTGCTGTCTCGATCTTTACCCTAAAGATCCCGGCGTATAAAACCGGGCAGTTCCGCGCACCAAGTGCCATGGTGGTGGCTGCCTCTACCTCTGACTGAAGCCGAGACACCGTGACCATCGTCTCCTGCATTGCGCGCTCCCTCTCCTGTGTCATGGTGTCCAGAGTGATGAACACAGAGTCTAGGCGGGCCCGCATGTCAGCGACCTCCTGCCTGACCTGTTGCCGCTCGAAGTGTGCCAGGCCAAGGCCATCTTCCACGTGCAGCGTGCGGGTCTCCAGACCTGTGATGCGGTTCTTCTCGACCACCAGTTGCCTTTTGAGCACATGGGGTGCCGAGGACTCCATCTCCACTGCCATGCCGCCAAAGGGCACCGTTAGCCTCAATACGAGCAATTGTTAGCCTCCACTCCCGCTTTGGCGTGGCTCCATTCTCGCCGAGGCGGGAGTTCCCGTGTGGTCCGAGCAATCAATCCCTTTAGGCCGGGCTGGCTCGGCCGAGGGGGCTTAGCCTTAGCCCAAGCCTCCTTCTTCATGGAGGATGACTCTCCCCTGTCCATGATGGCTGACGGGACCGTTTTTGCGGAGGCCCCTCGCCTTGGGTTTCCCCAGCTGACCCATCTTCGCGGGCCATGACTTCCAAAGTTTGAGGGGTCTCTCGGCTCATGGAAAGGGTGCTTAGAATCCAATTTGGGGACTCAAAACGCAGGCAGAGCACCTTTTGGGGTTTGGGGGTTTTGGGGATTCCAAAGTTTGACGGGTCTCTGGCTGCCTAAAGGGTGCTTAGAATCCAATTTGGGGACTCAGAAAGGCGGGCAGAGCACCTTTTGGGGGTTTGGGGGTTTTGGGGGTTCCAAAGTTTGACGGGTCCCTCGGCTGCCTAAAGGGTGCTTAGAATCCAATTTGGGGACTCAGAAAGGGGGGCAGAGCACCTTTTGGGGGTTTGGGGGTTTTTTTTGGTCTAGAGAGAGATTGTAAACCCTAGAGAGAGAAAGCCAGAAAGGGGGTCTATGCAAGGGCGCTAGAGAGAGGGGCGCTAGAGGAGAGTAGAGGGGTGCTAGAGAGAGGGGCGCTAGGGGCGCTAGGGAAGGGAGAAGTCTTAGGCATAGACAAGAAGAATTCAAAGGATTAGAAGAAGAAATCTGTGCAGACGTTTTAGTTGCTCTAGATCTAGACGTGCCTAATAGTTATGATGAAGCAATTACAGCTCCAGATGCAGATAAATGGATTGAAGCAATGAGAGATGAGATGAATTCATTCATAAGGACAGGTACCTATGAAGTTGCAGACATGCCTGAAAATAGAAATGTTGTAGGCAATAAATGGATATACAAAATCAAGTTGAGCACAAATGGTATAACTCCAAAATACAAAGCTAGACTTGTGGCGCAGGGGTTTTCTCAAAAAAAGGGTCTAGACTACGAGGAGACATTCTCGCCCATAGTAAAAATGACAAGTATAAGAGCACTGTTAGCCATGGCTAATGCTTACAAATTAGAAGTACATCATATGGACGTTAGCACGGCCTTCTTGAATGCAAAGTTAAACGAGGAGATCTTTATGAAGCAGACATCAGGATTTGAAGTTGAAGGAAATAAAGTGTGGAAACTAAAAAGAGCAGTATATAGTCTAAGGCAGGCTCCAAGAGAATGGTACAGGTGCATGGATGCATATCTCCAAGAACAAGGGTTTGCAAAGCTCAAAAATGATGGAAATCTTTATGCTCTAAGAACTGGAAATGGATATTGCATAATCGCCTTGTACGTCGATGATTGCATAATGGCAGCTTCCAACATGGATAATCTGAATAAATGCAAGAGCATTCTAAAAGAAAGGTTTAAAATGGTCGATCTGGGAGAATTAAGAAAGTTTCTTGGAATTGAGGTTATCAGAGACAAGGAAAAACAGTTCATGTATTTGCAACAAACTAGATATGTTGAAGCAGTGCTTAAAAGATTTGGAATGCAAGATTGTAAGGAGGTTAAAACACCTCTAGCAGCTGGACAGAAACTTAATGAATACATGCAGCCACAAAATCTAGAAGAAAAAGAAAAAATGGATAAAAAACCTTATCGTGAGTTAGTGGGCTGTCTTTCATACTTATCATCATGTACGAGGCCAGATATTACATTCGCAGTGAATCTTCTAAGCAGATATAGTTCAAACCCAGGACAAATGCACTGGATTGCTGCAAAAAGGGTACTTAGATATCTAAAAGGTACTTTAAATCATGGCTTATTTATTGACTGCAAAGATCTAAAGCTTACTGCATATGCTGACTCAGACTGGGCAGGAGATTTGGATGGTAGGAAATCCACCTCAGGATTTATTTTATTGCTAGATAATGTTCCTATCTCATGGAAATGCAAAAAGCAAACAGCCATAGCATTGTCCACAGTGGAAGCGAAATATGCAGCAGCTTGCTTAGCTGCCAAGGAGATTATATGGTGTAAAAGATTGTTGATAGAACTTGGGATGAAGCAAGAGAAAGCTACTGTATTATACTCTGATAATCAGAGTTGCATTGCCATGTGCAAAAATCCAGTACTGCACGAAAGATCGAAACATATAGAGATTCAAATGCATTTTGTCAGGGATGTAGTTAACAAAGGCATAATTCAGATATGCTATATAAATACTGAAGAGCAACTGGCTGATTTGCTGACAAAGCCATTAACAGAAACAAGACACACAAATCTGAAACACAGATTAAACTGCTGCTCTTATAACATGAAAGGGGGATGTTAAATATTCATGTTATAATGGTATCAAGGCATTGGGTTGAATTCAAGGTTAGAACGAAATTAGTATTTCCTGATAATGACCGATATGTAAAGGTGGAGACAGACTTACCTGTTCCAAAATTGAGCATAAGTGTTGAAGGGAGAGAGAGACGATTAGATCGGCAGTTATTGTGTTGAGCGGCTAGGCCAGAGTATAGGTGAGGGGGAGACTTGTGCTACAGTAATCGGCCTTCAATTGTGAAGCGAAAATACAATTGAATTATTGTCTTGTTCTAATATTATTCTAATAGTATGGTTTTCTAATCGATTACCTTGCTAGCATATTGCTTCAATAGATAAGTTGAAGTTATTCTTAAGATCAATTGTCTATTAAAATTCATAAAAGGTACTTCTGCATCTTGTTCATTTTTTCATAAGAAGAATGTCCAGTTTTCTTTAACCTATGAATTTCAAACATTATGAACCAGGGCAACAGAATCAATTAGCTCTTTGAAACTTTGAGCAAGTCTGGGTAACTAAACCCAGGAGTATCTGCCAGAAAAGCTTTTTATCCCATGATTTTATAAGCTGCATGTGACTATTGGCAATAATGAAACATTCAACATGAAGGACTCACTGCTGATAAGGCAATTAAATGCAGAATTAGCATGAACAAAAAACATGGATGCTGAGATCCAGCTTGATGAAAATTATGATGCTGCTTTGAAGGAGCTCCGACCAATTGAAGGGAGTAAACAAAAGATTTATCATGGTATTTCTCTTGATCTTCCTTCTGTTCATTCTAAAATGTCCTCCCTTAGAGACACTGCTGTCCTTATTAAAGTCTCTAGAACTGGCATTCAGTTGGATAAATTATCCATAAATAATGGTAGAATGTGGTAGCCAGAGAACTGCCAACTTCCTTTTAAAGCTGGGTGTCCAAACATATGAAGCCTATCAAATTTCTTTTCTCAAATGGGACCCAAAACTCAACTCTGAGGGCATGGAAAACTTGTGTGTGGCCTCTACTACACTGCAAGGATTAAACCCTATCTACTGGAGTGAAGAATGCCTAAAGCTACTGTTTAACTCCATTGGAAATTACATTTGCACTGAGTACTCGCCCTCAAGATCCCCAAGAGCTTTCATCCAGCTGGATCTTTCCAAAACCATCCCCACTTCAATTCCCTTCTCTGATGCATTTGGCCAAAACTCCTATCTATCTTTGAGATGGTCAGGCTTACCTCCTCATTGTCAAAGTTGTTTGAAGAGACACTTTTGGTATACAGATTGCCCACAGAGGGATGCAACCTTGAGCAGAGCTGAACTAGATCCACAGAATCCTGATTTAGTTCTAAATAATGACACTGCAAACAAAGTCAATGGCATGCTCTCATCGGGAAAGTCAGTCAAGTCGAGTTTGACTTCACATGAACCTGACCAAAAGTTTCAATGGAATAGGGTCTATGGAAGTAAAAGGAGGATCAGGAATAATCAAATTAAAAGATTGGAAAAGACCTCTCATTTCAAGATCAATAATGACAAGGGGGTCCAACATTCTAACAAAATATTTGATGCCTACAACTCTTCTGGAGTGAAAGTCTTGCAGAATTATGAAAGAATCAAAGACAAAGGGAAAGGTCCAATTCAGCAGAATGAAATACAAACAGAAAAGCTTCATGACTTACTGGATCAGGTTATTGCAGACACAAGAGAAATTTTTTTTTTTTTTTTGAGGGTAAGAAGTATGATTTTCTATTAATAAAAAGTGGCCCAAGACCTTATTACAAAGCGGCCCAGAGGCCTTATAGGAAGAAGTAGCACATGGTCACCAGATAGAAAGAATTAACACATATATAACAATACAGCCACCAAACTAGAGAACCTCAACAAAATGATGCCCCTGTACTCTGTCCAAAGCGCCCTCAACCTCTTCATTATCATAACAAGAGGATAGAGAACCTCCTCTCTGCCCATCCAGTACTATAGAGCATATTCCTTGTACCTTCATTGCAGATACTATGGGAAAACAGTTATATTTGTGGAGCTCTACTAAAAACATCCTTCCAGATCTTGAAGCACCCCGACATATATACCTTGGAAGAATAATTCTTTCAACATGGAGACTCAGAGGCTGGAGGTGCATTCTGAAATTCCATTCTCTTCTCTCACTTAAGTACTATGGGATACTAGTCCCTTTCCATTCGATATGTTCCTGCTACCTTGAAGCACAACCCAGGAGATGCAAGCAAAAACAAAACAAAAAGTACTGGGGATTGCTCACCGTCTTCCACAAGAGAGATACTATGATTGGTCATCCAAAGGCACCAATCAGACCCAAAGTATCCATCACTCCGCTCCTACAGCTGCCTCAACCTCTTCTTTACAACAAAGGTATTTAGATCATGCGCCTATTTCCCAAAAAAGACCAAAAGAAATGAGCTCCATTTCTTGCTATCCTAATTACTATGGGAGGAAGCCTCTTTCATTCCTAGAAGGCTTCATCATGTTAAGGCTTCCAACAAGATCTTTTGAACCCCAAGGATCCGTGGCAGCCCCATCATTACAGACAAAAGATATGGTGAACAAAAAAAAACCTGCTCAATGATATCTACCTCCTGAAGCGCACCACCGAAACATTTGAAGACAGTACCACCACAGACAGTATATGTGTCTATATAGCCGCAGCTACTACAATGAAGAATTACAAGCCTCCCGTCCTGTAACTCTTACTTTCACCATTCCTCTTCCCTGTAATGCAAGAATCACCATGAAACCCTCTCTAGCTGGGATAGAGAAGGGGAAAAATATCCACAAACGATAACGAAGCATGCAACACTTAAGATCCAGTCAATCACTACATATTCCCCATCTGTCGTGACAATAGCAAGAAAACGAGACGTGTATCTGCAGTGAGTGCAGACACAACCACAGTGAGTGCGGCCCTTATGTTGCAGTGAGTGCAACCAGGATCTCAGACTTAAGGCCAAAACCACATAAGAATGGAAATAATACTGCCCGGTGCAAACAAACCAGGTTTGAAAGACCAGATCTGAAAAACCATGCTCCGAAACTGTTTATAGTTCTAGCACTAGTGGAAAAATGAGACTAAGGCAGACTAAGGCAAAAGCTCTAAGCCATCAAGAGCCTTTGCTGCTCATACTAGCTGCTAGCTATTCTCTGTCTCCATAACAAAAGCTAATGGCAAATGCAAAAAGGACACCCCTTACCCGATCATAACTGATGCTTGGGGAAGTTTTGGAAGAAGCGGCTGTATTCCATCGATTCCCTGTTGCAGCAGATCCACAAGCACGGGGAAGCAACCCCCTTTCCATCAACCATAGCCTTGCCAGAGGCAGAAGCAGCCCAATTCGCTGCTCATCCAGCAATCGTTGCAACAACAGGTTTCTCCAAGCAGTCGGGCGGCTGCCGCCTCCGCCCTAGAAATTAGGGCGCAACATTTTTTTCTAGGGTTAATTCGGAAAATTACAAATTGCAGCCACATGATATAGTTGACCATTTGGAACATGCAAGAGTTAAGAGTGTTCCATTAATTATTAAAAGCCATACTTCTCAGCAACCTACCATACTCAAAGGGTTGAAATTATGTGACAAAGTTTTGGCAGAAAGCTTTAAAATTGATAAACAAATTGGGCCAAAAAAATTGGTTTAATAAAAAAAGTCAGTTCTGGACAGAAACTCACAACAGTTTACTATTCATATGGACAAGTCAACCAACTTCAACACAGAATCCAACATTCTAGGTACTTCAACAACTCTTCATCATACTATCTCTGCAGATCTGCCACAATCAAATCAAGACAAGAATGCTAATGAACCAGCCTTATCAGCAGCTGACATAGAGCATGGAAACCTTCAGGAATATTCCCAAGATAATATTCTGGATAAAATTGATTGCTCCAATCAATTTCAGGTACTTGCTAGGTTAAGTGTAGAACAAGAGTCAGATTTATTACTGAGCAATAAAGAAAATCTCTGCCAAGATATTCCTTTGATTCGTAGAGATATTACCCTCCCCTCCCATTTCGAACAAGCTGACCCTTTAATTGACCTTAATAATATGTCTTCCTATTTGCCAAAGACCTCCTCTCCAATATCCAAGGAAATTGCAGAGCAGCTTGCCACCTTGCAGGATGGTTTCATCTTTGATTCTAGCAATAAGGACTGTGTGCCAGCTGGTGAGGCAATTCATGCAGATATTGACATGGAGGAACAAATGACTGTAAAAGAAACTCAGGATCAGAGACTATTGGCAGTAGGACTGGAATTCAAAGGTGACAATATAGACTGCTCGGCCTCTCATATCTCGAATTCTCAAACTGGATGCAACAATGCAGACATATCGAATAGGCAAGTACCTCTCTTTTACAACTGTAATGATGCTGGTTCTAAAGATGATGCCTTAAATTTATTCGAATTTATTCCTGGTGGTTGTTCTGATAATGAATATGATAGTGATAAGGAGAATTGGGGAAATGAGAACTTTCTATCTGATAACTCTTTAGCTAATAAAGTTAAGAAAGACTCAAATCTAAAAAGAAAAAAATTCTTCCTAAACCTGATATTTCTTCATACCTTCATAAAACCCCTGCTGGAAATACCAGGAGTAAAAAGAATAGGAGAAACAGATAATTGGCTGCTCCTTCTAATTTCCCTTTTCTATTTCCATGAAGATTATGACATGGAATGTCAGGGGAATGAAAGGCCCCATCAAGAGAAGGAGGATTATTTCTCAGCTTAGACATTATAAAACTGACCTCATTTTGCTTCAAGAAACCAAGCTCCCCAAGTTTGAAAGCTCTAGTCTTTCTGATTGGATATACCCAGGTGCATTTTCTATCTGGATTGAGTCTTCAGGTACTTGTGGTGGGCTGATTATGATTTGGAAATCTCTGACTCATCTCTCCTTTTATAATAGCCCTAGTAAGTGTTGGCAGGCAGTTGTTCTCTCCATTAACAACTCTAATTTTGGAGTTATTAATATCTATGCTCCTACTTGCCCAAGAGATAGAGAAATATTATGGCCAGAAATTTTATCTTGGATGTCTTCCCAAACTCGTGTTGATTGGATTGTCTCTGGTGACTTCAACAACACCCCAAATTGGGATATGAAATTGGGGAACATAATTAACATGTCCATTAACGAGAGAACTAACTGGGACTCTCTGATCTCTGATCTAAATCTGATTTATGTCCTCTCCTCAACTGCAACTTACACATGGTCAAACAAGCAAAAAAACTCAAATAGTGTTTTCTGTGCTCTTGACAGGTTCTATGTCTTGAACTCCTTTTGTTCCTTTTGGGACAATTGTTATGTGGTCAGTGATGAATCTACTTCTATTTCAGATCATCAACCACAATTTTTACATACTAAGCATTTATTGATTCTACCTAGAGAGGGCAACATTCCATTCAAACTAAATTGTTCTCTTCTCTGCAATGAACAGTTCTGTATGGATTTTAGGAACTACTATCTCTCTCTGCAAAACAATCAGAATACTGTTCTTGACTCTAATGGTCATTATTCTATGAAATATTTCTATTCTAAGATTAAGCAAGCCAAGTCCTGGATCAAGAACTGGTCTCACAAAATTTTCAAAGAAAGAAATAAGCTTAAAGAATGCTACTTGGAGCAAATGAGGAAGATTAGAGCTCAGCTCCAAGATCATCCCTATGATCTAAATCTTCAAATTGGATAAAATCTATTGAAGAAATGGAAGCTAGAAGTTATGCAATAAAATGCAAGATGAAATTTAACAAAGAGATGGATTTTGGGAGTTCTAATTTTTTTTACAGAACTGCCAAGAATAGGTTGCTAAATAATTCTATCCTTCAAGTGCAAGCAGATAATGGTTCAAGCATTGACTCCCCCAAAGTCATCAACATTTCTTTCAGGAAAAATATGCTTCCTTCTTTAATGGTAATGGTAATGATATTAATATGAATAATTCCTCTTCAAAAAGGATAAATTCATCTCTTTGATTAATCATATTTTTCCTAATTCTGGTAATTTGATGGAAGATTCGATTGCTGATATCCCCACTGAGCAGGAAATCTATAAGGTCATCATGAGCTTTAGTAAAAGTAAATCCCCTGGGCCAGATGGCATACCACCTGAATTTTACATGCAATTCTGGGATATTTTAAAGGAAGATATTGTCAATTTGGTACATGGTTTCTGGAGGGCTGAACATTTACACCCCTCTATTTCTGCTGGCTTTATTACTCTTGTTCCTAAAATTGATAGGCCATAATCTTTCCCTGATTGGAGGCCAATCTCATTGACCAACTCCACATACAAGCTGTGTGCTAAGATAATAGCCAACAGGATCAAGCCCTTCCTCCAGGTGAATATCAATATTAAGCAATCTGCTTTCCTTCCCAACAGATTTATATTGAATAATTACATTGTAGTCATGGAGGGTTTACACTGGAATAGAGTGTCTGGCCAAGATTGTGTTCTCCTAAAACTGGATTTCAAAAGAGCCTTTGACTCAGTTCACTGGGATTTTCTCGAGTTTGCCATGCATAAGATTGGCTTCAATTCCAAAATAATATCTTTAATTATGGGGTTAAATTCTATGGCGAATTCTGCTGTCCTAATAAATGGCTCCCCCTCAAATTTCTTTCATCTGTCTCGAGGGGTAAGGCAGGGCTGTCCTTTAGCTCCCTATTTTTTTCTTGTGGTTGCTGAATTGCTCACAAGGGCAGTTGATTTTCACCAAGGCTGTGGGAACATTAAGGGTCTAAATCTTCCAGATAACAAAGGCAGTCTTATTATTTCACAATATGCAGATGACACATTTGCATTTTGGATTCTAATTCTGATAACATTGCTAGATTCTTGGGTATCATAGATTTATTTTCTGCAGCCTCGGGAATTTATCTGAACATTGCAAAGAGTGTGATTGTTGGAGACTCCAGTGAGAAGTATATTTGTGACAGTAAGGTTCTTAATATCCTGCAAGCAACTAAGCTGCTGAGAATGCCATTATCTCTCAATCCTAATATCAAACGGCTCTGGGATCCAATTCTTCAAAGAATTAGGAAGAAGTTAAACACCTTCAGAAGTACATTATCCATGGCAGGCAGAACTATTATTGCAAACTCTGTTCTTGCAGCTTCCCACCTATTTCTCCTCTGCTCTTGTTGCTCCCAAATCCATCTATAATGAGCTGGAGAAAACCATCAGAAATTTTATTTGGGAAGGTAATCATTCAGTAAACTGGGACACTGTCACAAGAGCTAAGATTAATGGAGGTTTAGGATGCAAAAGCTTATATTTGCAAGCTTGTGCCCTGGCAGGTAAATTTGTTTGGAGAACATTATCAGGAAATAACTCTATAGCTTCGATCTTCATTAGGTATTGGATTGATTGCTCTTTCGCAGAAGGTCACCCAAGTGTGAAACATTGTCTTCCTGAGTCAGCCCTTAATATTTTGCATCCTGGCAAAAATACCTCCCCTCTTATGCAAAATATGATTAAAGCTTGGAATATTGTTCAGGGTAGCTTGGACATTCCTGACATGCAAGATCTCAATTTCAATTCATCCTTATTCTGGTCTTCACAGTTTCAAGACAGCAATGGCCACATCCCAGCTTTAAGACATCCGAAAATTTATAGGAAATGGTCTGACTATGGTATTACTCATGTCAAACATCTATACAGGAATGATCATATTATCTCTTGGACCAATCTCAGGAGACTAATCCATGGTATTTCTAGTGACAAAACCATCTTCCTCAATTTCAAATGTATCTTGTCTCAAACTATTAATCTGGCAGGCAATGACAGTGGTTTTCTTTTCAAATTAAATAGTCATGATAAATATAAAGTTAGTTCAGTATATGCCATTCTCAATCAAAGGGATACTTCTGCTAAAGCTAAATTCAAATGTTCTATCTCAGAAAATGAGTGCAAAACTCTATTTGTCCTCCCAAAGTCAATTTTTTCATCTGGTTGATTGCTCACAAAAGTTTCCCTAATCTTGCCTCCCTATCTCAAAGAATCTCGACTGTTCTCCCAGCCTGCCACTTGAATTGCTCTCAAGATGAAACCATGCAACACATCTTTCTAATGCACCTTTCTCTGATGATTTTGATAGAATACCTGGAGTTCCTGAGAGGGGAGGGCAGGAACAAGTTTGACACCATGCTGACATACCAAGAAGCTGCACTCTATTGCAACAGCACAGGGGTTTCAAACTTAGAACCAAGTTATACAATGTCAGATGCAACAACAATGAATCGTCATGGGCTAAGATTTACTACAGGGAAGTTGTGCAGATGTACTGCTTGTTCGGTTTTTTATTCATGTACCACTTGTCATTGACAGATAGACAGCTCAGTAGGTACAGGAAATTATACTACTCTCATAAGATGCTGGCTGATCTATATGGTACACTGCTCCTTCTGATGGCTAAAGAAGACATTCATCAGCTGCTCATGGAAAATGGATCTGAGTTTAACAGTTATAAGTTTGGGACTGACTCAGGCTTCTATTGGGTATACAATGCCATCTTTGACCAAGTCATGAAATCCCCATCAAATCCAGCTTAGCCATCATTCCTCTTTCTCACTTCATACCTGTTCTGCATCTCCATAATATCGTGATAATTTCTTTTGCTCAGTAATTAATCTTGCTTTTGTCTAACTCTTTGCTCAAGCACTTAGAAAGCAATTTTGTCCTTGCAGGAATTAAGAATTCGAATGGCCTGGTGTGATGTTTCTTCTATGCTAAGTTATCATCTCCATCAAGTGGGGCAAAGCAGTACTTTGGACATTTCCTCATGGAAATTCTTCTACACTGATATTTTCTTGCAGTTGGTCTGCAACTATTTTATTTGAAAAACATTATGCAGCTTCTGTTCAAATCTTAATACTTTACTCTTAAGATGTAACTAGTGAGGATGTCTTTTCCCTCATTACATGCATATTTGTATGGTTTTTATTAATTAATGAAAAAAACATCTCTTAACTTCAAAAAGGAAAAAAAAAAAAATCTTCCTTCATTTGCTGCCTATTTGCTGGAAAAATAGTTATATCTATGTGACAGAATTGTGGAAGCAGGATGTGGCAGATTTTCCGTCAGGAAAAATCAAGCAAACTATTTGTTACATGCTTAGAATGAGCAAAATGCGTGTTTGACAACCTGGGTTTGCTAGTAGACAAGCTTTTGTTCTCGATTTGAGTGTTATAGCATATTTTGTTTGGGAAAGAGTATGAACAACAAGAGTAAGGCAAGCAGATTTAAAAAAAGAAGATAGCAATAGCCCAATATTTCAAGAGCCAGTACAATTTATCAAATTTGCAGCAGTGGAGACATATTCAGATCACAGTGCCATGCTCAGATCACAGTGCCATATTTGCATCAGCAGAAGGATTGGCATTAGAAAAGCATCACTGCTCTGCTCTCAAGTATTCATAAAATTAATTTGGTGAAGGTTTGTAGTCCTGAAACAAATGCCTTACAGCTCAATCGAAGTTATCCATACACAACATAGCAAATCACTGTGTTGTCATTTTAACCTGAGATCTGTTGAAGATGAAAGTTGGAAAGCAAGTTCATCTCCATCTTCAAATGCAAGGTTGGTGCCTTGTCCAAGGGAAGGATGTATAGCATGCACAGCATCTAAGATGCAAGATTATTGATTACTTGCTTGATCCATAATAAGACATCTATATCATGTAAGGGTGTATCTTTGTAGTTACAACAGTTCATACTTTGTGAGTACAAAGACTGCTATCAATCACTGCTCTCCATATTGTGCGCCCATTGTCATGAATAGATATGGGACCAAAGAGCTCGGCACGCACAACTGATCGTAATCCATCAGCACATATTATTAAAGGAGCCTGTAAAAAATGTGTTAGCCATCATTTGCAGCTCATATAATATGTCTACTGTAAAATTGCAGAGTCGCCTAGGACTGACAGCCTGCCCCCATAACGTGTGAGATGTGAACAAGAGGCCATGAGTTTAGATATGTTTCAATAACATGGAACAAATTTGCAGTAGATCATTCGGAGCTGGTCCCCTTGATGAAATAAAGTA
This sequence comes from Isoetes taiwanensis, assembly GCA_021234155.1. NCBI lineage: Eukaryota > Viridiplantae > Streptophyta > Lycopodiopsida > Isoetales > Isoetaceae > Isoetes > Isoetes taiwanensis. Next base: position 1,571,818 of record JAJEKV010000056.1, read on the forward strand.
AAATGATGGCAGGACTCTTCATCAGATTGATGTTCCAAGAACCCAAAATCGGTGCTGAAAACTAGACAGTTCTAATGGAGCTGTCTCTATGCATGCCCTCCAATATAAGGATTACAAAATATGTTGACCCCTTTACTTCTTTCATTAAACAAATATTGCATTTGCCTCCCAAAATGGTTGAAACAATGCCTATGAGTTGGCATAAATTTAGCCTTCTAAGATGCCTATAAGTTAGCATAAATTTTTAGCCTTCTAAATACATGTACAATCGTTTCCTCCAATGAACCTTATATCCTGATTAAGAATGGGGCCCCTTACTAGCTGCCTATAGTGGAGATTTTTTGTTTCAATTTATCATACATTGGCTCATCAGATATGGCCTGCTTGCAAAGCTCCCTTAGTTAGTAAAACAACCTTAGTTAGTAATGCAGCATACCTCTGTAGACAAATTTTCATTTCCCTTTCTGAAGTGAGCTGTTGCTCTAGCAGAGTTCTGCATTTTCAAGCTGACAGTCAACCACCAGAGTCTAATAATTTGACAGATAACATTAATAAAGAGTTGGGTACTTGTTCTGCTCTGCAAGCTTCGTTTTTGAATGATAAGGTGCTTTCTCGTGACATACCAGGTGAATTGTTCTCAAACTGCTCTGATACCAACAGTTTGACAAGCTCAATTCCTAAGGAGCTCGGTTTAGTTGTTCTGCTTTGACATATTTAGTTCTCAGTTCTAATAACTTGACAGGCAGTATTTCTAAAAAGCTTGGTAATTGTTCTACTCTGGAATATTTACACCTCAGTTCGAGTAAATTTACAGGCAGCATTCCTTTTAAAGACCTGTGTAATTGTTCACATCTTTCAGATCTACACCTCGGTTCCATTAACTTTACAAACTCCAGAATCTATTGTATTTGGATCTGCATGAAAATGAATTGTTAGACATGATACCTATTGAGTTGGGAGATCCTATATCTATCTCTCTTTGATAAACTACTACTGAATTATGCTCTTTTATAAATGTTAAACTACTTTGATAAATTACTTTACTAAATTGTTTGCTGATCTTTTCTAATAGATGGCTCGCAAGGGGACCAAAGGCATTCACTCGTATTTTAGTAGCAATGAAGGTACGCAGATTACTCCTACTTCATCTGCCTCCACGGCTAGCACAAGCCAGATACCAATGCAAGAAATCATAACTACCCAGACCAGTGAAAATTCTCTTAGCAAGGAAGATGATGGCCGCATTGGAAGAGGTGATGACGTTGAAGTGGATACAGAGGATCTTGTGGAAAAAGATAATAGTAAAAGAGGAAAAAAGAGACCCCGAAGCAATTGGGATGCTGGACAGAATTTTCTCCCTCAATGGGCAGAAATATACACTTGGATTGAGCCCATTCCAAATCCAGATGGTGGTCTACCAAAACGATGCCGATGTGTTTCTTATGCAGCTGAAAATAGATACAATTGAGAAACGTTGGAAAGTTGTATGAGAAAAAGGTAGAAAATGGGAAAAAGGTGAATGTTGTCACGTGGAAAAAGAAATGTAGACATAAAGACAATGAGATACTATATGAGTAGCACAGAGACTGAAAAACTAAACAAGGAGAATGCTGTTTCTATACGCCACATGTTCAGCAAAATCTTGGACAAGAATTTAAGTGCAAAATTTATACAATTGCAAACAGTTTATCATGTGTTGAAGTTGGGAAGGCCAATGACAGATTATCCGGAGTACAAGAGATTTCTCTCACTTCATGGCATTCCCAATTTTCCTGATTCACATTGGTCACGGAATAGTTTGCTAATGTAATTAATGAAGTTATGAAAGATGATCTGAAGGATATTATAAAAACATGTGATTATATTGCCATTGGATGAAGCAAGCGCTAAGGATCATAGTTCTTGGGTTTGTATGATAGTTTATCATGTTAAAGACCATGTGAGACGTGCCAATTATGTTAATGTTATGAGGTTGCTACATGCCGCAAATGCTGAAAATATATTTGAAATTGTGAAGGAGAACTAAACTGCACACTTGGGGTTGTCCATGGTTGACATTGGACGAAAACTAGTTTGTGTTGGTGTGGATGGAGCGTCTGTTATGCAAGGGAATAGGACTGGAATTTGTGTTAGAATTCAAACTGGAATGGCTCCTTATATGTTGGGAATACATTGTATGGCCCACCGCATGGATTTAGCGTTTGAAATTGTGGACAAATTCAAATGTGTAGAGAAGGTGGAAAAGTTGGTAGATAGCGCATATGCATTCTTCAGTCGGAGTTCAAAGAGGTTAGACATTTAGTAATTAGTGCATTTATTGTTGATTATGATGTTTGGCTTAAAGTTATTTCTTGTTGTTTGGCTAATTTGATTGCTGATTTTCTGTTCTAATTCTATTTCTTGTCGCAGGTATAGACTATTCAGAGAAATGTCTGTAGGCTTGACTAAAGGAAGTAAGATGCTGAAGAATGTAAGCATTCGATGGATATCATTATGCTATCCAGCTCAACGGCTTCTCAATGAATATCCAGCACTTGTGGCACTTATGGACAAGCTATGTGTTAATAATTCTAAAGAAACAGAGAAGGCATTGGAACTTCTCACCTCACTTACTGATATTGAGACTTTGCTAACACTAGCAGGTTGTGCATGTTTAATGCAATAACATGACTATAATTTGCTATACTTGTAGGTATGTTGCCAATGCTCAAACAAATGAATATGCTAGTGAAGATGGCAGAAAAACGAACAATATACATTGTCGAGTATAATACAGCTCGAAAGAATATATGCCAAGCCTTGGATGGATTGTATACAATCAGCCCTGAAGTGCCCTATGACAGGGAAAATTTTCAGTTATGGTACAAGCTTATTGATATTGTGTAACGGACCTGGCCACCTAAGGGTTCAGTATACGCATTTGTGTATGGTACATATATGAGTTGTATATGTACTTGTGGCATCCATGCAGCATGAGCTCATGTAAACAAAGGGTTTACAAAAAGGCAATGTTGGAAAGAGGGCTTTTGGCAAACGTGGCTTTTTGCAAGAGAAGGAGCATGAAGGCAGAGAAGGATCGCGCTCCGAGAATTGCAGGATCAAGTGAGGATGCCAGAGCTTGAAGAGACTGCATCAAATCTTTTTCTCAGGTGGGGTTTTGCTTTTGATCAATTGAGGTGTGCTATGAGCTGCCATGATTAGTCTGCACATGATTTTTGCATGCAAATATGATAGATTATGAATTTGTTGGAGACTCATAAGGCTAGAGAAGAAAATCAATGATTGGAAACATCCCTGTAAGGCTGATTTTAAGTCAAGAATGGCTGAATATTACATGAAGAGCACCGATTCAGCATGGAAACTTTAAAAAAGGCGTAATTAGATTGGATCCGGCGCACCGAGCTCTCCAACGCCATTTTGTGTTCATGTTATGTTTTTGTCATTTTGGTTTTGTGCTTTATTTTGTTGGTCTTGTATTTGCTGCCTTTCTCAATTTATTTGCATGTCCTAGTATGAAGCTAAGTCCTCATAGATGGAATTGGGTTGCATTCGAGCTTAGCAGCAGAGGAGATCGGAGCATGAAGCATAATAGTAAGAATATGCATTGTTTGATAATTGTCTAACTATGGTAAAATTCTAAGGTTTGGGATAAAGTATCTTTCTTAGCTCATGGAGATGGGGCTAATGCTGAGAAGTAGTCTAGCACAGATGTAGAGCGTCAACGACCCCTCGGCATCAAGGATTTTAGCATCAAGTTCGCATGTGGATCTTGAAATAGGAATAAGCGGTCATCTGACATCAAGGATTATTGAGATTGAGACGGGTCCACATTGGTACAAGGAGAGCCATGTGAAGCTTGGGGGTTTCTGAATGTGACTATAGCATGAAGTACGACTAGTCCGAAAAGCGAATGTTGTAAGTTTTCAAGTTGTTGCATTGTATTTTATCAAGAGCATCATAGCTAATGGATTCAAAGTATAAACGTTACGGAACGTTGTATTCCTCATGGGAAGATGGTTTCGAGGTAAGTTTTGCATTATAGAAGATGTTAGTATCTTTCCTTGATCAGTAACGTATATAGGTATTGAAGCTACATCAATGACAGTCAGGCTCGTAACTTCCTCCACATGTTTGTATTGTGATCATGATCTTCACCAATGAGTTAGCTACTTCGGCATGGTTAGGTTGTATGGGCAACCTCGACAAGGGCTAAGAGTATGATCTAGGCACATGTTTAATAAATATTGTAATGAACTTCACATGTCATGGTCTTTGCATTGCTCTCTTGTTGTGTCTTGGTATTTGATTATGTCTATTGGAACCTCCGGGGTCGGGCTTCTAGGTTCGGTGGCCTAGGTTGCTCCGGCATGCTCATGTTCATCTGTGATTCTCTGTGGTTCTTGTGCTCTGTGACACCGGGCATAGTTCTCCTGGCAGGGATGCTATGTCACCTCTGTGACTCCATGGTAAGAGGTCCTCGGCGGGACGTGGGGGCTGGGAAGGGTATGCGATCTGAGGTTCACCCCACCAACTCCACCAACGGGGCTCGGAATGTGAGTGGCGGGCATTTTCTCGCTAATCGTGGCCCTGCATGTAGGTCGGTTGAGCTTCCCATTGTCCGGAGCTATGTGTCATGATGGTTTGGTATTTTTTACTATGTCTTTGCTTCTGATGTTCATGTTGATATTTCCTTGGATTATGTTGTCATTGTCTTAGCACTGTACTCACGTACGATTTTCCGTCTGTGTTTATGCTTATCCGAGATTTCCCGAGTATTCCATGCATGCAGTGGCAGCCAGGGATCCCCACTTAGTCACGAGGACTAACCCCAGTGAATGCATGTGCAGTGAGTAAGCAAGGGATGGCAGCAGTGCAGCTGAGGATCGTGGTTGAGCGAAGCTCCTGGGATGAATTGTTCACAATTAGCTGTTATATTTGTTGAGAATATGGATTCTTTGGATGTTAATATTATCTGATTATATTGAGATCATAAGTATTTTGCTTATTGAGTTTTGAGCATGTCATTTCAACTGTGCAAGAGGAAGATTCAATTCTTCACCATATCCAATTGTTTGTCACACCAACCTAGAATTAGCACAATATTGACAAGATCCCGAGTTGCCTAGAGGGTCAACTCGGCAGGCTCGTCACATATTGAAGGCACAAATTCAAAAAGTTTCCTTGCTTATGATTCAAAAGATACTGTTTGCGTGAAGGTACACTCTCGATTAGTGCAGGTATGACCATCGTAATCTTCTATAACATGGATTTACGTTCAATTTGATTGCTGATTTTTCTTATATTGTAGATGTATTTTAGAAAGAACAGAGTGCCTGGTCGTCTTCCAGGTAGAGTTCCCACAACCAGGAATGCTTTCAATGATACAATTGTATTGGTGAGACAAAACCTTGCCGAAGTTGCAAAGGCTTTATCAGCTGAAATCCAACAGCGTTTTCCAAGGGAAGAGTTGTTAGATGTTATGTCCATTGTATATCCACAATTTTGGTTATGCAACAAGCCTGTGGAGAAGGTTCAAAGTGAGTTCAAACGCAGTTTGTCTATTCTCATTGAACATTTTGCGCATGCTTCTACACTTGAAGGAGGATGTGCCAAAAATGTGAACTTCTCTAAAAACCTATCTGAATTTTGATTTATTGTTATCATAAACTTGACATTTTGGGAATAACGAAAACAACAGTTATGTTATGCTATGTTTTGATTGTTTGATTCAAACTATATCTATATGTTCGTTTATGTTCTATTGGTGGTTTGCTAAAAAAAATGCACATTCAATAACTATACACATTTAACAAAAAAGACCTAGTAAATTTAGAAAGAATGTTGTTATATTTACTGTTCTTTAGTATAATTGAATCGCCAATGCTTTGAAAATTAATTTATTGAGTAATACAATAAATTCGCCTTTGCTAATATAAAAAAATCGAGAAATAAAAAATTATCGCTTTTTAAAATTATGACATTTCTACATTTATCGCCTTCATTTCTATAATCCTCAAAATTTTTGAATGTGATAAAGTCATCACTGTGTCCAACGTTATTTTTCGTTTCTTGTTGGAGTCGCTGAATGACGTTTCCTGCAGGTGAGAAATTGCATTTCAAAGCAGCCAGAGTTTGTTTATCTATTTCTTTGTTCTCCTTCAGCTAGAAATAATGCAAAGCAGCATTCAGGTGGAGAGATTCCTTGAAAGAAACAATCTACAAAGGAAGGTTCTTCGTTCTATTAGATTGCAGCAGGGTCCTTTTGGTACGGCGAAGCCCTTCTCTAGTGAAGCTGCTTCAACCAAGCTTCATAGCCCCATCGCAGTATCCGCAAATGATGGGGCAATGGCTGACAGAGAAGGGCAGCGATTACTCTAGATTATTCTAGAGTGTTATGCAGAGATTATCGTAGTGTGTTACAGGATCATAAATTTAGAGCCAAAGGAACGTTATTAGCTAGTAACGGCTGGAAAATCAATGATTACCTGAGAACCAAGGCGTTAAGGATACGTAAACCACTAGTAGGGCTAAATTTCTGGTAATTACCGTGTAACTGTAATCTTACAGGTAAGGTGTAAGTTTCATACAGGTAATCTTGGTTCTTGATCTTCAGACGACGCCGCCATAGCACCGCTAAACATTCTCTTTTGCCAGTGCTCTGCTCGGCTCTGCTCTGCTATTTGGCTGTCTCTGTTCTGCTCAGCTATTCTGCTCGGCGATTCTGCTCTGCGAAGACAAGAATGAGCTCCTAACCCTATTCTCTAGCGCGGCCATAGCCATAGCCGTTCTCGAAGCTTAGCCATAGCGGGATCTGTCAAACCCATAGTCGGACCTGTCAAAGCTTAGCTCAAAGCCGGATCTGTCAAAAATTATTCTAGAACAGAACCAAAAGCAGAAGCAACGGAATAATGGGCTTGCTAAATGAAAGTATCTGTGAAGCACACAACCGGATATGAAGAAACCACGTGGAAAAAGGGCTAAAAGCCTCTGTTATAAGCTTTACAGAAGCGCTTTCGGCAAATCTACGAAGAACTGATGAAGAAACCACTGATTTTAGAACAGAGAAGGGGGAACAGAGAAGCAGGAACAAAATTTAGCCCTACTGTGTCCACATGCGGTAACCCATGGGCAGTCGAGGGTTTCCGGCAGGAAACTGGCGCCTGCCGGTTTCCCACTGGAAACCCTCTCCTACCCGTGGGTTCCCTAGTACATATAAAGAAGTGGCAACGTGTTATTTTGTAATGTTTGTTACGCGTCAAAAGTTTATAATATTAAGAAAAATGGGTGCCTACGTGTTTGTGTATTGAGTTGAGATGGGCAAGACCAATATAACAAACATTTCCAATTCTACGTTGGCAGTCAGGTTTAGAAACATGTCATTAACACCACACCGCTAATAGGATATAGAGAAGGAATGAATATTGTGGATTCAGATTGAAATATAACAAACATTTCTATGTTCTACGTTGGCGGTCAAGTTTAGAAATGTAAGGTGCCGCGTGGAAAGACGAATAAATTCCTCCGCCATAGCCATTTTCCTTTGAAGCTTAGAGCGCCATGGTTTTCATCAAAGCTCCAGATGACAAAAGCTATGCAGATTTTGTTTCAGAATGGATTGACGCTTTACACAGCCATACCAAATGCCTGAAGAATGCCTTGGACGGAAATATGAGCGAGAAAGAGCTAGATGCGCTTGTAAAAGAACTGCAGGGGCATTACGAGCAGTATTATAGGGCAAAGAAATTTGCGGTGAGGCAGGACGTTCTGCGGATGATGTCGCCGGATTGGGAGACGGATCTTGAAAAATCTTTAATGTGGATAGGCGGATTTAGACCTAGTTTAATATTTCATATGCTTTATGCGCAGGCAGGGCAGCAGCTGGAGGCCGAGCTCGCAGAAATTTTAGAAGGCATCGATACTCCGTCGCTGGCCGCCCTCTCTTCCGCGCAAATGGTAAGAATCAATGAGCTCCAAATTAGGGTTAATGAGGAGGAAAAAAATTTAGGGCGCAGAATGGACCAGATCCAGGACGGCATGGTTAATGAGCCCTTTCTCAGCCTTGCAAAACTTCAGGCCGAAGATGAAGCTCAAGATTTGCCTATGATCGATGCTGTTGATCATATGCTTAAACAAATGGAAGAGATTGTTGTTGATGCTGACAAGTTGAGAAAATATGCCCTCTTTGAAATCATCTCCATTCTCTCTACTTATCAAGCTGCTCAGTTTCTGGTTGCTGCTGCTCAGATTCAGATTGCTCTTCGAGAAGTTGGGGAACGAAAAATGGCTCAAAAACTAGAGCACAAAAATGCGTGATTTACCTTGTTTATGAGAATTTCACCAGATTTTTGCGGAAGATAGCTTCGAATTATCTGATCGAATGTATAGCATTTAGTTATAAATGCTATTTTGAGAGTTTGGATATGGATTCATGTACAGTTTCACGCGGTTTCCATAAGAACTTCTGAAATAGTAACTAGATTATATTATTTTATTCTTCTACTATTCTGCCAAAGAGAGGTTAACGCTGTCGTGTTTGATTTGATGCTACTCTATAAGAATATTCTGAAAACAAAACTATTGTTGTTTCAAGCTTTGTTTGAATTGTTGGTGTTTTGTGTGTGGTTTCCTTATTGGTACCATTGGGCAACGTCGATTGCAAGGTGGTTTTAACAAGCACATTCGACTACCATCTAGAGTGGCCTCTAGCATGGTAGATTTGACAATAGAAAGTATCTCAAAATCCTTGTTATGAGAAATCCTTCCTATCTTCAAATAAAGAGCTTCCACTTCAAATCTTTAGCAGGCTTGCCTAACCCCTCATACAACAATTTTAACAATCCTAGCCTGTCCACATGTCAGTGGAAATGAATATTATCCATTGATTTTTCATTTTCCTAATCGGAGGCCTAGGAAAATTAGACGATGGACGATGCCCTTCCGCCAAAGTATGCGATGGTACCTACAAGTCGATTCTCCCCCTCATTGTTTCAACACATCACCAGAAGGGACTCTCTTCCCTTAAGCCTCAAAACGAGTTTTCATCGAATGAAACCAAAGCACAATGCTTAAAAGATGTAAAGGCTTTCTGCCGTAAAATCTTAAATTTTAAATCTATTTTGTTACCGTGTTGTGTCTAGAACAAGGGATTTGGGATGTGGCCAGCCTCTTTTGCCATCTTTATTTTGTTCTTTCCAGGACTTTCTGAGGTGAGGTATCTCACCATTCATGTTTGTAGTTGAAGTCAGTTTGATAGTTTAGAAGCTTACATTGAGGAGAAGAAATATACATATTTGCAGAAGATGAAACACTGTTGTGCTCATGGAACCTGAGGCATTTCAGCGACTTGAAGTACCTAATAATCTGTTTGGTAATGGCGTTGAGTATTTGATTATGGACAAGTTTCTGTTAACCCATGTGGTAGAATCCAATTTCAGCAGTCATTTGTACTGTATTGCAGGCAGAATCAAAGGTCAGACAAAAACTTCCATCAGACAATGCTTATGTGACATCATCATCATCATCTATATATAATACTAATGGAGAAATGTGAGGATAGTCTGTGCGCAATCATGTACATTGATTTTCCAACTCTTATTCTATACTGTGAGATTGGAAAAAATCCTGAAAAAGTGCCCTGGTTCACGGAACGGTTCAGACAAGTAGCCGATAACTAACTTCGCCTGACTTCGTCTGGATTGCTTTTGACCGTATGGCAACTACTAATGTCGCCTTCTTTTTTATTCGAGTAGCTTTTTGGCAGCATCAGGTAATAACCTGTCTATTTTCTTCGAATTTAAACTCCCAAGACCTGCTGTAGTTTCCAACTTCAACATATGTCAAAATTGGTAAAGCGATGGCGATTCCAGGATCCAGGCCTATTTGCCAAGAAAGAAAAGCTTTGTGTACGAATATCCTCCTTTCAAAGGCATCGACTGAATGATTTCGAAGGGATTGCTTAAGAAATCTTAAACATGGTCTCCGATGGCTACAGATGCGACATCTCCAAATATATGTCAGATATCTTTGCCATTATTATGTGACTAGGTATTGTTTTCCATTGTTCATAATAGAGTTTTGACTTTTGATGGAATATCTTGTATAGAAACATTTCGCTCCACTTCATCAAAACCACACTCTAAATCTTGCAGAAGCCAGAGACTAACCAGCCACTGATGTAGACCTGTGTGTATTAGGCTTCTCTATTTATGGATGTTTCTAGAATTGCATTTGGAGCACAAAATTTGCATTTGACATATTGCATCAGATTATTTCCAGGAAACTACATTACTAGCTTAGCTTTTGCTTGAGACACTTATGTCTCAAAAATATTGCACATGTATCAGACAATAAACCCAGATTTATTATATCCTTATGTTTCTCTCCAGCTAACCTTTTCATATTTTCGTGTTGTAGTTGAGAGCATCTTTCCTGCAATCACAACAACATAAATGTAAGAGAAGCATTACATTAGCATGTTGATTCTTTCGGAAAGTAGATTAAATTACAACATTAGTATCGGTTAGAATATTGACGCTCACTATATTTATTCTTTGCTAATGATTTCAAAGCCTTTTGCCATAGATTCAAAAGAAAATCTAGCATTATCTTTTGAATAAATACTTGATTTAGAGACAATACCTGTAACGGTCTTGGCCACTTGACAGTTTAGTATACGTATTTATGTGCGTATATGCATGCTTGGCATACATGCAGCATGTGACAAATATGAACAAAGATTTTGCATAGAAATAGATTTGGGAAAAGGGCTTTTTGCAAACGTGAAGCTATGAGGAGGCAGGAGCTTGGAAGGATTGCACTGGGAGGATTGTCGAAGCAAGAAAGAACGTAGGAGCTTGGGACTGCATCAAAAACTGCATCAATATATTTCTCAGGTGGGGTTTGGTTTCAATTGATGGATTCCATGGAATTGCATATGCTGGCAGGATTAAAGATTTGTAAGGCTATCTGTGGTTAGTAAGAACTCTGAAGATTGCTATTTTATAAAGCTTTATCATGAATCCATCTGAGGCAAAGCTTGTGTTAATAAAACTCTGAAATATGAAATCGGAATTGCAAGAGGGCATGGAAGAACCGATCTGTAACTGCCGGGAGATAGCTAGATTTGCAGAATATAGTGTTAATTTGATAGAATCAGGGATAGGAACAGGTCGAATTGCCTCTAAACAGCTGATTTGGGAAGATTAAGCACCGATTTACCTTGATTAAACCTTTGCCAGACCGGAACTGTGATGAATCAGAAGCTTATTGCTTTGTAGCTGGTTGGTTGAGGCAACAAACCATGTGAATCAGGTCGGAATTGGAGGAGAAGGCCGGATTGGGGCCTTAAACGGGCCGATCTAGCCCGGACACCGTGAATCAGAGGCAAGGGAGGCCTCTTGGAGCTGCCGAAATTGGGCCTGGAAGGGGCCGAAATTGCTCCTAAGAGCTGAGCTGGGGAATTTGAGTGCCGATTTGGCTTTTGAAGGGGCCGATCTGGCCTCAGAAGTCCATGGCCATGCATAGCCAGGCCGGTTGTTCCTAAAAATTCCCCTGTGCAGGTCGAAAGCCAGACCCGGAAATGGGTCTGTGTATTTTTGTTCCCTTTTGTCAATTCTGGTTTTGTTTGTTGTTGCTACTTTTGTCCCTTCCTTCCTTCCTTCCTTCCTTATGTTTAATTAATAATTAACAAGTGATGGTTCCAGGGGAAATAGGAAGTATAAGGAACCCAGACGAAGTATAGATTATTCAGAGGGTAATCTGGGATAGACATGGGTATCAGCAGGGTAAGCCGATGCAAATGCTAAAGATCTCGGGCGGAAATATATGAGTAATGTTAATATTGCTTGAAAATTGCATGTAAAAAGAATAAATGTCTAATGCATGATGAGACAGCTAAAATAAGTGTGGAAATGCTTGCTCCGAGAGATGGGGCTTGCCTTGGGAGCGGCTTGACGAAGTTCGGCGATTACGGTCATGAGATCTTATGGACTTTTAAGTTGGAAGTGCGGAATTCCGGTGTTTTACATTAATTGTGCCAATTAAATTAGTAGCTAAGGAAGTTGGTTTTTAATATGGAATATTAAAAACCTTAGCTAACAATTGTTAAAAGATAAATAAAAGGGTGGAACCTTAAAGATCATGAGAAGTTGGGCATCGAGAGCTATATGAGGCCTATGGACTGTCCAGATGAGGCTATGGAGTGGAAGCTAATGGATTATCCTCATGGGAGAATGGTTCTGAGGTAAGTTTGCATTGTTTGGAATGTTGTTTTTCCTTGTTCAGTGAAGTACATAGGTATGGGAGCTACATCAATGATAGTTAGGCTTGTGACTTCCTCAACATGTTTGGATCAGTAAGTTAGCTACTTCAACATGGGCAAGTTGTACAGGCAACATCAGCAGCAGTATGATCTAGGCACATTTATAGTGAACTCTCTAATGAACGCACATGTTATGGTCTTTGCATTGTTCCACTGTTGTCTTGGTATTTGATTATGTCTCTTGGAACCTCCGGGGTCGGACTTCTAGGTTCGGTGGCCTAGGTTGCTCCGGCATGCTTATGTTCATCTGTGATTCTCTGTGATTACTGTGCTCTGTGACACCGGGCGTTAGTTCTCCTGGCCGGGATTGCTACGTCAGTCAACTCTTGTGAACTCCATGGTAAGAGGTCCTCCAGCGCCCGGGCGTGGGGTGGGAAGGGTATCTTGATACTGAGGTTCACCCCACCAACTCCATAGCGGGGCTCGGAATGTGAGCTGGCGGGCATTTCTCGCGCTAACGGGGCCTGCATGTAGGGTCAATTTGAGCTTCCCATTGTCCGGAGCTTTGTTATGTTCTTTTGGTACTCGACTTTGTGTTTTTCTCCCGATGCTTATGATGTTTCTTTCCTTGTCATTGTCTAGCACTGCACATAGTCTCTTGTATATTTGGAATTGTCTATGTTCTTGTTATCCAAGATGCCGAGTGTTTCCATGTATGCAGCAGCAGCTATGGGATCCCCACTTAGTCACGAGGACTAACCCCAGTGAGTGCATGTGCAGTGAACCCGCAAGGTGGCGGTCAAGTTGATGGTGGCAATGTGGCCAGGAATCGTGCTTGAGTTCTCGAGCTAGCAGTTTCTGTTGATTTGCTCAGTGCTATTGTGCATGTATATTATAACGCATTGTAAATATTGAGATGCTTATTTGCTCAACTTGAGATTGTAATATACTAAGCTTATGAATATGTTGAATGCCTGAACCAGGATTGCTTGTTGAGCCTAAACTGTGGATTTAATTTGCAAAGGAAGATTTAATTCTTCACCTAAATTCACCTGTGCATAAATCTAGTTGAAAGTCAGACAAGATCCCGAGTTGCCCGGAGGGTCAACTCGGCAGGCTCGTATGTGACGTTCCTAACCGACATGCCCTTAGCCAACTGGGCAAAACCATCTAGACGTTTATGAGTAGTCGCTTCTACCCATTTATGCCGGTGTCTCGGGAACGCTCCACAGGCACATTCAAGGATCGAATACTCGAGCGGTCTACCATGGGCCCGTTACAGTCTCTCCCACTAGAACTATGCTCGTCCTCGAGCATCCAAGGCCATACCATGTCACAATGATTACCAAGTCTTTGCAAATTACCCATGCATATAGGCACCCATGGAGACTCGAACTCGAGACCTGCTCTGATACCAACTGTAACGTTCCTAAACGACATGCCCTTAGCCAACTGGGCAAAACCATCTAGACGTTTATGAGTAGTCGCTTCTACCCATTTATGCCGGTGTCTCGGGAACGCTCCACAGGCACATTCAAGGATCGAATACTCGAGCGGTCTACCATGGGCCCGTTACAATACCATCGTACATGTTGTCAAATTATATTCCCATGACATCTGTCGAACTTTATCGTAATAATTGGAGGTAGATCATTTCATTTCTAGATTTGGATACATCAGGAGTTGATGCAGATATATAATTGTTGTTAAGGAGTTGTCATTATAGTTATAACTGACACTTTTCTTGTTTTAAGTGTAGACCCAGATACTTCATTGCCAAACGAATGGAATATCGTCCCTGACATATTGGGCTTTATTGACAAACTGGGGTTCCAGATGTTATCACTGGGGGTGCTCTTACTCTTATGTATGTTAGATGTGGTTCTTAGAGGATGCACACAAGCTTTTGGTTGAAAGGCCAGACCAGAATGTGGTGTTGTGTAAGACGATGATTGCAGGATATGCAGAGAATGCATAAGGGTTAACTGCTTTCGGATGTTTAAAGCATGTTTTACAAGACGTCTGTTGGAGATCTTACAAGTACTATATTCTCGAGCTGCGACTCGCATGACACAACAACGCCCGATGGATGGGGCTTTTCTATTCATCCCAGCAGTGTAATTACAATGGTAGAGAGTGGGTAGCTGCATATCGCAAGCTACCCAAAAAACAAAAAATACAGGGAATATCCAGTCATAACACCTGGACCCCAAAATACAAAAATATATCATAGATGTTTGGCTAGTGTACCTGCCTAGGGCTTATCGCCGGGATTAAAAAACCCCGCCCTTTCGGGTTTTCGAGGAAAAACCCTAGCGATAAGCCCTAGGCGATGAGGCTTTAGACAACGCCGGCCGCTAAACTTCCCAAAAACCCACGCTCCAAAAAGAAACCAACGTCGCGGCAACGCATGCACACGCATAAGACCACAAAACACAATAGAGAAGAACAAAAACCGAAAAAGCGAGGGGGTTGATTAGGCGTGCGTGTACACGCGAACAACATATATAAACAAAATACTTAAGGGAGGGAGGGAGGGAGAGCATAGAACATAACTCAAAACACCGCTGGGCTAAGAGAAAGCGCCGATGAGAAGTCAAGGCTTAATGCAGAAGAAATAGCGATCCCCTAACCGGATGAGAGGCCCAAATGCATGCAATGCATGCGTGCAACGATGTAACTTTGCATGCTCGTCTGCTCGAGAATCGCGATCCGTCGGATCGACCGCATTCTCGAAGCCGCGACCGCATGACACAACAACGCCCAAAGAAGAGAACTTCCCGCCGATCCGGAGATGAAGGCTCAAGAATTGCCCCATAGTGGAGGAATGCCGAGGTAGAAGCGGTAGACGAGAAGGATAGGAAGAGATACGAGAAAGATAGGAAACGCCAGAAGGGATGCGCCAGAAAGGTCAACGCAGGCCAAGGTAGAAGAGAACCGAGAACGATAAGAAACGCCAGGAAGGGATACGCCAGGAAAGGTCAGGTCGAAGAGAAACAAGAATGATAGGAAATGCCACGAAAGGTCAACCCATGCAAGAGGAAGCCCCTCCTCTGCATGAGAGCATAGAACATAACCTGAAACACTGCTGGGCGAAGAGAAAGCGCCGATGAGAAGCTGAAGGCGAATGCAGGAAGAAATAGCGATCCCCTAACCGGATGAGAGGCCCGAAATGCATGCAATGCATGCAGGCAACGCATGCAACTCTTGCATGCTCGTCTGGCTCGAGAATCGCGATCCGTCGGATCGATCTGCATTATTATGAGCACTTTCATCAGTTATGCCTTCATGGGCAAACAATATGATCTGATAAGAATTTTCTGATGATCTTTTCTTGCTTTTTAAGATGTATGATTTTTGCATCTGGCTCCATACCTATCATCAATTGCATATTCTATGGTCTTCGTTAAGCGAGAACTTGAGTTTTTGTTAATATAACTCTGAAGCATGTTGCTGAAGGGACACATGGAGCAAATTGATTTCCAGTGACTAGGCCAGTGTCATGGTTACCCGGAACCGGAACGGGAACCGGAACGGCACCCCAAATTTCAGAACCGGAACCGGAACACTTCAGAATGGGAACATCCAACTTTGGAAAAAAATAAATTTTGAAAATGGATTTGGTGTTCCCATGAGCTAATTAACCTATTGAACTAGTTTTCAATTTCAAAATGTCAAAAGGTGATGTATAATAATGGCCAAATGAAAATAAGGCTCTACCGTGTTACATATTCTTATAATTTTCCGCATAGATATCATCCCTACATCCACTGACATATTTTCTCAGAAGCTCTTTCCCATCCAGCTTCCTTATTAATGCCGCTAAATGAGTGAATTTGGAAGTGTAGGACTGAATACTCTCAGATTTCCCTTGTTTCAGATGATCCCATTCCCTGCGTAACTCACTGTGATAGTTAGAGGGTAAATAATTATTGATCCTGGGATCGCATTCTCGTCTGCCTTGCCACCATGCTTGAGCTCGATCTTTCAAGTAAGTGTCCATGGCTTGCAGTCTTTCCACATCTGTTGCCTGCACTCATTCAAAGAACTTTTTCCACTGACTGATAAAGCTGACAACCTTGACAGGCTTTGTCTTTCCCCCTTTGAAAGACGGCATATCTGCTTTCTCTAACCATTTTCTCAGCTTAGGTGGCGGTGGAGGAGTTACTGGAGGAGGACCATTAGGCAGAGGAGGTTGCGAAGGTTGCAGATAAATACTGGGAGAAAGCGGTATAGAATAGACAACAATTCCACTTGCCTGTCATACTCTTGCTGACTGCTAGGCGTGGGCAATGCTAACTAGGATGCAATATAACCAGCATTAGACAAGGCTTGCTGATATTGTGCTTCAGTAACATTGAAGCGTTGGGCCATTGATCAGATATGAGGATCGATAGGCTCTGATACCACTTGATACGCTTTAAGGAAAACTTAAAGACGTAACTACAACAATTGTATAGACAAGATAAAGAAGATAACAATCTTTAGATAAGAACAAATAGCTTGGTTTCCACAACCAAAGGATTTGGGCATCCAGTTTCCACCCAATCAGATCCGGAAAAGAATTAAGGCAATTTCCAAGGGAATAGAGTGAAAGGAATTGATCACAGCTTATTATCCCCTTCAGCTTATGATCAAACCAATCTCACAATGGTATTGGGCTTAGATGGGCTCAATCACGCCGAGAAAGAGAATGAGAAGCAATCTCAGACTTCACCGAGAAGTATTGGATCAAAAATCGCCACTTGCAACTACTTCTGCTCAACTGGCTGTTTGCAAGTCGGATTTAGGAACAGCGACCAAAAGCTGGGAGTCAGACGCCGGAATTGAAGCCAAAGTTCTCACCCATGCTGGATCTGTGCCGATATCTTCCTCTTATAGTGATCCGCCCCTTTTCCGATCAGATAAAAACGTCATTACCTGCTATTCTGGTTGCTGCCGATTTCTCCCTTTTTGTAAGAATAACTGTTCAAAACTTGTGTGACCTATTTTTGACGTCCCAGGTTATCTCCGCCAAATCCTTCTCTTTTTAGTAAAATTAGTTGCATGTGCCTTTCTTTGCAAATATCATTCCCTTATCTTTAGCTTTAATGATCGTTTAAAATATCTTGCCCCCCATGATATCTTGTAACCATTGGTTTTTAATTCCCCATTGCCTTAATTCTTTTCTTCTGGACCACTCCCCCTAGCATGCCCCCATATCAATAGAATAGAATAGGAGATAACCTTTCTCCTTGTTTGCTAGTTCTAATAGTGCATTTTTTAGTTCGATTTGCTTTTTCCTATTTTATGAAAGACTTAAAAAGCTTCTTTCCTATGTCTGCATTGATGGTGTTTTGTGGAAATCCATTGAGGCACAAAGTATGATGCGAGACATATTACTTTCTTCCGCCCAATCTATAAACGAAGCCAAGCTATAAACTAAGTTTTTAGGGCCCCAAAAAACTCTCATAAGCCAAGCAGGCAGCCATAGCCATGACCATTTTTGGGTTGCCCCTAGGGGGGCAAACCCTTGCTGATGTGGGTTTTCAGCATATTCTAAGCATATGCTAGACATTCTTGGAATATGCTAGAAATTGCTCCAAACTGGCTCTTGCCTGTAAAGTGGCGGTCGCCTCTGTTTGTGGTTTAGCCCAGTCGCCTGTGTTCGAACCGGCAAACCGGCATCAATTCTATAGGAGATCCGACAGTTCACAGTGGTGCAATACAGGGTACGCCTGTGGCAAACTTCTAGATTTGTGGCAGACTTCAGTTGGCATTTTGGCACCAGCTCAGTTGGCATTTTGGCATGGTTGAAAGGTTGGACCAATGATTGTGATCTAAGGTTTCAGCCTTGATTGTGCTCCTCATTGACAAAACAGAAGCAGGGACTAAATCCTTACCCTTTTGTATTAAATCCTTTACCCCTTTTGCATAAAATCCCATCGATCGGAGACATCGGATCGCCATTCTAGAATGGGACGAGCATGCATGTCTTGCATGCATGCGGGCGGCGCATGCCCGTTCTGGTTGGGAGGGCGCGTTTCAGCATCAACATCTCATCGGCGCTTCCTCTTCTCTCTCAGCAGTACCTCTTTCTCTTTGAATTGTTTACAGGCAGGGGAGGGGCTTCTTTCTGCTTGGTTTGGCCAATTTGGCGTTTCTTTCATGCTGTTCTTTTTCGGCCTTTAGCCTTCGTCCTGTGACCTTCGTCCTCGATCCTAGTTTGTAAGGAAGTCCTTTGGTATTCGGGCGGTTTGTTGGTTTCATGCGAGTCCCATTCTAGAATCCCATCGATCCGAGACATCGGATCGCCATTCTAGAATGGGACGAGCATGCATGTCTTGCATGCATGCGGGCGGCGCATGCCCGTTCTAGTTGGGAGTTCGCTATTTTAGGCGCGTTTCTGCATCAACATCTCATCGGCGCTTCCTCTTCTCTCTCAGCAGTACCTCTTTCTCTTTGAACCCACCCTCCCCCCCTTCTTTGTTTATTATATTTGTCGCGTGGCACGCGCGTAATCAGCCCCTCCACTTTGGGAGGTTTGTTTTGTTTCGTTTTTTTTTTTTGTGTTGGTGATGTGCAGGTACAGGTTGGCGAGCGCCATCTGTTTCGTCTTCTCCATTCGTGGGTTTTTGGGAGCGATTTCTCTGCCTTGCGTTTGTCTAAGTACCTTGCCGAAGGTTTATCACTAGGGTTTTTCCTCGAAAACCCGAAAGGGCGGGGTTTTTTAATCCCGGTGATAAGCTTTCGGCAGGTACACCAGCCGAACATCTGTTAGCATTGTATTTTTGGGGTCCAAATGATATGATTGGATTTTCCCTTTATTTTTCGTGGGTAGTTCGCATGTGTGCGGCTACCCACTATCCACCATTGTAGAAAATCTGTTGAGATGAATGAGAAGCAAGTCTAAGTCTGGTTTCATGCGAGTCCCATTCTAGAATGATGAAAGTTTGAAATTAGTTTGAATAACTTATATAATTTTGTTCTCTGAGACGAGAGTAAGCGATAGATTCTAATGTGAGTACCATGTTACCAGGGGAAATCTACCAAAAAGCTAAGATTTATGCGAGCAGCAGGCCCCATGACAGTTGTGGTCCTTGGTACTGTGGTTGTCAAACTGTTCCCTATTCCACATGTTACAGTGGTGAGAATTTTCTGTCGTATTTTAGACCTATAGTAGCAGTTTATTTTGTATGTCTTTTTCTCTTTTAGAATGATCACAATCGATTTAGATTTTGGAAGTGTACATTCTAGTATAGTACTTGAAGAATATGCTATTATTCACAACATGAATGCCTAAGCTCAGCAAAATGCATTGGACCTCTATCATTACCAGCATAAAGTACTGACAACTGCTTAAATGTCTGCCAGTATTGGCTACTATTCTTATTCTTAGCTTAAACGTTTTGGAACGTCCAATCTTATCATTCCTCGCCATATCTCATTTTAAAACGTTTGGCATTCTCTAGTCTCATTATGTGCATGGTTCTTGAAATAAACAAGATTGTTTGGGGGTATAATGTGTTTAACAAGTGTTGCCCTATGCAGGTTGGGCCGATTCCTCTAGGGCTCCCTTCCTTTTCAATTGATTTTCCTTTTGAGCATGCTAAAGAGCTTGTGAGTGTAGCTTTTGTAATTACTAGCGTAGCAATCCTGGTAAGCCATAGACATGGTTTTCAATGGGCCAAAGCCTTTGTTTCTTTATTCTATTGTCTTTGATGAATTGACTATCTGACAGGAATCTGTGGGTATTGCAAAAGCCTTGGCTGCGAAAAATAACTATAAGCTTGACTCTAATCAGGAGGTACTTTGGCCCTCAATGATTTATAATATTTTATTGTTGCCAATTCCTAGAGTCGCTTATGCACGTGGCCAATTTGAAAGAGAGGACTAGGGTACTACTTACTTTACAGTTGATGCACGTGTCCAACTTGAGAGTGAGGACTAGGGCACTAGTTGCTTTATAGTTTTAGTTTGCGCAAACTCTGCGCTGACCAACTTGAATGGGAATTTATTGTCTTTAGTAGCATGCCTAAAGATCATATCCTAAACAAGGTTTTATTGTTTTTCACTTTGCACCAGCTTTTTGGATTGGGAGTTGCAAATATATATGGGTCATTCTTCCATTCATATCCTACAACCAGTAAGCTATAAAGCTTCTCCTTTATGTTGTTCCTTTTGTTCTTCGATTTTTTCCATCTCACGTTCCATCAAGTTGTTGTTTGTGATGCACAGTTCCTAACACTTTATTTCATATAGAAATTGGTTCTAATTCTGTCATTGAATTATTATGATTATTTTGTATGCATTGCAGGTTCATTTTCTAGATCAGCTGTCAATCATGAAACGGGAGCAAAGACTGGGCTCGGTAGGATTATTACGGGTCTAACTCTATGTATTGCCCTATTATTTCTGACCCCCCTTTTCCAAGGTGTTCCTCAAGTAAGTCATTATGGCTTGTTGTAGACGAATTATTGTTGTGAAAAATATCTCTACATGCAGACCATCAATGCAAACTTTTCTTTTCTCCTATGAAGCTACATTGACTTCCTTAGAATGTTACGCCATGTGCTCCACTTGCATGCATGTATATATATAAAAGAGGTTAAATTAGGTGCAACTATTATGTTTTGGTGAAGCTACTCTTTTTGTTTGGACAATATATTTAAGCATTTTTTATAACAAATGGGTTTCAGCATGTTTTGAGATTTTTTCACTTCTGAGACACATTCGTCTTAAGTTTTCTAATTTGTTTTCTATTGCAGTCTACATTGGCGGCAATTGTTATGTCTGCTATTATAGGACTGGTATGTATTCAGAATTAAATAACTGAAAAGTGCAACAAAGAAGATTCTGCAATTCAATGTTGGCATAAAGTAGATACCTCACATTATTGCAGATAGATTCTGATGCAGCTATATTCTTGTGGAGAGTGGATAAAATGGATCTCTTGCTCTGGCTTGCCGCCGCTATAAACACATTATACTTTGGCATAGAGAGTGGGGTCTTGATTGGGGTATGTTGGTATCTAGATCCATATGTACAGTTCTGATCCTTCCACAATCAAAACAATTCATGGCATTCGTACTTTTATGCTAGTAGGTCGGATTGTCTCTTGCTTTTGTCATTTACGAATCAGCAAATCCACACATTGGTAAGCGATTCCACCTCACCGAAATGGAGCAAGTTTGAATGTTGTAGAATACAACGTGGTTTTCTCTAAATTCTCTAAATTATTTTTTTGTCGTCTAATTTACAGCAATCCTCGGCCGCCTTCCAGGGACAACAGTATACCGAATGTCAAACAATATACTGATGCCTATACTTATCATGGGATTCTGGCGATACAAATTGATGTACCAGTTTATTTTGCAAATATAAGTTTTATCAAAGACAAGTAAGCCACATGGTTATGAGTAGTTTTAGTAGTTGCACCTGTAATTGCCCTGAGTAATTGCCCTGAATTAACTTGTTTTCTTTGATTTACAAGACTGCGAGAATATGAACTTCATAAAATGGCTTCCTTTAAAGGTGCTCATATTAGCGATGTCTGCTTCGTTATCATTGAAATGACACGTAAATATCCTTTCTTTTTGGAATTCAAATTCTTTGAAATCTTTGTCAAAGGATTATGTTGCACTACTATTGTTGAGATGATGCATACATCCATCATTTCTTCTCCAATAATCTAAATCCTGTTGTGTTCATATAACTAAATGTCTATGTAAGTGCATTTTTTTTGCTGTGTGTCATAAAAAATGCATTGTCCATTTGTCTGCAGCTATAACTTATATTGACTCAAGCGCATTGCATGCCATCAAGGAACTCCATCAGGAATACAAGGCCAGAAATATACAGGTACGAAGTTTTTGTTCACGTAAATCGTTGTTTGCATCTATGAGGCTTATTGATTGGTTGATGCTGATCTTTTATCCTCCCTTGATTATGCAGATAGCATTCTCTAACCCTAATGACAATGTGATGAAATTATTTGCAAAGGCTGGAATCCCTGAACTGATAGCAACTAGTAAAAACCATTTTGCGATCAAGAATGCGGGGTAAACAATCTGAATGTAGGGTAAAACGACAAGAATGCTGGGTAAAACAATCAAGAATGCTGGGTAAAACAATCAAGAATGCTGGGTAAACAACAAGAATGTAGGCAAAATGCTGGAGCGACAGTTTAACAACGCCATCGAAGCATCAAGATATTTTTAGTAACATTCTTGGGATTGAAACAATTCCATATGACATGGCGCTATAGGACAAGAAGGCAGGATGGTTTTTAACCAGTTTTTACGTAGTCGAAAACTCTCTATGAAACCCAACTTCTTCACTTTAGGCCCAAAAACTAAAGATGATGGCAGAAGTCAATGGTAGCGTGTCATAACTGTTGTGCTTGGGAGCTTATGATAACTATGGTACTTGGCTACACATCTGATGTTAGGTTCTACAAAGTTGTGTGTAAAAGGTTTTGGTAATGAGCCATTAGTGAAGATGGTTGCTTGTAAAAATACAGGACGACTTTGTGGTTTGCATATATTGTATTTCTTGATTTTCAAAATGACCATTAGTAGATCAAGTTTTAGCTTTACATTTGCCTTCCCAAAACGACCATTACCAGATATTGTTATGTTTAAACAGATATTGTTATGTTAATAATTGACAACAAGCTTGTGTAGAATAGTCTGTTATGTTTGTATAAATTAGTCTGTTCTGTTGTTAATTAATATATAGAATACAATATATAGTCCACAGAGACCAATAGGTCGTGTGAAAGCTCCATAAAAAGGAACTTTAGTTTAGCATAGCAAGCAATTGGTAAAAGTTATCTTAATTTAACCCCGTCATCTAAAGGTTAATGTCATAGTTTTTGCCAGAGGAAGAGAGTGTTGTTCAAATTCAACTCTTTGGAAGAATATTGCGGTGCAATTGTCATTTTTATGTGACTGAATTCTAACGTGAGTAAGAATCTTAATTGTTTGTTATGATGTAAAAACAATTGTTCATTATAGATATGTTGTTCGTTGCCATAAAAGACTATTGTCAATGAGTAATGAGGCTTGATAAGTACATGTTATATTAGGGTGTTGTGTGTATGAAAGTTTTTATGCATGCTAGTGCAATGTTTTTGAGTAATTTATAAAAATAGTTATTACTGAGTTTTTGGGTTTCCTCTAGGGGGGAAACCTTCTCTCAAGTGGGTTCGTTAGTGGGCGAAGCTCTTCTTACCGTGTAACCAGTAGCCGGAACAAAATCTAATGTATTGATCTGCGAGAATTGCATTCCAGGTCCCCATTATAATCCCTCAAAGCTCGAGCAACTTTTTGCAGGGTTTTCGATCGGCCTGAGTGTCTATGCTTAGGCTCTGCTTGTTCGCACACAGGGAGGCGGCATCATCCTTGTGTTTATCGGGGCAGAGGCCAACGTCAAATTTTACAGGATAAGGATGTGGGAAAACTTGCTTGACCCAAATTCTCGTCCCATTCCTTTTATCGTAGTGGCGATTTTGGAGGCATGGCACATGGCTCTGCAAATTTTGGAGGCATGGCACATGGCCCATGATCTAAAGGTTAATGTCATGGTTGATTGATTGTAAAAACATGGCTTTGAATTGAAGTATGATTTAAGCCACTTCACCCTCGGGACACGGAGGGCAACCCTCTGTGCATAGCACCTTGTTTGTCTAAAGGCTCTAGTTGGGGATGGCTTTCCAGCTCATGCAGGCTGCTTCTTAGAAAAAACCAAGCTTTTGCTTGCCAAGCTTATGCTCTAGGGAAAACAAAGAATGTGAAGAATAGGCTTTTAGTTTCGGAATAGGGTTCATTGAAGTAATTCTTGAGCTAGGGAAGGGTGTCACAGGTTTGCCCTATTTTTGCATGTAGCAAGGCTTTGAAATCCGACCTAGGACCTACAAAAATGATTTGGAAGGGAGGAGGGATGGGAGATGCTGCTGCTGTTTTGAAGATGGGATCTATTGTTCTAGCAATTTGGACGATGTTGCGTCTTGAATTGGAATTAGAAGAAAAGTTTTAGATAACAGGTTGTGATGATGGAACCTCGTCGCATTTGTATCTCATATAACATATGCATATATCGGAATGCTACCTTAAAAAGTTCGACTTATATGCCATGGTGCTAGATTTGTTTGACTGCTTGCTGCTCCACCGAGACCTGGGATGACTAGATTCATCCGTTGAAAAAGTAACTTCTGATTTCTGGAGGTAAACTCGACAGATCAGGATCAGAACCAGGATCGGCAAGAAAAATGAGGGCATACAGAAGTAGGACCAGAGGAACGGAACAAGGCCCTCAACTTGTTTGGCTGCAAAGCTTCGCACACATCCTTGCCCAATTCCCTGTTCATTCTCGTATGGTTGTGGAGCACCGTTCTTGGGTTGCAACGCAGTGCATGATTGTATTTTCCAAAACATTGGTGTTGTACCTCCATTTGCTGCCTCACACATAAGTCCGCTTCTTGAACTTGCATTCCCTTGAGATATTTGCAATTTTAGATCATTGTATTTAGGTTTGAAAACCCTAATTTGTTTCATGTCAAAATACTTTACTTTTATTTAACATGATCCATCACCAAAATCTTATTTTTTATTGTCGCTGAGCCATAGTTCCAACCCAAATGTAGTTTCTATGACATATTGCTTATCAACTAGATAATCCCTGAGATGATGATTCTCAACTTTGGATGATTGTGCCAATGATCAAGTGAGGTTTCCTTAATGTCCGCATCCTAGCACCAATTTGCACATCAATTTTGAGTTCATGGGCAACCCCATATCGTGGCTTTACATTAATCATATAAATAAAGGAAGTTGAGCAGTGCATTATTTCAGCCCTAATCACTTTTGGACCAGCCAATTTTTACTTTTACTTTTCCTTTTGGCCATGTCTTCTTTCAAGCCACATTGGTGGCGTAAGAAATTCCCATGGAAACGTAGCTTCTATGCAAACATTTACAAGTAAGATTTTATGAAGATGAAGCTAACATATGTGTTTTGTCAACTATGTTTTGTATTTATTTTTATTTTTATTTTTTGATATTTTTTGTTTTGGTGTGTTATGGGATTTGTGCTACATTTAATGTTTCATATGTTATTCATGAGTTTGTCCATGTTTTTTGATTTTTTTTTTCTAAACCAAAAAACATCACCCATAGCATACCATAACATAAACAATACATACATGGATATGGAAATAACTTCATGAAATCCAACAGATGCATCAATTTAAATGGAAAATATTCAATATAGGAAAAACACAAGCTAGTGTGGAACTAGCATATTGGAAAATAGGCTTGTCGTGCCAAGAGCCAAATCCTACATAATGTTTCATTGATACGTAATTGTTACCTTCAAAAACACATTGCCATTCAATCAAACAATATGCCTATGTTGACCAAACCTGGGAGATTTTGGTCCTGTTATAACAAAAAAGATAAGTGTACTATGTACTTGCTTTATCTGACTGTATTTGCAAATGAAAACTACCTACATACCCAAAGTGATATTGAAACAACCCAATTTTTCAGGTTGTATCAAGAAACTCACACCTTATTATTTGCTCTCGATAATACATCTCAAGTGGATTGTTTGTCAATTACTCTGCTCTTCAATTCTTGTATCTTCATCGTAATAATTTGTCCGCATTTTCAATTAAACGAGCTCCAGCTTCATTGAACCTTTTCATTGAAGCTCGATTTGGACGGATTTATTCCGAGCAATTTGCACAAGTTGTACATGTCCACTTTGCTGAGGCATGACAGTGATGTGCAATATATAGATTGGTACGTTTGTTGGTTGTTTTGATGGAACAACTTCGCAGAATACCTTTATACATTAGGAAGAATACGGCTGCAAACTTAGCCTAAAATAATACAAAGCAACTCCTATTGCTGCAAACTTAGCCTGAGTGAATGCTTTGTCCTTATAAGTCGCATTTAATTAAAGTGAGTCTAATCGACCCCCGCTTTTTGCACCCTCTTATTCTATATGAAAAGAACATGCAATTTATTTTTGTTCTATTTATTTGTTGTTCGAACTGATTTTTCGTGTGAGGTTTTGTCCTTCCCTAAATACATATCGGATGGCGAGTCTAGAATACCCCAAGCACAATAAAAAACAAGGAAACTGCTTACACATTCAAAATATAATGATCGTATTTGAAAGAATTTTTTATTCATAAACGAGATGGTTACAAGGTATATTATAGTGGATGAAGAGCCCATGGTGGTCATGCCATCATAATGGTAACATCCTCGTCACACACATTCCACCTAATAGGAACAACTGAGCGAGCACCTTCCGAACTTTTCCAAGCTTTGGAGCAACTTGAAGAACATGGAAAGCTTCACGAGGAGGGCCTTTCGAGCCACGGGCTAGGTCGTCTAGGCGATTTCTCCAACTTCCTTCTGTATTCTTTCTTCAATTGCCGGGCCGAAAATGCTTGCTCCCCAACCTCCATGGATGTCATGTAATGCTCGGAGTATTCTTTGCGCACTCTGAACCTCAAAAATCTTCTTCTTTTCCTCGGCAGTAATTGTAGCACCTGTGATCACGAGCAAGCTTATTCCAAAGCCTTGGCAACAATGTCTGATCGAAAGCTGTGCCAGGTTCTCTGTTATCTAGAAGAGAGGAATTGCATAATTAACAATTGTGCCATTGGCAAAAAATAATGAATAAAAGGGTTGCAAAACTAAAATAGGTGGTAGAGCATTCATTTCATCATTTGGACAAGCAGTGGCTTTCTTGACTCGCGAGTCGAGAATAGCCCCTAGAACAAAATAGACAAGGATTTTCATTACAGATAATATTATAGATTATATAAAAATTACAGAGTCATTTTTTGACATTTTTATGAAGTTTCTTTGAGAACACTGAATTATTGATCTTGTTGACTATAATATTTCACATCCATCGCCCTCATGATTTTATTGCTCTTCTGATCCACCACCTTCAGATTCGGATAGTTCCTTATCACATCGTCCACCAGAATGGAGAACAAGGAATGAGATAATAAGACAACCAGTTACCTTTTTCATACTCTTCAGGCATTTGCAAATTCGAGTTATGATAGCACTTGTAGGCATTGTCATCTATGAGAATTGTGTTGTGCTTCCCGAAATCAGGATAAGCTTCATAAACTCCTTCGAGCATGTTAACCATGATAGACTTCCTTTCATGATGGCCGGATCAAGGTCATTCATGTGCTTTACCTTTTCATTGCCCCACACGAACTTAAACTTCAATAGGGGCAGCCCAAGTACAGATAGAACATTCACAAATGCCATTGAAGACCAGATGGCTTGGAACCCCCTCTCCGGTCACCACTCAATAATTTCTTTTACTTTGGGTCGAGGATATACCACCTTATTCTATGTTTTCGTGCCCTCTATGAGGTGTTCAACTCTGGGACATGACCAGCTTGGTACATTGCAGCCAAAACCCTGTTGACATACGAGCTTTGTGAGGCCATCTGGATCCCAGTTGAAGTTTGGCTCCGACCAAATTTCTTGTCCAACTTCCAGAGCTAGGATCATGATTCCTTTATTGCTATTGCCTTCACCTGCCTCTGTTTGCGAGCATGTAGCCTCATTTGTGTCATAGTCCTTTTTACAACATGCTGCTGACTTGCATCGGAACCATTGTAAGGTGTGGTCGACCACAAGGAATTGGACTCAGATACTTGTGATTGCGAAGCTGATGGCGATGGAAGTGGACCAAAGTCCTTGAAATAACAAATGCTATATGTCAGTAATGCTCAAGCTGTGAGTTATCAATCGGCTTTCTTGACTCGGGAGTCGACAAAGACCCAAGGTCATAAAGGAAGGAACGTAAGACGTGTGTGGGGGGAGGGGGAGGGGAGTCGAGAAAATCCCACAAAACCAGAATACTACCGAAACCCAGAGACAGAAAAGCATGGAAATACTCACCTCGCATGGAGATTCTTTATTATTTGTTCTGTTGTGAGCTCATCTATCCTTTTGATGTGTTTGTCGTTCTCTTCATTGCCCTGGCTATTGGCTTTCTTGTTTTTCGATTTGCTATCATCCTCCTGGCTCTTTCCACCTTTCTTTCTATTTTCAAAATGATCTTGTAGCAGATCCAAGTATGACTTGATAGTCTCAACTAGTCCCTTGTTTCCAGCTACAGATATTGGCTTAATTCTAAGTAGCATAGCCCCTTGGGAGAATAGGTCGTTCATGTACCACTCACACAATTTGATCTCCCTCGACCGAGCTTGTGATAAAGTACTTGATAACCCTCGGCCATATAGGAATCTTGTGCATTGGACCTGTAGCACCATCAGTGCTGACCTGGTCAAGCGAGGACACATCCTCCATAAACTTTTCGCGCTTCCAGGGTTCCATCTTCCCTTGTGATATCATGAACTTATCTATGTAATAGTACTCGCTTGACCACCACTTGTCGAAGTCCAAAAGCTTGTTGAGAAACCAAAATCAAAATAACGTTTGCAAAACTTGGTGACTTTGATAGGCCAGCCCTGCACTCACGTTCTAGCTCATATATAGAATACAAGATTTTCTTGTTGAAATTAATATCTATTGCACACTGTGAGACGACATTTGTCTGATTATTGGTTTCACAGAAGATTAGGAAACTGAAAGTACCCAGATCCGTCATATCCAAGCATATCCTGCACCACTGTGCAAGATTCGCCTTATCATAGAATAGGATCAGGTCTTCAATCATATTCATGGCAAATAAGGAGATATGCCCAGGTGGTAGGGAACTATCATTTGTATTAAATAGTACGACCGGAATGAGATAATAAGACAACCAGTTACCTTTTTCATACTCTTCAGGCATTTGCAAATTCGAGTTATGATAGCACTTGTAGGCATTGTCATCTATGAGAATTGTGTTGTGCTTCCCGAAATCAGGATAAGCTTCATAAACTCCTTCGAGCATGTTAACCATGATAGACTTCCTTTCATGATGGCCGGATCAAGGTCATTCATGTGCTTTACCTTTTCATTGCCCCACACGAACTTAAACTTCAATAGGGGCAGCCCAAGTACAGATAGAACATTCACAAATGCCATTGAAGACCAGACGGCCACTTGGAACCCCCTCTCCGGTTACCACTCAATAATTTCTTTTACTTTGGGTCGAGGATATACCACCTTATTCTATGTTTTCGTGCCCTCTATGAGGTGTTCAACTCTGGGACATGACCAGCTTGGTACATTGCAGCCAAAACCCCTGTTGACATAATGAGCTTTGTGAGGCCATCCGGATCCCGGTTGAAGTTTGGCTCTCGACCAAATTTGTTGTCCAAGTTCGAGCTAGGATCATGATTCCTTTATTGCTATTGCCTTCACCGCCTCGCTTTTGCGAGCATGTAGCCTCATTTGTATCATAGTCCTTTTTACAACATTTGTTGACTTGCATCGAGAACCATTGTAAGGTGTGGTCGACCACCACGGAATTGGACTCGGATACTTGTGATTCTTGAAGCCGATGGCGATGGAAGTGGACCAAAGTCCTTGAAATAACAAATGCTATATGTCAGTAATGCTCAAGCTGTGAGTTATCAATCGGCTTTCTTGACTCGGGAGTCGACAAAGACCCAAGGTCATAAAGGAAGGAACGTAAGACGTGTGTGGGGGGAGGGGGAGGGGAGTCGAGAAAATCCCACAAAACCAGAATACTACCGAAACCCAGAGACAGAAAAGCATGGAAATACTCACCTCGCATGGAGATTCTTTATTATTTGTTCTGTTGTGAGCTCATCTATCCTTTTGATGTGTTTGTCGTTCTCTTCATTGCCCTGGCTATTGGCTTTCTTGTTTTTCGATTTGCTATCATCCCCCTGGCTCTTTCCACCTTTCTTTCTATTTTCAAAATGATCTTGTAGCAGATCCAAGTATGACTTGATAGTCTCAACTAGTCCCTTGTTTCCAGCTACAGATATTGGCTTAATTCTAAGTAGCATAGCCCCTTGGGAGAATAGGTCGTTCATGTACCACTCACACAATTTGATCTCCCTCGACCAAGCTTGCGATAAAGTACTTGATAACCCTCGGCCATATAGGAATCTTGTGCATTGGACCTGTAGCACCATCAATGCTGACCTGGTCAAGCGAGGACACATCCTCCATAAACTTTTCGCGCTTCCAGGGTTCCATCTTCCCTTGTGATATCATGAACTTATCTATGTAATAGTACTCGCTTGACCACAACTGGCCGAAGTCCAAAAGCTTGTTGAGAAACCAAAATCAAAATAACGTTTGCAAAACTTGGTGACTTTGATAGGCCAGCCCTGCACTCACGTTCTAGCTCATATATAGAATACAAGATTTTCTTGTTGAAATTAATATCTATTGCACACCGTGAGACGACATTTGTCTGATTGTTGGTTTCACAGAAGATTAGGAAACTGAAAGTACCCAGATCTGTCATATCCAAGCATATCCTGCACCACTGTCCAAGTATGCCTTATCATAGAATAGGGTCAGGTCTTCAATCATATTCATGGCAAATAAGGAGATATGCCTAGGTGGTAGTTCCATACCATTGGAGCTCTTGTGACCCAAGGTTACCAAATAAGTGGGGAACTATCATTTGTATTAAATAGTATGACCGGAATGAGATAATAAGACAACCAGTTACCTTTTTCATACTCTTCAGGCATTTGCAAATTCGAGTTATGATAGCACTTGTAGGCATTGTCATCTATGAGAATTGTGTTGTGCTTCCCGAAATCAGGATAAGCTACATAAACTCCTTCGAGCATGTTAACCATGATAGACTTCCTTTCATGATGGCCGGATCAAGGTCATTCATGTGCTTTACCTTTTCATTGCCCCACACGAACTTAAACTTCAATAGGGGCAGCCCAAGTACAGATAGAACATTCACAAATGCCATTGAAGACCAGATGGCCACTTGGAACCCCCTCAACGGTCACCACTCAATAATTTCTTTTACTTTGGGTCGAGGATATACCACCTTATTCTATGCTTTCGTGCCCTCTATGAGGTGTTCAACTCTGGGACATGACCAGCTTGGTACATTGCAGCCAAAACCCTGTTGACATACGAGCTTTGTGAGGCCATCTGGATCCCAGTTGAAGTTTGGCTCCGACCAAATTTGTTGTCCAAGTTCCAGAGCTAGGATCATGATTCCTTTATTGCTATTGCCTTCACCTGCCTCTGTTTGCGAGCCTGTGTGTCATAGTCATTTTTACAACATGCTGCTGACTTGCATCAGAACCATTGTAAGTTGTGGTCGACCACAAGGAATTAGACTTAGATACTTGTGATTGCGAAGCTGATGGCGATGGAAGTGGACAAAGTCCTTGAAATAACAAATGCTATATGTCAGTAATGCTCAAGCTGTGAGTTATCAATCGGCTTTCTTGACTCGGGAGTCGACAAAGACCCAAGGTCATAAAGGAAGGAAACGTGTGTGGGGGGAGGGGAGTCGAGAAAATCCCACAAAACCAGAATACTACTGAAAACCAGAGACAGAAGAGCATGGAAATACTCACCTCGCATGGAGATTCTTTATTATTTGTTCTGTTGTCAGCTCATCTATCCTTTTGATGTGTTTGTCGTTCTCTTCATTGCCCTGGCTATTGGCTTTCTCGTTTTTCGATTTGCTATCATCCTCCTGGCTCTTTCCACCTTTCTTTCTATTTTCAAAATGATCTTGTAGCAGATCCAAGTATGACTTGATAGTCTCAACTAGTCCCTTGTTTCCAGCTACAGATATTGGCTTAATTCTAAGTAGCATAGCCCCTTGGGAGAATAGGTCGTTCATGTACCACTCACACAATTTGATCTCCCTCGACCAAGCTTGTGATAAAGTACTTGATAACCCTCGGCCATATAGGAATCTTGTGCATTGGACTGTAGCACCATCAATGCTGACCTGGTCAAGCGAGGACACATCCTCCATAAACTTTTCGCGCTTCCAGGGTTCCATCTTCCCTTGTGATATGAACTTATCTATGTAATAGTACTCGCTTGACCACCACTTGTCGAAGTCCAAAAGCTTGTTGAGAAACCAAAATCAAAATAACGTTTGCAAAACTTGGTGACTTTGATAGGCCAGCCCTGCACTCAAGTTCTAGCTCATATATAGAATACAAGATTTTCTTGTTGAAATTAATATCTATTGCACACTGTGAGACGACATTTGTCTGATTATTGGTTACACAGAAGATTAGGAAACTGAAAGTACCAAGATCCGTCATATCCAAGCATATCCTGCACCACTGTTCAAGATCCGCCTTATCATAGAATAGGGTCAGGTCTTCAATCATATTCATGGCAAATAAGGAGATATGCCCAGGTGGTAGTTCCATACCAACTCTTGTGACCCAAGGTTACCAAATAAGTGGGGAACTATCATTTGTATTAAATAGTACGACCCCGAATCCAAGTTTGTGCTTAAGAAATGTCATGGCACGTTCAATAAAGGGTTCAGGGGCTTTCTAGATGACTTCTTCTTCTTCTTTTCTTTCTCATCATCTGCATCATCATCCTCGTGGCCCTCTGAAAGGACATACATGCACAGCTTCACGAAAGTCTTCCACTTTTCTGAAGGAGCTTTATTTCCTTTAGGGCGCTGAGGACAACCCAATGCCTTCTGTTGTTGCCAAGCGTGTGTGGTCTGATCAGGATACAATCTGCAATCAAGTAAACAAAGTCAGTTCAGTCATCCCACAGAGTGAATAGACCAACAAACCAGGTCTCAACCACACCTCTGAAAGTATGAAAATCAATACCATTTAACACAACTACACAAGAGTCCTATTTTGTCCGACCGTGTAAAATGGTATGGATCTTCATATTGCAAAAATGCATTAGCCAAGGGGAAGGGGCTTTCTTGATTCGCGAGTCGAGAAAGTCTTACAGGGAGGCAAGTACAGACGACCTGGGGCCTTTCTCGACCCGCGAGTTGAGAAAGTCTCACAGACCCTTCGGGGCAAAGAATTTTTTAATCCAGACAGTAGTATGTCTGATGCTCTCCTTCTTTGGTCCTATAGGCCGATTGGCCTATGTGGATGATAAAATCATTTAATTCAATTCAATTTATTCTCTTTAGAGGAGGCTTTCAAATTCATCTATTTCTAGTTATTCCAAAGAAAAAAGATTTGAGAAATAGGAAAAATATAGTTCATCTAATTCTGGGGGTAAGCTAGCTAAGTTTGAGCTAAACAAGCTAAGGCGGAAGGAGAGTAATGCTCAAGAAATCTGATGGATTGGTATGGTTCTACCTGTTGATAGTCTCCAATACAGGGCCGGCCTGCATTGACTGATCATTGTAGCCAATAGGATACTTATTTTCGTGCATGCAAATGTCGATGGAGGTGAAGGGACCTGTTACTAGGTGGTTGGGTAGCCATATTAGTGGGTCGGCCCCTATATGCATGTTGCCGTATCCAGACCATGTTCGATTGTGGGAGGACATCCCAGCATTGTAATAGGCATGGATAGGCTATTATGCCCTACGTCGCACCTTCAGCATACCATGAGGCAGCCAGTGTGGCTAATAATCCTAGGCCTATAATTTCAAGTAATGCATGTTCAAAGCTACTACACAACAAGTCCTATGCATCAAACATTGGGGTCAACCCTATGAAATTTCTCGCAGTACAACATATCAATTTCCTTCCACGGGTTCTAACCTTTCAACTAAAAAGGTTTCTCCCCTCAACCTTTGCATGAAACCTATGCATAACTTAGACTATTCTTTTGAAGTTTCCTAGAGTCGCGATGGCGACCCCTGCTCCGATGGCTATTGCTTTTGGAGTAGCAATTGTACTATTTGCCTGTGTTCATAGTGTCAGTGGGATCTACTGCGATGATGACGATTGTTACGATCTTCTGGGGTAATGCTGTTTTAACCATATCACATCCATGTTTGCCTCAGATCTGGTTTGTGTTCATGTGATTGAGTTCTATCATCTCATTTCTGTGGCGCTGTGCATGTACAGCTTGACACAAGCAGCGACAGCAGCAGAAATCAAGAAAGCTTACTACAAACTATCGCTCAAATAGTAGGTTTGTTGGCAGTGTTTTAAGCTCAGTTTGTTCATGTATCAGATCCATGTATCTCCATTGCCATCAGTTAGGTGTATATGTGTAATCTTTTGTATATAGTAATGATGCCATCCTCTTCAAATGTCGTTACTTGGTGTTTTGGGAAGTGGAGCTAATTTTTCCTAGTAGAACCAGCGATCTCAAGATTCTTTCAAGAATGTTGCTGCAACTGAGCAAATGTTTGATTTTAGGTAACAATGCTAGGAATCACTTACTAAAGATGAATTACTTGCTTAAACTGTTGCAAGATAATTTGCCATCCTCTTAACTACCTTCCTAGGTTGGTTACATTTGGGTACCTGTGGAGGTCGTGAGGTTAATAACAATGGGAAATTGCCTTGAAAGAAAAAAAAAACTCAAGTCAGCGATATTTACTTAGAAGTGCTTGCTGTAATATATATTTTGTCTTAAAGTTATGACGTAGTTTTATCTATTACTTTACAGTCATCCTGATAAGAATCCCGATCATGAAGCAAGGACAGTTTTTTTGAAAATTGCTAACGCATATGAGGTATTTTTGTTTCCTTATAATAGGTCTGAGGACTACAATAACCAACGTCACCAAATTTTAATTATATGCTGCAGATTTTGAAGGATGATGAAAAACGGGAGCAGTATGATTATGCCGTAACTCATCCCGAGCAGGTATTATGACTATTTGTTTGCAGTTCTTTTTGTACGTATATGGTAGTCTCTGCTACATTGGTTTTGAGAACCTTGCCAGTTCTGATAGGCTCCTATGCAAAAAGAGGTATTCTCCTGGTGGATTAGTAATCAATGAACTAGGCACCGATTATATCTAGTTGACCAGAATATCATCAATGTTTGAGGAACATGAAAAAAGGTGGCATTTAGTTCGGGTTAGGATTTTTCGCGATTCTGAAAAGGCTGCAGTCATTAATGGATGGAGATTGTTGCAGCATTAAAAGCATCTACATGTACTCAGCAATGAACTTAGCTGCAGTTTGCAGAATATCAAAATCTGTATTTTTTTTTCTATGCCTATATGGACATAACCACCTTAGAAACTGCCTGTGTTTTGAACAGTTCTTTTACAATACTGCGCGGTACTATCAAACTTACTATGGGCCACAAGCGGTATGTTGTTTATTATCTCTTCACATGTTTACTGTTTAATTTCTGTATTCAAACCTTTTCAACAAAAATCATCCAGGACCTAAGGGCTGTTCTTGCTGGGCTGCTCCTGGTCCTATCAGGCTTTCAGTATTTAAATCAATTTACAAGACATAAACAGGTACATCTCTGCCGTGGTTCAGTCAGTAGTATTTGTAATTTAAACATTCTCAGTTACAATATGGTAGGCATTTGCATTTAATTGCAATGGTTTTATGGCATGCAGATGCTGAAATTTGTAAAACAGACGCCTGCTTATAAAAACAAACTCAAAGCCCTAGAGCTTGAGAGGAATGGTGCAACAAACAACAAGAAAAAATCTTTGAAATCAAAGGCTAGGTAAATCTGCTTTGCATACGTTTCTATTTCTTTTTCCCTTGTTATTCTTGTAATCTCCTCTCCGAAGGCCTTTTCTATGGACACACCCTACTCATAAATGCAGCACAAAGATACAAGTGAGTCATTTTAGAAGAAAGAATCCGAAAAAAACAAGGTTTTTCCTAGCAAAATGTGTCATTAGAATTAATTTTGAATACGCCATATCCTAGATGGTGATTACTTGTAGCTAGGCTGAATCAAGTGATTTAATCGAGTCTCTTGACCCATGGGGCCTTCAATAAAGTGTGGTCAACCGATCCTAGGATGGTTGTTCTAGTTGAGTTTTTAAACAAGGGGGGAAAAATCACTGTAGCATCTTTGATCTCATAAACCTGAAGCATTGTTAAATTCTTCTTTCTTTCTCTGTATATCGTGTGGTCTACTGCCATGAATTTTTCTTTCTGTCTCTGTATATTGTGTGGTTTACTGCCACCTATTTCTATGGCCCCTAGTTGGAAAGATGGCTTATTCATTTATTCTTGCTGTTTCCCCATGATGTCAGCAGAGAGAGTGCTTTTTATTTGATTTAAAAGCCAAGGAGCATTTATTTCTTCATGTGAGGAAGAATTGCATCCTTAAAGACCCGTGATTTATGAATTATATGGTGAAATTTAGTAGCTCTGCATACTCATAAGCCAAGGCATCCTTATTCCTCCAAACTGATAGGGAGGGACTGCTTGCTCGGCTGTTGCACCAGGAAATAAAGATATCAATTTGGAGTAAAAATAGAGGCTTCCACGGGGTGAAATGAGATCTGGTAAGAAGTCATAAGCCTTTGATTCCAGACAAGTGGAAGTGTTAAGGTAGTTTATACAATGAAGTAGCCTGTTTTTAATGTGCCAGAAGGATGAGGCTATGTCTTTAGAAGGCTTAAACCAGAAGTCATAAGCCTTTGATTCCAGACCAGTGGAAGTGTTAAGGTAGTTTATATAATGAAGTAGCCTGTTTTGAATGTGCCAGAAGGATGAGGCTATTTCTTTAGAAGGCTTAAACCACCCAGTATACTTCACAGAGACCCTTGAGTTCTAATAAACCTCTCTCAATTCTCAAATTCCCTTAAACTCTTGGAGTGTGAATTTGCAGGAATGATATCTCAACAGAGATATCTGAGGAACTTGATATACAAATACAAGGTGTTGAAAGGCCATGCTTCTGGTCATTAATTGCTGTACGCTTTGTTTTGCTACCTTATTTTCTTGGAAAGGTATGTTTATTCTTACTTTTTGTAAGTGTCATTGGAGTTATTTTTGTAGAATTCAGGACCCTCATTAGTACTGGTTATTATGGTGAATGACACTAGCTCATGCTATGGGAATTCCATTGGGTATGGAGATACGTGATTAAAAGGTACCCTTACACTTGGGAAGATGCTTCCTATCTTACTCGGAGGACTCTTGGGCAATCCATGGAGAGATGGAACCTCATGAGTAAGTATTTGCAAAATTTGTTTTCTTTGTCTTTGTATAGTTGTATGAATTCTGGTTGTATCAGGTGAAGAAGTAAAGGAGCAATTAATAAAGAGAAGACTTTGGGTGAAATCAAATTTGACTGATTATAAGGCAGAGGTGAAGCGAGACACCCGAAGACGAAGATAGCAATAGTCCTGTTCGAACTTTATAAGATGAAATATCACTTTCAAAGAAGTGCCACTTCATTACTTCACTCACTTTAAGACGCTGCAATCTTTTAGCAAAGGGAAGAAATTGGATGCACTTTGGTGCTTACAGGAGGCTCATAAAACAACAAATGAATGGATTTTTCTGAAGAAATTATTGCAAATGGTTGGAAAGTGGTTGAGATGTATTATGT
Source organism: Isoetes taiwanensis (assembly GCA_021234155.1). NCBI lineage: Eukaryota > Viridiplantae > Streptophyta > Lycopodiopsida > Isoetales > Isoetaceae > Isoetes > Isoetes taiwanensis. The sequence continues at coordinate 1,609,470 of JAJEKV010000056.1, forward strand.
GCCCGTTGTGGGAGTTTGCCTTTTAATTTGTTGTGTTTAGCGGTGACCCATGTGTGTTGTGGTTGATTAAATGGCTAAATATTGGCCCTAGGAATCAGTGGTCCTCGTCCGTAGGATGCAAAAGCTTAAATAAGAAGCTGCTTTGGCATTGGGGGTTGTCCACCCAAGCCAAAGGGAATTGGACTAGACTTGAAAGAGAGGGCTTCGATAGAGCTTTATGTTAGACGACTGAAACCCAAGCAATCAAGGCATTTCTGGTTTCAAAAAGAAGAGAAAAGACTTGCATGAGGACTAGAACCCTTAGATCATGCTGCACCCACCCTTAGATTCGGTTTTCCTACTTTCTGTTCTTGCTCTCTTACCACTCTGATGCATAACCTTTTCTATAAGCTCTAGTCATGTTAAGTTGGTACATCTTATAAATGTTTACATAATTTTGGAAGTTCTCGTTGACAAACTGATCCACCAGAAAAATCTTTGTTGGCTATGGTGAATTCAGAATGAAGATGGAAAATAAGATGGAATATACGTATCACTATAATGCGTCACCATTGATCCTTCTGTCAGTACTTTCCCTTTGCAAGGTGCCTAGTTGCCAAGCAGAACAAGGTGTTGCGCACGAGGGGTTGCCCTCCGATGACGCGAAAGTGTGTTTTTATGGTTTCTATTTCAACGTTTGTTTTCATGTTTTTTATTTGATTGTTGTTTAAGATTGAACTTGAATGCTGATTTATTTCTTGCATCTGGTTTGTCTCTTTCGATAGCTTATGTATTGTATAGGAGCAAGAAATAAGGATATAAGAATTGGAATTTGGACATTCTTCTTTCCTTTGCTTTGTTTGCAATGTACATGGTGAAAGAACTTTGCTTTAGTAAAACATCATTGGTCCTGCATAGTACATCTCATATGGATGCTTTGAACCTAGTATGGATTCGAGGAGTACTAGGCAGCGTGTGTGCAGCCATCGCCGCTGCTTGTGTCTTGGTTGTCCACACAAATTTTTACCCCAGACATTTTTTTTTTCTATTTTAATCAATGAGATAACAAAGTATTTTTCCATGTCGTTACTAAAGCTAGCAATGTCGGGCATATATCACTAATCACATATAAGAGGCTATAATTTAATCACTCATTTATTAGTTTGTGGTCGTTGGCTTTTAATGGCCTAGATAGAAGAGGCCCACGACAATAAGATACTTGTTGTTTTAATAAATAGCTTATAGCCCATATTACAATTGATATCCACTAAAAACGGACAAGAATTGAATCACCTAAGATAAAGATTAAATGGATTCACTACTTATTGTTAGGCACTCAAATGAATATTTATTTATATTTGCACAAATGAACATTGCCTTTTTGTTAACATTCCCGAGGGTCAACATTGGCATCCATATAACATGGGCCATTGTTTTCCTCCGAAATTAAAAAAAGAGAGGGCAATTCATATGCTTTGCTTAAATAAAAGTTGAGTTTTTTTCTATTAAGTCATGGCATTAAACATTCGCTCGAATCACGGAGTAAGCGTTATAGTTCTTGCAAAATCGATTGTTTGGATTTTCAAATTCAAAAGCGATATATTTATGAACTCTGTAAATGCAAATACTCCCAGCGGTATGCTCATAGACTCTGCAATATTTTTTTTTTCTTTTTATTAATGACCATATCCATAAACCTATAACCTTTGTGGTTATTTATTTGGTCGGAAACATATCTTCATAATTCATAGTTTTACGAAGTATTTAGTTATTTTTTTCAAGCAAAAACATAAAGACAAATAATGCGTCCAAGCTTATGGTCCGAAATTCCGTTTTCACAAATCCTATAAACTCATAAGTTCTACCGTCTTGCCCTATAGCTTGCATACCTTAAGCTTGTTGGGTTGTCTTAGGGGATCGATGCGAGAAAGCTACTTTTCGATCAAAGTCCGGTCTTCCTACTTGAAAAAATGCTCGAGCAAGAAAGCTTAGGTTAGCTGGGTTCCCAAAGGCGCCCAACAATAGTGGCCACCGCCAGTTTACACCCGATAGCAAGTTTGGAGCAGTCATTAGCATATTCCTGGCATATACCTGAAATATGCTATAAACCCATATGGACAAGGGCTTGCCCCCCTAGGAGGCAACCCAAAAGGGGATAAAGGAAAAACAATTACAGGAGCCGAGCGAAGTATGCCAAGAGATTGAGGACTTAAAATTGTCAAAAAAAAATCAATTAACACATATAATGAAGTGAATCGAATCAAATTAAATTGAATTGATGGCTTGATACTCATTCCTAAAAGTTGGGTACAAATTTGGGCCAATTGGAACCTGTAAAAAGGTATTAACACTACTAAGACAATGTTCCATCATCGACCCAACGAGTTGGAATTGAGAACTTTTGATTCAAGCAATGGCTTGAATGTTGATATTACTCAAAAGAAGCCATGGCAATGGCTTGAATGTTGATATTATCCGAAAGAAGTCATGATGTGGGGATTTTATGTGTTTTTGAGCCGATGTTACTATTATCCTTTTGAAGCAAAAGCAAAAGTTCTTGCCAAAACAAGCAGAGCCATCTAAAGGCTTAATTGACATTTTCATTATAGCATCCCATGCTAAGACACGGTCTTTACATAGCCATTTCTACTTGGCAATAGTTTTGGGGGAGGAACTAGGTACTTGAAGTTTGCTAATAGAAGGAGAACCATAAGGTCAGCATCGACATGGAGAGGAAGGAAATCCAAAAAAAACCTTTAAAGAACTCAAACGAGCTATAGATCGGAACTCAAACGAGCTTAAATTAGACCATCGTTGTCGGGATCGAAGATGTCAAAAATGCTAAAAAATGCTGTGTATTTCTGGAGATTCTACATATCTTGAACTGTCAACAATTAGAAACGCCAAGCCTTGTGCATTAACTCTTCAATTTTTCGACCAATTTGCTCCCTCCAATTTGATCCAATTTGCTCCAATAAGGCCAAGCAAAATTTGGGGAGTTCTTTACGTTTACTCCCCAAATTTTGCCTCGTATTATTGGAATGCGGTGTAACATAAGTGTCTCAATTTGTCTAGTCTATTATTTCGTCCAATAGGGATAACTTGATTTAGAGACTCAAAATATGGTGTACTAGAAGCTCCCTAATTTTGCCCAGTCTATTTCTATTTCTATTACAAGTTAACTGGCAAGTCATGCCCTCTCGTTTTATATTCTAACCACATTAACACTTTAAATTAATACTTGTTGGCTAGTTATTGGACTTCGAACCCTTTTCTGGAATCTAAATAGATCAATCCTAAACTTCTACAAGAATAATAACACTTGGGGATCTGACCCAATCATTAGCATGCCATGGTGAGCAACCTATGGCCATTTTCCAGAGAGAAGTCTGACTATGAAATGGGAGTATTGTGGCCAATCAGCTTTCTTTTATTTCCAATCCTTGTATCTGAGGCAGTTGGGGACAAAAATGCTTTTTCTTTTGATCCAATGTAGGTAGTTACAAGGAAGCTTTTACACTCTTGGCATTTATACAGAAATCCCACAGATACTATGGATTACTCGCGGCTTTCGCCAACCTCGGAGACCTTCCTGTATGTTTCCTCCTACCTGCTTTCTCAACATGAGATACTTCTGGATAGCCCTTAACAATTTCCTTTAAAAAAGCAATGACTTCCTCTGTTGAACCTAGAGAATAACGAGCAACAGATCTCTTCCTGCCTACTGCAGAAGAGAAATAATTTTCTCCTTTCAAGTCTAGCACAGAAGACCCTTCCCATGCTTCAGTTTCTTCCTGTGCTTCCTTTTTTCCAAGGATATGATCTGATGACGATATGGAAAATGTCTTAGAATGTGCAAGCACCTTATTGTTACTCTTAGCTGCAATCCTTGGGTACTTACTGTCACCAAGTTTCCCATTAGAACATAAATCAGAAGGCTCTGGTTCAAAAAAGGAGTAAACGTCCTCATCCTGCAGTCATAGCTTCAAAAGGTAAACAGGAGAAGACTATGCTATATGGCCCCTTAAAACCTGTGCCAAAAGATGTATACAAACCAAAATAGAATATTCCTACCTTGCTAAGAACAACAATATGACTTTAAAAAAGGTGCATACTTGTCTGCAGTGCGAGAGGCTTTAGAACTGGCATTGATATCCCACAACCTCAGTGTATTGTCTGCTGAGCCCAAAGCAAGCAGGGAACCTTCACCGCTGGGATAAAACATGGAGTTTAGTTATTTACACATGGAATAAAGAATATCTTCAATTCCTAAATGTAGTACGAGTGGAAAGCAAATTTCAATGAACATTTGGAAAATTTAATGCTGGCAAATCGGCTTTTCTGAATAGCACAGTGGACAACCTCTTTGGCATATGTCATGAAACACTCAACAACCATTCATACATCCAACGTCTAAACATTATCAGAGTTATGCTCACAATTAACAGCAAAATGCTCATGCGGTCATTTGCATCTAGCGGAATCTTCCTTCAAGCATAGGGTCATCAAAATCTCTCAAGATCTTAACGAAATGTTGTCTTATGGTTATATGCAACATTTGCTTAAAATTCTTGAGATTCTGGAAACGACAAAGGGATATTACCTGAATGCAAGGCTCCATACACTACCCATGTGTCCTAGCAAAGGAGATACACATTTTGTGGTTGCCAAATCCCACATCATTATTGCACCATCTCCATCTCCAGATGCCATATAACGCCCATCAGGTGACATGGCCAAGGACACGACCATTCCCCTATGTCCAGCAAATACACACATGCATTCCCCTGTTTTCACAACCCATAATCTTACGGTCTTGTCACTGGATCCAGCAAATACACACATGCATTCCCCTGTTTTCACAACCCATAATCTTACGGTCTTGTCACTGGATCCAGTCGCAATATAGTTGCAATTGACATGCCATTGCACACACTGCAGGAAAGTAGTTCTCAAATACATTTAAATTATCATTTTGCTTCAAATCCTTAGAAGTCGCTTTATCTTTCTTTAGTTTCTTGTTCATCAGGTCCTGCTTTCCATCTGAAGCTCGCTTCTGCATCAGTCCGTATTAGTGGAGCCGCATATATTTCTAGATGGGCCCAATATATGATGCTCACCTTCCCATCTTCACCTTCTATTTCTTTGGCTTCCAATGCGGCTTTGTCCGCATCTGCAGTCTGTTCTTTCTTGAACCTATCTTTTACTAAATCCAAGCACCTGCAAATCATGGTAAATAACAAGATAGTTACTAAGCTTTTGAATAATATCAATAAAAGTTAACACCTTACGCTTTTGAAGTAAATCTCTTTCTGGTTAATAGAATCCAATGCCTCTTGCATTTTTCTAGGTAATGTAGGTGAGTCTTCTTCCTCGGGCAACTCCGAGGGCTGAGCAGGAAAAACTGATCATAATCATATAAAGGCACAGACACATTTGGAACTTTGTTAGACCAACCTTTGAGTTTTATGTAAGCATTCACAATTCCAAGCATCAGCATGGAATCTGTAATATGAAGGTATTGCAATAGAAGCTCGAAAGAATACTGAAAGAAACTCACAATCAACAGTCAGAGATATTCATCTATCTGCTGCAAAGTGAGATGCTTCAGGATTTCACTCACTAAATATCAAGCACACAAGTTTCTTTCCTTTCTTCCTGAATGCCTTATTGTTCAACACATAACACCTATGGAAGAAATATAGGAGGAAATTTACGTGGCATAATTTGATGTTAACCTTATTTTCACGCAATGTCTTTGCAATATCATTCTCCTGCACATTTAATCGGCATGTCATTACCTTTAAATGTTCGGGGGATATAAAACCTTCAAGTTTTTGAAGGTCATGCAAATGCATCGCCTCGTGGTCCTCATCGGAACTTTGAATAAATGTTCGAGCTGCTTATAAGAGTGCATGCATTATATCATAATATCTTTTTTTAAAGGGTAACCACAGAGTACCATACCTTCTTGAGCAAATCCCTTTGAAACAAGATCCATGGAGGAATGGACAAAAACAGGGTAAAGAATGCGAAGCAGCTCATTCTGCAAAGCTTTTAAAATTTCGATTCTGGTCTGCCCTCTTCCCGGCCCCTTTCTGCTCCATCTGCGCTCCCTTTTCCATCATTTTTCCTTCAATCTCTCTCAAATCCAGCCCCAAATCTGATTAATCTTCACAACCCACTTGATTAATCGAATCCCGTACGTGAAAGCGGAACAACACGAAAGCCGGTTAGCCGGTTTGCACAGCATCCACCCGACAACGCTGGCGACCGAGCACTTACAGGCACCAGCCAGTTTTTAGCAGTCACCAGTATATGCTAGGAATATGCCGGCATATACCTGGATATGCCCACATACCCACATAAACGAGGGTTTGCCCCCCTGGAGCAACCCAAAAAATAAAACATACTCTTACTCTTAACTTTGATGTGACGACTAAATTCTTCCTTGGCACAAATACAGAAATGTATAAAAGTATTTTTTTTCTTGTAGGATCTGGTTCAATGATAGAGTTTGCTTTATAATAACAAGAGCTTGCTTCATAACTATTAGGTTCTGCAATTGTTGTTTGGGAGTGGTATTACCTAAGATTTTGGATGGTTTTTGGATGTATTCATATGGGAAATTGTTATAATGCTGACTCACTAAATAGGTTTTGTTGTTCCAATGGTCGATTGGGGTTCATTGGGTTAGTTCTGGAACTTGCAATTTTTAGAAGGGCAGTGGTGGCGATGCCCTTGCGTCCGCGTGGAGCGGATGGAGCAGAGCAGACTCACTTCCGGCCACAGCTTTGGAGTCCTGTGGGAGTATCAGGTTAGTGTGCTCTTCACCGGCTACAACGGTTCTGTCTTAGGAAAGCGGTTCTGTCAAATTTGTGCGTTAGGGCAGGGAATGGCGGAGTTCTTCTGTGGGCGGGTGCTTGGCCATGGCGGAGTTATTCTGGCAGGGTTGAGGGGTAACCGACGCCTTCAAATTGATTCTTAGAGCTGTTAATCTGGCGGTAGTAAATATGGGGTTAATCTGGCAGGGTTCAGGGCATAGAGGGCACACATGCAGAATCCGACAGGGCGCAGAGGCTATGGCATCTGCGGTTCTTCTTGTTGTGTAGGGGAGATTCTGGATTTTTGGTTCTGCCATTTTGGATCTTCAATTTCCGCCATAGGCAAGAAATATGATTTCGTTTTGTATTTCTTTGTGTGGCAGTTCTTAGGATAATGACCTCTTTAATCCAATTTCCTTGCCGTGATTAATCCCTTTTTCTTGAGCCCTCTTCCTTCTTGTGCTTGTATTCTACTTCAAGAGGTGTTGTCTGGTTTTGCACAGGTGGTGTTTCATTTTGAGGTTTTCCGGAACTGCCTTTTGGGCAGGGGGTTCAAATCCCCATGCTTCCTCCTATGCTGCAGCAGCGCATGCTTCCTCCTATGCTGCAGCAGCGCATGGTAGTGAAGTTCCTCTTCTTGCTTGTTATTAAGTTGTGGTATTTCTATTTCTGTGGTATTTCAATTCGAGGTCTTTTTTGGCACCCGAAATCGGGGTATTGCGCCAGCAAATTCGCTGAAGCGAATTTCAAATTGAAAATCGTATAAGCGATTTTCGGGCCGGAAATAGTTCCCGGCTTCACGGGCCGCACGGGGGCCCCCACCCCGAGGTGTCACGGGCCGCACGGGCCGCACGTGGTGGACGCTACATGCGAAATTCGCTTAAGCGAATTTGGAAAATTCGCTGCTCCATCCTTGTAAATTGCCATCGCCCATTCTCTTCTTTCCTCCGATCTCTGCTCCGTGTCTCAGAAATTTTTCAATCCGGTGTTCTTTTGAAATATGGAGTATAAATTCTTCTCCATTGCCCTTCTGATTTCTGCTTCTTTCGTTTTGGGTATTAATGCAAGACCTTCCCACCTCCGGCATCTCACAGAGCTTGTTCCTAACGCTCCTTTGATCTTGCCCTACCACAAAGGACCTCTTCTCGCCGGAAATGGAGCTCTGGATGTATACCTAATTTGGTATGGATCTTTCGGTGTTTCACAGAAATCTATTGTAAAAGATTTTTTTCTTTCTTTCTCTTCCAATGCCCAGAAACAGCCATCTGTTAGTTCTTCGTGGAAAACTACTTCAGGATACAAGGATTTTGCTGGTCAATCTGTTGTAAAATCTGTTCAGCTGGCAGCGGAGGCAATAGATGCTTATTCTCTTGGAAAGAGTCTAAAGAAGATGGATTTAGAAGCTCTAGTGGAGAAAGACTTGAGTTCTCGCAGTTTTGCTGCAGATGCCAAGGTTTTGTATGTTGTGCTAACTTCTGATGATGTTTATGTTGAGGGATTTTGCATGCAGACTTGTGCTTCACATTCTTCTATAAAAAATGGCCAGAATCAAGAGATGCCCTATGCTTGGGCTGGAAACCCTGCCACCCACTGAAATTTCAGTTGAAATTCGCTTAAGCGAATTTCAGTTTTTTTGGTAAAATTCACCTGAGCAGGCGTCCTGACGGATTCAGACAGCAGGCTGACACCATTTTCCGTCATCGAAATCTGAAATTCGCTTAAGCGAATTTCAAAAAAGTTGGATCTTTAAAGAATATTCTTTTTTGAAATTCGCTTAAGTGAATTTCGGCCCGCGATACCCCGATTTCGGGAGCCAAAAAAGGCACCGATTTCAATTCAGTCTGTAACGTAAGCCACAATCATTTTTGATTGACTGCATCATTGACTTGGGCACCTTCGGCTCATAATCATATGATGACATGAAAAATGGGGTTTGACCCCATCTTAATTTGTGATGGAGGGTCGTGGTTATTGGGTTTTGGATATGCTTGGGTATATGCCTTTTTTGAATGGACAGGATTGAGCAATTATAGGATTGAACAATATGGTATTATCCATAGTGATCTTTCCATATTTGAATCTTTTCTTTATCTGCAACAACCAGGAAGCAGTTTATTGTGTACCTCATCTTTGAGATAAACTAGATATCTTCTTATCACTTGTAATAGCCAAGGGTTACATTCTGCAACTTGCAGGTTCTTCGCACGTCCCTAGAAGGAAAACTATTTCCTCAAAAACAGTAAGTATACTGCTAATTCAGTGTGAAATATTCTTCATGGATAAATAATAAGCTATTTAACAGGTCATCTGCAGCATTGGAAGATACATATATGGAATTAGATAAGTAGGGTTTTATGGGATATTTGCAGGCGGATAGAATGCACTTACCTTCTAATGTCATCGTTGCCATGGCCTCCATGCAGTTCCATGTTCTTTTTCTCTTGAAACAAGAAAAATATCAATAAGATTAAAACGGAGGAGGAACATTAGGTTATTGTTTGAACTAGATACAAAAATTTGTACTTTATATCTTCTATAAGCAAGAGACATGATTTATATGCTGCTAGAGCTTAGCTGAATCCTTCAGTTCAACTAGATTTTAGTTTTTTTTTTTTAACAACAAAAATATAACATTCAGGTATATAAGGAGGCCTCCAGCAGCCTACCTACACTAATCACTATCATAAAAAAGCCTTGTATTAACAAGATACCCAAAGGGTATCGAAAAAACCTATATAGTAAAAAATATAAGTCCAAACAATCAGCATTTTTTTAAAGATGAATCTAGATACAGTTCGAGTGCAAAAGCCATATGAACTTTAGATATGCCTTAGTTAAAATGCTGTATTTTAGTTAGAATACTATATTTCTACGGGAAAGATCCTGCCAAGGATCTAACTACAATAGGCCGCTCCAGAATGTGCAAGAATACAACTTAAAAACATCGCATTCGTTGCCTCTGAGAGCCCTTTTTATTCTTTGATCCCGATTTGAGAAGGTGGAATTAAAGACTTCTACAACCAGACCTCCAAAGTTAATTTCTAGTACCAAAATTTTAATTCACATGTTCACTATTTAAATATTAGCATCAAATCCATGGTGTCTACCCATCATTATTAGAGGATTACATGATTTCTTAATGCAAAATTTAATCACAATTGTAGTAGAGCCATATCTGCATTAAAATACAAGTGGTGGTCTGAGCTTTCCCTGCTAAGCAGTACAGGTAAGATCATATTCAATACAAACTAGTATTATCACAAACAACCCGCTAGGCCCCATCATAGGTGTTACATGCCAAGGTCCTAAAGGAAAACTAATTAGAGTTCTAAAATATTATAATCAGAACATGCAGCCAAATATTACTATAGTTAAAAGAGCTTTAACTGCCCTAGATTTTGAATACAAGTAAAATACCATTTCTGGGTAGTAGTAGTAGCAACATGCACAACCCATGAAACACAGCATGCACGAGACCTTTTGTCAGGCCAATCCAACATAATAAAATCTAAAGCACAGCTGCCTTACACAACAATATCTAGACCAATATCAGTAGTTAAGAATACATCCCTATAAAATGTCATGCCATGCAAATGTTGGTCAAGGACCTTAAAGGCTCTAAGATGCGTCAATTTTGAAGGTTATTAGATCTTGCATAGTACTCCCTAAAATAAGGTAGTAGTAGCTGCATGTACACACTATTGATCAAAGCCTGTGTGAGGGCAGTGGTGTGAGGGCAGTGTCAGACAACTAAACCTACAACAGATCAAATTTATTAGTACAAATAGCTACTCTTAACTTGTGCAATAATCAAAGCCTTATGCGTTATTGCAACAGTGTGGAAACTAATTCTAGATTGTGCTATAAAGCACAAAATGCAGACCAACATGCACAAATGTGTAAGCCAAAAGAACTTAAGATAGAGTTGTTAATGGCCAAACACAGAACACAATTTGCTTCAAAATAGGTTGGAATAGAAAAGAAGTGGCTTCCACAAGAGGCTAATAAACGTATTATATAAGAGCTTAAAAAATGCATTTGCATCAAAATTATTCTGAGCAACAAGAGAATGTACTAGTCTAACATTTTTACCTCTTAACGCAACTGCAGAAGGGAGTATGCCAAATGGGATAGAAAGACGTTGGGCATGCTGTTGAGAATTCTCAAAATTGACCCACCAGTGTTGAAAATCTTAAATCTGATGGGGCATAAAATGTAAGACGGACCCTGGAGACAGAAATCGAAGAACAAGGAGATACCTTTCGTTAACATGCAGGGCGACCAATTTAGCACCATTCCAAAGAATCTGTGAAAAAAATATGCCCTAGAATAACAATGCTTAGATGGTGCCTCCGTCATAACGCAACGCATTGATCTGCCCTCCTGATCGCCTCGGCGCCACAAACTGCTCGAAGTTGCCAACATGCCGTGAACTCCAAAGTCTCGAAAAATAATAATTTTTGAAAAAAAAAAACATATGCAAAGTGAAATAGAAACAAGGTGCTGCGCACGGAGGGTTGCCCTCCATGGCTCGAGGGTGAAGTGGCTTAAATCATACTTCAAAGTCATGTTTTCACAATCAATCAAAATTGCTACTTCAAAATAATACAATACTTGATACAATGACTTTTTGAAAATTGGCCTGAAGAAATCTAGTCCTCATCATGGAACAAGGATTGCAAAAGCATAAGGACAAGTCTAATAGAGCAGAGAATGGAAATACATGTTCAAGCAGTAATCTTGCCTCTAACCGTGACAAGACATGTAGGTCGTGTCATGTGTATATTGCTTAGAAAAAGGGCATATAAGGTTGTTGACGTGAAGCTAGATTTCTTAAGTTGAAGTTGGAATTATATAGGTATAAAAAAGTGGCATACGATGTTAAATGGTAGTGAGCATAAGATGTTAACCAATAGTTCCTTGTATAGAGATGATTTTGTTGAGGTTGTTGATGTATGCGGTGGTTTGTTCTAACACAGAAATTGGAATTATATAGGCGTAATGAAGAATGTCAATTAATAGCCTTGTTTGTAGGAAAGTGACATTCTGTACATTGTCTTCATTGAGTGTTACAACTATGAACTTGCACTTCTTTATCTAAGGGTCAACTCCCTCTGCTGTCAAAGATTTGCAGAGCCTTTATTTCTGTAATGGTAGGTAGGACACTAAACCTTAGCACACACACATCCCTATCTGCCAAACACTAGCTATGCACTGGAATGCAGATATGCATAAACTAATGTATGGGTTTGACCTAGCCTACACGGAGGTAAATGAAGCGCCTTCTTTACAAAATCCTTTTGTTTTTCTGGGTTCGATATGGAATTTTTTTTTAAAGTAAAGTTTCAATTTCCTTTTGAAAAATATTTCTATCCTTCAGAAGCATTTTCATTATATTATTCAATGACATTCTGTTAGATATAAATAAATTTGATAAATATTTGTGACTTTCAAAAAGAGTACTATGAATGAAAGTATATAATGAACTATTTCCTACCAAGGGGGCCAACGATAGACGGTAACTCCCCCCCGAACACGGCTTACAATTTTCATCGTACAGAAGATCCTGAGTTTGAAACTTTCTACACCAAAAATATTCTTTGAACGAGAGTATTCGTGCTTGGATGGCGGCCCAGGATAAGCCTCATGAAAACCTTATATTTCCCGAGGAGGTTCTACCCCGCGAAAACGTGGCTTTAGGGAGTCGTGATCAAGAAACCTACTTGCATCTGGCTTGGCAGGTTGCCCCAGATGCCTATGCAACATTCCCTCGTACGCCCCAGCTCAGACTGGACTATGAGCGCGCTCCCACTTACTCCCAGATGCTTACAGAGGATCTAGCAAGCATCTCGCTGTGGACTCTGGTTGAGGACAGCAGGAACCGTCGGCAGGATCTGTATTGCTGCTTCGTAGACTTCGCCAAGGCTTTTGACACTGTGCCACGGGAAAAGATGTGGGCAAGATTGCATCAGCTAAACGTCCTTGCCGAACTACAGAACGCAATGTACAGGTTATATGAGACATGCATCAGTCGGCTGCAACCAGCGGCCAACCATTCGAGAGCAGTATCGGGGTCCGTCAAGGGTGCCCTCTCTCTTCCACACTATTTGGCTTGTATATTGATCAGCTGGAGAGCTGGCTCGCTGATAATGGAGGCACTGGGGCCAACCTCCTACACTAGATCATCAGGCGATGTGGACCCCCTAGCACACACTCAGGCAGACATGCAATGCCATCTCGATGCCCTGGACACGTTTTGCCAGGTGACTGACATGCGTGTCAACTTAGCCAAAACCAAGGTGGCCCTGATATCATCCGCACGCCAGTCCTCACTTATCGTGGCCAAAATGTTGAAGTGGTGTCCGCTTATAAATATTTGGGGGTGGAGTGCCCGTCGGCCATGAACTGAGACAATTCTATCTAGATGCGAGCCGCAGCAGGTTGAAAAGCACTCTATGCAATGGAGAACAATAGCCACAAGACGGAGCTGTATGATTGGGCCTACCAATCACACCTATTCAAGGTGCTAGTAGAACATGTACTTTTGTACGGGGTCGAGGTCTGGGACCTAGTGATTTCCCTCGCCACTTGGAAGGACTTGGAGCAGGTGCAGAAAGCTTTCTTGGCACGAGCCCTGGGCGTGAAGTCCACAGTTCCATACCAGATACTGTTGCAGGAAACAGGTTTCTTGTGACGCTCCCTGAACATATACGACACTCGGACGTATACATATGGGGACTTTCCCCTCCCATGGCAACCAACTCACCACGAGCAGGGCCCTCCGTCTAACTCGGGCCATCTATAGAAAGATGCTCGAGTGAAGGACACAGAGGGGTCATTCGGCCCACGCCTTCAATGGGGCTCCTATGTCGCGGAAGCGTGAATACAAGGTTAGCACACATCATAATCATATCATAAAATACCACCACGAAGGGTGGCACATCCATCCAAGTGACAACAACAAAGAAGATGCATTTAATACTAGGGAAAACACCCAAATCCCTGGTACTACCCCGGCTCAGACTCTAGTGAGGATCGACTGACGGTTAGGTCTCAAGAGATCAGCAGACCGAATCTTGACATGGCGTTGGCTGGCATAGAACATCGGCTAGGGTTGTCCACTCCATCCGCCCCTCCTGTGCACACTTTGCGGATGAGTCCAATCATGCTATGGCGTCACTATAGCCTTCCGGAGACGCAGACTCAAGGTATCACCCTTCGAGCCTACTCCAGGGTTCATGAAGCCCCGTCCGATGAGGCAGGTCAGGGAAGTGTCCCCTTCTAGGATCACAGTGGTTCCATGGGTGAGCTAGAGAATACGTGCCGCATCAGCGACCCCCGCATCCGTACCCGACTTACTCACCCTAAATCTACTCAAAGCACAGGGTGCCCCATACGGGTCACACCTCTGCACCCAGGGAGTGTCAGACCCATACCCGGCCCTCTACGTGACCGGCTATCAGGCCTAGCCCACTGTAGGAGTCTCAGGAGCCTTTTATGTTCGTGCAAGACCCCACCCCCACTTCACTACTGCGTCCCTTATCTGGTGCTAAGCAATTCCATAGCATCCACGACTCGGTGGTCTCTTGTGCACAGGCCGCATTAATTGGGAATTAAAGGAGCTACTAGAAGCATACTAAAGCATATGGCACAGAGGTCTCTACCCGCCTCTAATCCCTGCTTTATGGAAGTTTAACAGAGCTAACGTAATCCATAATTGAAATGTAATCTTAAATACCAAAGAAGGGTTAATCCTAAGTAAGAACAACCAGAGAAGACTCAAAGAACTTAACTGAAGCTCTATCCTTACAGATATCACTAGATTATCTACTAACCCGAGTTTCGACTTGATCCATTGTCATGAGGCGCCTCCATCTCTCAGAATCTGGGTGTTCAACAACCACGGGGTGATCAGCAACAGTTCCAGGTACTTGGGCGCTCAGCTGCTCCTTCCTCTGGGCCGGTTTTGGGTGAGATGGGGGTAGTGATCCACCTTGATGGCCCCAATTAGCATTCCCCATGCTGGTCAATCGAGTTTGGCCAGGTGGCGCCTTCCCAAACCATTAATTAACTTAATTAATCCACTTAGATATTAATTCCTTAATTATGGGTTATTATCCTTAATAATTAAATTAGCATAGCTAATTTAATCCCTTTTAGGTCAACTCCCTAGGTTACAATACCCCATGGTGGCATACCTTTACTGGGTGACGTGTCAGTATATTTATACGTATACCGTATAAATACTTGGAACGTCACATTCCCCCCTCCTTAGAAATAATGCTGTCCTCAGCATTGGGGTTAGATATAAAAATAGGAAATTATATTATGAAGGAAGGTATTTCCTTATTTCCGAAGGTAATACATTGAAAATTTTAAAGTTTGAAACAGTTTAAGCACGCAGGTGCATTTCACATGATCATCACAAGAAAAAAGTTCAAGGACCGAAGTCCAATATCAACATCAGAGTAACAAAAGGACAAGACGTGTAGACAAAATAAAACTGGAGAAGTCGGGTCATCAGCAACCCTCTATACATGGGCAGGTCACGTACTGCTCACTGGCCTGCACATGTGAATACATTAGTATATGTAGATAATATAAATAGGTTGTGGTTGAAGGGACCACCTCGGAACCTATCATGCCTATGGTTCGCAATTCATTGCGGCGTAAGGAATGGTCAGGTTCCTATTATAGCCAAGATGAACGCGGCCTAACAACTACATGCTTTCCAAGCAATTCGCGGTCATGTCCACATTGATAGTACACCACGTCCTAGGGAACATGAAGGTGATCCCATCATCGGTGACTATTATCAAGTACGATGCATCTACCCCTGTACTGCATGATTCTCGGCGAATCAAGCCTTCAAGCTTACCGCCGGGAGCGGGGTTGATAGCATCGTTGATGGTGCGGCCTTGAGATTCCCGCATGAAGTCCGGATAGTGCTTCTGAAGGTCTATTTCCATCACCCACGTAGCATCCTCAACTGGCAAGTGTTTCCACTTGACCAAGTATTGCAGCATTTGGATCCTTCTGGTCTGTTTATATGCTCGATCAAGAAGAGCTTCAGGCACTATATCTAAATGCTCTTCTGTCATTTCAAGTAGGGTGGGTGTATCCAAGATCTCCTCTGGATCTGGGGTGTGCTGCTTTAGAAGACTCACATGAAAGACCTTGTGGATCTTCAAGCGGGGTGGCAATTCCAGGCGATATGCCTGTTCCCCAACACGTTCAGTGATTTTGAACGGCCCAGCCCATCTGGGTGCCAGCTTCTTGCAGTTATCAATCTTAAGCTTGGCTTGTTTTACCTTAATCTTAAGCCAAACCGATTCACCCACCTGGAAGACTCGTGGTGTTCTGTGCTTATCCGCTACACTCTTCTGGCGACTGCGTGCAGCCAATAAGTACCTACGGACTTCTTCAACCAAAGCTTGCATCTCCAAGAGGAGTTGTTGAGAAACCTCCACTTTAGAAAGGGGTTATGCCATGTGTCTGGAGTAAGGCATTGATAACCATAATTTATCATGAAGGGAGACATTTGGGAGGACTCCTGTTTCATACTGTTATAGGCAAACTCGACCAGATAAATATAGTCAGCCCATTGTGATTGCTTACTCCACACATAACTGCGTAGCATGTCCTCTATAATACGATTGGTACGCTCTGTCTGACCATCCGTCTGAGGATGATATGCCGTACTCATAGCAAGGCAAAAAAATCTTTCCAGAATGCACTTACGAATTTGGGGTCCCTGTCGGATACAATAACTCGTGGCATTCCGTGCAATCTGAAGATCTCTTTTGCAAAAAGCAGAGCGGTATCGAAGGCTGTATCCGTGGTACGACATGGCAAGAAATGAGCCATTTTCGACAATTTGTCGACCACTACCATCAATGCATCATATCCGCGGAGAGTACGTGGAAGGCCCACAATGAAATCCATGGTTATTACTTCCCACTTAGCGTTGGGCACGTCCAGAGGTTGCAACTCTCCTGGAATCCTTAATTGCTCAGCCTTGGTTTGCTGACACACCTGACACTGCTTAATGTACCTAGCAATGTCCTTCTTCATAGAAGGCCAGAAATAACTGGAGTGGATCTTAAAGTAGGTCTTCATAAAACCTGCATGTCCAGCTATAGGGCTGTTGTGCGTGTCATGGAGAATTAGCTTACGTACTCCTGAAGTCTCAGGTATACACAACTTATCCTTGTAATATAACAAGTTGCCCTCTTTCTTATACGAACGGAAAGCGTCACGTTCTTTATCTGTGTGTGCGTCCTTATTCAAACTATCCCAAGCATCACGGAACTCGGGATCTGTGGTCAAGGTTTGCTCTATCTGTTTTCCGAACTCACTGATGAGTGTGGAAATCGCGTTACAATGGGTTCGGGTTACCAAGGGATGGCGTGACAACGCATCCGCAACCACATTGTGCTTCCCAGGCTTATACATAATCTCAAAATCATATTCCTCCAGAAATTCCATCCATCTTCTCTGGCGAAGGTTGAGATTGGGCTGGGTTGTTAGATAACGGAGACTCTGATGATCCGTATCCAGTTGGAATCTTCTATCAAGAAGGTAGTGTCTCCATATACTCAGCTCCACCGGTAGCAATCTTACTGGCATCCATTGCTACTAATTTATCCTTTTCAGGATCAGGCAATGTGAGGACTGGTGCTGACGTTAAAGCATCCTTGAGCTTCTGAAAACCTCCTTGAACCTTTGCTTTCCAATGCTCAATCCAATCCTTGACCTTCTCATGCTTTGTAAGATCAGTAAGAAGTGCTGCAATCTTTGCGAAATCCTTAACAAATTTCCGGTAGTACCCTGCCAAACTCAAGAAACTTCGGACCTCGGAAACATTAGCTGGGATGGGCCAATCCTTTACTGCCTCTATCTTTGCTGGGTCGGTAGCAATTCCCTCTGCTGAAATGACATGTCCCAAATAATCCACCTTCGGAGTGGCAAACTTACACTTAGAGAACTTGGCAAAGAGCTGGTGACGTCTTAGCTTTTGTAGGGCCAACCGAAGATGTTTCTCATGCTCCTCCAGAGTCTTACTGTAGATGAGAATGTCATCAAAGAAAATAACAACAAAATCATCCAAGTATTGTCGGAAGACATCATTCATCAATCGCATGAAAGTTGCGGGGGCATTAGTTAATCCAAAAGGCATAACGGTAAACTCATAATGCCCGTATCGAGTGCGAAAGGCAGATTTATGAATGTCCTCCTCTTTAATTCTTATCTGATGATATCCGGAGCGTAAGTCAATCTTTGAGAAGTATCTGGCCCCTTGCAACTGATCCATAAGGTCGTCTGCTCTAGGCAAAGCATAGCGGTTCTTGATGGTATGCTTATTGAGCTGGCGATAGTCAATACACATTCTCAAGGAACCATCCTTCTTCTTAATAAAAAGGATAGGAGCGCCAAAAGGCGAAACACTAGGCCGAATGAAGCCTAGGTTTAATAGCTCCTGAAGTTGCTTCTTAAGCTCGGCCAATTCAGGGGGACTCATACGGTACGGGGCCTTACTAGTAGGCTTAGTACCTGGTTCCAAAGCTATCTCACATTCTACCCCTCTGAATGGAGGAAGTTTCTGGATCTCGTCGGGAAAGAGATCACTAAACTCCCTAAGAAGATTAGCAATGCTTTCTGGCAATGCATCAACTACTTGCTTCTGTTTAGCAGCTGATTCAATGGATGCAAGTCTGATGACACAAAGTAGGTTATCCTTGCGTATAGCCTTACTTAACTGCCTGATGGACATAGACTGCACAATAGGGTTTAATGGATCACCTTTTATAGTTACGCGGGCTCCATTAGCTGCGTTGAAGGTAATTGGCTTTTGCAGATGCCAAAAATTCCATACCAACAATCAGATCATATTTGCCAATATCCATTAACTCGGCACCCAATGCAACGGGTGCACTTGGCAGCCATTTTAAGGTTAATGCGACGGCCATGAGTATGTCTGATTTTACCACTGGCTAAGGTGACCGGTTTCGGTCGGGACCTCAAAGTCTCAAGGTGCAATACCTGGGCCATTCTAGGAGAAGCAAAATTATTGTGTACTTCCCGTATCCATAAGAATTATAAAAGGCTTACTGTCTACTTGACCTATGGTGGAAATAATAAAGCGGTGACTTTCAAAGCATTGCCGGTTTCTATGGCTGCAAGGATATGGGACTCACCGTGAATATACTGGGGAGCCTCCTCCTCGACAGGTAGAGTGGACTCGAGGTCATCCCAATCGAGGTCGGCCATGGCCAGCTGGGCAGTCTGCGTGACATAAGGACAACCGCATGAAGTGCCGGGCCGCATACACTGTAACATGCCTTATCTCGGGCGAGCTGTTCTCGAGCCTCTTTGGGAATAGGCGTAAGAGGTTCGAACTTCCTTACCGACATTGTTTGGTTTGTCGGGCATGTTGAAGGTGACTTTCTTTTCTGGCGGCCGCTAGAGCCCGGACTTCGGTGAACGGCCCTTATAAGGTGTGTACGGGCGTGGCTGCGTACAAGTAAAGTAAGAGGCGGGGTGCTGGTATTGGTTTCGTGGTGCGTCCTCTTCAAGGCTCAATGCCTTAGCCTCAGCCTCTGCAACTGACTTGGGATCTATGGCCTTGACCATTCGTTTAATTGATGGGGCCAACCCTTCAATATAGCCCTCCACCGCCCTCTTTTCATTCATTCCTGGCACATACAGCCTCAAGCGCATGAATTCATCAGTGTAGGCCTGAACCGACATACCCTTCTGCTCTAACCCGTAGAAGGTCTGAATCTGTTGGCATGTGTGCGCATGGGGCACATAATGTGACTTAAAAGCTTTGGCAAACTTCTGAATTTGCATACCTTCATCGGATGCTTGGCTCGCATAGCCCTTCCACCAAATCTGAAAGCAGCTCTGTAAGGTTTGGTGGCAACCTTTTTCTGTATCCTTTTTCGTCGTCATGCCATAGGATTTTCCAAACTCCTTTATCTCGTCCAACCAGGACTCCGTGATTCAGCCCGCCTCTAGATTTCCCATCAAACCGGGCCAATTTCTGTTTTTCCATATCTATCGGTTATGGTCGTATCAACGGTCTTCACGGTACTCCTTGTCGGCGCTTTGGATGATCACCGGATGATACGGGACGACTCCAAGGACTCAGAAGTGGCTGATTGTGAGGATGTGGCACTATCCCTTGAGGAACTTTGACGGCGTTTGGAACGGTGCTTCCTTTGTGCGGGTACAGGCCCCGGTGCCGGTGCGAGTGGCTGCTGGGGTGGTGGACTTGGCGGTAACGGGGGTAACTCCGGCCCATCCTCCTGCATAGGCTGCGGTGGGTTGGCATTCAAGACATAAGTTTGCAGCTCAACTAACTGTCGCTTCATCAACATAAGTTCCTGCTCAGGTGTTAATCTACTGGCATTCGAGGGCGTCTGCCAGGCGGCGTTGCGTGCACCGTCTATATTGAGCATAAAAAGGTATAAGGAGAATTATAGTGACATCAAGTCTCACAAAGAAAATCATTTGAGGATAGCATTTAGAGAGAGAGTAAATAGAAGAGTACAACAGAAAAGATCTTTATTATAAGTGAGAACAGTCGTTACATTAGAGATCATTACACTGGTAGTGACAAAACTTAAAGTGATATAATACAAAGATAGATATTATACATTGGACAATTCTTCAACTCACACATAACGTAGAAAACAAAACTGAGGGGACCGGACCTAGGGCTGCGCAAAAGGGTACAAGATAGAGTAGCGAACGCTCTCGTGTACAGCTCTGACTAGCTTGTAGCGAGCCCAGGCCTGGATGATAACAGGTTGGTAGTCTAGGGTGGGGCTAATGATAAGGAGATTAAAGAGCCTTCTTAGCGCATAGAAAATCTGCCACAAGTGATCGTTGGGCGTCGACAAAAAGCTTCATGCCTTGTCATGTCCCAATAATCCCATGTTCGACAAAGAGTTTGCTATAAGTCCTCAAAGGCCCGTTCTCGGAGAATGTTGACTACTTATAGGGCTCTCCCTGCTCTGCGGGTTCCCCTACCTCGTAATCGTCATCCCGCTCCGGGTACTCCCCATATCGCTGGCCGTAGTCTTGTTCAGGAGGCCCTGGATCGTCCCTTCATATTTGGTTGGTGATTCTTTCTTCATATTCTTGAGTCCCTCAAATGCAAGGCGGTAGGAATGAATATACAAAGCGTGACAATTTCTTATACTCTAAGGTCTAAAAGATACAAGGAAGTATCTTGGGAACACCAAAAACAATTTAATTGTATTCAACGATACAATAATCATAAGTCATAAGACAATGGCACATATATTATAGAATGGCTAAGAAAAATGCCAGATTAAAATTTATAACTATACGTAATACAGGATGTGTAATAAAAATTTCTAAGAACTAGGTTTCTCCTCTTAAGCCCATAGGCCGAGGAGGAGGTGGTGGTGGCGGTCGATGGCGTAACAAAGTCAACCACGCTCCCGAGGAAGCCCCACCGGTCTGCACCGGTGCCGTGGCCTTACGGAATCCGTAAGTTTTAGAAGAGCATGCAACTTCGATGCGTGACACTCCCGAACATATACGACACTCCGGACGTATACATCACGGGACTTTCCCCTCCCATGGCAACCAACTCACCACGAGCAGGGTTGGGAGTCGGCCCCCTTTGCCATGGTATCGTCTTGGCCCCAACAACAGGACGGGGCCGGGAGGCATCCACCCGCTCCTGCCTCCGGCTGGAACTCGCGTGCTTCCCAAAAGCTCCGACAACATTCAACTTCTCCTTGTATTGGCTGCCGGACTTTCGGGCTACGGCTTTTCTCCAGTGTTTAATGGGCGTCCGGTCCGTCGGGTTTGGCCCCTGCTCATTCTCTAGACCCCCATTACCCTGCTGGTCCTGCTGTTCCTGTCGGGCCTTCTCCTCTTTTTCCTTTTGGATTCTTTCCTGTTCCTCCCGGAACTCCCGGGCCCTCTGGAGGTCAGCTTCAACCTCCATGTACCGCCGTTCTACAATGCGGCGAAGGAGTTCAGCGTGGTATCGGTCGGGTCGCTGGTTCATATCAATCTGGACCGTCGTCAAATAATCCAGGCTGATGTCAGGAATCTGTCCCCATATGACATTGTTTGGTTTGTCGGGCATGTTGAAGGTGACTTTCTTTTCCTGGCGGCCGCTAGAGCCCCGGACTCGGTGAACGGCCCTTATAAGGTGTGTACGGGCGTGGCTGCGAGTAAGAGGCGGGGTGCTGGTATTGGTTTCGTGGTGCGTCCTCTTCAAGGCTCAATGCCTTAGCCTCAGCCTCTGCAACTGACTTGGGATCTATGGCCTTGACCATTCGTTTAATTGATGGGGCCAACCCTTCAATATAGCCCTCCACCGCCCTCTTTTCATTCATTCCTGGCACATACAGCCTCAAGCGCATGAATTCATCAGTGTAGGCCTGAACTGACATACCCTTCTGCTCTAACCTGTAGAAAGTCTGAATCTGTTGGCATGTGTGCACATGGGGCACATAATGTGACTTAAAAGCTTTGGCAAACTTCCTGAATTTGCATCTGCTTCTGTCCAGATGCTTGGCTCTGGCATAGCCCTTCCACCAAATACGAGCAGCTCCTGTAAGGTTTGGTGGCAACCTTTCCTGTATCCTTTTCTGTCATGCCATAGGATTTTCCAAACTCCTTCATCTCGTCCAACCAGGACTCCGCATTCAGCCCGCCTCTAGATTTCCCATCAAACTGGGCCAATTTCCTGTTTTTCCATATACTGGTTATGGCCGTATCAACGGTCTTACGGTACTCCTTGTCCCGGCGCTTTGGATGATCACCAGATGATACGGACGACTCCAAGGACTCAGAAGTGGCTGATTGTGAGGATGTGGCACTATCCCTTGAGGAACTTTGACGGCGTTTGGAACGGTGCTTCCTTTGTGCGGGTACAGGCCCCGGTGCCGGTGCGAGTGGCTGCTGGGGTGGTGGACTTGGCGGTAACGGGGGTAACTCCGGCCCATCCTCCTGCATAGGCTGCGGTGGGTTGGCATTCAAGACATAAGTTTGCAGCTCAACTAACTGTCGCTTCATCAACATAAGTTCCTGCTCAGGTGTTAATCTACTGGCATTCGAGGGCGTCTGCCAGGCGGCGTTGCGTGCACCGTCTATATTGAGCATAAAAAGGTATAAGGAGAATTATAGTGACATCAAGTCTCACAAAGAAAATCATTTGAGGATAGCATTTAGAGAGAGAGTAAATAGAAGAGTACAACAGAAAAGATCTTTATTATAAGTGAGAACAGTCGTTACATTAGAGATCATTACACTGGTAGTGACAAAACTTAAAGTGATATAATACAAAGATAGATATTATACATTGGACAATTCTTCAACTCACACATAACGTAGAAAACAAAACTGAGGGGACCGGACCTAGGGCTGCGCAAAAGGGTACAAGATAGAGTAGCGAACGCTCTCGCGTACAGCTCTGACTAGCTTGTAGCGAGCCCAGGCCTGGATGATAACAGGTTGGTAGTCTAGGGTGGGGCTAATGATAAGGAGATTAAAGAGCCTTCTTAGCGCATAGAAAATCTGCCACAAGTGATCGTTGGCGTCAGCAAAAGCTTCATGCCTTGTCATGTCCCAATAATCCCATGTTCGACAAAGAGTTTGCTATAAGTCCTCAAAGGCCCGTTCTCGGAGAATTTTGACTACTTATAGGGCTCTCCCCTGCTCTGCGGGTTCCCCTACCTCGTGTCGTCATCCCGCTCCGGGTACTCCCCATATCATTGGCCGTAGTCTTGTTAGGAGGCCCCGGATCGTCCCTTTCGTATTTGGTTGGTGATTCTTTCTTCATATTCTTGAGTCCCTAAATGCGCAAGACGGTAGGAATGAATATACAAAGCGTGACAATTTCTTATACTCTAAGGTCTAAAAGATACAAGGAAGTATCTTGGGAACACCAAAAACAATTTAATTGTATTCAACGATACAATAATCATAAGTCATAAGACAATGGCACATATATTATAGAATGGCTAAGAAAAATGCCAGATTAAAATTTATAACTATCGTATCTGAGGATGTGTAATAAAAATTTCTAAGAACTAGGTTTCTCCTCTTCGCCCATAGGCTGAGGAGGTGGTGGCCGGCGGTCGATGACGTAACAAAGTCAACCCTGCTCCACCGAGGAAGCCCCACCGGTACAGGCCCGGTACCGTGGCCTTACGGAAATCCGTAAGTTTTAGAAGAGCATGCAACTTCTGATCTGTGACACTCCCTGAACATATACGACACTCGGACGTATACATACGGGGACTTTCCCCTCCCATGGCAACCAACTCACCACGAGCAGGGTTGGGAGTCGGCCCCCTTTGCCATGGTATCGTCTTGGCCCCAACAACAGGACGGGGCCGGGAGGCATCCACCCGCTCCTGCCTCCGGCTGGAACTCGCGTGCTTCCCAAAAGCTCCGACAACATTCAACTTCTCCTTGTATTGGCTGCCGGACTTTCGGGCTACGGCTTTTCTCCAGTGTTTAATGGGCGTCCGGTCCGTCGGGTTTGGCCCCTGCTCATTCTCTAGACCCCCATTACCCTGCTGGTCCTGCTGTTCCTGTCGGGCCTTCTCCTCTTTTTCCTTTTGGATTCTTTCCTGTTCCTCCCGGAACTCCGGGCCCTACGGAGGTCAGCTTCAACCTCCATGTACCGCCCGTTCTACAATGCGGCGAAGGAGTTCAGCGTGGTATCGGTCGGGTCGCTGGTTCATATCAATCTGGACCGTCGTCAAATAATCCAGGCTGATGTCAGGAATCTGTCCCCATATGACATTGTTTGGTTTGTCGGGCATGTTGAAGGTGACTTTCTTTTCCTGGCGGCCGCTAGAGCCCCGGACTCGGTGAACGGCCCTTATAAGGTGTGTAATGGGCGTGGACAGTAAGAGGCGGGGGTCTTGGTATTGGTTTTTCGTGGTGCGTCCTCTTCAAGGCTCAATGCCTTAGCCTCAGCCTCTGCAACTGACTTGGGATCTATGGCCTTGACCATTCGTTTAATTGATGGGGCCAACCCTTCAATATAGCCCTCCACCGCCCTCTTTTCATTCATTCATCGGCACATCTGACCTCAAAGCGCATGAATTCATGGTGTAGGCCTGGCCGACATACCCTTACGCTCTAACGTAGAAAGTCGAAATGTTGGCATGTGTGCACATGGGGCACATAATGTGACTTAAAAGCTTTGGCAAACTTCCTGAATTTGCATCTGCTTCTGTCCAGATGCTTGGCTCTGGCATAGCCCTTCCACCAAATACGAGCAGCTCCTGTAAGGTTTGGTGGCAACCTTTCCTGTATCCTTTTCTGTCATGCCATAGGATTTTCCAAACTCCTTCATCTCGTCCAACCAGGACTCCGCATTCAGCCCGCCTCTAGATTTCCCATCAAACTGGGCCAATTTCCTGTTTTTCCATATACTGGTTATGGCCGTATCAACGGTCTTACGGTACTCCTTGTCCCGGCGCTTTGGATGATCACCAGATGATACGGACGACTCCAAGGACTCAGAAGTGGCTGATTGTGAGGATGTGGCACTATCCCTTGAGGAACTTTGACGGCGTTTGGAACGGTGCTTCCTTTTGTCTTGGGTAAAGCCCGGTGCCGGATGAAAGTGGGCTGGCTTGGGGTGGTGGACTTGGCGTGCCGGGGGTAACTCCAGCCCATCCTCCTGCATAGGCTGCGGTGGGTTGGCATTCAAGACATAAGTTTGCAGCTCAACTAACTGTCGCTTCATCAACATAAGTTCCTGCTCAGGTGTTAATCTACTGGCATTCGAGGGCGTCTGCCAGGCGGCGTTGCGTGCACCGTCTATATTGAGCATAAAAAGGTATAAGGAGAATTATAGTGACATCAAGTCTCACAAAGAAAATCATTTGAGGATAGCATTTAGAGAGAGAGTAAATAGAAGAGTACAACAGAAAAGATCTTTATTATAAGTGAGAACAGTCGTTACATTAGAGATCATTACACTGGTAGTGACAAAACTTAAAGTGATATAATACAAAGATAGATATTATACATTGGACAATTCTTCAACTCACACATAACGTAGAAAACAAAACTGAGGGGACCGGACCTAGGGCTGCATAAAAAGGGTACAAGATAGAGTAGCTTAACGCTCGTGTAATAACTCCCGACTAGCTTGTAGCGAGCCCAGGCCTGGATGATAACAGGTTGGTAGTCTAGGGTGGGGCTAATGATAAGGAGATTAAAGAGCCTTCTTAGCGCATAGAAAATCTGCCACAAGTGATCGTTGGCGTCAGCAAAAGCTTCATGCCTTGTCATGTCCCAATAATCCCATGTTCGACAAAGAGTTTGCTATAAGTCCTCAAAGGCCCGTTCTCGGAGAATGTTGACTACTTATAGGGCTCTTCCTGCTCTGCGGGTTCCCCTACCTCGTAATCGTCATCCCGCTCCGGGTACTCCCCATATCGCTGGCCGTAGTCTTGTTCAGGAGGCCCTGGATCGTCCCTTCGTATTTGGTTGGTGATTCTTTCTTCATATTCTTCGAGTCCCTAAATGCGCAAGACGGTAGGAATGAATATACAAAGCGTGACAATTTCTTATACTCTAAGGTCTAAAAGATACAAGGAAGTATCTTGGGAACACCAAAAACAATTTAATTGTATTCAACGATACAATAACCATAAGTCATAAGACAATGGCACATATATTATAGAATGGCTAAGAAAAATGCCAGATTAAAATTTATAACTATACGTAATACAGGATGTGTAATAAAAATTTCTAAGAACTAGGTTTCTCCTCTTCGCCCATAGGCTGAGGAGGTGGTGGCCGGCGGTCGATGACGTAACAAAGTCAACCCTGCTCCACCGAGGAAGCCCCACCGGTACAGGCCCGGTACCGTGGCCTTACGGAAATCCGTAAGTTTTAGAAGAGCATGCAACTTCGATGCGTGACACTCCCCGAACATATCGACACTCGGACGTATACATACGGGGGACTTTCCCTCCCATGGCAACCAACTCACCCACGGCGGGTTGGGAGTCGGCCCCCTTTGCCATGGTATCGTCTTGGCCCCAACAACAGGACGGGGCCGGGAGGCATCCACCCGCTCCTGCCTCCGGCTGGAACTCGCGTGCTTCCCAAAAGCTCCGACAACATTCAACTTCTCCTTGTATTGGCTGCCGGACTTTCGGGCTACGGCTTTTCTCCAGTGTTTAATGGGCGTCCGGTCCGTCGGGTTTGGCCCCTGCTCATTCTCTAGACCCCCATTACCCTGCTGGTCCTGCTGTTCCTGTCGGGCCTTCTCCTCTTTTTCCTTTTGGATTCTTTCCTGTTCCTCCCGGAACTCCCGGGCCCTCTGGAGGTCAGCTTCAACCTCCATGTACCGCCGTTCTACAATGCGGCGAAGGAGTTCAGCGTGGTATCGGTCGGGTCGCTGGTTCATATCAATCTGGACCGTCGTCAAATAATCCAGGCTGATGTCAGGAATCTGTCCCCATATGAAGCTCTGGGAAGCTTCATGCAACTCAAACGGGGGAAGCTCGATGGCCCTGCCATCAATGACAGCGACTCCATCCCCTAAATATCTATACTCTCGACCCCGAGCTACTGTATCGGCTCATTCCAGCTCCCTGCGGTCATCCTCCCTGGCCAAGTTCCGGATACGTTCGGCCTCTGTTCTTATATCCTCCTCCTCGGTGTGTCCCTCACATTCGGGAGGGTAAAATTTAATCAACATCATGACCAGATCAGGTTGCTCGGCCATGGTGTAAGGAAGCTGGCGGAGATTCAACCTAACCAAGAACTGCTCCGACGAGTAGTGATAGATTGGATAGGGTATCCTAGCATCGTTAGCAAATCTGTTTACCAACTCATCTAGAAGTATATCAATCAAAGCAGGGTCAGTAGCCATATGCTGTGCGATTAAGGCATAGATCTGGGCTATGGTGAGGGTAGCGGGGTCCACGGTACTCTTGGTGGTGGCCATAACTATAGTACTGAGGTCTAGGGCGGCAGGAAGTGAGGCGCTTGCGGTTAGGACGACGATAGGGGAGGCGCTTGGGGTAGAAAAGGCGGTAGAGAAGAACCAAGGTGGGAGAGCAAGGTCGGGCCCCGGTAGCTATGGCGGGCGTCAGACCTAGCGGGCGGAGGCGCGGTAAAACTAAAAAATTTCCGGTAGTACCCTGCCAAACCCAAGAAACTTCGGACCTCGGAAACATTAGCTGGGATGGGCCAATCCTTTACTGCCTCTATCTTTGCTGGGTCGGTAGCAATTCCCTCTGCTGAAATGACATGTCCCAAATAATCCACCTTCGGAGTGGCAAACTTGCACTTAGAGAACTTGGCAAAGAGCTGGTGACGTCTTAGCTTTTGTAGGGCCAACCGAAGATGTTTCTCATGCTCCTCCTATAGATGAGAATGTCGTCAAAGAAAATAACAACAAAATCATCCTAATATTGTCGGAAGACATCATTCATCAATCGCATGAAAGTTGCGGGGGCATTAGTTAATCCAAAAGGCATAACGGTAAACTCATAATGCCCGTATCGAGTGCGAAAGGCAGATTTATGAATGTCCTCCTCTTTAATTCTTTTCGATGATATCCGAGCGTAAGTCAATCTTTGAGAAGTATCCGCCCCTTGCCAGCGATCCATAAGGTAAATGCGCGCTCTAGGCAAAGCATAGCGGTTCTTGATGGTATGCTTATTGAGCTGGCGATAGTCAATACACATTCTCAAGGAACCATCCTTCTTCTTAACAAAAAGGATAGGAGCGCCAAAAGGCGAAACACTAGGCCGAATGAAGCCTAGGTTTAATAGCTCCTGAAGTTGCTTCTTAAGCTCGGCCAATTCAGGGGGACTCATACGGTACGGGGCCTTACTAGTAGGCTTAGTACCTGGTTCCAAAGCTATCTCACATTCTACCCCTCTGAATGGAGGAAGTTTCTGGATCTCGTCGGGAAAGAGATCACTAAACTCCCTAAGAAGATTAGCAATGCTTTCTGGCAATGCATCAACTACTTGCTTCTGTTTAGCAGCTGATTCAATGGATGCAAGTCTGATGACACAAAGTAGGTTATCCTTGCGTATAGCCTTACTTAACTGCCTGATGGACATAGACTGCACAATAGGGTTTAATGGCTCCATTAGCTGCGTTGAAGGTAACCTCCCGCTTTTCGCAGTCGATATTGGCTTTTGCAGATGCCAAAAATTCCATACCAACAATCAGATCATATTTGCCAATATCCATTAACTCGGCACCCAATGCAACGGGTGCACTTGGCAGCCATTTTAAGGTTAATGCGACGGCCATGAGTATGTCTGATTTTACCACTGGCTAAGGTGACCGGTTTCGGTCGGGACCTCAAAGTCTCAAGGTGCAATACCTGGGCCATTCTAGGAGAAGCAAAATTATTGTGTACTTCCCGTATCCATAAGAATTATAAAAGGCTTACTGTCTACTTGACCTATGGTGGAAATAACAGCAGGCTGACTTTCAGCATTGCCGGTTTCTATGGCTGCAAGGATATGGGACTCACCGTGAATATACTCGGGAGCCTCCTCCTCGACAGGTAGAGTGGACTCGAGGTCATCCCAATCGAGGTCGGCCATGGCCAGCTGGGCAGTCTGCGTGACATAAGGACAATTCTGCATGAAGTGCCCGGGCCGCATACACCTGTAACATGCCTTATCTCGGTGGAGCTGTTCTCGAGCCTCTTTGGGAATAAGACTGTAAGAGGTTCCAAACTTCCTTACCGACATTGTTTGGTTTGTCGGGCATGTTGAAGGTGACTTTCTTTTCCTGGCGGCCGCTAGAGCCCCGGACGGGTGAACGGCCCTTATAAGGTGTGTAATGCGGTGGGCTGCGCGAGTAAGAGGCGGGGTGCTGGTATTGGTTTCGTGGTGCGTCCTCTTCAAGGCTCAATGCCTTAGCCTCAGCCTCTGCAACTGACTTGGGATCTATGGCCTTGACCATTCGTTTAATTGATAGGGCCAACCCTTCAATATAGCCCTCCACCGCCCTCTTTTCATTCATTCACGGCACATGACCTCAAAGCGCATGAATTCATCAGTGTAGGCCTGAACTGACATACCCTTCTGCTCTAACCTGAGAAAGTCTGAATCTGTTGGCATGTGTGCGCATGGGGCACATAATGTGACTTAAAAGCTTTGGCAAACTTCCTGAATTTGCATCTGCTTCTGTCCAGATGCTTGGCTCTGGCATAGCCCTTCCACCAAATACGAGCAGCTCCTGTAAGGTTTGGTGGCAACCTTTCCTGTATCCTTTTCTGTCATGCCATAGGATTTTCCAAACTCCTTCATCTCGTCCAACCAGGACTCCGCATTCAGCCCGCCTCTAGATTTCCCATCAAACTGGGCCAATTTCCTGTTTTTCCATATACTGGTTATGGCCGTATCAACGGTCTTACGGTACTCCTTGTCCCGGCGCTTTGGATGATCACCAGATGATACGGACGACTCCAAGGACTCAGAAGTGGCTGATTGTGAGGATGTGGCACTATCCCTTGAGGAACCGGCCGGCGTTTGGAGCGGTGCTTCCTTTGTCAGGTCTGGGGGCCGGTGCGGTGCGAGTGGGTGGGGGGGTGGTGGACTTGGCGTGCCGGGGGGGTAACTCCGCCCATCCTCCTGCATAGGCTGCGGTGGGTTGGCATTCAAGACATAAGTTTGCAGCTCAACTAGCGCCGCTTCATCAACATAAGTTCCCTTTCGGTGTTAATCATCGGCATTCGAGGGCGTCACAAAGCGGCGTTGCGTGCACCGTCTATATTGAGCATAAAAAGGTATAAGGAGAATTATAGTGACATCAAGTCTCACAAAGAAAATCATTTGAGGATAGCATTTAGAGAGAGAGTAAATAGAAGAGTACAACAGAAAAGATCTTTATTATAAGTGAGAACAGTCGTTACATTAGAGATCATTACACTGGTAGTGACAAAACTTAAAGTGATATAATACAAAGATAGATATTATACATTGGACAATTCTTCAACTCACACATAACGTAGAAAACAAAACTGAGGGGACCGGACCTAGGGCTGCGCAAAAGGGTACAAGATAGAGTAGCGAACGCTCTCGCGTACAGCTCTGACTAGCTTGTAGCGAGCCCAGGCCTAGATGATAACAGGTTGGTAGTCTAGGGTGGGGCTAATGATAAGGAGATTAAAGAGCCTTCTTAGTGCATAGAAAATCTGCCACAAGTGATCGTTGGCGTCAGCAAAAGCTTCATGCCTTGTCATGTCCCAATAATCCCATGTTCGACAAAGAGTTTGCTATAAGTCCTCAAAGGCCCGTTCTCGGAGAATTTTGACTACTTATAGGGCTCTCCCTGCTCTGCGGGTTCCCCTACCTCGTAATCGTCATCCCGCTCCGGGTACTCCCCATATCGCTGGCCGTAGTCTTGTTCAGGAGGCCCTGGATCGTCCCTTCGTATTTGGTTGGTGATTCTTTCTTCATATTCTTCGAGTCCCTCGTCTGCAAGACGGTAGGAATGAATATACAAAGCGTGACAATTTCTTATACTCTAAGGTCTAAAAGATACAAGGAAGTATCTTGGGAACACCAAAAACAATTTAATTGTATTCAACGATACAATAATCATAAGTCATAAGACAATGGCACATATATTATAGAATGGCTAAGAAAAATGCCAGATTAAAATTTATAACTATCGTAATCTGAGGATGTGTAATAAAAATTTCTAAGAACTAGGTTTCTCCTCTTCGCCCATAGGCTGAGGAGGTGGTGGCCGGCGGTCGATGACGTAACAAAGTCAACCCTGCTCCACCGAGGAAGCCCCACCGGTACAGGCCCGGTACCGTGGCCTTACGGAAATCCGTAAGTTTTAGAAGAGCATGCAACTTCTGATCTGTGACACTCCCTGAACATATACGACACTCGGACGTATACATACGGGGACTTTCCCCTCCCATGGCAACCAACTCACCACGAGCAGGGTTGGGAGTCGGCCCCCTTTGCCATGGTATCGTCTTGGCCCCAACAGCGGGGCCGGGGCGGGAGGCATCCACCGCTCACGCCTCCGGTACGGAACTTCGCGTGCTTCCCAAAAGCTCCGACAATATTCAACTTCTCCTTGTATTGGCTGCCGGACTTTCGGGCTACGGCTTTTCTCCAGTGTTTAATGGGCGTCCGGTCCGTCGGGTTTGGCCCCTGCTCATTCTCTAGACCCCCATTACCCTGCTGGTCCTGCTGTTCCTGTCGGGCCTTCTCCTCTTTTTCCTTTTGGATTCTTTCCTGTTCCTCCCGGAACTCCCGGGCCCTCTGGAGGTCAGCTTCAACCTCCATGTACCGCCGTTCTACAATGCGGCGAAGGAGTTCAGCGTGGTATCGGTCGGGTCGCTGGTTCATATCAATCTGGACCGTCGTCAAATAATCCAGGCTGATGTCAGGAATCTGTCCCCATATGAAGCTCTGGGAAGCTTCATGCAACTCAAACGGGGGAAGCTCGATGGCCCTGCCATCAATGACAGCGACTCCATCCCCTAAATATCTATACTCTCGACCCCGAGCAACTACTGTATCGGCTCATTCCAGCTCCCTGCGGTCATCCTCCCTGGCCAAGTTCCGGATACGTTCGGCCTCTGTTCTTATATCCTCCTCCTCGGTGTGTCCCTCACATTCGGGAGGGTAAAATTTAATCAACATCATGACCAGATCAGGTTGCTCGGCCATGGTGTAAGGAAGCTGGCGGAGATTCAACCTAACCAAGAACTGCTCCGACGAGTAGTGATAGATTGGATAGGGTATCCTAGCATCGTTAGCAAATCTGTTTACCAACTCATCTAGAAGTATATCAATCAAAGCAGGGTCAGTAGCCATATGCTGTGCGATTAAGGCATAGATCTGGGCTATGGTGAGGGTAGCGGGGTCCACGGTACTCTTGGTGGTGGCCATAACTATAGTACTGAGGTCTAGGGCGGCAGGAAGTGAGGCGCTTGCGGTTAGGACGACGATAGGGGAGGCGCTTGGGGTAGAAAAGGCGGTAGAGAAGAACCAAGGTGGGAGAGCAAGGTCGGGCCCCGGTAGCTATGGCGGGCGTCAGACCTAGCGGGCGGAGGCGCGGTAAAACTAAAAAATTTCCGGTAGTACCCTGCCAAACCCAAGAAACTTCGGACCTCGGAAACATTAGCTGGGATGGGCCAATCCTTTACTGCCTCTATCTTTGCTGGGTCGGTAGCAATTCCCTCTGCTGAAATGACATGTCCCAAATAATCCATCTTCGGAGTGGCAAACTTGCACTTAGAGAACTTGGCAAAGAGCTGGTAACGTCTTAGCTTTTGTAGGGCCAACCAAAGATGTTTCTCATGCTCCTCCTGTAGATGAGAATGTCGTCAAAGAAAATAACAACAAAATCATCCTAGTATTGTCGGAAGACATCATTCATCAATCGCATGAAAGTTGCGGGGGCATTAGTTAATCCAAAAGGCATAACGGTAAACTCATAATGCCCGTATCAAGTGCGAAAGGCAGATTTATGAATGTCCTCCTCTTTAATTCTTATCTGATGATATCCGGAGCGTAAGTCAATCTTTGAGAAGTATCTGGCCCCTTGCAACTGATCCATAAGGTCGTCTGCTCTAGGCAAAGCATAGCGGTTCTTGATGGTATGCTTATTGAGCTGGCGATAGTCAATACACATTCTCAAGGATAGTCAATACACATTCTCAAGGAACCATCCTTCTTCTTAACAAAAAGGATAGGAGCGCCAAAAGGCGAAACACTAGGCCGAATGAAGCCTAGGTTTAATAGCTCCTGAAGTTGCTTCTTAAGCTCGGCCAATTCAGGGGGACTCATACGGTACGGGGCCTTACTAGTAGGCTTAGTACCTGGTTCCAAAGCTATCTCACATTCTACCCCTCTGAATGGAGGAAGTTTCTGGATCTCGTCGGGAAAGAGATCACTAAACTCCCTAAGAAGATTAGCAATGCTTTCTGGCAATGCATCAACTACTTGCTTCTGTTTAGCAGCTGATTCAATGGATGCAAGTCTGATGACACAAAGTAGGTTATCCTTGCGTATAGCCTTACTTAACTGCCTGATGGACATAAACTGCACAATAGGGTTTAATGGATCACCTTTTATAGTTACGCGGGCTCCATTAGCTGCGTTGAAGGTAACCTCCCGCTTTTCGCAGTCGATATTGGCTTTTGCAGATGCCAAAAATTCCATACCAACAATCAGATCATATTTGCCAATATCCATTAACTCGGCACCCAATGCAACGGGTGCACTTGGCAGCCATTTTAAGGTTAATGCGACGGCCATGAGTATGTCTGATTTTACCACTGGCTAAGGTGACCGGTTTCGGTCGGGACCTCAAAGTCTCAAGGTGCAATACCTGGGCCATTCTAGGAGAAGCAAAATTATTGTGTACTTCCCGTATCCATAAGAATTATAAAAGGCTTACTGTCTACTTGACCTATGGTGGAAATAACAGCAGGCTGACTTTCAGCATTGCCGGTTTCTATGGCTGCAAGGATATGGGACTCACCGTGAATATACTCGGGAGCCTCCTCCTCGACAGGTAGAGTGGACTCGAGGTCATCCCAATCGAGGTCGGCCATGGCCAGCTGGGCAGTCTGCGTGACATAAGGACAATTCTGCATGAAGTGCCCGGGCCGCATACACCTGTAACATGCCTTATCTCGGCGGAGCTGTTCTCGAGCCTCTTTGGGAATAGACTGTAAGAGGTTCCGAACTTCCTTACCGACATTGTTTGGTTTGTCGGGCATGTTGAAGGTGACTTTCTTTTCCTGGCGGCCGCTAGAGCCCCGGACTCGGTGAACGGCCCTTATAAGGTGTGTACGGGCGTGGCTGCGAGTAAGAGGCGGGGTGCTGGTATTGGTTTCGTGGTGCGTCCTCTTCAAGGCTCAATGCCTTAGCCTCAGCCTCTGCAACTGACTTGGGATCTATGGCCTTGACCATTCGTTTAATTGATAGGGCCAACCCTTCAATATAGCCCTCCACCTCCCTCTTTTCATTCATTCCTGGCACATACAGCCTCAAGCGCATGAATTCATCAGTGTAGGCCTGAACTGACATACCCTTCTGCTCTAACCTGTAGAAAGTCTGAATCTGTTGGCATGTGTGCGCATGGGGCACATAATGTGACTTAAAAGCTTTGGCAAACTTCCTGAATTTGCATCTGCTTCTGTCCAGATGCTTGGCTCTGGCATAGCCCTTCCACCAAATACGAGCAGCTCCTGTAAGGTTTGGTGGCAACCTTTCCTGTATCCTTTTCTGTCATGCCATAGGATTTTCCAAACTCCTTCATCTCGTCCAACCAGGACTCCGCATTCAGCCCGCCTCTAGATTTCCCATCAAACTGGGCCAATTTCCTGTTTTTCCATATACTGGTTATGGCCGTATCAACGGTCTTACGGTACTCCTTGTCCCGGCGCTTTGGATGATCACCAGATGATACGGACGACTCCAAGGACTCAGAAGTGGCTGATTGTGAGGATGTGGCACTATCCCTTGAGGAACTTCGACGGCGTTTGGAACGGTGCTTCCTTTGTGCGGGTACAGGCCCCGGTGCCGGTGCGATTGGCTGCTGGGGTGGTGGACTTGGCGGTAACGGGGGTAACTCCAGCCCATCCTCCTGCATAGGCTGCGGTGGGTTGGCATTCAAGACATAAGTTTGCAGCTCAACTAACTGTCGCTTCATCAACATAAGTTCTGCTTTCGGTGTTAATCTCACGGCATTCGAGGGCGTCACAAAGCGGCGCTATGCGTGTAACCGTCTATATTGAGCATAAAAAGGTATAAGGAGAATTATAGTGACATCAAGTCTCACAAAGAAAATCATTTGAGGATAGCATTTAGAGAGAGAGTAAATAGAAGAGTACAACAGAAAAGATCTTTATTATAAGTGAGAACAGTCGTTACATTAGAGATCATTACACTGGTAGTGACAAAACTTAAAGTGATATAATACAAAGATAGATATTATACATTGGACAATTCTTCAACTCACACATAACGTAGAAAACAAAACTGAGGGGACCGGACCTAGGGCTGCGCAAAAGGGTACAAGATAGAGTAGCGAACGCTCTCGCGTACAGCCTCGACTAGCTTGTAGCGAGCCCAGGCCTGGATGATAACAGGTTGGTAGTCTAGGGTGGGGCTAATGATAAGGAGATTAAAGAGCCTTCTTAGCGCATAGAAAATCTGCCACAAGTGATCGTTGGCGTCAGCAAAAGCTTCATGCCTTGTCATGTCCCAATAATCCCATGTTCGACAAAGAGTTTGCTATAAGTCCTCAAAGGCCCGTTTCGGAGAATTTTGACTACTTATAGGGCTCTTCCTCGCCTCTGCGGGTTCCCCTACCTCACCAATCGTCATCCCGGCTCGGGTACTCCCCATATCGCTGGCCGTAGTCTTGTTCAGGAGGCCCTGGATCGTCCCTTCGTATTTGGTTGGTGATTCTTTCTTCATATTCTTCGAGTCCCTCGTCTGCAAGACGGTAGGAATGAATATACAAAGCGTGACAATTTCTTATACTCTAAGGTCTAAAAGATACAAGGAAGTATCTTGGGAACACCAAAAACAATTTAATTGTATTCAACGATACAATAATCATAAGTCATAAGACAATGGCACATATATTATAGAATGGCTAAGAAAAATGCCAGATTAAAATTTATAACTATACGTAATACAGGATGTGTAATAAAAATTTCTAAGAACTAGGTTTCTCCTCTTCGCCCATAGGCTGAGGAGGTGGTGGCCGGCGGTCGATGACGTAACAAAGTCAACCCTGCTCCACCGAGGAAGCCCCACCGCTACAGGCCCGGTACCGTGGCCTTACGGAAATCCGTAAGTTTTAGAAGAGCATGCAACTTCTGATCTGTGACACTCCCTGAACATATACGACACTCGGACGTATACATACGGGGACTTTCCCCTCCCATGGCAACCAACTCACCACGAGCAGGGTTGGGAGTCGGCCCCCTTTGCCATGGTATCGTCTTGGCCCCAACAACAGGACGGGGCCGGGAGGCATCCACCGCTCACGCCTCCTCATTTGGAACTTCGCGTGCTTCCCAAAAAGCTCCGGCAACATTCAACTTCTCCTTGTATTGGCTGCGGACTTTCGGACTCACGGCTTTTCTCCAGTGTTTAATGGGCGTCCGGTCCGTCGGGTTTAGCCCCTGCTCATTCTCTAGACCCCCATTACCCTGCTGGTCCTGCTGTTCCTGTCGGGCCTTCTCCTCTTTTTCCTTTTGGATTCTTTCTGTTCCTCGGGAACTCAGGGCCCCTCGGAGGTCAGCTTCAACCTCCATGTACGGGCCGTTCTACAATGCGGCGAAGGAGTTCAGCCGTGGTATCGGGTCGATTATTTGGTTCATATCAAACGGACCGTCGTCAAATAATCCAGTGATGTCGAATTGTCCCCATATGAAGCTGCGGGAAGCTTCATGCAACTCAAACGGAAGCTTCGATGGCCCGCCATCAATGGCAGCGACTCCATCCCCTAAATATCTATACTCGACCCCGAAGCTCTTGTATCGGCTCATTCCAGCTCCCCGCGGTCATCCTCCCCGCCAAGTTCGGACACGTTCGGCCTCTGTTCTTATATCCTCCTCCTCGATTGTGTCCCTCACATTAGGGAGGGTAAAATTTAATCAACATCATGACCAGATCAGGTTGTTCGGCCATGGTGTAAGGAAGTCATGAGATTCAACCTAACCAAGAACCGCCCGACGAGTAGTGATAGATTGATAGGGTATCCTAGCATCGTTAGCAAATCTGTTTACCAACTCATCTAGAAGTATATCAATCAAAGCAGGGTCAGAGCCATATCTTTGTGCGATTAAGGCATAGATCTGGGCTATGGTGAGGGTAGCGGGGTCCACGGTACTCTTGGTGGTGGCCATAACTATAGTAATCGAGGTCTAGGGCGGCAGGAAGTGAGGCGTTAGGTTAGGATGACGATAGGGGGAGGCGCTTTGGGGTAGAAAAGGCGGTAGAGAAGAACCAAGGTGGGAGAGCAAGGTCGGGCCCCGGTAGCTATGGCGAGGCGCGAGACCTAGCGGCGGAGGCGGTAAAACTAAAAAAACAAACCCAAAAATAACGGAAACAAGCGGGATGGGCCAATCCTTTAGCTTCTATCTTTGTCGGGAAGACATCATTCATCCGCTGAAATGACATGTCCCAAATAATCCACCTTCTGAATCCAAAAAAGGCACTTAGAGAACTTGGCAAAGACTCATAACGCCTTAGCTTTTGTAGGGCCAACCGAAGATTTATGAATGCTCCTCCTATAGATGAGAATGTCGCCAAAGAAAATAACAACAAAATCATCCTAATATTGTCGGAAGACATCATTCATCAATCGATGAAAGTTATGGGGCATTAGTTAATCCAAAGGCATAACGGTAAACTCATAATGCCAAAGTCATCGAAAAGGCAGATTTATGAATGTCCTGCTTTAATTCTTTTGGATGATATCCGGAGCGTAAGTCAATCTTTGAGAAGTATAGTCAATCCATAAGGTCATTCTCAAGGAACCATCGGTTCTTGATGGTATCTTATTGACAAAAGTCAATACATTCAAAGGAACCATCCTTCTTCTTAACAAAAGGATAGGGCGCTAAAACACTAGGCCGAATGAAGCCTAGGTTTAATAGCTCCCCGGTTGCTTCTTAAGCTTCGGCCAATTCGGGGGACTCATACGATGCAGGGGCCTTACTAGTAGGCTTAGTACCTGGTTCCAAAGCTATCTCACATTCTACCCCTCTGAATGGAGGAAGTTTCTGGATCTCGTCGGGAAAGAGATCACTAAACTCCCTAAGAAGATTAGCAATGCTTTCTGGCAATGCATCAACTACTTGCTTCTGTTTAGCAGCTGATTCAATGGATGCAAGTCTGATGACACAAAGTAGGTTATCCTTAGCGTATAGCCTTACTTAACCGCCTCGATGGACAATAGGGTTTAATGGATCAGGGTTTAATGGCTCCATTAGGCTGCGTTGAAGGTAACCTCCCGCAAGTAAATCGATATTGGCTTTTGCAGATGCCAAAAATTCCATACCAACAATCAGATCATATTTGCCAATATCCATTAACTCGGCACCCAATGCAACGGGTGCACTTGGCAGCCATTTTAAGGTTAATGCGACGGCCATGAGTATGTCTGATTTTACCACTGGCTAAGGTGACCGGTTTCGGTCGGGACCTCAAAGTCTCAAGGTGCAATACACAGGCCATTCTAGGAGAAGCAAAATTATTGTGTACTTCCCGTATCCATAAGAATTATAAAAGGCTTACCGCCTACTTGACCTATGGTGGAAATAACAAACAGTCGACTTTTCAAAGATTGCCCGGTTTCTATGGCTGCAAGGATATGGGACTCACCGTGAATATACTCGGAAGCCTCCTCCTCGGCAATTAGAGTGGACTCGAGGTCATCCCAATCGAGGTCGACCATGGCCGGTAGGCGTCAAGCGTGACATAAGGACAATTTGCATGAAGTGCCGGGGTCGCGATACACTGTAACATGCCTTATCTCGGTGGAGCTGTTCTCGAGCCTCTTTTGGGAATAGACTGTAAGAGGTTCGAACTTCCTTACCGACATTGTTTGGTTTGTCGGGCATGTTGAAGGTGACTTTCTTTTCTGGGCGGGACGCTAGAGCCGGACTCGGATTGTGAACGGCCCTTATAAGGTGTGTACGGGCTGGTGCTTGAGTAAGAGGCGGGTGTTGGTATTGGTTTTAGAGGGTCGCCCCTCTTCAAGGCTCAATGCCTTAGCCTAGCCTCTGCAAGAATCGACTTGGGATCTATGGCCTTGACCATTCGTTTAATTGATGGGGCCAACCCTTCAATATAGCCCTCCACCCCTCTTTTCATTCATTCCTGGCACATACAGCCTCAAGCGCATGAATTCATCAGTGTAGGCCTGAACTGACATACCCTTCTGCTCTAACCTGTAGAAAGTCTGAATCTGTTGGCATGTGTGCGCATGGGGCACATAATGTGACTTAAAAGCTTTGGCAAACTTCCTGAATTTGCAGACCGCTACGTCGGATGCTTGGCTCGGCATAGCCCTTCCACCAAATCTGGCAGCTCTCGTAAGGTTTGGTGGCAACCTTCCTGTATCCTTTTTTCGTCATGCCATAGGATTTTCCAAACTCCTTCATCTCGTCCAACCGGGACTCGCGATTCAGCCGGGCCTCTAGATTTCCCATCAAACTGGGCCAATTTCCTGTTTTTCCATATACTGGTTATGGCCGTATCAACGGTCTTACGGTACTCCTTGTCCCGGCGCTTTGGATGATCACCAGATGATACGGACGACTCCAAGGACTCAGAAGTGGCTGATTGTGAGGATGTGGCACTATCCCTTGAGGAACTTCGGACGGCGTTTGGAACGGTGCTTCCTTTGCGGGTATTGTGCCCCTGCCGGTGCGCGATTGGTCTTTGGGGTGGTGGACTTGGCGGTAACGGGGTAACTCCAGCCCATCCTCCCCGCATAGGCTGCGGTGGGTTGGCATTCAAGACATAAGTTTGCAGCTCAACTAACTGTCGCTTCATCAACATAAGTTCCCGCGGGTGTTAATCTCCACCGGCATTCGAAAATGTCACAAAGCGGTTAAGTGCAACCGCCTATATTGAGCATAAAAGGTATAAGGAGAATTATAGTGACATCAAGTCTCACAAAGAAAATCATTTGAGGATAGCATTTAGAGAGAGTAAATAGAAGAGTACAACGAGGAAAAGATCTTTATTATAAGTGAGAACAGTCGTTACATTAGAGATCATTACACTGGTAGTGACAAAACTTAAAGTGATATAATACAAAGATAGATATTATACATTGGACAATTCTTCAACTCACACATAACGTAGAAAACAAAACTGAGGGGACCGGACCTAGGGCTGCGCAAAAGGGTACAAGATAGAGTAGCGAACGCTCTCGTGTACAGCTCTGACTAGCTTGTAGCGAGCCCAGGCCTGGATGATAACAGGTTGGTAGTCTAGGGTGGGGCTAATGATAAGGAGATTAAAGAGCCTTCTTAGCGCATAGAAAATCTGCCACAAGTGATCGTTTGCGTCAGCAAAAGCTTCATGCCTTGTCATGTCCCAATAATCCCATGTTCGACAAAGAGTTTGCTATAAGTCCTCAAAGGCCCGTTCTCGGAGAATGTTGACTACTTATAGGGCTCTTCCCCGCTCTGCTGGGTTCCCCTACCTCGTAATCGTCATCCCGCTCCGGGTACTCCCCATATCGCTGGCCGTAGTCTTGTTCAGGAGGCCCTGGATCGTCCCTTCGTATTTGGTTGGTGATTCTTTCTTCATATTCTTCGAGTCCCTCGTCTGCAAGACGGTAGGAATGAATATACAAAGCGTGACAATTTCTTATACTCTAAGGTCTAAAAGATACAAGGAAGTATCTTGGGAACACCAAAAACAATTTAATTGTATTCAACGATACAATAATCATAAGTCATAAGACAATGGCACATATATTATAGAATGGCTAAGAAAAATGCCAGATTAAAATTTATAACTATACGTAATACAGGATGTGTAATAAAAATTTCTAAGAACTAGGTTTCTCCTCTTCGCCCATAGGCTGAGGAGGTGGTGGCCGGCGGTCGATGACGTAACAAAGTCAACCCTGCTCCACCGAGGAAGCCCCACCGGTACAGGCCCGGTACCGTGGCCTTACGGAAATCCGTAAGTTTTAGAAGAGCATGCAACTTCTGATCTGTGACACTCCCTGAACATATACGACACTCGGACGTATACATACGGGGACTTTCCCCTCCCATGGCAACCAACTCACCACGAGCAGGGTTGGGAGTCGGCCCCCTTTGCCATGGTATCGTCTTGGCCCCAACAACAGGACGGGGCCGGGAGGCATCCAGCCGCTCCTGCCTCCGGCTGGAACTCGCGTGCTTCCCAAAAGCTCCGACAATATTCAACTTCTCCTTGTATTGGCTGCCGGACTTTCGGGCTACGGCTTTTCTCCAGTGTTTAATGGGCGTCCGGTCCGTCGGGTTTAGCCCCTGCTCATTCTCTAGACCCCCATTACCTGGCTGGTCCTGGGCATTTCTGTCGGGCCTTCTCCTCTTTTCCTTTTGGATTCTTTTCTGTTCCTCCCGGAACTCCGGACCCCTCACGGAGGTCGGCTTCAACCTCCATGTACCGCCCGTTCTACAATGCGTGAAGGAGTTCCGGCGTGGTATCGGTCGTCATTTGGTTCATATCAATACGGACCGTCGTCAAATAATCAGGCTGATGTCGGGGAATCTGTCCCCATATGAAGCTCACGGGAAGCTTCATGCAACTCAAGCGGGGAAGCTTCGATGGCCCTGCCATCAATGGCGGCGACTCCATCCCCTAAATATCTATACTCGACCCAGAACTCTTGTATCGGCTCATTCCAGCCCCGGTCATCCTCCCGGCCAAGTTCGGATCACGTTCGGCCTCTGTTCTTATATCCTCCTCCTCGGTGTGTCCCTCACATTCGGGAGGGTAAAATTTAATCAACATCATGACCAGATCAGGTTGCTCGGCCATGGTGTAAGGAAGCTGGCGGAGATTCAACCTAACCAAGAACTGCCCGACAGTAGTGATAGATTGGATAGGGTATCCTAGCATCGTTAGCAAATCTGTTTACCAACTCATCTAGAAGTATATCAATCAAAGCAGGGTCGGTTAGCCATATCTTTGTGCGATTAAGGCATAGATCTGGGCTATGGTGAGGGTAGCGGGGTCCACGGTACTCTTGGTGGTGGCCATAACTATAGTACTGAGGTCTAGGGCGGCAGGAAGTGAGGCGCTTGCGGTTAGGACGACGATAGGGGAGGCGCTTGGGGTAGAAAAGGCGGTAGAGAAGAACCAAGGTGGGAGAGCAAGGTCGGGCCCCGGTAGCTATGGCGGTGTCGACCTAGGGGGAGGGATAAAACTAAAAATTTTCGGTAGTACCCGCCAAACCCAAGAAACTTCGGACCTCGAACATTTTTTTGGGATGGGCCAATCCATTGCCTCTATCTTTTTTGGGTGGTAGCAATTCCCTCTGCTGAAATGACATGTCCCAAATAATCCACCTTCGGAGTGGCAAACTTGCACTTAGAGAACTTGGCAAAGAGCTGGTGACGTCTTAGCTTTTGTAGGGCCAACCGAAGATGTTTCTCATGCTCCTCCTATAGATGAGAATGTCGTCAAAGAAAATAACAACAAAATCATCCTAATATTGTCGGAAGACATCATTCATCAATCGCATGAAAGTTGCGGGGGCATTAGTTAATCCAAAAGGCATAACGGTAAACTCATAATGCCCGTATCGAGTGCGAAAGGCAGATTTATGAATGTCCTCCTCTTTAATTCTTTTCTGATGATATCCGGAGCGTAAGTCAATCTTTGAGAAGTATCTGGCCCCTTGCCACTGATCCATAAGGTCGTCTGCTCTAGGCAAAGCATAGCGGTTCTTGATGGTATGCTTATTGAGCTGGCGATAGTCAATACACATTCTCAAGGAACCATCCTTCTTCTTAACAAAAAGGATAGGAGCGCCAAAAGGCGAAACACTAGGCCGAATGAAGCCTAGGTTTAATAGCTCCTGAAGTTGCTTCTTAAGCTCGGCCAATTCAGGGGGACTCATACGGTACGGGGCCTTACTAGTAGGCTTAGTACCTGGTTCCAAAGCTATCTCACATTCTACCCCTCTGAATGGAGGAAGTTTCTGGATCTCGTCGGGAAAGAGATCACTAAACTCCCTAAGAAGATTAGCAATGCTTTCTGGCAATGCATCAACTACTTGCTTCTGTTTAGCAGCTGATTCAATGGATGCAAGTCTGATGACACAAAGTAGGTTATCCTTGCGTATAGCCTTACTTAACTGCCTGATGGACATAGACTGCACAATAGGGTTTAATGGCTCCATTAGCTGCGTTGAAGGTAACCTCCCGCTTTTCGCAGTCGATATTGGCTTTTGCAGATGCCAAAAATTCCATACCAACAATCAGATCATATTTGCCAATATCCATTAACTCGGCACCCAATGCAACGGGTGCACTTGGCAGCCATTTTAAGGTTAATGCGACGGCCATGAGTATGTCTGATTTTACCACTGGCTAAGGTGACCGGTTTCGGTCGGGACCTCAAAGTCTCAAGGTGCAATACCTGGGCCATTCTAGGAGAAGCAAAATTATTGTGTACTTCCCGTTATCCATAAGAATTATAAAAGGCTTCATTGTCTACTTGACCTATGGTGGAAATAATGCGGTGACTTTCGGCATTGCCGGTTTCTATGGTCGCAAGGATATGGGACTCACCGTGAATATACTCGGAAGCCTCCTCCTCGGCGAGGTAGAGTGGACTCGAGGTCATCCCAATCGAGGTCGACCATGGCCAATTTAGGCGTCTGCGTGACATAAGGACAGTGCATGAAGTGCCCGGGCGCATACACGTAACATGCCTTATCTCGGTGGAGCTGTTCTCGAGCCTCTTTGGGAATAGACTGTAAGAGGTTCGAACTTCCTTACCGACATTGTTTGGTTTGTCGGGCATGTTGAAGGTGACTTTCTTTTCTGGCGACGCCAGAGCCGGACTTCGGTGAACGGCCCTTATAAGGTGTGTAATGCAGTGGTACGCGAGTAAGAGGCGGGGGTGCTGGTATTG
The DNA here is from genome assembly GCA_021234155.1 of Isoetes taiwanensis. NCBI lineage: Eukaryota > Viridiplantae > Streptophyta > Lycopodiopsida > Isoetales > Isoetaceae > Isoetes > Isoetes taiwanensis. Next base: position 1,653,934 of record JAJEKV010000056.1, read on the forward strand.
GTTTAGGTGGTGCGTCCTCTTCAAGGCTCAATGCCTTAGCCTCGACCCTCTGCAACTGACTTGGGATCTATGGCCTTGACCATTCGTTTAATTGATAGGGCCAACCCTTCAATATAGCCCTCCACCTCCCTCTTTTCATTCATTCCTGGCACATACAGCCTCAAGCGCATGAATTCATCAATGTAGGCCTGAATCGACATACCCTTACGCTCTAACTTTGAGAGAAAGTCCCGAATCTGTTGGCATGTGTCGCATGGGGCACATAATGTGACTTAAAAGCTTTGGCAAACTTCACGAATTTGCATGCATACGTCGGATGCTTGGCTCGGCATAGCCCTTCCACCAAATCTGGCGGCTCAGCTCCTGTAAGGTTTGGTGGCAACCTTTCCTGTATCCTTTTCTGTCATGCCATAGGATTTTCCAAACTCCTTCATCTCGTCCAACCAGGACTCCGCATTCAGCCCGCCTCTAGATTTCCCATCAAACTGGGCCAATTTCCTGTTTTTCCATATACTGGTTATGGCCGTATCAACGGTCTTACGGTACTCCTTGTCCCGGCGCTTTGGATGATCACCCGGATGATACGGGACGACTCAAGGACTCGAAGTGGCTGATTGTGAGGATGTGGCACTATCCCTTGAGGAACCGGCCCGGCGTTTGGAGCGGTGCTTCCTTTGTGCGGTCACGAGGCCCGGTGCGGTCGCGGTGAGTGGCTCTTTGGGGTGGTGGACTTGGCGGTAACGGGGGTAACTCCGGCCCATCCTCCTGCATAGGCTGCGGTGGGTTGGCATTCAAGACATAAGTTTGCAGCTCAACTAACTGTCGCTTCATCAACATAAGTTCCCCTTTCGGTGTTAATCATCGGGCATTCGAGGGCGCTCGCAGCGGCGTTAGATGCACTTGGTCTATATTGAGCATAAAAAGGTATAAGGAGAATTATAGTGACATCAAGTCTCACAAAGAAAATCATTTGAGGATAGCATTTAGAGAGAGAGTAAATAGAAGAGTACAACAGAAAAGATCTTTATTATAAGTGAGAACAGTCGTTACATTAGAGATCATTACACTGGTAGTGACAAAACTTAAAGTGATATAATACAAAGATAGATATTATACATTGGACAATTCTTCAACTCACACATAACGTAGAAAACAAAACTGAGGGGACCGGACCTAGGGCTGCGCAAAAGGGTACAAGATAGAGTAGCGAACGCTCTCGCGTACAGCTCTGACTAGCTTGTAGCGAGCCCAGGCCTGGATGATAACAGGTTGGTAGTCTAGGGTGTTGACAGGTGTCATCGCAAGCCTAAAGCGGTCATCGGTCACCTAATTACAGCATGAATTGTTGGCTAAACATGAGGCCTAAATATCTGCCTAGATTTGTGTTCTTCGTTGTTATTTAGAGCTGAGAAATCTCAGCTCCAAGCAGTTCTTTTCTGCTCTTTGTATTCCGTTCTTTCAATCAATGTTATCACTGTTGTGATCTCCATCATCTTGTGATCCCTGAGTTCTTCATGGTATCAGAGCCAGGCGCTACTCAAGAGATGGACACCAACTCTGCAACATCCTCCGTCACCCATTTCTTTGTGATTGCACCGCATCAGGAATTGTTCGATCCTACAAAAGGCCCGAAAAGAATTTGGGATTGAAAAATTCAAAGGAGAGAATTTCCGATGTGGAAATATCGGATCGCGGACCTTTTTTGGAAGCGGCAGGATTATGGGAGATTGTCAAGCGGAAAGAGACCAAACTCAGGGAGATCCGTCTGCGGCAAAGAAATGGATGGCAAAAGATTCCCGGGAAGCACTCACAGCTCATTTGCGGCGTCCATCACACCATTCTCAACCCGAATCAAGGTCTCCCACGATTGCTTACGAATGCTGGTCCAAAGCATTTGCGCCTATTTGAAAGCAAGACTCACGCCACCCAAGTCATGCTCGGGCATCAAGCGTATGCCACCAAAATGCGGGGATGGAGAATCCATGCAACGCACATTGGCAAACTCAGAAATCTGATGGATCAGTTAGAGGAGGCTGGTGAAATCAAGCTATGCTCAAATTGCTCCTGCTTCATGGAGCAGCACAATTGTCTCACGCTTCTCTCAAGCCTCCCCCCTGCATATGGAAATCTGGTGGTCGTGCTCTCTAATAATACTCATGTTCTCACATGGGAAGAAGTAAAGCGCCAAGATCTTACGGGGAAGAGGTTGCGATTACGGCGGCGGGGATCATCCGATCCTCGGTTAGCCTTGTTCACCACCAACAAGGCCCCAAAATCGAGACCCGGATGCCAGGAAAGAGGACAAAGCGTCCTCGTTGCATCCCTTGTCGGGCCGGGGGCACCTCGGTGAGGGTTGCTGGAAATACTTGGCGGTAAAGCCCGGCCCAGCAGCCACCACCACTGTTGCAAAACCGCCGATCTCAACCGGAAATCACGAGCTACACCAGCGCCGAGGCCCAATTGCGGCCGGTGGGGAGCCTTCATGACGGTAGCACATGCCATTCGGCACCAATACTTGGTGGATCGATAAGCGCGGCATCTCACCATATGGGCGGTATAAAAGTGATTTTCTTCACTCCACGGTTCCCGGCCGATCTGCATCTCCACCCGGCAATGGACATCAGCTTATTTGCCTCCCACGGGCGGTGTTCGAATCACGGGTTGGAACTTTCGACTCACGGTAGCCAATGTTCTTTGGTTCGGGGGGTCTCGATCAAAAGCTTCTTTGTGTGGCACAATTAGCGACTCATGGCTTCAAGGTGGATTTCAATTCTAGTGAAGCTTCGCATCATTGATTCCGCACAAGAAAGGTTATGGCTACCGCACCGCGATTTAGGCAATCTATACAAATCGCGCACACCTTTGTTCAGTTTGCGTTACATACCCAAATTCGCGATGAGCGATTGGCACATCACGATTGGGTCATAGATGGCATCGGCGGTGTTCATGAAACACTTCAATCAAACGCTGTCACAGGCCTCCCATCCGGTTATCATTCTCGCCTCTGCGAATCACGCACCATGGGAAGCAAAGACAGACTCCCATTTCACATGATCCTCATCGATGCACACTTCCGGTGAAAGAGTTCCGCGGTGATAGAGGGCGCACACCCCGCTCTCTGTTGGAGGTTCTTTTTACTTCGACCTTCATAGATGATGCCACCCGTTACACCCGGGTATTCTTTCTTCATCGAAAGTTACGAAGTCTTCCATTACTTTCAAATTTATGTTGCACGGGTACACACCCAATTGGGAAGCCACTCCCTGATCTCATGAGTGACAATGGAGGGAGTATACTTCATCTATGCTGCAGCGGTTTTGCACCTCAAAAGGCATTGAGCCACTGGGACCTCCATTGCTGGCACATCGGAACAAAATGGTTTGGCTGAGCGCATGAATCGCACCATCAAAGACATGGCCCGCTGCCTCCTTCTTCAAGCCCGACTTCCCTTGGCTTTACGGGCTGAAGGGCGCATTAGTTAATCCGCGGTCTACCTTCATAATCGTCTTGTTCCACGAAATCCTCCTCCAAGCAAACTCCCTTCCAACTTTGGACAGGCCAAGTTCGGATCTTAGCCACCGTAAGCACCTTTGGTTTATGCGGCTCATGCACTCAATCTCCGTAACCTGCCCGGTGAGTGCTTTTGCTTCCTTATTGATTATCCCTTCCATTTTCATTGGCTATTCTTCCACCAAGAAAGGCTACAAGCTCTTTAATCCGGTCTCCAAACGCATGTACTTCGGTCGGGATGTTCAATTTTTTGAAGACAAACATGGATGCGCCTGCTCTCCCCGTCCACACACAGTACACCACTTTTGTTATGCCCATTCAATCCCCGGACCCATCACCTCCCCTGCTGTTCACTCCCCTGCTCCAATGGAGGAATTTCCCATTGATCCTCCCTCGCCCATCTCCTCGGACCAGCCGGTTGTTTCTCCTCCGGCACCTCATTGGCTCCACTCCCGAACTTGGAAGCCCACATCAAGATGCTGACTTATCAAAGCGACATTCAATACTCATGACATTTCCACCCCTCAATCCCACAATCAAGCACTGTCTGGCCCCCAAGCATATCAGTGGAAGCAGGCTATGGATCAGGAGATTGCTTCACTTCACCGCAACCAAACATGGCAGCTTGTTCCTCTTCCCCCAGACCGGAAGTTGGTTTCCTCCAAATGGATTTTCAAGATCAAGTACAAAGCTGATGGCACACTTTGGATCGATTCAAGGCTCGGTTTGTAGCTCGTGGCTTCTCCCAAATTCTAGGGGGTTGATTTTGTGGACACTTACTCTCATCCGTCAAGATGACCACGATCCGAATCCTCCTTTCCTTTGCTGCTGCAAATGATCTTGAAATCAAATGGATGGGCGTTGAGGCGGCTTTTCTCTATGGTGATCTCTCGAGGACATCTATCCGAGCAGCCAGCAGGTTATGTTCAATCCGGCCAGGAGAATCTCGTCTGCAAGCTCAATAAGGCTCTCTATGGCCTTCGTCAAGCACCCCGGGCTTGGTATCACAAAATCCATATGTTCTTGCTGGCTCAAGGATTCACTAGTGGAGACTCGGACACCAACCTGTACATCCAACAAGACATTGGATTTACGCTTCCGGCCTATACATTGATGACGTTGTCCTTATCGGCAAACTCTCTCCAAGATCAACACTATCAAGCAAGCTCTCAACACCGCCTTCTCAATGCACGATCTCGGCAACATGGTATTTACCCTAGGCCTCCAGGATCACCCAATCGGCCTCAGCGCTTGCTCACGTATTGATCAAACTCAATATGCTCATGATGTCCTCACCAAGTTTGGTATGCCCGATTGCAATGGGCGTGCAATTCCCCTTGATCGGGATCCAAACTCTCTGCTGCTCAATGCCCTCGGACCGATGAAGATTGCCCTTATGCAAGACATTCCCTACCGCTGATCTCCTTGGATGCCTCAACTATCGATGATGTCCACATACGACCTTGCCTACTCTGTCGGTCTCCTCGCATTAAGCTTCATGACCGACCCCGGCATGCCACGGCGAATTAGCGCTCAAACGAGTTCTCCGCTACACGCAAGCCACCAAAGATTACGGAAGCCGTATGGTTCTCCTTCCTCCTTCCTCGCCAATCACTTTATTGGATATTCCGATTTTCATCATTTGGAGACCCCGATGAAGCCAAGTCTACTTCAGGCTTTTCCACTTACTCAATGGTGGGGCTGTTGAGAGTTCAAGAAGCAATCCGTCACTGCACTCTCAACCACCGAAGCCGAATACATAGCTGCTGTGGAAGCTGCCAAAGAGGCGAATGGCTCATCAAAGTCACCACAGATCTTCCAATGCAGCAGGAGCTTCCACTCACCATCTTCTCAGTGACAACCAAAGTGCCACTTTGCCCTTGCCAAAGACTCTCGGTTCCATCCCAAAACCAAACACATCAAAACTCGCTTTCATTATCTAAGCGAAGAAGTCCAAAGCTGGTCGCGATTCGCTGCCTCCTTTGTTCCTCCCAGTCCATGGTTGCTGATATCCTCACTAAACCTCTTCCTAAACCAAAATTTGAACAGCATCGCACTGCTCTTCGTGTCGTCCCCCGGACATCAGTTCAAGCAGGAGACATGCCAATCACAGGTGACCTTCTGCCCTCGGCTCACTCAGACAAGCAGGAGTGTTGACAGGTGTCATCGCAAGCCTAAAGCGGTCATCGGTCACCTAATTACAGCATGAATTGTTGGCTAAACATGAGGCCTAAATACAACGCCTAGATTTGTGTTCTTCGTTGTTATTTAGAGTCGAAATCTCAGCTCCAAGCGTTCTTTTCTGCTCTTTGTATTCCGTTCTTTCAATCAATGTTATCACTGTTGTGATCTCCATCATCTTGTGATCCCTGAGTTCTTCATAGGGTGGGGCTAATGATAAGGAGATTAAAGAGCCTTCTTAGCGCATAGAAAATCTGCCACAAGTGATCGTTGGCGTCAGCAAAAGCTTCATGCCTTGTCATGTCCCAATAATCCCATGTTCGACAAAGAGTTTGCTATAAGTCCTCAAAGGCCCGTTCTCGGAGAATTTTGACTACTTATAGGGCTCTCCTGCTCTGCGGGTTCCCCTACCCGTGTCGTCATCCCGCTCCGGGTACTCCCCATATCGCTGGGCCGTAGTCTTGTTCGGGAGGCCCGGATCGTCCCCTTCGTATTTGGTTGGTGATTCTTTCTTCATATTCTTGAGTCCCTCGTGCGCAAGGCGGTAGGAATGAATATACAAAGCGTGACAATTTCTTATACTCTAAGGTCTAAAAGATACAAGGAAGTATCTTGGGAACACCAAAAACAATTTAATTGTATTCAACGATACAATAATCATAAGTCATAAGACAATGGCACATATATTATAGAATGGCTAAGAAAAATGCCGATTAAAATTTATAACTATAACGTATCACGGGGATGTGTAATAAAAATTTCTAAGAACTAGGTTTCTCCTCTTAAGCCCATAGGCTGAGGAGGTGGTGGCCGGGCGGTCGATGGCGTAACAAAGTCAACCCCGCTCCACCGAGGGAAGCCCCAAGTCAGCCCGATGTAGGTGGCCTTCACGGAAATCCGTAAGTTTTAGAAGAGCATGCAACTTCTGATCGTGACACTCCCCGAACATATCGACACTTTCGGACGTATACATACGGGGACTTTCCCTCCCATGGCAACCAACTCACCACGGCGGGGTTGGGAGTCGCCCCTTTGCCATGGTATCGTCTTGGCCCCAACAACGGGGCGGGGCGGGGAGGCATCCACCCGCTCCGCCTCCGGTTTGGAACTTCAGCGTGCTTCCCAAAAGCTCCGGACAACATTCAACTTCTCCTTGTATTGGCTGCGGACTTTCGGACTACGGCTTTTCTCCGGTGTTTAATGGGCGTCCGTCCGTCGGGTTTGGCCCTGCTCATTCTCTAGACCCCCATTACCTGCTGGTCCTCTTTGTTTCTGTCGGGCCTTCTCCTCTTTTTCCTTTTGGATTCTTTTCTGTTCCTCCCGGAACTCCCGGCCCTCACGGAGGTCAGCTTCAACCTCCATGTACGCCGTTCTACAATGCGGTGAAGGAGTTCAGCGTGGTATCGGTCGAATTATTTGGTTCATATCAATCTGGACCGTCGTCAAATAATCCAAGCTGATGTCAGGAATCTGTCCCCATATGAAGCTCTGGGAAGCTTCATGCAACTCAAACGGGGGAAGCTCGATGGCCCTGCCATCAATGACAGCGACTCCATCCCCTAAATATCTATACTCGACCCCGAGCTACTGTATCGGCTCATTCCAGCTCCCCCGGTCATCCTCTCGGCCAAGTTCGGATAATGCGTCACGCCTCTGTTCTTATATCCTCCTCCTCGGTGTGTCCCTCACATTCGGGAGGGTAAAATTTAATCAACATCATGACCAGATCAGGTTGCTCGGCCATGGTGTAAGGAAGCTGGCGGAGATTCAACCTAACCAAGAACTGCTCCGACGAGTAGTGATAGATTGGATAGGGTATCCTAGCATCGTTAGCAAATCTGTTTACCAACTCATCTAGAAGTATATCAATCAAAGCAGGGTCAGTAGCCATATGTTGTGCGATTAAGGCATAGATCTGGGCTATGGTGAGGGTAGCGGGGTCCACGGTACTCTTGGTGGTGGCCATAACTATAGTACTGAGGTCTAGGGCGGCAGGAAGTGAGGCGCTTGCGGTTAGGACGACGATAGGGGAGGCGCTTGGGGTAGAAAAGGTGGTAGAGAAGAACCAAGGTGGGAGAGCAAGGTCGGGCCCCGGTAGCTATGGCGGGCGTCAGACCTAGCGGGCGGAGGCGCGGTAAAACTAAAAAGTTAACGGCCGCCTACCCTTTAAAAATTTAAAAGTTTCCTAGTTTTTTTTTTTTTTTTTAAATTTAATTATACGGCGGAAATATGCGCGAATATACGGTCGGGCGCCGACGGCATTATACGCGTTCCTACCACGTCTGCAAGTCGATGAAAAGCAAGCGGCGCCCGGGTCGACTTTCGGGGCCCCTCCTTGACTCCTTTCCGCCTGTTGATGACCCTCCTAAGGTTTTTGGGTATGCCCGATCCATTGGAACCACTGTCGCCTTCATCTGAACTACCTACGAAAAGTTATAGCCCCTCCAAACTTGGGCCCTCCAGTTGCCCTAAACCTCTTAAAACTTGCAATCTACTACATCAACCTAGCACAAGACCAAACATCAAAGAGCTAAACAATCACACTAGCTTAAGCTCCCACCTAACTACTGAACTAACGAGTTAGGGTTTGGTCAGTGCTATGATTTCGAGTGACCGAAATCACGGCTCTGATACCACTGTGACGCTCCCTGAACATATACGACACTCGGACGTATACATACGGGGACTTTCCCCTCCCATGGCAACCAACTCACCACGAGCAGGGCCCTCCGTCTAACTTGGGCCATCTATAGAAAGATGCTCGAGTGAAGGACACAGAGGGGTCATTCGGCCCATGCCTTCAATGGGGCTCCTATGTCGCGGAAGCGTGAATACAAGGTTAGCACACATCATAATCATATCATAAAATACCACCACGAATCCAAGTGACAACAACAAAGAAGATGCATTTAATACTAGGGAAAACACCCAAATCCCTGGTACTACCCCGGCTCAGACTCCTGTGAGGATCGACTGACGGTTAGGTCTCAAGAGATCAGCAGACCGAATCTTGACATGGCGTTGGCTGGCATAGAACATCGGCTAGGGTTGTCCACTCCATCCGCCCCTCCTGTGCACACTTTGCGGATGAGTCCAATCATGCTATGGCGTCACTATAGCCTTCCGGAGACGCAGACTCAAGGTATCACCCTTCGAGCCTACTCCAGGGTTCATGAAGCCCCGTCCGATGAGGCAGGTCAGGGAAGTGTCCCCTTCTAGGATCACAGTGGTTCCATGGGTGAGCTAGAGAATACGTGCCGCATCAGCGACCCCCGCATCCGTACCCGACTTACTCACCCTAAATCTACTCAAAGCACAGGGTGCCCCATACGGGTCCCACCTCTGCACCCAGGGAGTGTCAGACCCATATCCGGCCCTCTACGTGACCGGCTATCAGGCCTAGCCCACTGTAGGAGTCTCAGGAGCCTTTTATGTTCGTGCAAGACCCCACCCCCACTTCACCACTGCGTCCCTTATCTGGTGCTAAGCAATTCCATAGCATCCACGACTCGGTGATCTCTTGTGCACAGGCCGCATTAATTGGGAATTAAGGGAGCTACTAGGAGCATACTAAAGCATATGGCACAGAGGTCTCTACCCCCCTCTAATCCCTGCTTTATGGAAGTTTAACAGAGCTACTTTCATATATACATCCATCCATCCATCATAATGTAATCCATAATTGAAATGTAATCTTAAATACCAAAGAAGGGTTAATCCTAAGTAAGAACAACCAGAGAAGACTCAAAGAACTTAACTGAAGCTCTATCCTTACAGATATCACTAGATTATCTACTAACCCAAGTTTCGACTTGATCCATTGTCATGAGGCGCCTCCATCTCTCAGAATCTGGGTGTTCAGCAACCACGGGGTGATCAGCAACAGTTCCAGGTACTTGGGCGCTCAGCTGCTCCTTCCTCTGGGTCGGTTTTGGGTGAGATGGGGGTAGTGATCCACCTTGATGGCCCCAATTAGCATTCCCCATGCTGGCCAATCGAGTTTGGCCAGGTGGCGCCTTCCCAAACCATTAATTAACTTAATTAATCCACTTAGATATTAATTCCTTAATTATGGATTATTATCCTTAATAATTAAATTAGCATAGCTAATTTAATCCCTTTTAGGTCAACCCCCTAGGTTACAATACCCCACGGTGGCGTACCTTTACTGGGTGACGTATCAGTATATTTATACGTATACCGTATAAATACTTGGAACGTCACATTTCTTGCCTCTTCAAAGAGGAGCCCTTGACAGACACATCGTCTACTTCCATAAGGTGGTCAGCATGGACGATATTCGTCTCCCTCACCTCGCTTACACTATGGCAATGGGGCCTCAACGCCTAAAAGCCTGCTGACGGGAAAAGATAGCTCAGTGGCTGGCCAGATGGAATGTGCAGGAGCACAGGTGCGTCCAAGTGCAAACGGAGGCAGACCGATGCAGTCTCAGACAGTACCTTGACGCATGCTTCCTCAGTAAGCTATGGAATGCCAGCACCCTTGAACAGGTCAAGACGGCACATTATCAATGCCACATAAATCCCAGGTTGGAGTGGGGCTCGCAATGCTACCTGTGCACTCATCTACCCATGAAAAAACGCAAATCTATTGCCTCTATCGGCACAGGTGCACACCATCTCCGGATTGAGACAGGAAGATTGGTTGGGGAGCTGCGTCAGGAGAGGCTTTGTCAACGCTGCCAGGTTGGAGCTGTGGATGACGAATGCCACACCCTTCAGAGTTGCCCGACATATGATGACATTCGGGCACGCTACGCTGAGCTGGTCCATCCTGGCCAGCCCCGAGATGACGAGCACGAGCTCGGTACAGAGGTTGGGCTCATACATTCAAGAGATCATGGATCGCCGAGATCAGCTTGGCCCTCAGGCACTTACCTGATGCATGTACATATTTCTGTCTATATTTGTACTTGTTTTTGTATCTGTACAATTTGACAGCAAGCCTATTCCTGTCACGGTTTTTCCCCCAAATAACCCTTTAGGGCAGGGAGGGGGTTTTTTAACCTGGGTAGTAATACGCTTGCTGCGCCTCTTGTTGGGTCCCATAGGCCAATTGATCTCCGTGGACAATAAAAATTCTATTCTATTCTGTTCTATTTTATTCTATTCTATTAAATGGAGTAAGAGGAGCTTAAAATTTTTGATATGGCAATGTTATTGTTCCTGCATAAATCATGCTAGTATTATATTATTTCACCAGAAAAGCCTTTAATTCAGGTCTGCAATACAAGTTTGCCGACATGCAAGAAAGTATTAGCACAATAGCATGGCATTGGCATTTGAATATCCTCTAAAAGGAGGCTACTGTTAGAATCTTTCCATTCTGTCTTTGGTCAGAGAAGGGAAGGTTATCAACAATCACAATTCGCCAAATGCCAACAATCCTGTACCCAACTTCAAAGCTTTTGGTATAAATCATGTTTCATCTCAAAACACTACAAAACAAACTTGTATAAGAAAATCAAAGTCATAGGCATGCATAAAAGCTAATAAAAGGTGTTCATTCATACAATCAAAGGTCACCTTTGAATGAGATGAATTGTTCCATCCAATAGGTTGATATAGATCATCTCCACCTCCAAAGGTGCGTGTAATTACAATAGCTTTGTACTTGTTCATGTCATCTTTATCTCCTGGCTCGATATCGAAGCTGCCATGTTGAGAGTAGAAATCATTATGCACATGCATGCCATCATCAATCTTCCCAGTACAACTATTATTATTTTGTGAGGGCTTTGAGAATGCACAGTGACATTATAGTTCATTCTAATACAAAAAGGTCCATGCTAGTATACTTTAAAACTGCCATCTCTTTCAGCCATTCCTAGGATGGGTCCTATGAAACAACTAGTTGGCCGAAGTGAAGTGGTGTTCTCATTGAGCTTTTGTAAAACATTGAGTACAAATGGATCCCTTACTAGGGGTAGATAAATTTGGAAATATGAATTTTAAATGCTCCGAAACTAGACAATCATCGAGAGCATGATGATACTGAAGAATACAACATAAAAGATGGTTTTATCCGCCACTTGGTCGAAGCAAAGGTGAGAAGACCTGGTGACTGCTTCTCATCGGGAAGAAAACCCAAGCAAACCGTAGAAGCACGACCCCACATACTCTAGCAACCACAAGACCTGAAAAAATCCTGCAGAGTCAAGGCTGAAAGAAAAATAACCCGTCAATGAGTTAGATGCCATAGGCAAGAAGACTCGGAGGCTCCAGGGCCACGCCGAGAAAGAAACAACAGCCGACCAATCGGGAACCGTCCGCGGAAAATGACCCTCGCAGGAAAAACAACCGATTAGTGCTGCCTCGGAGGCTACGTTGCCACGCCGAGAGAAAATGAAAAAGAGTTAAGCAACAACAGGAACCGTCTGCGGAATGATCATCGCAGGAAAACCATCCGATTAGTGCTGCCTTGGAGGCTATATTGCCACTCCAAGAGGAAATGAACAAGAAATCACATCTCAAAGGCCATAACCATGTCGAGAAAGAACAAATGATAAGAAAGTCTCGGAGGCTACAGTGCCACACCGAGAAACATGAAAAAATAAGAACATCTGCACTTCCAAAAAAGATGGAAGATATCAGGGGCTACAAAGTGACTCGAGAAGTAAAGAAGATCATACATACATAGACTAAAAGAAAAGGAGCAACCTTAACAAAGGAACGAAATACGAAAACGAGAAGTCGGGTGAAGAAATGAATAACAAGCTCAAAAAATGTCAGAGGGAGAGGGGGGGCGGGAAACTTGTGGAGCAAAAAATGAGCAGAATAGAAGGAAGCTCAAGAGAACGCCGATGGCAGGAAATGAGGAAGGAGGCGGTATAAATAGGAGAGCAAGGTAGGGCGTCCCCATCCAAGGAATGTCGATTCTATTGCTATTGCAATAGAATCGTGGCATTCCTAGGATGGGTCCTATGAAACAACTAGTTGGCCGATAGAAGAGGAATCAACCTCAAAAAGAATAGATCAAACCAAGACGACAAGGGATGACTGTCCAAAAACGAAACGCGTGAAGAAAATTGGCAGAAGAGACGATTGAAAAAAATCAGGCAAAGGAGGCAAACAAAGAAACTGTGAAGCAGGGCTGATAGAATAACTGGGATACTCAACGCAGGAGGCACAAAGCATGATATATGGATGCCAACAGAGAAAGAGAAGTAAGACGAACCAAGAGGAGACATAGTAAAGGTAGAAATATGTAGTCCAGAGGACTAGCGTAATACAATGGTGCAAGCCCAAAGATAAAAGAAGCAAAAAGGGGTAAGTATGCACAAACATAATAGACTGGGAACAAAAGGAGTCGATGGAATGAATGAAGTAAGGCAAACAAGTGGAAAAAAGAGGCCAATTAAAGTAACGGCAAAAAAGGCACTACACAAAGGAGATAATGGGGTCAAAGAGGATATTGGACAAGGGAAGAGATCGAACAATGACATCTTCAGTCAAAGCCAGGACTGGGGGGAGAAAATGGACAACTGCGAAAAGAACAAGAAGGAGACGACATCGATGAAAAAGACAAAATAGATCGAAAGAAATGGAAATCAACAAACTTGACAATAACAAGGCACACCTAAGACAACGACATTATGCGATGAGAAATTCCAAGACAGAAAGCGACGACATCATAAACACGATGCTAAAGGCAAAACAAGAGAAATAATGAGCGGACATGAAATGAGGCAAAGGTAAATGGTCAAAAAGACGAAATGAGACAGAAGGAGTGAGTAAACTATGATCAATGGAGTCCAAATAGAACAAAGCGAAGCTAAAGAACAAACATAACTACACGGGCGTGAGGCGAGAAAAATATGAAGGAAATACGGACTCAAATACTTGAGAGAAAAAAAGAGTAAGAGAAAGAAATAACAAATGTGACTGAAACTGAGGAGAAAATGAGTCAAGAAAGGGCCCAGTGGAATAAAATTGAACCAACGCGAGAACGTGGACTAAAATTGAATGCGAGACCATTAATACCAAACTAATAGGATAAGAGGTATGCATGTGGAGCGGGATCCATGGAATAAACAGGTCATGGAGAACAAAGACCTATGGCGCATAAATGAAGTAGAGCAAATTGGAAAAAGGAACAAGCAACAAATGGGATAATATGGTCTAAGGTTTTACGCAACATCAAAAACGACAAAGCCCATGGGGAAACAAAGGGAGACCTGATGAAACAACGCGTGCACAAGGCATAACAAATGGGACGTAACCAAATAGTTACAAACAAATGGAGCATGTAGGAAACAATGGAAAACCTGGTCCTCGTGGAAAACATATAACCGTAAAGAGGTACAATGACCACGATTGGAACAATGAAAGAATGCGAACCAAAACATTAAAAGCGGAACAACCTAAGGTAATGTACTATATAACAACCCTAGAAAAAGTAAACCCGGTAGAACCACATGTGAAAGTACAAGGGCATGGAATATGAGTCGACATGTAAAAATATATGCAATGCAAAGTGTTAGTCCAACATAAGGCCAAATACAAAAAAAAAAAAAAAAAACAACTCCAAACCTCAAACCAACCATATAAAGCATCTACAACTACAAAGAGATGAGTCGACATGTAAGATATGCGAGTGTTAGCCCAAGGTAACGCTAAGTACAAAACAAAACAACTCGGGTCCCAACAAACAACTATAAAAGCATCCACAACTCCAAAATGGGGTCCACGAATGAAATGTGATTCAATCAAACAACGAGAGCATACTACCCAAGAAGAAACAAAATAGGCCAAAGTTAACAAGTTTGCAATGAATGAAAAGGATAGAAACCGACGGAGAGAATGGAACGATAGAAGAGCAAAGTAATTAACTAGACATCCAACTATGGACATATTATCATACCAGAAACGAGAACTCATCCCCGCCAAACATACATACGTAAAGAGCAAATATCAAAACCGAATCAACGAAAGTAAAAGAAACGAAACAAGTGAAGATCTAAGGTGCAAAGGATGCTAGCATAGAGAATGCAAAGATCGAATTGCATAGAATCGAGAAGCAATAAGCGAGGCAACAAACCTGAAGTTTACGAAATGCTCAAATGGTGCTCTTACTAAAAAATGGAACTTTTAGAGCAAAAATGCTCATATGCAAAGAGCGACTGGGAGAGAATGCAAAGATCAACGAGCAACTAGGTACATAGAGAAAAGAACCAGGGCGATTCAAGAGGTTAAAGAATAAATGAAGGGAACATAACTCAAAAGGAGCTTGATGAAATTAGGAGCAAAAGGGAGATAAAAAGAATGAACCAAAAATGAACCCTCCTTTCAGGCACACAAGTTGAACCGGAATGAATGGCAATGTGAATATAGGAACGGAGAACATGGACAACGAATATAAGGCTGCAAGCAAAAGTCTTATAGGCCCTTAAGGCAGCCATGAAAAAACTAAGAAAAGAGTGTACAAAGGCCCTCAAAGACATCCATGAGAAAGAACTGAGGAATATGGGAATGGATCATGCGCCTCTCTAGAAAATACATACCAACAGCACCATAAATAGAAAAAATGATGTGCACAATCATAGAACAAATGAGCTAAAAGAACTAGAAAACAATCAAAGAAAACTACCGATCATGAGCCCGTCTAATCTAAGCAATCAAATGAACCCCAAATGAGTAAAATGACAAAGCACATAAAGCCTATGAAGATAAGCGTAAGCCCTGAGGAGATTACAAGGACCCCCCTTCAACGTCAGCGACTAGCACTAAAAGCGAAAACATGGGCATGAGCCTGAAATCTATAACCACCAAATAATATTGAAACTCAAAAAACAGAAAGAACGAGAATCACAAAGTAAAAACTAGACAAAGTGAGCACAAGGACAACATTGAAGAACAAAACAAGCATGGAGTAAGGGACATACCAACCCTAGCCATAGTTACACAAGCACATATGGTATTCGAATATGATCCAACAAGTCAAAGGAGAATAGAGATAGTCACAGGCGAAAATGAAAATGTCAAAAAGAAGAAATAAGACCCATGGGACCAAAACCATGGCTAAGATACACATTCAAAGGAAGGAGAGATCGAGTGCAACTAACTCATACGTGAAGCGTGCAACATATAACCAAGAGAGACCAACAAAAGCGACCCCAATGAGCAAACGAATGGTTCCAAACATTGGTGCAAACCGAACAAACAAGGGCAAAGTGGACTGAACACACGCACAATGATCCCTATTCACCGGAGAGGGTGCAACCTTGATAAATGTACGCAGCAAAAAAGTATGTTCAAGTCTGCATGATAGGGAGTACCACGCCCGAGAGACATCAAACTGGTGTTCGAAGGGAGACACGGACCTCGATTATGAGCGACTCACATCGTTACAAAGAAAAACCATGCAACTTGAGTTAGAAGGAACCATAAGCGATAAAGTTTCATTCAATCCGTACGACATCAAATGTGAAATACAATACCCCATGAGCACAACAGGATGAAATGCCTATGCATAATATGCCAATGCAATGTCAATTGTACACATGCTACAAAAAAACATTATTGCTAGGAGGACAACAAATGCCTGTAAGAAGCATATATGCGTAAAATATCGATTCAAGGGAATAAGAAAAATATAGTCTATCAACATCAAAAGAACCGAACAAGGAGAACCACTAAAACTGTGACGAGCCTGCCGAGTTGACCCTCTAGGCAACTCGGGATCTTGTCAATACTACGCTAATTCTAGGTTGGTATGACAAACAATTGAATATGGTGAAGAATTGAATCTTCCTCTTGCACAGCTAAATTGCACACTCAAAACTCAATGAGCAAATACTTGATATCTCAATATAATCAAATAACATTAACATCCAAAGAATCCATATTCTCAATGGTTACAGCATCCATGTTAGCAACTCAATCCTAGAAGCTTCTCGCCCATCCATGAGCCACAACAGCGCTGGTGCCATCGCCTTGCTTTTTCACTGCACATGCACTCACTGGGGTTAGTCCTCGTGACTAAGTGGGGATCCCTGGCTGCCTCTGCATGCATGGAAATACTCTGGAATCTTGGATAGCAAACATAACAATTCAAAGACACAAGAACCTATGGTGCAACGCTAGACTATGACAATAAAGAAAACATCATGAACATCAAGAGCAAAGAACATAACCAGAGTATCAAACCATCATAAACAAACTCCGGGACAATGGGTAGCTCAGCCAGCCTACATACAGGCCCTGTTAGCAGCATGTTGCCCAGCCAGCTTACATTCCAAGCCCTGTAGCAGGTGGTGGGGTGAACCTCAGATCGATACCCCTCACCCCCACGCCCGGCAATTGGAGGACCTCTTACCATGGGGTTTCACAAGAGTTGACTGACGTAGCAATCCCTGCCAGGAGAACTAACGCCCGGTGTCACAGAGCACAAGAACCACAGAGAATCACAGATAAACATGAGCATGCCGGAGCAACCTAGGCCACCGAACCTAGAAGCCCGACCCCGGAGGTTCCAATAGACATAATCAAATACCAAGACAACAGTAGAGCAATGCAAAGACCATGACATGTGAAGTTCATTACAATATTTATTAAACATGTGCCTAGATCATACTCTTAGCCCTTGTCGAGGTTGCCCATACAACCTAACCATGCCGAAGTAGCTAACTCATTGGTGAAGATCATGATCACAATACAAACATGTGGAGGAAGTTACGAGCCCATTTGTCATTGATGTAGCTTCAATACCTATATACGTTCTTGATCAAGGAAAGATACTAACATCTTCTATAATGCAAAACTTACCTCGAAACCATCTTCCCATGAGGAATACAACGTTAAAGTAACGTTTATACTTTGAATCCATTAGCTATGATGCTCTTGATAAAATACAATGCAACAACTTGAAAACTTACGATTACCTTTTCGGACTAGCCGTACTTCATGCTATAGTCACATTGAGAAACCCCCAAGCTTCACATGGCTCTCCTTGTACCAATGTGGACCCGTCTCAATCTCAATAATCCTTGATGTCGATGACCGCTTATTCCTATTTCAAGATCCACATGCGAACTTGATGCTAAAATCCTTGATGCCGAGGGGTCGTTGACGCTCTACATCCGTGCTAGACTACTTCTCAAAGATTAGCCCCATCTCCATGAGCTAAGAAAGATACTTTATCCCAAACCTTAGAATTTTACCATAGTTAGACAATTATCAAACAATGCATATTCTTACTATTATGATTATTACGCTTTCAGCTCTTCATGCTCCGATCTCCTCCGCTGCTAAGCTCGAATGCAACCCAATTCCATCTATGAGGACTTAGCTTCATACTAGGACATGCAAATAAATTGAGAAAGGCAGCAAATACAAGACCAACAAAATAAAGCACAAAACCAAAATGACAAAAACATAACATGAACACAAAATGGCGTTGGAGAGCTCGGTGTAATTCACCGGATCCAATCTAATTCGCCTTTTTAAAGTTTCCATGCTGAATCGGTGCTCTTCATGTAATATTCAGCCATTCTTGACTTAAAATCAGCCTTACAGGGATGTTTCCAATCATTGATTTTCTTCTCTAGCCTTATGAGTCTCCAACAAATTCATAATCTATCATATTTGCATGCAAAAATCATGTGCAGACTAATCATGGCAGCTCATAGCACACCTCAATTGATCAAAAGCAAAACCCCACCTGATAATTTCTTTCCACATAGACCTCTGGACCCCTTGTAATTGATTGCGCCTCCAAAGATCGTCTTCTAGCTCCAAGAAGCAAACTGCAGAAGAATAGGCATAGTGCAGTCAATTCTGACTCAGCATCACTATTTCTGTCATAACTTTTTCATACGGATGGGTTTTGGCTTGATCAGACCCATTCCGGAAAGCTTACTTAAAGACCTTTCCAACAAAAGAAAAATCATTTGAAAAAGATCTCGGGTCGCCGAGATATGATGCTTCAAATTTCGGGCTCCAAAACTGCCCAGAATTGCTCCCTACCTTCATGCTCTGCAACAATCCTTTCTCCAAAGATATAAAACCCTAATCTCATGCTGCATATATGCCATGAATATGTATATACATACATAAATAGGTATGAACACCTTATACTTCCACCTTGGTTTTTCCTAAGGCAAATGTAATTCAAATATCTGTTTACCTTATAGCCACAAACGCCTAAAACTTAGGTTGCTCATGTGCCAATAAGAAGGTAAGAATATCTCCCAAAATAATTCCCTGCATGACAATTTCTATGTCCTGCGAAAAAGTCAATCATGACATTAGAACCTACAAACCCAACCAAATGGTATGGTTCTTTGGATTATACCAATAATTGCATGTATCACCTAGCATAGGTTCATGTCTTACACATTAATAACCTAGAGAATTCAATGACCAAATGGTATGTTGCTTTACTAACATATCCTCAAATGATTTTTCTTTCAACATACCCACAGAAATATTATAGAAAATTCTAAGGCTTGATATGGTTTATCAATGGCTTCAAATGAAATACGAACACTTATGAAGATCTAATCAATCACAACCTAGGGAGAGACCATGGCACGACCCATTTCCATATTCATTAAACTTAGATACCAAGTTATGCTCGGCAATTATTTCATATTAACCAATCACTTCATGGTCCAAGCAACCTATGATTTTCTCAGTTCTTCATAAACTAGCTCATAACTAGCATTGTTTCCCAGCACATCTTTCATGCTTTGATTTTGGTCGAGATTCAGTCAATACCTTAAATCTTTTTGGAGCAGAACACTTGAGGGAATTCATGCAAAAAAAACAAGTTAATGCTCTTACGCCATCTAAGCTACATCCCTCGAGACCTAGTCTTACTTCTTCAAGGCTTTTAATTTTGCTCAAACAAATACCAAAATATTTCTAATAGAGCAATTAGATTAGTTCTTACTCATTCACTCAAAATAAACAAAATAAAAAACACACAGGCTCCAAGAGAAATCGGAACTTGGTTCTGATACCAATTTGATACGATTAGCTAGTCTCCAAAGATCTACTACAAAAACAATCGTCAAGAAACAGGTTAAGTAAGCACAAATCCACCCTTCCGGGTAAGCTCTCCACCCAACCGGATTGTCCTTGAGCAAGAGACTTCCAAAGAAAGGCAATAACGCAAATTAGCCACTACAAATCCTTTGTAGCAAAAACCATAAATTTAAGGAATAGGCTAGGCTTGGGATTTGGCTTAGATGTTCAATTGGGATAGAAACAAGCTTTGCCCTCACATACGCTTACTCTTGTAACATTCACTTCCTTTTTGAAAAGGTAAGGGTATCCCTTAATAGGCCTTACTTGAATGACGTCCTTATATTTAGCCCAAGTCCCTTTTTAACATTAAAAGTACACCTTTATGCCCATAGATATAATAGATGCGTACCTCTCTTAACTATAATAATAGTTTACTATCTTTTCTAAGGTTCTTAGCCTATCTTATATTAGATAAAAATATCCCCCAATGGTCTAGCTAAGGATAATTGCTAACTTAACTTATTATATATTCACTAAGATACTTGGGTCCAAGGGTTAACATGAACATTTACGGCTTTCTTTCTCATACTCTTGCTCCCGACAACCACTCCCCCGAGCACCACCATATCAATTCCTCCCCTTCTTGGGATTGATCGTCCTCGATCAAGAATTATATGGCAAATTAACACAACCAAGTCCATGGTTGCAATCTGCATAATCAGAAATGGTCAAGTCCAGCCCTTTAGGCTAAAAAAATTTCAAGTCCAGCCCTTTAGGCTAAAAATTTCCAAGTCCAGCCCTTTAGGCTAAAAATTTTCCAAGTCCAGCCCTTTAGGCTAAAAATTTTCAAGTCCAGCCCTTTAGGCTAAAAATTTTCAAGTCCAGCCCTTTAGGCTAAAAATTTTCCAAGTCCAACTATTATGCTGCAAATATATTAGTTGTCTGGTATCAGAGCAGGTCTCGAGTTCGAGTCTCCATGGGTGCCTATATGCATGGGTAATTTGCAAAGACTTGGTAATCATTGTGACATGGTATAGCCTTGGATGCTCGAGGACGAGCATACTTCTAATGGGAGAGACTGTAACGGGCCCATGGAAGACCGCTCGAGTATTCGAACCTTGAATGTGCCTGTGGGGCGTTCCCGAGACACCGGCATAAATGGGTAGAAGCGACTACTCATAAACGTCTAGACGGTTTTGCCCAGTTGGTTAAGGGCATGTCGGTTAGGAACGTTACAAAAACAAAGCTTCAAGATGCATTATGAATATCAAGCCTTATATGCAAAACTTACTCTCATGTCACTTGTACAGCTGAGTAGGTCACAAGCCATCTTATCGGATCTATCGATTCAAGGGAAAGAAAAATATAGTCTAACAACATCAAAAGAACCGAACAAGGAGAACCACTAAACAAAGCTTCAAGATGCATTCTGAAAGCCTTATATGCAAAACTTACTCTCATGTCACCTGTACAGCAGAGTAGGTCACAAGCCATCTTACTGGAATAGAACATATACATCTTATTAAGAAATATGTTAACTGGTTCCCATGTAACCCTTGCACATATATGTGATCAACGCCGCCATTGATTTCCTCACGTAATCCGCCATGATGAGCAACCTTGAGATGTCGATTAATATGGGGCACTGATAGAAGTGTATATGCAAGAGCATCACATGCAACAACTTATATGTTCACATAGCATTAGCTGTAACATAGAAGATGGAAAGCCCAAAGAAATTAACGAGCAAGCCTAAAATATAATGAAAAAAAGGACCTAGATTCAACGAAAAGCAAGAGTAAAAACACAATGACAAGAACACGACAAACACAAAACACTTCTACCAAGCCAAGCCCTATCAAACTCATAGAGCAAGCACATAAATGTAAGAAGGGAAAAAATGCACCCGGTAACCCTAAAGAAAGGGGCAAGGGAAACTGACACCTTGTATCCCTGCCCAAGAAAGCAACTACGTCATCGGAAGCGGTGGCAGATCGGCCATGGGTGCTGGATGCAGGCCGGATCTGAGGTCTGATGCAGGTGTGGATGCTGCAATTCCAAAACCGACATATCACGAGGCTCAGGAAAGGAAAAAATTGAGCCATAGAGGCACCCGACGAGCTCAAATATCGGCTGTTGCAGACCCCGGATTACTTTGAAAAGAGATTGCCAAACGGACAGAAAGGGGCATTGATTCGTGGTAAGACGCCCAGATGAGGAAGCTGCAGTCCCAGCACCAACCCATCATGCAAACAAGGCCCAGAATCAAGCAACAAAGGAATCAAAACGAGCTGGGTAGGATCGAGAGTAAGCCAGGAAGCTGAGAAACAAGGTAGGAAACCAGAAATATGAGAAGCGGGAATGCACGTAGAACTTCCTGAACCAAACAAAACTGAACATGGGAAAGAGGGAAGCCAACGATCCACCAAGGGCGACCAGACGGCAGAGATCAGATGGCAAAGGAGACCCAAACAGAGGAGGCTATCAATGGAAGAACTCGGAGTAAAGGATCCATCAAAATAACTCGGACCACACATGCTTAGCCGCAGACCAATCAATCAAACCACTCGAATCAAACCAGTTCGTCACTGCAGGCCAAACACAATGAAAAAGAACAAACCAATCCATCGAAACAAACTCACCTTTGAAAAACCAAAGAGCCAGAGTGAAGACAGCAGTACCTCGAAAGCAATCACATAACGCCAACCCGTTGAGAAGAAAGAATCAGAAATAAATTGACGCTTACCTGGTAGGAGCCAACCCGTTGAGAAGAAAGAATCAGAAATAAATTGACGCTAGTAGGAGAATAGATGGGGATGAAAAAACTTGTGGAGCAAAAAATGAACAGAATAGAAGGAAGCTCAAGAGAACGCCGATGGCAGGAAATGAGGAAGGAGGCGGTATAAATAGGAGAGCAAGGTAGGGCGTCCCCATCCAAGGAATGTCGATTCTATTGCTATTGCAATAGAATTGTGGCATTGCATGGTTTCCAATAAATAAAAATATCCCTGGAATATGCTGGTTTAAAGGCTCCATAGCAGTGACATAATGAATATCCTGAGTGGAGCCAACATCTTGCTGATGAAACTCGAGCTGCGCACTTTTCTCCATGAGAGAAGTTTAAAATCGTATCATTTTATGCATTTTGTCTTATAGTAATACAATTACCGACTTGGTGAAAATGCTATAGCTTCTCTAAGCATTACATATGCTCTACATAGTGCTCAGTAAAACAAAATAGGATCTGCATCACTAAGAAATTATATGTACAACTCTTCCATAAGTTTGACGCAGCTGATAAAACTAATACATTGCCAAGAACAGTTCTTCATGTATTAGCTTAATAATTCCATGATGGCACTCGTCTACTTTGTATGATGAACCAAATTTTGCATGACTCAAAACTTGATCAGAAATACCATTTCATCAGTTATTGAGTGCCAGTGCCTTCCATATATTTGCTATCAAGGTGGTCCTCCCTTAACCTTTCTACAGTCTCAATAGGATCCCTAGCCTTTTCGTCTTTTTGAATTATAGAGTTTAAGCTCTGCATATAAACTCATATATAGCTCAGCAATCGCCAGAAAGCAAAACTTCAAATGAATATAAGTTACCTACCTGAATAGTCAAAATATGCTCCACTAAAGCATTTTCACTAAGACTGCCTTTAAATATAAGTGTGTTCATTTTAGAAGTTCAAGACCAGGACGAGAGGCCAGGAAAAAACATGACTGAAACCAGGATGCTTAATGCCATCCTCCTCCAAGTACATAATAAAATGGATGAATGTTCAGAAACGCTTACATGTTTCAAAGTGTGATCCATACCTGGATTATATCCTACTTACGACAATATGGAACCACAACATCTATATAATGGAATTTAAATAGTCAGAGCTAGGCATTCAGATTCGTTTTCTTTAGTTTTATCTTCCAACATTCACGCTTGATGTGAAGTTCCAACAAACTGTTTTGTGGTAGCCATCGATGTTTTCTCATTATGATGATCCTTGAATGTTTGGACTCCAGTAATGAGTGGACTTTAAGCTTTTGATAGTAATGAGATTTTAAGCTTCTCATTTACCCATTTATGCACAAGCTCCTTTTATGAGCTTTTATCAGGTTACCAGCTATGACCAGTGCTACAAACAATAATTGAAATGACACTATCCTCTATACATTTGCTTTATATGTTGATTACTAAACTCATACTCTCCCTCCCTCCATTCCCTTATGAAAACCAAAACTAAAAATAGCTTCAGAACATCATACATGTCATGCATTCTGCTTTAGTTAGGCTGGCTCAATGAAACTGTCAACTGTCCTGCTTCTCCAGCTAATAGCTGCCAACCAAAGATGAAAATACACCTGTGCATTGCATGCTGACCATGCATTGCTTGAGGTATACAGATGTGCTCCATACAATTTCTCTCAAAATAGCTAGAACCTGAACCTGCCTGTGTTATAGAATGAAGACTGCAGAAAGACTTGAAGGGAGTGTGTGAGTGAAAAATGACTTGGTTCAGTAGAGGAACCTACTTTAATAACTCTGAAATTGTATAGTATCAATCCTTTTCTAATGCATTGTCTCAATAATGCAATGAAACCAGAGAATGATAAGCACATTCATTTGTAAAGAAACTATTTCTGCCATTGATTCAACCTTGTTTGTCTGATAATGCAGTGCAATTAGAGAGTTCGATTGGAAAAAGATGTACCATCCATTCCAAAAGGCTAACAGTATAGATAACATAAAAATAGATTACTAACAATAGCTAAGACAAAAGCATGGAAAAGTATCTGAAACAAAGATGTTTAAGCATCTTCTAACAAATCTGTTTGATGCTATTGACAACCATTATTTGCAAAATACAACATAGAAACATTCTGATTCTAGAAGACCTTATCTTTTACATGTGCCACACATGTTTTAAATTGCATTTGCAATATAAACACTCAGCTCAGATCTCATTCTTGATAACAGATCTTTCAATTTTGCATCTGATGAGATGCATATTAGGCATAGGGGGGCCCTTTGACCTGCTAACAAAACTTGGCCATATTTATTTATGAGGTTCCTATGAAGGAAATCGAAAGTTCATGAAATCCGAAACCAACAAAATGCCAAAATGGAAGAGAGAAAATATGAAGACAATAGAAGGGTTGACTGTAGAGATATTAACGCAATACCTGGGAGCAACACTAACAATTGAAGGATATGATTTTATCTTCTTTTCTGCTAACCTAGACATACCAGGCACACTGGCCATGGTTACCGGGAACGGCGTTCCGAATGCCGTTCCTGTTCCGAACACGTTCCGGGGCATGCCACGTTCCGGGAACTTTTGTTCCCGTTCCAAATGTGCATCTTACCCGGAATGCCGTTCCGACAACGTTTCGGTAAGTTGGGAACGTTGTTCCCAACTATAAAATTTGTTTTGACCATTTCCTTCATCTTTTTTTCTTATTTTTCACTTTTACTTTTGCAAATTTCGATTTTGATAGGTTTGGGCCTCTGATATTCATTCGTAACAGGGCAGAAAACCCTTCTCCTCTCTTTTTGTTTCCGCCTTAGTGGTCGCCATACACAGAACAGCTCGATTCGGTTTCGGTCAGCAGAGGAGGAGAAGCAAGCAGCAACGCAGCCCTTCTAGTTCCAGTCAGACTCCAGAGATTAGGTAGAGAGCAAGCAAAACGCCCCTTCTTTCCTTCTTCTTCATTAGAATAGGTAGTAAATGTTTGTATCATTGTTGAAAACCAGCCAGTCAGCCAGGGAGAACTGAAGTTCCATTTCCTGCCACATAACAGTACATTGATTGAATCATTCTTAAGGTATGTTCTTCTGCATTTATTTATTTCATTCATACTCATAGAGCTGAAGCAAAACTAGCATTTGATTTATTTTCGTGCATTTGTTTTGTTTATTGCTCTTTAATTAAATGGAATATGTTTCGAGGCTATCATGCCATATATTTGCTATAATAGAAGATTTCTTTTTTATAATGATGGCTTAAGATATATTCGTCATAAAAGTTAAACTATGTGGTGTTTTTATTGAAGTTTGATATTTGGGATGAGGAAACCTCAGATCAAGAAGACAAAAAGAGTAGCAAAGAGAAAAACGGAAGTAAGGAATCTTCCAAGAACTTCAAGAGGAAGAACAATAATGGCAATGGTAATGGTTCTGAAAGGAAGCGAGAGGAGAGAAATCAAATTAGACTGCGGAAGGAAACTAAGGAACCAAAGGGAGGTTGCTATAGATGCGGAGGAAATCATTTCCCAAGGGATTGCCCTTTTGGAGAAGGGGGAATCACAAAAGTGGAACCACCTAAACCTCAAAAGGTTGTACAAATGCATGCTATTGAAGGTCCCAAGCCCTTGGAGGATATACCTGAGACCTCTAAAGCTGCTGATGAGAGGAAGAAAGATGAAGAACGAGCAAAGGCTATTGCCAAGGAACGGAGGTGGGGGTAAAAGCATGAAAGGGTGTACGTACATCGTACTGAATTGAAGGACGAATTTGTGCTTTTTTGGGGTACATTTTAGATGTACATCAAGATACAATGGTTTGTCGTTTTGTGTCAGATATGCAATGATTGCAAGATCATCCCTGACATTCCCCCCGAAATTCTTGGTTAACCACCGAACCACCGAACCAATTCGAATGGATCCGTCCCTCCCTTTCCGAAATTCCCCCCTTTCACAGGACGAACACCGAACGAATTCCAGAAGCAAACACATGTCAATTGAATATACAAGAAATACAAATCAATTTCAATCTGTTCATGGAGGGTGAGAATTCCAATGGAAGTGATGGTTCTAAGCGCAAGTATGCCGACATTGGCCAGTGTTATGCTACAAAACAAATAAAGAAGCGTGTTGACAGGTCGGTGGATTGCATCCTCGATTGCCGGCAAACGCCGGTCGAGATCAAAGAATAGTTTTTGTGATCGTTTGTTGCAAGATGACAGGCTTTTTTCTGTTTTCGAACCTGTAATTGGAAATCCTTTCGAAGTTATTGTTATGAAATCAATGATCAGAAACTTGAAAGATGGGCTTCAAGAAGTAAAGTTTGCTAATAGCAAAGATAAATTGGCTGCAAAACATTCACTGTTATCAATGATTGTTGAAAGGAAAGGAGATATAAACAAGAATGTTTCTTCAAAATTGCTAAAGATACTGACCAAGAAATTTATCCAAAAGCTGCAGCAAGAAGGAAGATAATGTCATTAAGTGGAGCAAATGTATGGGCTTTGGCGGGGAAGGATGCCAAGATCAAATAGAATCGATGATTCAATCAAATGTCAGGTTCGTGAATTTTGGCTTGACAATACCAAAGTTTCACCAAAGGTTAGAGATGTCATGAAGAGGAGAACACAAGCAATACAATACCTTGATATCTCACAGGTTTGCTCTTGTAATTGAATCAATTCAGTTTTGGAGATTATGTTTTCTTCCAAAATTCTTTCATGACTTTCTTCTGTACATTCTACATCTGTTCGAGTGACCTGTTAATGAATACACATGGTTTTCATGAAATGTATTGCATTTTACATTGTTTACATTTATACATTGTTTACATAGTAGCAGAAATCTTGCAGTGATGTGCTATTAGGTACTTTTTAGATGTACATCCATTAACACTTACATGTCCATGCAGCTGCATTTACATGTACTTGAATATCAAAATTACATCATTTTACATTTTAGTGTACTTTCAGGTAATGAAGCCAAACAAATCAGACATATGTACATTAGTTGTACTAATATTGTAACATTAATGTGATGTACTAATATTGGAACATTAATTAGATGTACATTGGATGTACATTGGATGTACATTGGATGTACATTGGATGTTCAGTGGAACTGTTGGCTGTACATTAGATGTACTGATGTACATTAGATGTACATTAGATGTACAGTAACAGATCAGTGGAACTGTTGGATGGACATTTTATGTACATAGAACATACATTAATTGTACAATAGTATAGTTCAATACTCTTTTGGCATCTGGTTGCCGACATCATTTTGCTAACATGGTCTTTAATGCTTTTGTTATTGCGATACCGAGCTTTATCAACGGTTTGTATATCGAGAATCCTCGATACCAAAATTAGCCCGACGGTTCGAGTATATCCGAAACCTGATTGCATAAGGAAGTTGAAGGAGAGAAACACATGTTGTTGTGTCAAACATGAGCAAGCAGATCTGTACAGAAAGGCCTTCAATGATATGAGGAGATCCCTACATGTTAATTGCACTTGCTGCTGCAGTGTCTGTGCATCCCAGCAAAACAATGGAGTATGTCAAGCAAACAAGAAGACTTTTGATAATGTTAGTATCTTGTGGAGGTCAACAGTTTGCGAGAAATATGTGACGGATGAATGGCATAAACTAAAATGCATCAAAGGCAAATGTGATGAATGTGGAGTGAAGAAATTAGACATCTGTCCAAACGAGGAAGATGGAATTCAGAATGTGGACTGGCAAGTATATGCATATGTCAATGAGCCATCCAAAAAAGGTACATCCAGAAGGCTTAGATTAGTTGATCAGAATGACAAAGCATCTGTTTTGTTAAAGAACATGAAAAATCAGCTTGCTAAGTTTACAGATCATAACTTTACAGCACACTGGCAGAGCAAACAGTTTAAAAGATGTGTTGAGAAACTCCCGGATAATAGTGTGTTGTCTGTTGTTGACTTTGCAGAAAACTACACATTGAAACCAGGGACAGAAGTGCAATCCGAACATTGGAATCCTGATCAAATTAGTATTTTGGTCCATATTTCAATGATGAAAATAGAAGGTAAGCTTAAAAAAACAGTGCATTTCTATGTTTCAGATGACAGGAAGCATGACACTCATTTTGTGCAACATGGTTTTAAATTGCATTTGGGGTGGCTTAAGAATAATGGAGGTGGACACATAAACCTTCATTATGTGTGGTCGGATGGTTGTGCATCTCAATTCAAATCTGCACGGGCATGGTATGGAATCTGTAGATACCATGTTGAAAATAAAATTCGAGTGATATGGAATTTCTTTGGATCTGGCCATGGGAAAGGCACACATGATGGCGAGGCTGGTATAGCAAAGTTGTGGCTTGAGAGCGAGCAGAGAAAACAAAATGGCATGCGGTGGCAGTGTAAAGCGGCTTGTGCAGTTTTAAGGGCCAAGGAATCGGATTGTGAAAGGGTGTTTTGGGAGGTTGGAAAAACAGATGTGAACAGGCAGCAAGCATTCAATTGCAAGACTTTACCTGGTACTCAGCAGATACATTCTGTGTCAACTATAAACCCAGAGATCCAACAAAGTTGCTATGCAGACCACTCTCGTGCTTTTGTGATGCTTGCATTAACTTCAATTGGTTGAATTGTGAGAACATTAAACATTGTGGAGAATGGTCTCTAAAAAGTTTGGAGCCCACAGATCATATTGCCTCTCGTGTTGAAGCTGAAAATGATGTGGATGTTTTGTATGCAGAGGGGCGAGGGCTGGTTTAGATGACAATTGTAGTCGCTTTTTGGATGTATTTGTGTCTTTTACAAAGACACCAGACAATGTGGAAGGTGTTTCATACTATGTTCTCATGTGCACCAGGGAAAAGCATGCATTGGAAGGAGATTCAATTGATGACTATAGAAATGAATACTCTGCTGGCACTAGTGTCATTGAAGGACAATATTATGAACTAATCCCAGGCTGCCACAATAAGTATAAACTGCTTCCTACTAAGAATGTTTTGGTACCTGCAGAATCTGTGATTGGGGTTCGAATTCCATTCAAGAAAGTAAAAACAAAGTGAAAGGGGCAAGCCTGACATTTCACTTGCCAGATGAAGTCCATGAGACATTGTTATCACAACTTCCAGCAATTATAGATGACATGGACTAAGTCAGATCTGTAGTACTTTCCTGCAATATTGTAATACTTTGTTATAAGAACTGAAGAACTGGACTACTTCAGAAGTGCATTATGTACATCAATGTACATAAGATGTACATCTTATGTACATCTGTTGTACATTCCAGAAATATTATAAAAATTTGTTAAGTGTAAGTTGATTAGAATTGAACACAAGAAAGTTGAATTGCATAAACATTAAAAATGGTTTCATGGCAAAGATAAGAAATGGACAGGTTTTCATGTACAAATGGTTGATATATTTATTGTGGACATAAATACAACACACCCGAAAATGAGCATGGCTCATAATTCATGACCAAGCTTCAAAATGTCAGTAGGAGCCTGATATCTTATGACTATTGCATCATGTCTTCCAGCCCGCCGAGAGGCTGAAGAGATATCCTCTAAAGCAGTAGTCCATGCGGTTTCTATAGCATGTGCCACTGGCAAACCTTTCCATCCTACATGGCCTGCATCTTCGGGACGCGTGCCTTCCCCAAGGGTTGTGCAACAAGTGATTTCTTTGCCAATATACCTTTCATGATTGCTCGTTCCTCATAATTTTCAATTTGCTCAACCTTTTCCCAAAGTTCAGGAACAGCAGTATAGAGGCGATAATCGGTCCCCAACCCTATGTACTTGCAGCTTGTGTTGGTTTGTATTACCTCTGGGTGCAGCAGAACTCTATCTCTTAGTTTCTTAATAGTCTTTTGTGTTTCAGTCCATTCATCTACAAAGCAAATGAAGATCACTTAATTATGTATACACACTCATAATTGTACCAATAAGAAAGACAGTAAGAACAGAGTACTCAAGTGCAATGAACAAAAACTTTGATACATATATTCATAACATTTGAATTTGTACATCAGTCAAAGTCTGTACCAACAATGGGCCAGTCGAGAGGCCAATAACATGATGGCAGTTTCTCCATTCCTTGCTCCGTATATTGACTAAATTTAGGCAGCAGAGCACCAGCAAAATCTGTTCCACCTGCTCTGATATGCCATCTGCTGCATTAGTCATTGGATGCTCTTTCACATAAACTATACCATCTTCGGCCATTTTGAATCCATTAAGCCATGGAATGAGCTCCATGACAAGCAATCTGTCACCAGCTAATATCGGTGTCCAAGAGAAAGGACATATGTAGCTTCCTACAGGATTCAAAGTGGATTTGTATCTTTCGTCGTCGATCAGAACTGTATGTCCATAGTACTCTGGGTACTCTTTCCATACCACAACTAATGGTTTCACAAACAACCCCTTTTGAGGTTCAGTAGGGTGTTTGTGTGGCAGAGTCCAACACTGCTCCTGGCTGTAAACAAACTTCAGCTTTATGGAAAAAGCATCACAAATATGTTCCACAATTGGTTGAAGATTTTTAGAAGTGAGTGAAGACCAGATGGCAACATCAAACCCTTCTCTTACAAATGCTACTTGTGATGCTAACCACGGCTGCGATTAGAAAAACCTGTTTCCTATATTAAATTGAAGCTCATCTTTCTGGATCTGTTGGTATCTTGAGTTAATATTTTCATTCTTGTGCACACTCTTGCCCAACACAGAATTTAAGTCAAAGATAATGAGCTTTCTCCCTGAATTAGATGATTCACCTGTCAGCAAGAAAACACTTGAGATTCACAATTTATAATTACATTTCAGGACACAAAAAACACATTGATAATTACGATTGTTATTTGCAATGGTGTAAGTGAGACAAATAAATTAATTTTTTCATTACTTATTGAGTACAAAGAAGCTCGGAGCATGGCTCATACAAAACTGTAATTTACAAACAAGTCAAAGGGACTATCTACCCTGTGTAGGAACAACTGCTTGTATATTCATCTCGCCTTCTACAATTAATGCCTCCATTAGATGATCCCTCCGTGACTTGGCATAGGCATCAGTGAACCAACTGGGTGTCATCTGCATGGTGCACAAGTATTAGAGGACTATACCAACAAATAACTAATAGGAAAATAACATGTTCTACTTACAAAAATGGAGCTTGGTACATTGCATCAACCACGGCATCTATGAATTTGTGCATGTAAGCCACAATGTACATGCAAGGGTTCTTTGGTACTAGTTTCGGCATTTTAGGACGGAAACACGGGAGCATCAAAGTTCTTCCTACCATGGTTTTAAATTTGTTGGATCCGAGCATCATGTTATTGATCACAAGCTTATGAAACCACGCAAAATTGCAATGTGAGAATAAATCAAGCATAAGAAATTGCAATATGAGAATAATCAAATCATAAAAACAAAACGAAACTCATACTTACTTACGGACCACTTTAGCATCGGGTACATAGTCTTTGACAGAGAGAGGATCGTATACTTGGGCTAGCTATAGATGGAAAAGAGCTTTTCGGTGGACCAGCAAGCACAAGTATTGCCAATGCCACATTTGGGCCCTTAATTGGAACAAATATGTATTGGCATCTTGCAATCAAAATGCCATCCAGCCCTTCCTTTATGTTTGTGTTCTGTGCATCCCCCCCCTGTTCTTGAGGGAATTCACAAAATTCTGGAAGGTGTCCGGTCGAACCGTAAAAAACTTGTGTTTCCAATCAGATGGAAGACTGCTACAAAGGTACCTGCACACAAATCCAGATTACATATTAATACATAAGCTGAGTGACTTAGGGAATGAAATAACATAAATATGTTGAAATGCTAGCCTACCTCCCATAGACATCTACCATCTTAGAGGTCAAGTCCGACTTCAGCCGTGAGAACTTCGTCAACATCACTTTGAAAGATAGAGGGTGCGGGCTTAGGAGGGCCGGTCCCTATAAGGAGTGAATGGAACCAACCTTTTGGTCGGTTCACTAAACGTACAAAGGAAACAACAAGCATTAGCAAAAGAATATAATTGTATATTACTCACCTTGTAAATTCATCACCTTCAGCATCTTCTGAGGACTGCTGCACCTTATTTGTTATCACATCAATATTTGCTTGTAGATCCTCTTCCTCTTAGGTTCCGGCTTCGGAAGGATCGGGGATCAGCTTCCTTCACGGCCTGTGATCGTGTCCTATGTACAAAAAAAATGTGGTTAATTACCATAAATCTGAGATGTTTAACAAAATTAGTTCATCTTGGACATACCTCTTTCTAGGTGGTGGTGGCACTTTTTTGCCTGGAGATTTTCTTTTCGGAGGAGGACATTTTTTGTTCTTTGGAGATTTTGCCTTTTTTTTCCTTTTGGAGTGCCATCACCAGCATTCTTTTGCCTCCTCTTTGCGGTGGACTCAACTACCAACTCGGCTTCCTCTTCCCTGGTATCTCCTGGGTTAAAATCTGGATCTGTGTCCTTTGTAGCTTCTTCTGTAACAGGTCCAGAACTGGGACCTGCAGATGATGCTGAGACAGAAGCTGAATCTTTCTTAGCTTCTCCAATTACTAATTTAGCACTTGGTGATGAAAGAGTTTACATTGCGGCGATCATTGAAGGCTCTGCACTTTTGCAAGCTGCTTTTAGCTTTCTCAAGTGCCATCCTCTCAATTTCCTCAACTTCACTTTGCCATGTTCGAGGAGGCCTTTTGCGGAGATGGTTCTATTCTTGCGCTGTAAATGTCATTGGTGATCCGGAGCTGGAAGATTGAGGGTCTACGATTGATGCGCTTATTATGCTCGGTAAAATCTGTAAAGAGAGTCGATGCAGATGGCTCAAGAACATCGACCATTAAAGCCGCATACGGGATAGGAACGACCTCATCCGCAAACAAACAAATGATCTAAATTTCAATAGACATAAAAGAACATGAAAGCAGAACTAATGAGAAATATCACGGTACATTTCGCCAAGCATGTACATTTCATGTACATAAAATGTACCAAATGTGCGTAACTACATTTAACTATAGCCAAATGTACATGTACATGTTCCTCAATGTACATAGAGGTACCTCAATGTACCGGATGTACCCGGATGTACCAAGTATCCGGTTAGGGAATGTAGATCTATGCCCAAAAAAAAGCACATATATGTAAAAAATGCACATACTTATGAATCCATCTAGAGATGCACTCTAAAGATAAATGCATGTACATCTATTTGCAGATGTAGACTCCATTAGAGACATGTACAACTGATACAACTGCAGTCCAAGCTCAAAAATAAAAGCATCAATAAACAAGCAAATATATGCCTATGTACCCTCGCACTTCTGGGACGTACACTAAAAGTTATACATGTACAAGGAATAGCAATGCACTGAAAGCCATACATGTAGAACTATGCAGATTACAATAACAAATATGAATGAAGAGAAATATAAGTTTAAATTAGTTGAGAGCAATGCATACCTTTCACCAGGGGAAACCAAGCTGAATCGAATGCCCTCATCCCGGATGCAACCTTTTATGCAATTACGTCTTTCATGGACCCGGATAACACAAGCGTAAGAGGCAATAAGCATCTCGCATGGAGCTAGCAACAACAAACCGGTTTTGCCAAAGCCTTGGCCACAACAAGTACATGAACTGAATGTGATGAACTGCTCTATAGAAGTAGCTCCTACGAGGGTAGGGCCTCGGGTGCGAGAACAATAGGTCCTGCTCTTCCCATGAAATCAAAATCTGTGAATGCCTTTCTTTGAACCAATTCAATGCAATTAAGTTTTTCCTTTGCTTGTTCAATTGAGATTTCATGCCTTTCAATGTCTTTAGTTGCTTCACGCAAACCAATTTCTAGCTTAGAAGAGTCTTTGTTCTTTATCATGTCTACTCATAACCAAGTCTTCCAACTTGTACTTCAACACTCAGAACATAACTTGATTTCCAAAGCGGGATCCGGGACAATTTGTCAAATTCTGTTTTGTCTCATCTATTTTTCGGCAGGTCTGGCTGCGCAGATCTTGGATAGCATATCCTTTCTACCCTCAATCCGGTGATGACCTTCAATGCATCCCTCCTTTTTTTCTTCCGGTGCTTCTACTTCATTCAATAGGTTAGTTTTTCTCCTCCAACCCATGCTTAAGTAAGCGCTTTATTGTGTCAACATCGATCTAGAATAACCGGGGCTCTAATATTCTGGCTGCGCTACGATGTCTGTTTGATAGTTGAGGATTTACCTGTTGTAGGGTCCTCTGTAACGTCTGAAATGAGGGTTTTGGCAAGATCTTTGGCGGTCCTAGCCACGTCCATCCAATCAACAAGCCGTCCCTTCAAGTGAAGAGCAAATGCTCTGGCAAAATAGGTTGAAATATAATGGTTTGTAACTTTGTTTCTTGCCATAAACCAATTCATAATATTTAAAAAATCATCTTTCCATCGCGCTCGGATTCTCCCTTCCTTGAATCCTCGTGCGTTTTTGGAGCTTCACCCCATACCTCGTTCATAACCATCTCTAGGTTGGGTATGTGGGCCTCTGCATGTTTATCACGGAGGTCTTTGGCTTGGATCACCTCAGAACCCAAACGTAAACTCCTTGGAGGTAAAATTCCACTGCCGGAAGCACTGGCATCTTGCTTTGGCTGTGGTGATGAGCAAGCACTCATCTGGGGGCGTTTTGGGGCCATAGCTAGATGAAGAATTCGTGATCGGAATTCAAGCAGAGAAGGCAGGGGCGGGATAGTGAACGAGAGGCAAACCAAGAAAGAATTTGGGAAAGAATTTCAAAATCCGATAATTGCGGGTTCAGAGTAGTGGATAGCCATTAATCATGGCAGTTACTAGCTGGTCATGATGACAGTTATTCCAAAAATGTGCATTCGTTACATATGTATATGTACAAAAAGGGCTACATTTATAGACACCCTTTCATGCTTTTACCCGTGGCTCCAAATTGGAACTATGGGGTAAAAGTAGAAAAGATTTACATCTCTTAGGATAAGATTTGTAAGATTTGATTTGATTTGTAAGATTTGATTTTTATGTGGAATGAAAATTAAATTATTATGAAAGCATGGTGCATTAGATGTAATTTTTGAAAGGTGGTAATTGTTGTTATAACACAATAGGCCTAACAAAATTACATCAGTATCGCGGAGATACAATTAAGTAGTACCGTGGAGGTACGAAAAAATACTAATGTATCGCGGAGATACAATAGTTTAGTATCATGGAGATACTATCAAACAGTACCACGGAGGTACAAACGATAGCAATGTGCCGCGGAGGTACAAGGATATATCGTACTGTGGAAGTACGCGCATATCCGTAACTATTCCTTGAATTTGCAGAAATGCATGGGAGCAATCACTTTAAGAAGGGATGGGCCCCACTGGAGCGTCTCTGAAAGATCGCGGACGATCTTCTTTAAGAAGGGATGGATTGGTATGGGGGCATGCTAGGGAGAGTGGTCCAGAAGAAAAGAATTAAGGCAATGGGGAATTAAAAACCAATGGTTACAAGATATCATGGGGGGGGGGCAAGATATTTTAAACGACCATTAAAGCTAAAGATAAGGGAATGATATTTGCAAAGAAAGGCACATGCAACTAATTTTACTAAAAAGAGAAGGATTTGGCGGAGATAACCTGGGACGTCAAAAATAGGTCACACAAGTTTCGAACAGTTATTCTTACAAAAAGGGAGAAATCGGCAGCAACCAGAATAGCAGGTAATGACGTTTTTATCTGATCGAAAAAGGGGCGGATCACTATAAGAGGAAGATGTCGGCACAGATCCAGCATGGGTGAGAACTTTGGCTTCAATTTCGGCGTCTGACTCCCAGCTTTTGGTCGCTGTTCCTAAATCCGACCTGCAAACAGCCAGTTGAGCAGAAGTAGTTGCAAGTGGCGATTTCTGATCCAATACTTCTCAGTGAAGTCTGAGATTGCTTCTCATTCTCTTTCTTGGTGGTTGTGATTGAGCCCATCTAAGCCCAATACCATTGTGAGATTGGTTTGATCATAAGCTGAAGGGGATAATAAGCTGTGATCAATTCCTTTCACTCTATTCCCTTGGAAATTGCCTTAATTCTTTTTTGGATCCGGTTGGGTGGAAACTGGATGCCCAAATCCTTTGGTTGTGGAAACCAAGCTATTTGTTCTTATCTAAAGATTGTTATCTTCTTTATCTTGTCTATACAATTGTTGTAGTTACGTCTTTAAGTTTTCCTTAAAGCGTATCATCTATTCTATTCTATTCGATATGTTATGCTTCTAAACACTTGAATAGAAGATGTAAATATGCAAACAAACATAGTTGGCATGGATAGACTCGACAATAAGATACTGTACCATGCTCAGTGAAGATGGACAATCCTGTTGGAAGGGCAAGTTTGCATTTTCTATGGATACAAGAGTTTGAGACAAATGTGGAGCATCATTAGGATTTGAATGGAAAGAAGAATCAACCTACTCACAAAGTCAAATAGGAAAAGTAAATATTCCATGCTTGCGGCTTGAAGGTCTATGCAACCCCATATACTGAGTATTTGAGGCACTATCTTGCTTTGCATCTGCAAGGATATATGTAAAAAGAATTCTTACAGTTCATGATATTATCGACTGGGCATAAGCTATGTACTTCTGAAATGGGTAATGTTTCCTTCAAGGTTAAGATAAAGACAATATATTGAAGGTCAAAATTAATGCATCCAATTTAACACTTATTAGTTATTGAGACATTATACAAGTATTATGTACCCAATGATGGGTATATTTTTAGGTAGTTTTATGGTCCGTTATTAATACTTTGTGTGGTAGGGTATAGCATGCTTATACCCGACCCACAATAATTTCGTCACCATAAACAATCATCACAGTAGAGTCACAACAAAGATGACACACTCATCCAAATGTTGACTTCAGCCAATCGAATACTTGTCTCTGGGAGCTCCACTATGTCTTGGCATACATATGAAGAAAGAAGACACATTAAGCCCAAATACATAATGAAATAAACCCTAAAGAGGTTTTTGTTAACCCTAGCCTCGACTTCTTTCCAACCAATTCCATCCCCCCAACACTCGCAGGTCTCATCCCCGACGTTAGATGCCAACATTTTTTGTTGCTTTTATCACTACTAAAGAATTTGCATCCTCCTCTATAGCAAGCATATATCTAAGGGAAAAAAAATTGCCATCTAAGATAAACATATCATCCAATTCTGCTTTTGTTCATAAATGTCGAATTATATTAGATGAAAGCAATTAAAATGAAGATCGCCTAGATTAGGCGCGAACATCTCCATATTATATAGAGATTAATATTTTGCCCATTATGATTTCTCTGATAAACTATCTATTATCAAATTGAAAGAATAAATAAGGAATACAAGAAGTTTTTGTTTCCATAAACTAGGGCACAAGGACATGTGCAAGAATATAATAAGCAGGAACCAAAATCGGATTATAATCAAACTTCTTCATCACATTAGAAATAGAATGACGTATAATTTGATTGAACTGTAGAAGCATGGTCGAAAATGCAAGATCTAAAATGCTACTTGAATGGAAAATAAAAAAGAATACAATCATTTTAGTTTTGTTAATTAACTATTTGCTCTCTGCTTTCTCGTCTTCAATATCAGCTCTATCTAAAGCAGCAGAGACATCCATGGAGTGGGCACAAGCTGCAAAATAATCCTGATATGCAGTTGCAGCTGCATCTGATAGGACTTCCGTATTCTTCTCAGCAGCTTCAGCTGCATCTTTCAACCTTGCAAATGCAGCAGTGCCCACCGCTGCAGCTGCTGCAAGATATGCCTCTGCTGCTTCTTCTGCAGCTGCAGCTGCCTTTCTTTCTGCCTCAGCTGCTTCTTCTGCAGCTACCAATGACCGTTCTGCCGCTTGCGAAAATGTATCAAGTAATGCATCTATTGATGTAAGATCAGTTTCCACATTTGCTGGTGTGGGTGTCAGCACACTCTTAGATGAAGGCATTATTGGGCTTGCCATGATTTTGATATTATATCAAGTAAAAGTGTAGTATCAGATCTCTTCTCCTGGAAAGAAAATATGCCTTAAACATCAGAAGACACACAATGTAATAGAATAATCTATTTGTCGTCCTTTAGGTCTCATTTGTGAAATTTAAGATTTATATGCCAACTCACGATTGCATTTTAATCCATGTTCTTATCCAAAGTCTCAGAGGGACATTAAAGGTAATTCCTAAAAGGATCTCAGGAATAGACATTGAACCTATTATCATCGAAGTCTGTTGGACATGACTTGGACATGTGGCCGATTCATTATTGTGACCCATTTTTCCAGTTTGTTTTGTATCCCATAGATTTGATTTTGAGAATTGAGATATGATCTTTTCACAGCAATTTATGGGTAGCGATTTCCAAACTTATGTTTTTCTTAAGCTTTAAATTATGGCCCCAATGGTCGAATTTGTAGGGTTTAATCAATTTTATATTAATTAATTTAAACTTCTCAAATCTTGAGTGGACAAACTAGAAAATTCAAATACTATACTAACAGCGACTAATAAAAATTTAAGATTACTATTTTTCGAGATTAACTTGCATTTATATGGTAGAAACTAATAGGAAGGAAGCAGGTTTTGCAGAAACAATATGGGTGGTCAACAAATCAAGTGTCAAGTTGCAAGGGCAGCCTTTATTCACAGTTATCAGCCCCTTCTAGGTGACTGCCTAAGAAGATTGCAACTTCAACCCCTTCTATATTCAAGAAGATTCAATACAATTAAAATGTCTAAAAGTATGGACTTCACTTATCGAAATAAAAGATGTGACAAGATATCGTCAATTTTTTCAGAAGGTACATGCAAATCGAAAACTGTAGAATATTAGCATTGCACCAAGAAATGATGGCATGCATTGGCCTAACATAGTGTTGGAATTCTTGAGGCTGCCACAAGTGGCACATTGCATAGTAATGGGTTTACTATACTCGTTTTTGTTACCTCTTGGCCTTCGCAGACAATAAAAAACAGTTTCAATACAAATTTGGACTGATGTTATTTCTAAAAATTTGGAGCTTAATAAGCTTGTAGAAATCCTAGAGCGAGCTGGCTCCTCAGCACAATAATATATCATTTAAAGAAAAACAAAAAAATGTGAAGAGCCCCCTTAAGGTGCTCTCTCCCTCTCCCTACCCCTCCCCCCTCCCTCCCCCTAAGTAGGATGCATATTGAGATTAATGATTTCTTTGTGGCTTGTATTAATCACTCGACTTCTATTTTGTTCCCAGCTTCATATAGAGAAGTTTTCTTCTGGGATCCTGGTTATTTAAAGGCACAATCCAACCATTGATTTGAGTTGACTCTTCAGGGTATGTGATGCTCAATTCACACAAATTCACACAAACTGGATGTTTCCTAAGCAATTTGGCCTTTCTATATGGAAATATGGTTACTACATCCATGTAGTATCTATCCCTGGGAGAAACAACATATTCATTCCTATAGTAACCCAAGTAAAGTGAAGGTAAAGTGAAGACTGGATCATTAACTATGAAGTATTAGCTCTAGGACCAAGGAGTAAACCCCATTTTTGAGATACGTACTAGCTCTAGAGCTAAGGAGTAACCCCTATTTTTGAGATATTTTTTCAAATCAATCCCTTTTGAGGAATAACATTTAGATATTATTAATACTTATTAAAAAAAAGGGAGAGAAACAAAGAGAGAGAGAGAGAGAGAAAAAGGGAGAGAAACAGAGAGAGAGAGAGGGAGAGGGAGAGGGAGAGGGAGAGAGAGGGGAGGGAGAGGAGAGGGGGAGGGAGGGAGGGAGGGAGGGAGGGAGAGAGAGAGAGAGGGAGAGGGAGAGAGAGGGAGGGGGGGGAGGGGGAGGGAGAGGGAGAGGGAGAGGGAGAGGGAGAGAGAGTAAACAAAGGCGGTTACTTCCACAATGATTGAATTGAATTGATTGAAGGAGGATCATAAGATTGATTGATTGAAGGTTGCTTGCGATTTCCCTACCAAAGTGAACTATAATGAATGGTGAGTTTTATGAACGCCCAAGTCATCTGTGACATCTTGTCTAAATAGCTCCATAGACTTTGCTATATTATTGCAATCAAAAAGATGCAAACTACAAGTCATATTATTCCTTGTTCTGATTGTGTTTAGTAAGGTTATCACCTGGCCGAAGCTGATAACAAAAAATGCATGGCCAAGAACGTACAATTGAGGCCACGCAGTTTTGATTATCAGCCAAGGCAAAGACCGATAACCACCTTATCGGGCTTATATGAGTGAAATAGTACTGATTATCAGTTGTCTGTTATCAGTACCGTGGCTGTTATCAATACTCCACAGTACTGATAACAGATAGCACCAATAATATAACCATAAAACAAGGGCTGTCCCTTTACATACAAGACTCTCCCTTTACACACAAGACTCTCCCTCAAGGACATTGCATATCTGCTACATCTTGATCCAGATAGCTCCACAAATCTTGCTTTAGCAAGGCCAAGTTTTCTTGCACTTAATACCTTATACCCAAACAGAATAAAATGAAGATACGTTGGCCTAGCGGTCTGTTAGCAATGTGCTTAAAACCTAATACAGCAGGATCTGAAGTTGAAGATATGTTACAAATGGCTAAACACATGCAAAGAAGACCAATGTCTTTCTAGTAAGATATAAGGGAGTCTGCATGCACCATTTTGTTGCTTCTTTCTTGCGGCCACTATAACGGCCAAGACAAATCAATCTCGTGCTGGCTAGAATGCACTTTAGATGGCTTGCATGTGAATATATTTGTAAAAAATCTCATAGTTTATCGGGTTCTCCCTCTATAAGTGCAAACTCTCATCAAATCCTGTAAAAGTGTCAATGTCTCATGTTGATCATCCTCACTATTTGTAAGAAACCACAAACATGCATGCTTTCGTTGCCTTCTCATGTATTTTTACATGAAACATATGATGCCTATCAGCTGAAGTTACTAACTCTTACTGCTGGTGACTCTACAGTCCAGAACTGGAAAATCTGCAACTCTAGAACCAATAAGTGGAAATTGTGCAATGCTTTTCACCGTCTTTCAGACCCTGTCCATTCTCTTCTCATTAGAGGCACTTACAGTTTAACATCAGTACAAAAACATGGGATATCATCCCAAGAGCTTTGACAGACTGATATGTACCTCTGCTAACAATAGAACGTTATGCTAGTGGCAAGAAATGTACTGCCTTTTTTTAATCGGTTACTGTATCTGCAAATTGCCTACATGATTTTTCAAGGTTAAGACACTACAATTCTTCAACAAATGAACTCTTATGATAAAGAATGTATATCTCTTAATGCAGGGATTTATGATGTTCATATAAGCCATAGATGAGATGGATGAAAACATCCTCATGGAGGTAGAAGATGCCCACGCTTATGCAACTTCTCTAAATATCAACAGTCATGCATGCAAATTCCTGTGCATGTAAATTTTGATAAGACAGGAATCTACCTTGTCCCTGATGGAAGGTGCTATTTTAATCTATGCAGATCTTAATCTTCCTGCGCCGATGAACTTTTCTAGGTACCCAAAATCAAATCCTGTGCATGTTAAGCACAAGGCTTCTGGCATCAGGACAGAAATATACCCTCTTGCTGTTCATTCTTTGCAGCTCTTAAAGATCCTCCCATGAATGTTAAAGACAAAACTCATTAAAATCAAGAAAGTGCCTACCAATGCTGCCCCCTTGGCTGCAAAGATGTTAGAGAGCTTAGAGTATATGGATGGAAATATAGGAAAATTGG
Organism: Isoetes taiwanensis; assembly: GCA_021234155.1. Taxonomy (NCBI): domain Eukaryota; kingdom Viridiplantae; phylum Streptophyta; class Lycopodiopsida; order Isoetales; family Isoetaceae; genus Isoetes; species Isoetes taiwanensis. The sequence goes on from JAJEKV010000056.1 coordinate 1,696,169, forward strand.
AGAAATTTTGCCCATGTTGTCAAGTCTTCAGAATATGTTTTTGCTATATGATTTGGATGCAACATGCTTGGATGATCCCGAACTAGGGGAAGACTATTTTGTTTTGCATTGCAGATAGCTTGTCATTCATATACCCATTTCATTTGCTTTACAAACTTGGTGGGTTTGTATATCAGCTGATCCATCAATGCTATTAGACGAGCTATTCGTGGATATTTCTTCATTATGGTATTGATATCCACAGCAGTACTTGAACCACCAAGGTTCATTTTCAAATAACAAAGTATGAACTGAAGGAAATAGCAGGGAGCCAAATTTTCTAGCACCTTCACAGTCCAAAGGAAATGGCTTACGGACCTACTCCAGTATGTTATAATTAAATCTCTTTGAACAAAAATTTGTACCTGTTGGCCTGAAGTCCCAACAGCAACCCCGCAATGTCCCGGCAGTCTAAAAGAAACATCCGGCTTCAAAAACAATCTCGCCCTAGGATAAAAACTAAAACAGACACTTACCTCTTCTCCTGAAGTACCTGCAACAATCCAGCAAAACTCAGGCCGATGTAAGAGCTCACGATCGCCCAAGAAAATAATGACAAACGTTAATCTGTTGACCGCGGACAGCCCAAGCACTACACCTGCAAAATCCGGATTAACCACCACTTCCAATTCTCGAAAACTCTTGTCATGTATAACCGCCCTTTTTACACCTGGCCTGCCCTACTTCAAAATCTATAACTTAGATTTTCAATGGTTTTGGCATGTATAAGGTTGATGTCTTCAATGGTTTTGGCATGTATAAGGTTGATGTCAGCGCGAACCCACCCCCAAAAAGAAACCAAAAAAAAAAAACCCACCACCTAAGTCGGCATAAAAGCCACGCACACCCCACCCCACAATATAGCAGGGAAAACAAAACAAGGAATGAAGCAGGCGCCAAGAAATTTCTTATGCAAGAAAGGACTTGGCACCGATGTCAACGTTCATGACGTGTAGAGTCGATGCCTGTGTTCATGCCATTTTCTTCTAAGGAGCAGAGCAAGCCTATTTGGGATGCTAACTCTTAGATGAACTACCTATATATCTACTCGAAATACCTGCTCCTGAAGTGTTGCCTCCGGCTCCGGGGGTCTCCACCTCTTGCAGATAGTTTGGAGTAGGCGCTCCTCAAATTGATGCACGTGCACTTCTGGGGCAGTTGTAGAATGCTAAGCTGTCGAAGACGATCCTTGAATCAGAACTGGAAGAGGGATTCGTGGTTGCAGATGGTGGAGCAAAAGTGGGCTAGGTCTAGGGTTTAGCCTTATATATGTTAGGGTGTACATATTGGCCCACTTGGCTCCAATGGGGTGCATCCACATGGCATGACACCTATGGGGTGTTGGCCATCTGGAGAATAGGCTTCCATATCTTAAGGTAGCTAAGTTATGTTAACAAGAAATTTATCGCGGTGCCGCGCACATTTCTCTTCGAAAAAAAAGGCATGAAAATGATACATGATGAAAAGGAATAACAATGTAATAGATACTATTGATGTTTATTAATTGAACGTCGAACATGTTAGATTCCCTTTTAATTTTGTACATTTGCCCTAGACTTTGCACGAAATCCCCTTAATTTTCTGAAGTTGGTTCTAAATTTTCCTAGAACGCTCAATATTCCCAAAGTCTATCAAGATTCTCTTATAAATGTTAAATGTGAGGAAATGCGATATTTTCACCTATTAATAAAAGTTTCCCCCTCAGACCTCGAGGTCTAACAGGACCACAAGTCCCTAACAGGACTTGACAATTAAATTTCATGGTTGCTAGTAAGATGGACAAACATATGAGTGCAAGAAATGTTTATCTCATAGAATTTTGGAGGAAAGGAAGCTGGCAAGCTTTGGAGCAGTTAGTTGGAGGAATGTAGGGACGCATCACAATGGTTGGAGGAATGTAGAGACGGATCACAATGAGGTCATACAGGATTTGTGGTTATGTTTGCACATTTACATTGTATTGATGCGTGATTACATGACAGGGAGGGCACAACTGCTAATGTAATAATATGCTATTTGATGGCCAACTACTCGGCCATGAGCTCTACTTGGTGAAATTTCCTCGTATTTGTATTGTTTTGCTTTCTATAATTGATGGGCTTACTAAGAAAAACTTCCACGTGGTTCCCAGTGTTGGGCAAAGTCCGGGGAACACTATAAACCAACCAGTTGAAATTGCAAAATTTTCGATTAGGTTAGTGCATCGTAGGAATTTTTCCGGCAAATTTTTTTAAGGTTTCGTATTAAGACAACAGAATCGGCTAGTCAAAGTAACCATAGGAAATTTTTCGATGGTTCGAAAAAGTTTTCCCAACACTGGGTTCCTATGCTCAAATGGCATCCTCTTCTGTTCCGGTCGCCATCGAGTCAGTGAGTTTCTTCTTTTGCTCTCCTCCCAGTTTTTATATATATTTGTATTGTTTCCACAATGATGCTCGGGTTAAAGCATGTTAGGGTGTACCACTTTTGGAACCTACCTAAAATATCCACTGGGTACTCACATATGGTGATATTGCTTCATGTTCATGATAATGGGTGATATGAAAAGTGCTCTAAGACATCATGCTTCTATTACTCTCAATCATGAAGCAAAAATATTGACTATTAGCTTTGATTTAAGTACTTTTAATATCAATTAGATACCTGCAGAAAAAGTACTCAAAAACTACCTTTTAGATACTTTTTTTGGCACACCCTAACATGCTCTCACCCGCTCGTGGCTTTGGAAATCCCATTTTTTGGGATGAATCATTCATAGGTTCATCCAAATCTTACCTAGATTTGTCCTAGCAAATTTTTTTTTAAAGGACGAAAGCCAAAAAAGTTTATTAATCAGATAAAAAGTACAAAAGTTACATGTCTCATCTAACTGTATAAGCACAAAAAGATGCCACAGGAGCACGAGCCTAGCGCACAATGTACTTACTCCAGAATAGGAGACTAAGGATAAGAGTCAATTCGAAGATACTGAATCTAGATGTGTTCCATCATTTCTGATTCAAGGGAGGAACACTCATAGGCTGTCAATATCTTTTTCTGGGCCACCGTAATAACGCCACGTGCAGATGAATTAATGCCTTGAAAGATGTGGTGTCTGCGACGCTTCCATATCGACCATAGGAGCCAACCGGAACCAAGATGGAATGCCCTTTGTTTAGCTACAGGCCATGCGTTGGGATAGGACGCCAAGAGGATGCATCGGCAGTCCAGTGTACTGTTAAACAAACCTTGTAGCCAGGACCACGCTGGTTGAACCTCAGGACAATCAAAGAGACAATGCTCAAGAGTCTCAACGTCTGAAAGACAGTAGAGCGGGCATACTACAGATATGCGAGGATCATAGCGATGCCGCAGGCACCTGTGGATAACCTGCCACCATAGTATAGAGACTTTAGGGTGGAACAACCTATCCCAAAGCCACCGCCATGTACGACACAAAGTGGGTTGTGGAACCTGTGGGTGCCACCCATCTGGCTGTGGTGCTAAAAGAAGGTGATTGCTTTCCTTCGTTCTTTGAGTTTTTTTAATATTTTTTGATAAATTCATTTGTCAATTTTATTGAACTGGTTGTTTGAGTCTCTCTCATCAACTATTTTTGGCGAGATCCAAGGATGTTGTATCTTAGCCTTTATGAGCTTTTGAAGGCGTCGAATTCCAAGCTTTTTGAAGACGTCACAAAGCTTGAGATTAGTTGGCTATGAATTGTTCAGAGCAAAAGAAAAGGAACTAGCATTTGATGGTTCTATTTAAGATGGGTTTTATTTGCCACTTTTTCTTTGTCTAAGACGGATAATACTTAATACCTACTAATTTCCGTATTTTACATTGTAATTCTTTGCAGGCAAAACATTTCTGGCAGTGTTAATGATGCTAGAGTTCAAGATTCAGATTATCCCATGGCAATGCGATGTTGTGTTGAAGTCGGTCGATTGAAGTCTCTACATATATAGAGAACTTGCAAGTTCAGTGTGTTCTTTATATTGTCAAGAAAAGGCCATAGCTTTCATATGGTGGCAAAGTGCTCCCATTTTCTTTCTCTAGCCCATTATAATTATATTTAGCAAATACTATCTTTTACAGTTGGGTCAACCAAATATCAATTCCATTAGGTCATCTTTATGCTTGCATCTTTTGCACTAGATGAAGATAGATGCCAATCCCTATTCGGAAGGATTAGACTTGTCTATTCCATTAGATTTAATAGAAAACAAAGAAAATGTTGTCATCTCTCTCATCTATCTTTTGTTAGCCCCCTCGCATCTCCAGCTGTTAGTATTCACATTTTCATCCTAGCCAACCACTAGAGATTGAAAGAGGTATTGCATCTACAAGATTGAATTGACAACTTTAAGTATTTTTTGAGCCTATGTCTGTCTTTCCCTTTTAATAATCCATAATAATCTCCGCATCCACATGAGGAATGGCCATGAAATATTGGTTGATGGCCTAATATGCAATTTTGAGTGGCATCCTTCACTTACTGATGGCCACATATTGGTATCGACAACATCTGTTGCTAAGAATAAAATCCATTTGGGTGTCACTGAAGAAGTTATGGCTTCCGAATGTTAAAGATAAGTGCTTTGTTAACAAAAGCTAACCAGCTCTTTTAAACTAGTTTCATAACCCTATTTTGAGTTCTTCATGAATAGACCTTTTTGCCTATATTCTAGCAAAGATGCATATCTGTAACGAGCATGTCCTGTTAGAAGGCCTGTATTTACCTTTTCCTATTGATACTTATTGAGATTATTCTAAAGGGTTATTGCATGAGAAATACATACTATGTATGAGAAGTTTATGCAAAGTTCATATGATACATGAAAAGGGCATCAATTCCTGTGAGGGTTTATGGAAGGATGTAGAAGGAGCAATTTTTTGGCAGTTTTGCTGGTCGGAGTCATATCTCGATGACCTAAGATCCAATTCAGGTAATTTTTACTTTTCTAGAAAGATTTTCAAGTCAGCTTTCTAGATTAGTGTCTAATCAAGCAGAAATTCATCAGTATCGTGGAGTTATGGTAGAAATAGTGACATTGGATTAGAATTGACTGCGCATATATATTCTTCTACAGATTGATTCTTGGAACGAGAAGCCGGACTTTTTGAGTTACAAGTATCTTCAAGAGGTCCATAGTAGAAAGAATTATCAGGTGAGTGGTTTACAACTTACACCAACATAGTCAGTGGCATACAACGACTTCATCTCCTCCAAGTGGTTGGATTGTGCTATTGAAAGAGAATAAACCGCATAACATCGACTTAAAGCATCTGCCACAACATTCTCTTTATCGGGACGATAATCCACTGAGAAATCATATTGTTGCATAAAAGAAACCCATTTCAATTGCCTTTCTAATAATATTTTCTGTGAGACAATGTGCCTAATGCTTTGGTGATCACTCAAAATATGAACCATTGACCCTAAAAGATAGTGTCACCACACTTTCAAAGCATGAATCACAACCATAAATTCTTTATTATAAACACTATATCTACTTTCCATGTCAAAAAACTTTTGACTTTCATAAGCAATAGGATGACTATCCTGCATCAAAACTGCGCCCAAAGACAAGTACATAATAAGTAAGGTAGTCCAAACTTTGGTAAATGCATAACAGGAGGATTAATCATGGCATCCTTTAAAGGATGCCATGATTAATTATGATTCCATTGGAAAGGAACATCTTTTCTAGTAAGAAATATAGATTTGACGCTAAATGAGCAAAATTCTGGACAAACATCCTATGGTAGCTGCATAAGCCCAAAAAGAAACACAATGTAGCAACCGAAGTAGGTACTGACTAATCCACAATTGCTTGTACCTTACTGGGATCCACTTTAAGACCCTCAGCGCAAACAATATGGCCCAAATATTCAATTTTTGATTGAAAAAATATACTTTTCTTAGGATTAAAAGTAATAGACTCCTCTCTTAACCGATGAAAAACCTCTCGCAAATGCAAGTAATGATCTTCCTCATACTTACTAAAAACTAATATGTCATCAAATAAAACGACAACATAAGCACCATGCACATCTTCAAATATTCGTCCCATTAGCATTGCAAAAGAAGCTGACGCATTTGTCAGTCCAAATGGCATGGCCAAAACTCATAATATCCAAAGGTTGTCCAAAACACAGTCTTATGAACATCTTCAGGCGCAACCTTAAGTTGCCAATACCCTGACTTAAGATCAAGACGGCTAAAAACTGTGGCACCTTGGAGTTGATCAAACAAATCATCCGCCCTTGGTAGAAAAAACCTATTTTTTATGGTTATCTTATTCAAAGCGTGATAATCTATACACATGCACCAGGAATTATCGTTTTTCTTAACCAACAAGACAGGAGCATCAAAAGGTGAAGGACTATGGCGGATCAATCTACCATGATGTAACTCATCAAGTTGGTGCCTAATTTCAATTTGTTGGCCATGCATTCTCTGATAAAGAGCTTGACTAGGAGGTCTTTCCTAGGAAGAAGATCAATCATGTGGTCCTCTAGGCATTGGGGTGGCAAAGTTTGTGGAATTTCATTTGGAAAGACATCATCGTGATATTGCAAAAAGACAGTTTGACACTCATTTAATGGGGATGCACTAGACTTAGAATGCAAAACCACTAAATACACAAAATGCAATGGTTCTCTTCTTATATAGAAGAGAACCATCATTCTAGGGAAAGGGACGCCAGTTTTGGCGCCAGCTCTACTTTGGATCCAAGCTTTCTTTGGCACAAGCCTGCTATAGCGCAGGCTTTCTTTGGCCTTTTCTCCCATAAAAGCCTTGTGTCTTCCTGCATTCCTCATCGGCGTTTCCTCTGAGCTGAATCTTGTTGTTGTACGGAGTTCTCCTGGTTCCAGAGTTTCCCTACTGCTTATTCTTTCATTCAGGCCTTCTGCTCCATGTATTCTATTCATCTATTCTTTTGTTCAGGTTTTATGGCCGTCACATTCTTCTGCTCCAAACCTTTTTCTCGGATTGCCTTCTTGCTGACACATTCTCGGATTGCCTTCTTGCTGGCAGATCCTTTCTTGCTTCTGCTCCGGATCTTTTCTTCCTTCTGCTCCAAGTTTCCTCTCCATCTGCTCTGTGTTCATTTTTTGTTACGTTCTTCTGCTCCCGGCCTTTTTTGCTTTTTGTTTTCTCAGTTTATCTTTTGTCTGGCAGTTCGTTGATCCTTTCGCTTCGTCTCTCTGATCCGATTCCTTTCCCTCCCACTTTTGACAGGTCGTTTTGGGGCCGGATCCCCTCGATTGGGCGGTCCGAAACCCCTTGGTTGGGCGGTCCGAGCTCTGGTCGGCCGCCGGAATCACGCAGGTCGGACCTGTGTTTTTTGCCAGGGGATACCAGGTCAGGGTATCCCGACGAAGTCAGGGGTCCCGGGTTCCCCGATCTCCGGTATCCCTATTCCTCTATTTTCCTTCAAATTCCTTTCCTAAGGTTTTTATTTGGATAGATAGTTAATTGTTTTGATTGTTTTCAGGGTTCTTAGGTGTTTTATGGTTGGGCTCAGGCGTAGCACTTGTTTATACCTCTGGTTGGTCTGTTGGGTTTGTCTCCGCTGTGTTCCGGTTTGATGTTGCCATCCTGCTAGTCTCGTTTTTTCATTTAACGATCCGTGTGATGGGCTATGGCGTGTTTTGTATAGATAAGGTGGGTTTTTTGGGGGGTTTGTCCCTTTGGCTTTTTTCTTTTCTTGCTGAATCAGGGTCCCATAGCAATCGCGCTGCCACCGATCCCGTTGAGCTGATGCCTTTCTACTTTCATGGATTGTTGTTGCTAACTTAGAGATTCTTTGGGGTTTCTAGCAACTCAGATGAGCTCTCCGATGGTTCTAGCCTGTTTCCAGTGGGTGTTTCAGATGGTTCCCCTCTATATATCTCCAGGATTGAGTCCCAGTATACTATTGCCGGTTGAGAAAGAAGGTATGTCTTTGGATAATTTGGTCCTAGCCTCGTTGCAGGTTTGAAGCCGGAATGTAATCACACCAATCTTCATTTGTTCTTTCTTTAGTTTAGTTTGCTGACTCGGGCTTCTTTCTCTATGTTAAAACCTGTTATGCTAGCCCACATCTGAGATTCGGTCCCATCCATTTGTGATCCATCTGCTCAGCCTAACTGGAGTACTTTCTGCTCTTTTAAAATCCTTAGAGTTTCTGAAACGCAAGCTGCTTTAAGTCTCGGACCCTGGAGCCTCATGTTCCATAATTCTGCTAGGTTAGACATTGCCTTTATCTGTTTGCCTAAATGTATCCCTTGAAGTTTTAAATTATCTGAGCAGCATATCCAACCGGAGCCTTGTTCCAACTTATTTTTCTCCAGTCTGTACCATGTACACCCTTGTTTCTATCCATGTATGAATCTTATGTTTAAAGCAGGTTGGCACTGGATTTGTTGCCTGCGCACAGCTTGATAGACGTTTATCACTCTTTCTGACTGAACATCCTTATTTGTCTTCTTCATCAGTTTACGTCAATTTACAGTCATACTAATTAGAATGTTGCATTTAGATTGCAGCATCCTCTTTGTTACATGACTTCATATTATGCAGAAGCCCAGTGTTATAAAGAAGTCACGATTTCAAATAGACTTTTGGAACTTTATGATTACATATTATTAGAAAATCATTTTGTTGTGTTAGTGGGTTGTTGTCATAGAGGCTAGAGTTCAAAACCTCATCAAAGTGGTCTCACAACTTCTGTCTTGAGTAACCATCCTCAAGAAAGCAATGGGTAAGGTTTGTGAAAGTTTTTACCTTGTTTACCTCACCAAAAGCTAAACATTGCCTTGCGTGCCTCATCATGCACCGTATGGTATCTGGATCATATGCAAAAGTTTTTTTGCCTTGCTTGTTTTGTTCTTGCTTCTAATATGTTTATATTTCATATGTGCAAGTTTTTTGTTTCTCCTTCCAGTTCCAAAGTGGTTTGTCTGGATTTCACATCCTTAAAGCAGCGTGTAGTGTTGGATCATGGCAAAAGCTTTTTCTCGCTCTTTTTGTCTTGTTCTTAGCCTTTATAAGGTTTTCTTTTCATGTGCGAAAGTTTCTTCGCTTGAATGTGCTAGTGCCTCGGTCAAGTTATGCTTCTTTTCTTGTAGGTTGATGCATGGGGGGTTGGTTATGTTCGAGGTCTTAAAAGGATGATTACAAGGTCTTAAAAGGATGTTAAAAGGATGATTACTGAGGTCTTAAAAGGATAGTTACAATAGTTTCTATGTTGAGATTGATTACTCTCGTCCTTGCGTCCTTTTTATCATTTCTGTGTTGAGATTGGTTCGTCTAGTCCTTGCCTCATCTTTCCCTTGTTGTTTGACGCCATGCATAGGTCAATTGTGCCCCCTTTTTATAACATTAAACCTTTTGTTATAAACATGATAATAAGGGATCCTTGTGCATAATATTATTAAACATTAATAACCAAAGGTCTTGGTGCATATTGTTAGACATTAATAACAAAAGGTCCTGGTGCATAGGTTGGTTGTGCCTAGGTTGAGTTTGGTCTGTCTAATCGACGCCTCATCTTTCCCTTGTTGTTTTGGTGCCCATTGTGCCCTTTTATTTTTGTTATAAACGTTAAACCTTTTTGTTATAAACATTATAATAAGGGGTCCTTGTGCATAATATTATTAAATATTAATAACAAGAGGTCCTCGTGCATATTATTAGCCATTACTAACACAAAGATCTTGTTGCATAGGTTGGTTGTGCTTGGGTTCGTTGTGCCCTATCCCCCTCTCCCCCTCCCCCCTCCCCAAGAGCATTTTCTTGTTTGTGTTGTCTTTTCTGTTGGTTGCCTTGGATGTGCTTGAGCTTGGAGTCTAGAGTCAGTCCTTGTTTTGCTTCGTTGCTTTCTTGGTTGTCTGGTTCTTGCATGGGTCGTGTTAGGTTCGTTGCATGGTAGTTTTGGTTGGTTTCTGATTTTTTTGCTCGTTTGGTCGGTGTGCTGCTTGGATATATGATGCATTGCCGTCTAGGAGTTTTTTCCTGCGTTGGGTTTTGTCCTTTATGTCGATCTTTAGGTAGTTCTCATATTGTTGTTTTTCTTTTAATGGTATGCGCTTTCTTTGGTCTTTCTTTCAGTTTGGCTTTCTTACTTGCGTGTATTTGTAAATGTATAAATTATGGGTTATTGCTCATTTTTGCAGAGTCGTCTGGTTCTTTTCTTGGGTCGGTTTGCATTTATCTTTGTATAATTGTCGTGGTTGTATGTTTCCTTGGGTGGCCTACCTATCTTCTTGTCGCCTATCTTATTTCCTGTTTACCTTCATTTAAAAATTGACTAGTCCTTCTAGTTTTTAGTGGTGATTGGCGTGTTTTATTTAGTATGTTCATCCTAGTGATAGTTTCTCTCTTTGGTGGTCTATTTTATGTCCTTTTGCTCTCTTTCAGATTTGAAGGTTTGAAACCCCGTCTTGTTTTGTAAGTTACATAGTGGGTAAAAGTAGGGTTGTTAGATGTTGGTTTTATCAGGTTCCCTTGGGCCAGTTGATGTTTAGATTAGTATATTTGTCAGAGTTGATGGTTTTTTCCTTTGGTGGCCTGACCATCTATGGTTCCCTCCTTTTTGCAAGTGTTGAGTTTATAACCTTCGTTGGTTTTTAGTTGCAGGGCTCTTGGTGTGGAAAAGATTGAGCTATGGTTCGGTTGGGGATGGCATCTCGAGTAGATGCTGATAAGAATCATTTTTTGACTTGGCGACTAGAAGGGTCAATGTCGGACTGGCTTCTTGGTATTTTTCCTCGTCTTGTCATTATGAAGGGGTGGTGCCATCTCTAGTCGACATTGATGGGGATCGTTGTCAACTCTTTGTCCACATAGTTCAACAAGGGACTAACTACTTGTATGTTGTTTTTTTACGCCAAGTCAGTTTTGCATTTAGTTGCTTCATTGCATTTTGTGCAATTCCTCACTATATCCTGTATTTAATCAACACGTGTCGGTTGCCCCTTTTTGTTGACATTTTGGCACTTGACCTAAGGACTTTGGCACGAGTTGTCGGGCGAGTCAGGTATTTCCAGTATCTTGTATATAACCTTCTCCGTTTGGATATTCTGGCATTTTTTCTACTCATGAACTTTTCCTTAGCTGCATTCGTCATGAGTTGGTGATTCATGTTAGTTCATGCCATGTTGCTTTGGTTATTCTCGACACTTTCAAATCTCGTAGACATGGTTGTGGTCCATAACGTCTCTACTTTCTACCACAATTAGTCCTTTTAATGCGCTTTGCTTCCATACTTAGATGTGGTCCCTTTTTTTGCTTAGGATCTCAGGTTTCCCCATCGTTGGTCTATTGGTACCATTTGTGGTGGTCACTTACATTTGGTCGTTTTGCAGGAGTTTTACAATTGGTGGTATTTGCTAGAATCATTTGGCTCATTTATACATGGCTTTTGCCAGTGCCATATCTTAGTTTGCATTTTGTATGGGTTGAGCTATTGCATTCTTGCTACATTGGTGCTTGTGACATTTAGTTGCAAATCTTTTTTTGTATTCCTTTATGTGGCTAGTTCCATGTACTTGTGTTGACCACCTAGCCATGTGCCCCTTCAAATTTTTTTTGTTCATTGGCTTCTTTCCACTGCCTTTACTCGTTCCCTTTACTACATGACGTCCATTATTCCTGTTTGTCGACTTTTGTTCCATTTGTCTCGTTGAGCTCTTATGGTGTCCCTTGAGTCCTAGCTCTTGCAGTCCGGGTTGTGCTTGAGTTGCTTCCATATGTCGTTACGCTGCTCTGCTTGTCCGAGTTGTCCTGAGTTGTCCCATCTGTCTGATTGCTCGTAGCATTCTTGTCTCATGATTTTTTAGCAGTAGTTTGTTCACTTGCACATGCATGATTTGTTCCTCTCACTCGTGCTTTTTCCCTAGTCTTTTCAGTTGGAGTTTGTTCGATTGCCCAATTTATTTCCCTCGCCTTTCCATTTCAGAGCAGTTTTCTAGTGCCTCTTTTCTTTATCCCATTTCTTCATCCATTTCATTTGTTTTGCTTCCCTTTTTTGCTCTGAGATTCTTGAGCTTTGTTTCTAGGTGTATGTATAGGTAGATAAGTGCATGCTTGTTTCTCATAAAGTTTCAATTGTTCTTTTGGATGCCCTTATGAGGGCCCATACTCTTCTCTTTTATCATTGATTCTTAGTTTCTCGTGAATGCCTTCGAGTGCTTTATTTGCATTTGTGGCCTTAGCTCCTTTGTTCCAATTTGCTCTGTTCCTCTATTCCTAATCCCTTATTCCATCCATTTCATTATAATCTCGCATTCCTTTCTTTTTTTCATTTTGCATTTTGTCCCTTACTCTTTGTTTGTTCATTTTATCTCTTGAAACGTCTTTGCTCTTCTATTGTCTTGACTCCCTCCTTTGCCCGCCTCTTGACTCATCATAGTGCTTTTTGCCCTGATGGTGTCCATTCATTATGTTGTTTTACTATGTTGACCCCACTTGTTTCATACACCTTGCTTAGCCTTTTTTATTCTTGTTGGTCTCAGTGACCGGTTTACCCTCGTCAACCAAATTTGCAAGTTGTTCACCGAGTTGTTCTCTTAACTCTGCTTCTTCTGACGATGTCATATAGCACCCATCTTTCTCCATCTTTCTCTCGCCATGGGTTCTTTGGGCCAATCCTCTAGATTGTTCTTGAGTCTCAAGGTCCCTGTCGTTCATATACTCGCTCTTTGTCATAGATTCTTAGTGTCTCATTAGTGCCTTTGCGGGCCTTTAGTTATTTCCATTTTGTGTCCTCGGCCATTTTGTCTCGTTTGCTTTGTTTCTCTATTCTCGATCCCTTTTTCTATCCATTTCATTCTGGTCTCCTGTTTGTCTTTTTTCACCCTATGTTTGTTCCTTTCCTCTTGTTTCCATTTTATCCCTTGAGATACATCTTTGCTCTGCTATTGTCTTGATTCCCTCCTTTGTCTGCCCCTTGATTTGACATACTTCTTCTTGCCTTGTTGGTCCAGTCGTCATGCCTTTTCTGTGTTGACCTCTTACAAACTAAAGGAGTTGTTTGGTGTTCCCTTTTTCCCGCGACATTCTCCCTTTTGGCTTGCATTTTAAATTTCAAAATGCAGTTGCATCTTCGCAGATTCGCGCATGTTGTAGTGGTTCTTGTAGTCCGTTGTCTTGCATTCTTAAATGGTGTTTGTTCTTGTTTCAGGTTGCACTCATTTTTCTTCATCCATTCCTTTCTTGGCATTGATCCCATCCTCGCTGACTCTGTGGCATCGTCTACCGGTGTTCTCAATTGCATAATTGTTCTGTCACCTTATGAAACCTTTTTGTTCTTGTGTCTCGGGGTTCCTATCGTCTTGTTCCCGTAGGTTATGTTGTTTCTATTTTTGAAAGTTTGTTTGAACTGGTTATGCATGTAGCGTATATGTTTAGGTTTTAGTCCTTGTTTGTTGTAGTGTTTTGTCATTATAGTATTCACTGTAGTTCACTGCTGGTACGTTGATTCTTGAATTTTAGTTCCAGGTGCTCTTTATTAGCTTGTTGACTATGTCCGGTCTTGATGTTTTCTCTTTTTATGCATTCCGTGGTGCATAGATTTGGTCTTTCTTATTATGGGGTTGCATTGTCTTCATGAAAGTTCGCTTGAGTCTGTTCTGCATGAATAATATAAGTTAGGTATGTTTGTTCTTACTTCAATTTGATTATGAATTTGATTACTTCAATGTTTGTTATGGAATTTGATTACTTCAATGTTGGTTCTACAATTTGATTTCATGTGTTTTGGTGGTGGCCATTGATCTTGTTTGTGTTCGATTTTCATGCCTTCTTTGCCTTATGCAGTCCGGTTGTCTCAGGGTTTCTTGAGCCCCTTCCCCTCTATTTGCAGTGGCATCCCACCTCATCTCATGATCGTTACACTTTCCTAGCCGTGTGCCTTACAATCTCTCGTGGTCTCAATCTATGCTGGGGTTTGAGGGAGGTTCCTCTTTGTGTCGGATGTTGATATTTATGCATAAAGACCTTTCCCTAGAATGCAATGGTTCTCTTCGTATATAGAAGAGAACCATCATTCTAGGGAAAGGGACGCCAGTTTTGGCGCCAGCTCTGCTTTTGGATCCAAGCTTTCTTTGGCACAAGCCTACTATAGCGCATGCTTTCTTTGGCCTTTTCTCCCATAAAAGCCTTGTGTCTTCCTGCATTCCTCATCGACGTTTCCTCTGAGCTGAATCTTGTTGTTGTGCGGAGTTCCCCCCCTCCCACCCCCTACTCTCCTATATGGGTTTTACTTTTTGTTCAGTGTTGGCCGATGGGCTTTTGCATTTTTCCCAGCGTAGCACATGGCGCTTCTAGAGGGCATCACTACTACCCCAATTCTGGGTCCACACTTAAAAACAACAGTAAAAGAAAAACCACATGTTGTTGTTCAAAAAACTCTACATGTGGTTATGTGGAGGTGTAGTTTATTAAGAAGACGGTGTAGGTTTTTTTAAGGAGCTATAGTTTTTTTTTTTTGAAGGTGTGGTTTTTTTTTTAGGTGTGGTTTCATTTTGCAAAAGTGTAGTTTTTTTTTTAAAGATGAGTTGTTTTTAAGAGGATGTTGTTTTCTGAGGTGTGGTTTATAATAAGGTGTTGTTTTTAAGTATCTATTTTTTAAGGAAATATGGTTTTTTAAGGTGTCGTTTATAAGTAGGTGTAGTTTTTAAGTAGCTGTTTTCTAAGGAAGTATAGTTTTCTGAAGTGGTATGATTTTTTAAGTATAGGCGTTGTTTTTTGAGGTGTGGTTTATAAGTCAATGTAGTTTTTAAGCAGCTGTTTTGGAAAAAAGTATGGGTTTTTGAGGTGTGGTTTATAAGTGGGTGTAGTTCTTAAGTGGTTGTTTTTTATGGAAGTATGGTTTTCTGAAGTGGTGTGATTTTTTAAGTTGAGGTGTTGTTTTTTGAGGTGTGGTTTATAAGTGGGTGTAGTTTTTAAGTAAATTTGTTTTTTTGAAAAAGTATGGTTTTTGAGGTGTGGTTTATAAGTAGGTGTAGTTTTGTGGTTGTTTTTTAATAAAGTATGGTTTTTCTGAAGTGGTGTAGTTTGTAACTAGGTACAGTTTTTAAGAAGCTATTTTTTAAGGAAGTATGGTTTTTTTGAGGTATGGTTTATATAATTAGGTGTAATTTTTAAGTAGTTGTTTTCTAATAGAGTATAGTTTTTTAAGGTGTGGTTCATAAGTAGGTGTAGTTTTTAAGTGGCTGTTTTTTAAGGAAGTATAGTTTTTTGTGTGGTTTATAATTACGCGTAGTTTTTAAACACTTATTTCTTAAGGAAGTATGGTTTTTTCAGGTGTGATTTATAACTACGTGTAGTTTCTAAGTAGATGTTTTTTTTAAGGAAGTATGGTTTTTGAGGCCTAACAATGCCAAGGTAGATCAAAGATGCCACGTGGGCTCCAACATGCCACCTATGCTTCAACATGCCACCTGGGCTCCAACATGCCAAGGTGGCTCAAACATGCCATGCGGGGTCCAACATGCCACCTAGGCTACAACATGCCAAGGTGGCTCAAACATGCCACATGGGCTCAAACACGCCACCTAGGATCCAACATGCCAAGGTGGCTCAAATATGCCAACATGGCTGAAACATGCCACGCGGGCTCCAATATGCCAAGGTGGCTCAAACATGATAAGGTGGCTCAAACATGCCACGTGGGCTCCAACACACCATCTAGGCTCCAACATGCCAAGGTGACTCAAACATGCCAAGGTGGCTGAAACATGCCACGCTGGGCTCCAACATGCCATCTAGGCTCCAACATGCCACCTAGACTCAAACATGCCAAGATGGCTCCAACATGCCACCTGCCAAGGTGGGTCAAACATGCCAAGGAAACTCAAAACTGCCACGCGGGGTCCAACATGCCACCTAGGCTCTAACATGCCAAGGTGGCTTAAACATGCCACGTGGATTCCAACATGCCACCTAGGCTCCAACATGCCAAGGTGGCTCAAACATGCCACCTAGGCTCCAACATGCACTTAGGCTCAAACATGCCAAGGTGGCTTAAACATGCCACGCGGCTCCAACATGCCACCTAGGCTCAAGCCTGCCAAGGAGGCTCAAACATCCCAAGGTGGCTCAAATATGCCACACAAGCTCCTACATGCCACCTAGGCTCCAACATGCCAAGGTGGCTCAAACATGCCAAAGTGGCTCAAGCCACGTGGGCTCCAACATGCCATGGTGGCTCAAACATGCCACGCGGGCTCCAACATGCCACCTAGGATCCAACATGCCAAGGTGGCTCAAACATGCCACACATGCTCCAACATGCCACCTAGGCTCCAACATACCAAGGTGGCTCAAACATGCCATAGGTTCCAACATGCCACCTAGGCTCAAACATCAAGGGGAATCCCCCCTGAGTTGGGCCTATATTTTTCTTATCTCGGCGTAGCCCCGTGGCTTCCGAGGATCAATATGGATCATCTCTTCAATTTTCGATATTATGCTCTTGTATTTCTATTCCGACTTTATAGTTTGCTGAATCTTGGCCCGTGGATGGCTTCTAACACATTTGATAGTCGCATATGGTTCGGTCTTGCAGTTTGGAGCTCACTCATGTGCATGAAGCTGTTTTTTATATGCTTCTGAGTCGAGCCTATATTTTCCTATCTCGGCGTAGCCTCGTGGTTTCTGGGGATCCTCATGGATCATCTTTTCCATTTTGATATTGTGCTCTTGTGTTTCTAGTCCCACTTTGTAGCTTGCTTACTCTTGGCCCGTAGATGGCTCCTAACACAGTTGACAATCACATGTGGTTTGGTCTTGCAGTTTGGAGCTCTCTGATGTGCATGTGGCTGTTTTTTATACAAGTGGCCAAGTGGAACGCATGGAGCAGTATCTTAGCGGAGGGGATTTGAGTCACTGCTTGGATGGGTGGCGCGACCTGACTTTTGTAGTTGTTGCAGTTTGGGAGCATTACAGTACAGCGGCCTTCTAGATGTTCTACGTGGGTGCCTGTACTTATTGTACATAATTATCTTATATATCGGGTGGTCTAACCCGAGGTTGTGTTTGTTGATTTACCCATTTGGGGTTCATCATTTTGTTCCCCTCTTCACTCATTTTGGGATTCATCAGTTTGTTTCCCCATGGGTCATTGTACTATTTTTTCATTCAGCTCGGATGTTGATATTTGTGCATAAGGACCATACACAAAATGAGTTTTCATTGCCAAAATGCTTAACTGTACAACAGAAACTGTGGGAATTGGGGAAACAATATCATCCTTCATAAACTTGAAGGGTTTTTTTTACCCCCTTTCAAGGATAACATAACGATTCCCACCTTCCAATCTATAAGAGGATTGATAGCCTTATGCCAACATGCTTAGAATAACATCTATACCTCCAAGGTTAGAAACCATGAAAGAATGTTTACAGATATATCCCTGCAGTTGAAATTCGACATCTTTGACCATAAATGAAGAGAGAGGCAACATTCAAGAAAGCAGAAGACAATTCTACATCACTTGATAAATGAATATAAGTTAATTTTAGTTCCTTTACCAACCGAGCAATGATCTCGAATAGTAGCCCAAAATCGTAAGAGGCTACTACTCAACAAAATCTGTATCTGATTTCTTCCAGATAGTGGCCACCTTTTTCCCTTTTTCATCTCCTCGAATAGAAGCTACTTTCTTACCTTTATCCTTTTTCTTAGTCTCATACTTAAGAATAGGTGTAGTTTATTTTCTTTCCCTTTTTTTTCTTCAAGATAAGTAGCACGTTCAAAAACTCATGGTCGGTTGAACAACAAACAAAACACTCATTCTCTCGCATTAGCCACTTCTTGCGTGCTTGATAAGATTCCTTTGGCTCCTTAGCCCCAACAGGTTCATTATCTGCAACGTCTGCATGCGGGCGTTTGAATTCCCCAGACCCTGGAGCAGACCCCATTGGTTTCTCCCGAAAGCCACTCGCCTCTTTCATAGATACCTTGAGGTCGCGCTGAGCATTAATGGCTTCTGTGAGAGCCAAACCCTCCTCTTCTACTTTCTCTGCCATTTTACAGAGCTCGCCAAAAGAAAGATTGGCAACTTGAATGTGATGCTTCATACATCTTGTAGGAAATTCCCCATCCAGCCCTCTGGCCGCATGGGTCCTCCATCATCAACTACCTCGAAGGGTAGCACATTCATATTACTATAGACACATCAAAGATACCAACATACCGTAAAACATATGAGCTCCTAACCAGGCTCAGACTCATAAGGTAGGTAGATTGACAGCTGGGCCTTAAGAGAGAGCTGGCTGGCTATAGACAATGGCTAGGGTTGACCACTCCATCTGCCCCTCCTGTGCATACTTTGCAGATGGGCTAAATCGAGCTCTGGCGTGACTATAGCCTGCCGGATACGCAATCTCATGGCATCACCCATCGAAACTACTCCGAGTTGCATCTCCCCAGTCCGATGAGGCAGGAAGGGTTGCATCTTCCCTTCCCGAGGTCTAGTAACGGGCGGCTAGAGAATCGTGGCGACAACATGATTCGTACCAGACTGAACCCCCCAAAATAAGAGCCAGGCCAACACTTGCAACTCTTAAGAGGCAGGGCAACACCATTGCCCCAAGAGGTGTCGGACCCATACCGGGCCACAAGAATTGACCGACTATAGGCCTAGCCCACTATGGGTCCCCAGTAGCCACGCTCAGCTGGGACCTCCTTCCAGTTTGCCACTAACCCCGTTGTATGGTGCTAAGTCACTTCATAGCCCCCGTAGCCGAGTGGGTTCCTATGCACAGGCCGCATAATAATAGGAATTAAGGGGTCTAAACTAGGAGCATCATCTAGATAATGGCCACTAGGTCTCTACCCCCCTTCCCAATACACAAGAGGTGCAAACATAAGATCAACCAACATAATACATCAACACAACATGATAAATAATGAAGATACATCTAATCCTAATCACATGCATCTAACTTACAGTTAGGGTTCATTGATTATGGTTCCAAACCTAAATTGAGGGTTCTAAGAAGGCTCTACTAGAAGATAAGATACTAGCTCGTCTGGAATCCTAGGTTCCAGATGATCTACCTATGAAGCTACTATGAATACCTGCTCCAGACGGACTTCCCCCAACTCCTGGGGTCTCCATGACTTGTCGATGAGTCGAGTGATTCCTCCTCCTTCTGCTGAGCGCACTGCCTTGGGGTTGTCGATCTGAGCTACGCCGCAATGAACAGTGTTGGAAAGGGAGTTCTGAGCAAAGAACAGGTCTCAAGGCAGGTGGAGCCAAAAAGTGGCATAGGGTTAGGGTTAGGGTACTTATACTTTAGGGTTCCATGTCACTGCCACGTGGTAGGTTGAGGCCATGTGGAAATGGCCTTAAGCCTAAGGTTGGCTAAGTTATGTAATTAACTTGATCATGCTCCCTTCTCCACTTACTATAGTGTACAAGGCTATAAAGATAGGCTTGTACGGTGACGAGGCCTAGAAATATACGTATTTATGGCGTATATTTATGGGGAATGTCACATTGAAGATCGAGCTTCGCCCGTACCCAACGATGAATGTTAACCACCTAGTGGTTAACATTGTGCATGCACATGTTAGGTGCATGCACATGTTAGGTGTCAGTGGTGGCAGACTGACACTTGGCATGATTAGGTTAACATAAGTGTAGGGATTAGATTTAGTTAGATGTACGGCTCAGATTTGCGGTCTACACTATATTAGACTGGAGCCTCTTCAGATGTACTCAGGTTTATCTCATATTTGGAGAGCCTCATTTGGCCACGTTCCCCTTCATCCTTTGTACATATTTCCTTGTCTTGTTCTTGTTTTGTGATCATGAGCATGGCAGCTTTGTAGCATCCGACAGTCATGGACTGCTGCTGCAGGGTGCATGCCAAGAATCCAAACATTGGCGCCCGTTATGCGGCCCGCTTCGTGATCACTTTCTTCTCCCTCCCTTTGTTTCTTTTGTTATCTTCTTTGCTCCAATTTTTCCCCGTTTTGAAGACTTCTTGTATACTATTCTTCCCTGTTAGGTTTCCTTAGTTTGCCCAACCAAGTCGATTTTGTGTATCCGGCTTGGAGGCCTTTGTTTTTCAAACGGTGATGATTACGCCGGTGATCAAATTTAATTTCGTAAATCTGTTCTCAAGACTCTGTTTTTCAAGTGCAGCAAGTACAGTTTGCAGTTTCAGGATTTATGGAGTGGTGACAGCACTCCTCTCTGCAAGATTTTCAAAAAAAAATCAAAAGTTTGATCCTCTTTTCTCTTCTCACTGCTGAAAAAATGTCAAAATATCATGCTCCTTTTTCATTATCCTCTGTTTTTCTCTCAGCTTTATCAGACATCGTGCTCTGGCACATCAAAAATATTCTCTTTCAGTTCTTCTTCAGTTTATTTTCAATTCTTCTTCCGTTTATTTTTCGAGGGCCAGCACTTGGCTAGCCCCCTTTGAGCCCATATGTTCCAGTTCTGGCTGTTTAGTTTCAACGTTTTCTTCTGCAATCTTCAAAGCCAGTATTTTGTCTCCATCGCTCCTGCATATACACGAGTTCCAGAAGTTTCTTGAGCTTATAAATTACCATAAGAGTTGGCAAAGATTCAAGCACCTTAAGCATCTGCAACACATAAACTTGTCTGCTTCCAGTATCTATTCTTATTCAAGTTTTTCAAGAAGGCCAGCACTGTGGCCAGCCCCCATCCATCTGCCCAAGCACATACAGGCTGCAACAAAAGTCTGTCTTCAAGCAAGCACGTTTATAAGCGAATTTTTTAAGCCTCAGGACATCTGCAAACAAGCAAATTTTTCATCAGTTAAGAGTGGAAGATTAAATTCGAATATCTTTGTGGGGCACAGCACAGTCAAATCTTTCATCTATCTATCCAAAACTGTGCAGCATCGATCAAAGGCTAACCCATCTATTCAAGCTTTATCCTGCAAAGTGGAAGCAGCATGATTTCTGAAGCCGACCTCTGTACCTGCATCAAAGTCCTGTTTGGGTCAGCAAATCAAACAGTATCTATCTATTCAAGCTCTTTCCGGCGAAGTTGAGGTTGACTTCCGCGACTCGATTCGAAACCGCCTTTTCCTGCCATCTGTGCTTCTAAATTCAGTAAGCCAGCAGAATTTGTGCTGCCATATCCAGCATTTCCCTTCAAATCCGGTCGCCATGGAAATAAGCGACTCTTACTCTTCTTCGAAGACCTCTTCTGCTCACTCTAGGGTTTTTTAGGCGAACGGCTATGATTTGGCCGCCTAAGATCTATGGCTCCGATACAATATTGTTTTATGGCTCACGCTAGGGTTTTATGGCTCACGCTAGGGCACGCCGTCGACGCGCTGATGGCTTCCCCCAATTTTTCCACGCCCACGCCCTTTGCTCATGGGCCCACGCTTGCTTGTACCCACGGGGTCACGCTCCATGCCAATATTTGCTGGCTGATAACCGCCCACGGCCACGCTAATAAAAAAGCCACGCTCCGTATTTTCTGCCCCGCATTGACCACGGTGGCCCCACGCTCTGTATTTTTGCCCAAATTGACCACGCACATTGACCACGCAAAAGCCACGCGCTGAAATTTTTGTCCTCACAAAACCCACGCTCTGTTTTTTAAGACCCACGCTTTGCCACGCTCTTCATGCTTTTTATTTCCCATGCTCACGCTGCTGACCCACGGGCCACACTGACGCCCACGCTCCCTTATGGCTGATCACGGGGCACGCTTTTATGGTGCTTACTTTTTTAAGCCCCCTATCATACTTGTTTTTAAGTAAAATTTTGGGGTATTGTTTGTTCAAATGGACTTCCCCATCATATAAGGGGATAGTCTTCATCTTTTTCTTGCCCCAGTTCCTATGATCCACGTTCTGCATCGACATTCATTCGGATCTTATTCGTCATCGACGCATTCATGAAGATATTTTTCGGCGACACAACCCAACCATTACCATCATTTTCGCCCCTAAAATTTTTGGCACCATGTTGTAATTGTCGGACTTGTCTTATAAAAGTTTGTACATGTTTTCGTGCTAAAAACTTTTAGGGGGAGGCAGTGTTAACCACCTAGTGGTTAACATTGTGCATGCACATGTTAGGTGCATGCACATGTTAGGTGTCAGTGGTGGCAGACTGACACTTGGCATGATTAGGTTAACATAAGTGTAGAGATTAGATTTAGTTAGATGTACGGCTCAGATTTGCGGTCTACACTATATTAGACTGGAGCCTCTTCAGATGTACTCAGGTTTATCTCATATTTGGAGAGCCTCATTTGGCCACGTTCCCCTTCATCCTTTGTACATATTTCCTTGTCTTGTTCTTGTTTTGTGATCATGAGCATGGCAGCTTTGTAGCATCCGGCAGTCATGGACTGCTGCTGCAGGGTGTATGCCAAGAATCCAAACAATGAATCCCATCCATGAGTTTTCAGACTTCTTAGTATCGTTTTTACTAGGGAAAAACTACAAAATGCCCCTAACTTTTCTTGTATTTCATAATATACCCCTAACTTTCTAAAAATTCACAAAATGCCCTTGAAAATGTATACATGTATTTGTACTATTTGAAATTTTATAAAATACCCTTAACTTTTACTTAAATTCATGAAATGCCCTTAACTTTTTGACAAAATCACAAAAAGTCCTTCCTAAATGTATACATTCTACAACCAATTAAATTCATAGAATGCACTTTAGTTTAGCTTAACTTCATACAATGCCCTTTGTATCCTTGATATTAGGAACATTCATCTTAGAATTTTAGAAACAAGTTTTCTAGCTCAATTGAAATTCCAATCTTCAAACAAAACACATCAGAGTCGATTTTTCTAGCTCATTGAGTTAAAAAACTTATTTCTTATATTCTCATATGTCTTCCCGATATCTGAAATATTTTGATGGTACAAAAGGCATTGTGTGAAGGTAAGCAAAAGTAAAGCGTATTCTATGAATTTGATCAAAAGTTCTAGAAGGATGTACATTTAGAAAGGCCTTTCTGAATATGTGCAAAAGTTAAGGGCATTTCATGAATTTAAGTAAAAGTTAAAGGTATTTTGTAAAATTTCAATGGGTACAAATACATGTATACATTTCCAGGGGCATTTTGTGAATTTTCAGAAAGTTAAGGGCATATTGTGAAATAAGTGAAAAGTTAGGGGCATTTTGTAGTTTTTCCCTTTTTACTAAGCTGGAGTCCTTTGGCAGTGGAGGCTCGAACAATTTCCACATTTTGTTGGGTCAATTTATTCCACTCAGCGATAAGATCTCACTCCTAATTATGACCAAAACACGATTTTTTATTTGCTTTTCAAATTCCACAAACGTAGTAATGGGTTGATCGACTGGCTGGTTCTTCTAGATATCCAGCCACCAGTCCTTTGCAACATCATCTAGATGACGCTCAGCAAAATATAATTGTCTTCATCATCTTTAGTTTTGGAAAAATATGAATTCACGACATGGAACCCAAGGGGTTAATAAGAATAAACATAAGTTAAGAAAAAACATTAAGGAATTACATGGAATGTTAATATAGCTAAGGGAATAAATGATAAAAGAAGATAAGGTGTGATGCTTCTCCATGGAGGAGATCATGGGAAGCTTATGGGAGCTTCTGGACATAAGTCTGGCATGGGACACTTGCGGGTCTGATGAGATGCATGAAGCATGCTATGGATGAAGTATTTAGTAATACTGGTAGACCTAATTGACAAGCCGTGACCTCATTGTTAAAATGGTTTAGGGATTTAGCTCAAATCATCATAGATAATAATGAAATTGCAATGTGGTTGATATGACATTCTAAAATGGGCTTTCCTAGGGGAAGGAAAGTTAGGTTTATGTGCTTCTATTCAATGATATATCTAAAGATGTTGTGTGTAGATGACAGTGTAATCATGGTTGCATAATAGCATTTACTGGTTGAAATTTGATATAAGGATGTGATAGTACATATATATGACTGTATGTGAACTATTCTCTGCGATATCATTGCAAGTGTTTGCATTTATATATGTTGTCTTTACTATATATGCATAGTGGAAATGCATGTGGGATGTGGTACTGGATACTTGAATCATGGTAATGAATATGGTTTGAACTTTGACATGTGGGCCATGTGATAAGATATGGATTGATATATAAGTGCATATGCTCTGGGGTCGGAGTCCATTTGCGGTGGCTTGGACTCGTGGTTATTCTTGTTCTTGACATTGGGCATTGTCACCCCGGCGAGGGTACTTCGTCGCACTACATGGCTTAGAAGAGGTCTCCTAGTGCTGGACACACGCTAGGAGGTGTGTGACATGAGGCTTACCCCACCCGTATTTGCTGCAGGGCCTGATCAGCTTGGGTGGCAGTAGGAACTGGAGTTGCATTGCATACTTATGGATACCTCATGGTTGTTTATGGTTTCTCATGATTTATAGTTGTCTCATGAATTATAAGGGTATGGCATGTGTATTTTCAATATTTGGATGGCTTGATGATGTTCAGGTATTTTGCATGATGTGGGTTCTTATTATATTTGTTCATATTATGTGCTAATATTGCATTACTGGATAGCATAGAGGGATTCTTAAGTGAGGTATCAAGGTCTAAGAGTGATTATGGTGATTGTTACATTACACGCATGTCTTGCTAATTATGCTAGTATATCCTAAATACTTCAAACCCCCCACTTAGTCTTTATGACTAACCCCACATGCGTTCATGGTGTAAGCAGATTGACATGAGGCTTGGAGGATCATTGTGCAGTGGAGAACCGGAATGGAGCTAAAGACTTAAGATCTCGTGAGCCATTAGCAAGGCTTTGTGGCTACTGGATAAACTTGACATTGTGGATTCTTAGAACATGAAGCATTTTGGATTGAGTAGACTCAGATATTATGTAAATGAGGGTTGCGCTCAAAGTGTAATTGGATGCACTGAGATTAAAGTTTCAATTCTTTACCAGGAGTTTTGTGAGAACGCTGTTGCATTGACATAACATAATTCATGCATATCAACTTATCAGTGTTAATGCAAGTCTTTAACGGGATCTCGGGTTACCTAGAGGGTTAACTCGGCAGGCCCGTTACAGTTGGTATCAGAGCATAGTTGGATCGTAAGTTCTAATCTGATTATAGATTCAAGTTTGAGATGTATGATGATATTGTTATTCCTTAGGAAAATGCAGAGATGGTGGACTCAACGGAGGAGTAACGAAGGTATGTGAAGTTTATCTTAGTTTTGATTGCTAATTTATATTATGCAAGGAAGAAAAGCTAGCAAGAAGGAGCTAGGCTTGAGTTGCACAAATTTTGAAGGGATGCCGAGATAAACGTTTTCATGTGAAGCAAGAACAATAAGCCATGGTAATGTTGGAGGTATGGTATTTTAAGATTGCTACGAAGTTCTATAACTGTAGATGGTCTAGTGGTGAATCTGTAAACAAAGTAGATCGTGCACTAGTTGTGGAAGTTGCCAAGGAAAGTTTTTTAGAACAATAAAAGTGAAATTCAATGGTACTGAGATGACTTCAAATAGGCTATGCTTACATCATAGCAGTGTAGTTGCCAGGCAAATTTTAAGCTAAGAGTAAGTATACTTGAATATTATTTGATATTACTATGATCAAAGAGGCAGGATGGTTGCTTTAAGAATGTATAGAGATGAATAGTGTTGATATTGAGAGAAATGTCACAAATCAATCATCATCACCATATTTGAAGAATTTATAAAAGATTCATATGTCTGTTAAGGGTATAAGAAGTGATTTTTACAAACTAAATTGATCAAGAATTGGGAACGCGTGGAATGATGTGAGATTTATAAATCATAACAACTTGAAAGATTATTTGAGCTATTGTGGATGTGGAAAATTAAATTCGTCTATATTGTGAAAGTTGATTAGAATGGCAATGTACTTGGTGTAGCCATTGAAGTGAGACAAGATATATGATTGGAACATGAGAAGAGAGAATGTATTAGAGCTAAAGCAGAAGGAAATCTTATAGCAATGGAGAGTACCATAGTTGGAGCTCTAGTTCATGATACAGAAGTAGTAATGATCAGAAGTATGAGATGCGCCCATGTCCATGCTGGTTACCCTCTCTCTTCTTCGGTTGACCTATTGACTTGATGATAGTGACTAACAATCAAAACGGTTCCAAAGTAGTATGGTAAGAATAAAAGGGAAATTGGAATTGTGTGGAGAGGCCATGTTACTTAAAAGGGCCGAGGGAAATAACAAGGTAAGATGTGCCAAATAAAAGTACTGAGCCAAAATGACATATTGGTAGGTTGGGATTTCATTGGAAAGCAGGAATCTTGTGGCACATAAGGGAGCAAGCTTGGGGATTTTTTTAGCATGAACATGGTTATATACCCCGCTAAGTTGCCTTACAGAATTGTCATAAATCAAGATAATGTTTCCTCGACTATCCAAGTAGAAAGACACAAGAGTTTGTTGGGATGGTGCTACAATGTTAAGTGACACTTTGATTTGATAAAAATAGTTGCATATACCTTGGGAGAGAGTCGAGACAAAGCTGGTAAAGTTGAATGTAATGCAACGTATGTGGACTTGAAGCTATAAGGATATGTTGAAAACATAAAGGGTTGTGCAACAATAGTACTTGGATGCTCATGTAAAGAAACAAGAGAGAGATATTTTATACTTTGATCGAAGTAGGGATGGTGTGAGAAAAGGTAGTGTTTATAATCTAAGGATTGACCAGTGAGATTGCAATAGATGTATGGAAGCAATCAAGCAATGCTTATACAGATTAAAACTATGTTGTATAGTAATTATTAGCTCACATGTGGAATATGCTCCTCTGAATAATTCGGGAAAGAATGATACTTGTAATTCTTTGCCCCTCTTGTATAACTCATGTGAATTGGATAGTTATAAGATACACAGATTGGGGGATTGCCCTACGTATTCTACTTGTTACTTTTTGGACTGGACACCCAAAAAGGTTTCATGTAATTACATATCTAGTCCGATCGGTGTATCTCTTTTGAATGGTGGGTTTAGTATTTTGTGGCACATATATAGCATCTTTCCTATGAAAAGTTGCATTAATTGCATTATGCTTGTTATATTGCAGTGGATGTTCATGTTTCTCTGTTCCTCTCATTGTTATGGATGCATAGAATATACCTATTTAGTAATATGTGAGTGAATTCCAAACTTGGACGTATGTAGAGTGAATGTGAGAAAAGTATGCATTCAGGCTATCTAGTAAGTATCTTTCCTCTGGCTTGAATTAATTGTATGAAGCTAACTTTGAACTTTCAAGTTGGAGAGTCATCATCTTGGATTGGAAGGCAGAACTAACTGAGCACTCACTTTTCATGTTGTCAAAGTGGCTGGGGCCTTTCCATGTAAATTAGGTCTGCAAAGATGTGTGTCGCTACCTCCGTGTCAAGAACCTGTTTCTTGAACCCCCACTATACATAAATTCAAACCTCGAGCCTGCTCTTCTTGGGCAGTCTCTTGATATCCTCGGTCCTGCTCTTCTTGAACAGTCTCCTGACATTGGAGGCTTGCATTGAAATGCAATTGCACATTTTTTTAAGTTTGGACGATGGCATCCGTGCATGGAGCTTTATGTAGAGTCTACATTAGGATATCAAGGCTTGGTGCATGAACAGATCTAGAATCTTTCAAAATTGCGGAGTAAAGCAAAACTAGTGCTTGAACCATTAGTTTCCCTTACAATAGAACAATCAGACCGTCAAGCATTGCCTATTCCAAATTACTGACACAGTCGCAGAAGATCTCACTGGTGCAGAGTGGAAAACTGATGTAGGGGATCTGGCATGCCAGACATGGAGCCAAAATTATCGAACCATAGAGCTCGTGTAGGGTCTCGATGGGTATCTTCATCATGAGTATCATCATCTTGGTCTGGGACCTTGGAGCGAGTCTTGTTCTGAGCTCTTCTCTTCATAAGGGCACAAGCAAAGGAAGGTGAATAAAAAAAAAGCAATATAGAAAGATTGTAAACCTGGTTGCATATGAGATGAAACTGTGCCAGGGATCGTGCCTGAAGAACCTGATATGAATGGTACCTGGCGAAAGCAGAATTGTGGCTGTGGCTGCCTAGTGAAATCGAGGCCTAAGAAGTCGAGGGCTGGCAAATCTAGGGTTTGAAAAATTCGTGACTAAATGATACTTGGTAAGAACCGCCTGGATAAACTGGAACGGGTACGAAAGCATGGTTGGTTGTAGAAGGGATCCGCTGGGATAAACTAGAACTGGAACAAAGGGTCGCAGATCCAGGGCCTGGGTAAACTGGAACTGGAACGGAGGCATGATGCTCTCGCCTTGGCACTTACTACTTGATAGGCTGATGCCGAAGGCGCCTAGATCTTAGAACATTTAAACTAGGCAAACCAAGTTTAAATGTTCTAAGATCTAGAAGGCTCTTAATGTATACCTTAGAATTACTTCTTTTCCTCTAAAGATAAATATACCTTAGAATTGTTGCTTATGTAGATTATTCAAATCTGCCACGTGAAATAAAAACCATGGAAGATTTTTGTTTTCTTTTAATGTTTGAACTCTAGCCGACCTTGGGAGAAATCCAGGAAAAATGAAGATTTCTCAATTGCAAACTCAAGATTTTCAGTTGAGTTAGGGTGCTTTCCCATGGGTCTCCATCCTCAAGGTTTTCTTGAGGTCCAGATCAAGGCGTGCAGGTTCCCGTGGGCGCCTCAACCTCAAAGACTCATGTTTTTGACCTGAATCAAAAGTAATCACCAAGCATTTCTCAACGCTCAAGTTTTTGACCTAGACCCAGATTTTCAAGTCGCCAAACTCATGGGAAAGCACCCTTAGTGCATGCAAAACAAAAATTTCGAAATATTTCTAGGTATTTTTTCCATAAGATATTTTTCTATAAGGATTATACAAATCTCCGGTTAGAAGATTGAGGCCCTTTTTCCACAGCAGTCTTATTTTATGGCTGTCACATTTTTATAAGACATCCTTTTAGGCTCCATGTCATACATAAGACATGTCTTAAAAAAATCAGTTTTCCATTACTTTAATATAAGACATGTCTTATTGATATAAGACGTGTCTTATATTCACAGTTTTCCACTACACAAAAATAGACATTGCCTTATTATTATATTACTATATAAACTCAATATTATAAACAACAAATACATAAGCTCCTTATAAAACGAAGATATGCATGATGATTTTACATGATATATGCATAGGGATTTTACACGAATTTAAAGGATTTTGCATGACATAACATAGAAAACCAAACTAAAATTTGTAAGAACGGAAAGGAAAAATTTGAAAGGTATTGGAATTTGAAGAATTGAAAGATATTCACAGAAGAAAAAAACTCATAGAACAGACAGAAACAGAACAGACAATAGACTGATAGGTTTTCCATTTATTCAAATGCAATTCTATTCATTGAATCATTGAATCATCCTTGAATCATTTACGACTAGGATTATGGCAAACAAGCAAAGACAACGAAATCCTTAAATATGACATGACAGAACTAAAAGTGCAATATGTTAGCTTGCTTGAGGACAGAACATGATGTGTGCATTGGAATTGATATTTAATTACATCTATAGATGGTTGAATGAGGATGTTGACACTCAGAACACAGATCTAGATATTTTTAAGGTAAATTGGAAGAAATAGGGTAGAAATCTTCCACTGATTTTGGGTCTCTTTGACCTGGGAGGATAATGATAGTGACAGCTATTACAGTGCTAACAAACACCGAACTCAGTTGCTTATGTGCCTGAAACACCTTCAGGAATATGAAGAGCTTTATGCACTTTATTAGATCTTTCCATTAGTCTACCAATAAAATTCAATTCAATATCGTGAGTCAACAAGACAGAACCTAGTTGTTTTCGATTGTTAAAAACTTCGTTTTTAAGCTTAACGGGAAGATATTGTGAAAAGCAACTGAATATTCAGAAAATCTATTGTGGCTCGTGAACCTGTAGCATAGCAGTAGAAAGAATCATAAAAAATGCAAACAGAGTGAAAAACACATGATGGCAGAAGCAGACATAATGGGCAAGCTTAATAACCCTAATCTAGTTCAGCTCACAAGATGATGTTATCAGAGTGGAGCACTGCTACTAGTTTATAATACCTTCAAAATCGCAGCCTAAATGATCATTTATTCAAAGAAGATATAAACCTGCCATGGCATACTAGATACAATATTCTGAAAGGATTAGCATCCGATATTTGCTTCAACTTGCTGCGGATCTGCTTAAAACAGATTATCTTAAGACTGAAGAAATTGAGAGCAAAGATTGAGAGAAAATAATGCTGAAAAAGTGTCGGGTCGATGCTTGGAACATGCGAAATGGGTCTGAAACGGAACTAGAAACAGCAAAATTAGAAGGGCAACGAACCATTCATGTAGATCGAAGCAAATAATCAGAAGATGAGAGCGCCGATTCCTGTCCAATGAGACCAGCAATTACATTTCCAGCAATTCCAATCCAGAAATTACAGTCACGATGCTTCTATTCCTTTTTCTTTTTTGCGACATCCTAAATTTTCGGCAAAGAAGGCCTCGGATTGGACATCTTTCGATGTCTTATTTTGTGGCGGGGGATTTCCCCAGAAGAAAATGCGACTCCAAATTTGTAGGGCATGCATATAAGACAGTCTTAAAAGTTAACATGGAAAAGCTAAGGTGTCTTATATGCTTATGTGGCCCAATCATATTTTTATAAATTTAAGACATGAGTGTCGTGGAAAAAGGGCATGAAGTCTCAGATTCTTTTACAACAACATCACGAGATTTTCCTCCAAAAGTTTTTCTATACTCGGCACATATTTCGGGACATCGAGTCCATTCGTGCGCTTCAATGTGCGGTGACGATTAAGGATGTTAAAGTACATCTGGCCAAGCATTTTGAACTGCGCGCTCATTCTTTCTTGAACCCTAGTAAACCACGCAAAGCATTCTCTTCTTACGTTTGGGAGCTCCATTTTCTCTTCTTGGTTCAGGCTTGGAGTGAATCGGATCCGATCGCAGGCCTGCATTTCCTCGAACATATATTTTTTAATCTGCTACTGGACGTATTCTGATCGTAAATGGATGTAAGCAGTCTTGGGGCTTTTCCGGCATTCTTTTTGGTAGATCAGCTTCTAGCAAGAGATTTTGGCTTATTGTTTTCTGTTTTTTATCCAAAACTTTAGCAGTGCAGGTTTTTTTGTGGTTGAAGACGGATTTTAACGGCATCTTATGAAGGCGAGGCTTGCTTAAAGGGTCCAGATTAGTAAGCACGTTAGTTAATCCGAGTGGCCAGCTGTCTTTTGTGATTTAAAAATGGGATTGATGAGTATGAACAGAGTCTGAAATTTACATGAAATTTGCCTGATTATGAGATTATAATGGATCATAACGTTGCCTCCTATTTGGTTCCTTCATGCCACGAAGCTGGGAAGAATATTGTGGATCCTCCTCAAAATTATATTTCCGTAAAGCTAGATGGCGCTGAAAAAATAACAGTGCGCATTGAGCCAGCAAATAAAAAGGAGAGTCTTTCAGAGTTCCCGGAAGAGGCAAATATTCTTTGCAATGCAGAAGGCAATTTTGGGATCATTCCATGCCTGCCTCCTTCATGCCATGCAAAAAGCCCAACTGTTTGTCCAGGTGTGGTGAAAGATCACATTCAGTCCAAGGAATTCAAGGATGATGCAATAGATATGGGGCAATTTGGTGCTAAAGATAGTGCCATCTTGGTTTCAGGGAGTGAGAAAGATACATCAGTGAAATGTGTGAACAACAAGTTTTCTTGTCGAGCATCTCGAGTTGTTAGAGCCAATGATGATGAAAATGTTTCAATTACACAGCATAGCCCTCGGTCCAAACAATGTCCATACCAAAGAGTCACTCCAGCTGTTTGGTTTCCAAGAGGCAAAACAGAGTCTTTCCTAGAACGCAAGATTCGCATGTTACAGGTTGTAGTTCTTTTCTCAACGTTCGGGAAATAGAAGTCTGAAGCTTTCTAATGAAGCTAAATTCATGGTTGTCAGGAAAATGCAGGGCTCAACGCATCTCTAGATGAGACCTTGAATGCTGCAAACCCCCGAGTTTCACGCATTGAACGTGAAAAGCGGGCTGCCGCTGCAGCTGCACGAGACGCAATGGAGGCACGGAAAGCTGCTCTGATTGAAGCATCTTGGTGTCGCATCCTTAAAGCTGCAGGGTGCTTCCTTTATGTCCCTGCTTATGCATTTGATAATAGCTTCCTTTTCATTTTCTTAATGTGTTAAGTTTGTATACAATAGTTCTTCGTAGCCATGCTACCATGTGTCTCCATTTTTGTGCACCTAAGAAACTAATTCTACCATTATTGTGCAGCATACCATTCATGCCAGCTGCCTTAGAACTCCAGAAAGCAGAAAAGAGGGCATCAGAAGCAGCATCAGCAGCCACGGCACTTGGGGTGGTCCTTAAAACAATACCTCGAAGTTCTAGGTTTGACAATGAGCCATTAAGATGTACAGATCCCAACAAAATAACAGCATCTTTAGACACAGCATTTGAGGTAGACAAGGAAGTTGCAGCAGCAGTAAAGGTTGCCCTTGCTCGACTTAATAATGCTCCAGATACAGGTGTCATGGGTCTATGTTCTGCAAGTGAAGGTTTTAGAAATATAACGCATCAGAAAAGCAGCAGTTTGGCAACACAAACCGTAGATTCAGGATCACTATTGCAACCAGATGGTGCAGGTAGATGCATGCCTCACTTGCATCAGTTGATTATCTTTTCCACTTTGCGTAAGAAGATAACCATTCTGCTATGCAGGTTTCCAATCCCAGGCGGAGGCGGAGGTTGCTGATGTTCAGCCATGTCATGGATGTCATTCTATTAGTCATATGGACGAGAATAGCATGGATGGACAAGATGCTTGTGCCATGGAAACATCTGTGAGCCTAGAATCATCTGAAAATAGAAAGCTATCCTATAAAATGGAAGTAAAAGGTCAAGAATCTAGTGATATTCTTGAAGATAATGCAGAGGATAATCTTAGCTCTTTAATATCGTTTATGCTAGAACATGTTAAAGGCCTTAAGCTAGATGAACAGGCATCTTTGGCAAATATTGTAGCTACACGTGGCCTGAGTGCCCTTCTGGAAGGTGAAAATTATGAGCAAGAGCTCAATGCTCCGTCAGAAAAAGGAGGCAGTTTGGGAGACATTTTGGTCAAGCATGTTTCTA
Source organism: Isoetes taiwanensis (assembly GCA_021234155.1). Lineage (NCBI taxonomy): Eukaryota > Viridiplantae > Streptophyta > Lycopodiopsida > Isoetales > Isoetaceae > Isoetes > Isoetes taiwanensis. Next base: position 1,729,393 of record JAJEKV010000056.1, read on the forward strand.
AACTAGAAGCGGAGAAAGCTGCTGCAAAGGCTGCTGTGATGGATAGGGAGGAGTTATCAAAAGGTAGAAAGAAGCTTTGTTTGTCATCTGGTGGTGTTCCAGACTTGGGAACTATACTTGTGAAGCATGTCTCTAAACTTGAGAAAGAAAAGTTACAAGCCAAAAGCGATGTGAAGAATCTAGCTCCTGAGAATGGTCTTTCTGTACAGCATGTGCACGGTGTCATGCAGACAGATGGATATATCAGTGTCACAACTGATTCTTCAAAAGGAATGCCTGACCAATCGCATTTAAGAAACGAAGATGGAGCAGTTAACCACCAAGATGGTATCAGATATTACAAAAATGAATCGAATGAGGAACTACTTGTGGCAGAAGCTAGTCTGGCTGATGGAGTGCCCCAGCAAGCATCCAAGACTGATAATGTTGGTTTAGATGCACTAAAGCCCATTAGGAAATTTTCGAGGTTGGAAATGGAGAAGCGCGCTGCTCTTGAGGCAGCAGCAACTGAACAGGAAACGTGGCAAAGACGGAAAACAAAGGCTCAGGAAGCTGCAGATGCATGGGGTGGGCTTGACCTTGGCAGTGCATTGAAGCGTCATGTTTCAAAACTGGAGCAAGAGCAGGTACATTTTGATATTATATATTACGGGTTGATTTACTTTGAGAGAGCAATTTATAATTCTTTTTTATGGTTTGCTTCAAGGCTGCTTGGAAGCATGCTGAAGAGGAATCAAAAAACAAGGCAGCAAGTCTGTTGTAACAATAGTGCACGTATAGGATCATGTAATTCATTTTCATGTTAGAAGGATCCATGTTTGGATACGATTCTCTGCCTTTTGAAGGAGGAGCATTGAGAACATTTACGTTTTTTCCCCAGAGTTAGTCTGTTGATTTCAGCTATGTTTTACATTGAACGAGACCAACCTGTTGGGAGTACTGAAGGGCTTATGAGCTTTGTATTTGTCTATTGAGAAATTCCAAGCATTAAATTGCATCCTCTTATGATCATTACACTCTGTCCAAAGGGGATCTATGGTTACAGGTCCAATACATTCGGATTTGGTAGTCATAATGGGGTGTTCTCAATTTCACATTATAAAATTCACACCTAGATCTAGGTTAGGAACTCAAGTCTAATAGTAGACTTCTGAGCTGTAATACCTCTCTTATGAATATGCCGTCTTTCATGGTCTCTAAAGAAGGAACACTTCTAAATTGCATATTTGCATACTCTGCTAGTAATTTAAAGAACCTCTCCTTAACGTTCTAGCATGCATATATGTTACATGAAATTTATCAGTTGGATTTGCATTGAAACCGAGTTAATGATGATTCAGACAATGATCTGATTTTGCTAGTGTTTGAATGATTTTAGAATTTAAGATGGTTCACCTCAGACAAATGAAAGAATGAAGGTTATGAAAATGGCTTATAGTCGGAATAAAATTCTTGCCATTAAGCAATATTTGCAGTAAGCACAGTTGGGTATTGGCATTATTTGCAGTAAGCACAGACGGGTATTGGCATTATGGAATGGGCCAGAGCTTAACTGTGGCGATGATCTTGATAATGTGTACTTGTGATTCAACAGGTTATAAACTGCTGGTATTCAATCTTGTGAATCAACAGGTTATAAACAACTGGTATTCAATCAGCCAAAATAAATTAACCGAAATAATACAATCAAACCATTAGACCCATCCCATTCGTTACCATGTCATGTTTCATTGAAGCAATTCATCTATCCAGGACTCTCAGGGTCACCAAACAATAGTTGGAAGAGAGAACCTGAAGCCTTAGTTTATTTATAAGTGTCTCTCCCTTTCACCATTAAAGAACCGGGTAGGACATCAACAAAGACTAATAATAAGTGCCTCCCAACATCACCAGTAAAGAAACGGGAACAAAGGCTAACATCATTTTAGCTGCAGCCTTTGTATTTCCTCTCTTAAAGATACTTCTTGCCCCAATTTTTCTTCTTGGTCTGTTGTTAGATTACATCTTCCGCCAGCTTGAATGACCTTTGCCTTAATCTCTTCAATTTGCCGAAGTTTCTTATTCAATGCTCTAAGCCTTTTTGCATTATCATCTGTTATAATAGAAAGTAAGACATAATGCCTAGAGTATTATTGTAAGTAAAGATGAAGAATTCTGACCGGATTGATCATTATTGATTGCAGGACTTGTTTCCTCAAGTTTCTGACTCTATTCAACCAACCATGCATTCAAATTAGACATGTACAAATAATGCTTTTGTCACATCAATAGAAACACGATAAGATGAGATTACCATTGTAACTGCTGGTTCTTGGACTTGAATTGTACTTCCTTCAACTTCCTTTTTTTCTTTTTGTTTCTCTCTCCTTTTCTTGTTTTTCGACGCTGTCTTTTTCTGTTCACTAAATTTTACAACTTGCCTGCATTAATATTAATGTTGACTAAATATCAAGATACATTAAAAGATACCTGGTAGAATCCCCTTCTTCTCCAAACAGCTAAAACACAATCAACCAATTAGATTTAGCTATTGATCGTACATTTGAAGGTAATTGTCTCATTCTAAAGCAACGCCAAGTTTTGAAGGTGTTTAAATTTAGAAAAGCTAGAAAGAAAACAAAAGAAGCGAGAGAATTGGACGAACTGTTTCATTGATGAAATGACATGACACAAAATAAATAGGTAGGCATCAAGTTACATGTATTTGTACACGTATATGTATACTTGTATGTCCAGTCATATGTGCACATATATATGTACATATGTACATGTCATACATATAGATTCCATACTTCAACACTCTCCCTGAAACTATACGTGTGATGATTGATTTATACCACACCTCCAAACCTGTACCAAAACTTTCAGACCTGTACAAACGTCTTCAGACCTGTACCAAAACCTTCAGACCTGTACGCATTATACACCAAAATCTATGTGTACATGTCCCCATAGGATAATAATCTCTGCTATACTCAACAGAAGATTTTTGGTATATGAGACCAATTAGTTGCAATCCTGACAAAACCATATGCAACTAAGAATACTTTTGCCTTGACAATCTTGCAAACTAGAATCTAGCATCTAATATGTAAAATTCACCATGTCCACCTTCCATACCAAGCAAAAGACCACCAATTTGTACAATCTGCTCTCCCTCAACCTCTAAATGTAAGAAAACTTCAATCACCAGATTCCTTTTAACTCCCCTCAAACTAAAATCTTCTTGCTGTAAATATAATACATTCAAAGCCTGTATACTTTTGCTTGTTGCTGGTAACGCAAAGCATTAGTAAATTCCATAAATTCCACTTTCTCACCAGTAACACATATCTGTAGGTAAAGAGAGTTGAGGACTGATCCCATATGCTACCCTGAAACATCTGATACTATTCCATGGCCAGTTTAAAGAAAACAAATTTCCAAACGCAGCAGCCTAAGTTATATGACAGTGCATCATCAATCCAATAACTCTCCCTAAGTTATAAATTATGCTTGATACACCATCTTTTGTGCACAAAGACTGTTATTCAATGTCCTTGATCTGATACGCCATCTTTTGTGCACAAAAACTGCTATTCCCTGTTCTTAAGAGTTTTTATAAACTAGACTTTGCAAGTCGAAAATCAGTAAATGTCCAACCAACTTCGCAAGCCCAATGTAGCGCAAGCCAAATCCAAAACATGCAAATCTGCAAACTCTCCTTGGCAACAAGCCACAAAACAGCAAACTGCAAGGTTCTCCTGGCTCAAGTCTTCCAATTGCAAGCTTCTACCAGTCAAGCATGCACACCACAAGCTTTTCCTAGCAACAACCGCAAGCCCGTATACTGCAAGCTTTCCTGAGAACAAGCCTCACATGACTTTGCTACCTTTCAAAGTCTGTGATTTTGCTTATGAATTAAAACATGACAAAGCTCTGTTTAGATTTGAGATGGATGCCGGAAATGCAATCCTCGAATAAAAGTCGTCAAAGATTCCATTACGGGAAATTCCAGGTCAAAATCCAGTTAGATTTGCATGAAAAAATCTCACATTAATATATCTAGCTACCAACAGTCTTGAGCAATTTCCACAAGAGATCTTCCCTTTGAACAATCGGCCCCTTCAAATCAGCCAATGGAGAAACTTCCTGCAATCAATTCCTGCCAATTTCCACTGGAAACCTTCTCGCCACAGGATAATCAGCCCGCCAAACGATTAGTTTAGCCAACGATTCCACATTTCTTCTCCACAGCTTTCTGCATCGACCGGCAAATAATACCTTTGTTCTTTAAGCACTTTTGGAAGTACGTTTGGCCTTCTTTCCAGAGATACTTAATTCTATCAATAACAAAATCTCCCCGGAAAATAAAAAAGCTATCTCCGCCTTGACCAAGAGCCTTGAATCGGCAACAATTGGTCGTCCATCCATAGTAAGATTAGCCAAAGCCATCTTAAGCTTGGCCAAACGAATCTCCCTCAGCTGCAAATCACTCTTCCACTTTAGATCTCCACAACAAATTAAGAGCCACCTTTGCATTCAAGATATCAGATTCAATCCAAATGGCAGAGAATCGGCCCAAATTATACAGATCAAGACAGATCCATTTCAGATTTAAAAGATCCAGCCCAGATTTCCAATTCTATGAAAAAACTCCATCAGCATGGAAAACAGCTCGAATTCTTCCAGATCTGCTCTCTTTCTTCAAGATTTACCCTGGTTTGCAGATACATACAAGCTCCGAAGAATGCATTTGGATCTAATTTAAATACATCAATAATCTTTGCAAACCAACCAGATTCCTCCAACTTCTCAAAACTTAGAAGAGATTTGATATACAACAAGCTTGAAATGCTCAAATCAGGCCTGAATCTAAGCCCTCGAGCTGTTCTTTGCAAATCTTCATGCTCTGAATTCCAGATTTTAACATGGCATCAAGAAATAAGATAAATCTTATCACAATCAGTTATACACTGCAGCTAAACAATCATTCTCTGAGAGTCATAACTCTAATACCATGTTTAAATTTAGAAAGGCTGAGAGAAAGAACACGAGAAGCGAGAGAATTGGACAAACTGTTCATTGATCAAATGACATGAACCAGAATAAATAGGTGGGCATCACATGTACATGCATTTGTATATATGTTATATATACACTTGTATGTACAGGCATATGTACACAGATTCCACACGGTCCATGAATTCTATACTCTTACAAATGGATGGACAAGCAAACTGAAACACACATCCAATATTCCTTTTCCCCCTATTTAGTTATAGTCAGCACAAAGCAAAATATTTGATGGTCAGATGAATGCCATTTATAGCCATCAAAGAATGCAGAAGGACATGGTAAATGATGCTTAAGTTAACGCAATTCTTTAGTCCAGCACCCTGCTTATACGAAGTAATCAAAATGGCAAACTCACAATTGTCTTTAAAGATGCAGAACCACTCGAGTGAGGCGGCCGATAAGCAGCAGGTTTTGCAGGCACTTCATAGGAACAAAGATACATCAAAAACCAGGCTAATGAGTCGTGTAAATATTTTTTTCATAATACCTGTGCCTCCAGATGTCTTATCTGAGCCTGCTTTTAATGGAGTTGGACTTGCAGGTCTGTCTGCATAAACCCCTAATGGTACAGGTTGCCAGATTGCCTTCAAGAAAAGCAGCAAGAAACTCAAGAAAAGAGAAAAAAAAAATTTATAGTCACATTTATCAAAGTTAACCTGATAAAGCTTTTCGAAGCTCCTTTCAAACAGCAGTGTTCCATTATATTTGAATACCTTAATTCTGTTTGATAAAAATTTAGTAGTTCATGGCTAATGAGCACTATGACAAACAAAAGGTACCTATTGTCAATTTGCATACGAGGCATTGTGGTTGCAGTCATCAGGAGCCGACCATCAGGTGACCACTCACTAGTGACTGAACATGGAGCCTTTGAAGTCCCCAAAGGTTTCATGTTTGTGGAATCCCAAAATGCCTAAAAGAAAGACCATAAGCACACTTCAATGCTTCTATAACACATAGAAAGAAATGCACCAACGAGCAACAATAGTACTCGTGTAAATTGCATGTTTATATAAATGATATAAGCCACTTTTATCATAGAGGCTTTGAGGTTGCTTACCATGTCACCAGGCAAGTTTCCAAAGCCTGCAAGGCATATGACTTTTTGAACGTGTCAGATTGAATCAAGGACATCGATATATTGGGACACCTAGCAAGGATATACCTCATGCTTAACAGAACTACTTATTCCAAAGGATACAGCTACCATAAGGGTTCCACCTGATTGTGTTATATGGGCCAGTTCCAAATTCGAAAATAGGCCTGCATTTTGTATCGAACATGGTTGCTTTTGCGGGCATGACTATCCATCTTAAGGATAACTGACCAAAACACAGATTATAATTACGTAAATGAAAGAGCACTAATAAACTGGATACATCCATATATCACTAAGAACTGTCTTCCAGTTGGAGACCATTGAGCATCATGAATAGGTCCATCTTTGCCTGTTAAATGCCGAAAGAAACATAAGAATTACACTTCACTTGAAAAATCTGTGCAATGTTGGTTTTAAAGACAACAAAAAGAGGGGAAAAAAATCTTAAGTGGACTTTCCTCAGATAACTTACTTAAAGGAACAGCCCCTTCATGGCTACCGTCAGTTGTCAAAAAATGCAAACGAGTCTCCCCATAGTAACTCTGGTTAGTCTTATCCACATCTGAATGTGCCAAAACAAGCAAGCCTGTTGACAAACTGTTCCACATCATCTGCACCGTAGATGCTTTGAAAAAACTACGCCTGGCTACAGGTTGATCTGCATCCAACCTTTTCATATCAAATATTCTTACGACGGCAGGACATCCCTGGAAACCATGATAAATGACAGTCTTAAATGTACTTCCAGCAGAAAGGGAAGGAGAAAACAAATGCATCCAGCAAAGTTATATTAGATATTTATTAAATCAGATTCAACCAGAAGGAGCATGTGCGTACATGTGGGGTACATGGATGCCAAATACATTAGCCTTCTAAGACCGGACACTTGAAACTTAAGGAACGAGATGAACTGTGAGCAGATGTTGTCTTTGATAGTACATAGCTGGAGCACATCATACTTTTTGAACAATGGCAGTCCCTACTGCCTTGACTTCCAAATGTGGAAGTAAGAAAAGCCTTCTGGACGCTACCATTTGCCAGCTATGGAACCATATAATTCTAACCCACATGTAGAAACAGGCTCAACCATGACCAAAAAGAATGTTCCTTGTGTCAATTTCAATAGTTTGAGAATTGTATTCTTCAAACCAGCATATCTCCGCAGAATTTCATGATAAAGCAAAAGCCAGAAGCCCTCTCCTACTCCACTTGAAATGCCATCACAAGACACTCATCATAATAGAGAGGAAACCCTTCCGCTTTGATCTATACAGAGCTGTGTGCAGAATTTCATAGGAAAAATGCATTTTTCGGCACTGGTTTTCCAACTCAGCTAGAGGAATATCCTTTAGCCAGCCCCGACTGTGCAAAAGTTTCTAACTTGTAGGTGGTCATACAATCTCCATAGGTTGCCCTTGGAAGCTAAAATGACTTGTCTCACATGCCCTCAAAGTGTCCAGAAAATTCCACTTCCAAGTAAGTATGACGGCACAATCTTGACAGGTTGCCCATAAATGGAGAAAAAGCAGTCCCGTATGCCCTCCAAGAGCATTTGAAATTCATTGTTTCGCTTTGTGAAAACAAATCTGGAGTTCCCTTTCTCTGCAGAAGTCTACCAGTTGCAAAGATGACAAAATGAGTATGCCATCATTTGCATAGAGAAATCAAACAAAGTACGAGAGAAAAGGATGCCCTTGCTTAATACAAGAGTACCATTTTTTCTGTCTTTCATGCAGCCTCTCGTATATAAGATAGAGTTGCCCGAATCAGCTCAATAAAAATGCTTAAATGCTTTTAATAGCATTATCACACTTTTAAGAAGCTGATACAGAAAGCTTGGACAAATTCCTTATGATGATGTAGAGTTCTGCTTGATGCCCCTCGCAATTTTTGGCCTTTCTTTTATCCCATTTCATGTCCTTTCTTGTGACAAGTCGTCCGATATATATCTATATTTGGTAGCAGATATCAAATGTTAGAGCATGTGCTACCTGCCTATTGAAGTCTTACAATCATCATCATACCATCCATTGTGTGGCATATCTTGGGGCATGACCAATGCTTGAACTTCCTTCGATTAACATTGGTAATGCTCATTGATGATCCAATCCAACCTGCTTGAACTTCTGTTGCCTAATATTGGGTATGCTCGTTGTAGATCCAATCCAATGCTGTTTTGCAGCTAGCCACCAGGTTTTGGAAGCAATTTCTTGTTACTCCAATCAAGTGATTTACTAAACTATTTTATGGGGTAGAGTCTGCTTCCTTGGACCTTTTAAGTTTCTGACCTCTTTTGCCCAAGGATATTTCCCTCATTAACACTCCAGGAGAGATTTTATTATGCATGCTCTGAAAGGATAAATCTGGACACGCTTATAAAGCACATTCCCATCCTGTATTCTAATAACACATTTAACTAATGCTACACTTCAAAATATTACTCCGATTCTACAAAAAAATCAAAAAGAATAAGAATCTGTTGGTATAAGTCGTACCTTTGCTTCTGGATTATAGGTTGCAATATATGATGGTGGCTGAGGAGCAACATGCACTGCCTCAATTCCAGGCAACCGTAGCTTACTGATTACACCTTTGGAAAAGTCCAATCCATTATAAACATGAACTTCATTAGACACAAGCCGGCAAGCAATTGTCTCATCTGTACTGAAATGAATAGCTGGCCTACGATACAAATTTTGAGTCAATATACACATTCATTTAAAAAAAAACGTTTCAAATTCTACCAGTTTGACTTTGACATATTCTTTTGGAACTGCGACCATACAGAGGCTCCTGATTTTGCATTCCAAAGGCAAACATTCTTCCCCTGTGTAGAAGGCCGCTGAAACGTCTGAATGTACGTTGCTCGAGGAGAGAAAACTGCCGAAACTATGTCTTCCAAGGTTAATAAGGACTCATTGCCATTTCCAGTATCAAGAATCTTGACGCCATCTTTTAAGACCATTAGAAGTCTGCTTCCATCTTCAGAAAACGTTGCTGATGTGCATGGTATTCTAAAATTAAATAAAAAATATAATGATTAATCTTCCTATACCCTGAGCCTTATATGCTAAGACTTACCCTTCAATCTTGGCTACAGATAGCTTATCGAAAGTTGGACCGCCCAAAAGTGATATTCCTTGTGGCTCCTTAACTACCGTAGCAAATCAAGCTCGAAAATCAATAGTTGAATGCCAAATTTGATCAGCTTAAATCCTAATACAGTAATGAGAATCTCTCACATAGTATATGAAGGCCGTTCACAAGTGCGTCACCCATTTGTACTTCTAGCTCCGAGCCCAGTGATGGACTATATAATGGCGGATAACCGGGTCTACTCTACTAATACAGGTTAACTTTTGGTTGTGCTAGGCTAAAACCAACAATTTTGGTATTTTATTATTGTTTACAAACTTGACTAAAAGGTGCTCCTGCGATTAAGTTAAGTTCAGTTCTACCATTAAGATGAATTTGGTTAGTAAAAACCAGGAACCAATCATTCTGCCCTGAGTTCCAATTAAAGCTTGACACGTGGCTACTCTTCAATCCCAGAATGTGATGCATTTTTGTGTTTATTCGCACTTGTTTAGTTAAGAATCCTTATTAAAAATAACTTAACAAGTTTATGTTTGCACACATCTAGTTGCTTTAGCTTAAATTAGCCAAGGGCATGAACATAGAAAACCAGTCGTTAAGTGATCCCTACGAGCAAGGCTCGAAAATAGCAATATGTCTATTCAGTAAAGGAGAATAAGGTTGTTGATGCCTTAAGTTGGGTGTGGGTGTAAACACATGTAATTGCCAGAATCACTGACTTAGATCCAATGAAATTGGATTATAGAAATGATCCTTCTTTTGCAGTGCCATTCAATCTATTAGAAAAAGAAGGTTGAGATCCTCTTGGAGAATACAGGTTGCACAATGGTTCCTTTCTGTATCGAAATCGCTTATGTGTTACACAGGCATATAGGCAGAAAATGACACAAGAATGTCATGAACCTCCTTGTTCTGTCATCGAGGAGTTCAAGCTACACTTGCTACTGTAAAAAGGTGATTCTATTGGCCTAAATTGGTAAGGGATGTCAGAAGATATGTAGAAGCTTGTACAATTTGTTAGCAAGTTAAAGCTTCGACTAGTAAACCAGCTGGATTGTTACAACCCTTATCAATACCAGAAGAGACATGGAAGCACATTACTATGGATTTTATGCAGGGTTTTTCAAATTCTTCTCATAAGAACAATCGGATATGGATAGTTGTGGATAGGCTGTCTAAACAAGCTCATTTTCCATGTAAGTCCACCATGACAACTCCTCAAGCGGGCAAACTCTTTTTGAAGGGGATATTCAGGATACATGGATTGCCTGCTCCACTCTTTGATTCCATCTAAAATTCTTATCTACCATAATCCCCAGATACTTGTATGTTGCAGAGATCTCCACTGGATTACCCTTATAGAAAAAAGCATAATTCTTATCAAGCGTTGTCCCAAAAATTACTACTTTGGTTTTACTAAAATTTACCTGTAGCCCTTTACTATCACAAAAAGACCCCAAGGCATCCAAATGTCTCTGCATCCCTTCCTTGCTTCGCGCAATCAATGCAATATCATCAGCATACAAAAGCAGCAAAATAACGTAGCCACCAAGTAGAGTTCCTTCCCCCCCAATATTCCCTACCCACTCTTCCAGTTCATCAATGAATATGCCAAAGATAGTAGGCGACCGGGGACACCCTTGCTTAACCCCAATGTTACTGACCACTGTCTCCTTGCATTTCTCAACAAATGGAGTGGATAATTGAACTAACACTCGTTCATACAACAGTCTCACCGCCTCCCTATACTCTTCTGGCACCCTTATCCATTCCAAACTAATCCACAAATTGTCTCTACAAACTGTATCAAAAGCCTTAGTGCAATCCACAAAAGCAGATGCAATTATCACAGATAGGGATCCAATATTCTGCAGCAAATTTTGGTCAGGACTTATGAAGAATTTGGGTACCACTTTGAAGTTTTCTACAGCCTATCATCCTCAAACAGATGGCCAAACAGAAGTTATTAACAGAACTATTGAAGATATGTTACGGACTTATGTAGCAGAAAGGAAAACTCAGTAACGCAGAGATTGTCTACAGATGTGGTTTAGGTTCATCTATCACAAAGATTGGAGGTGAAGCTCCCGCTTCAGATGCAGTCACTCGTGACTTTACGAACATTTTGAAGGAACTCAAGACTCGTATTCTCAACAGTCAGCAGGCTATGATGTCCAAATTGGCAAAGAAGCAGAGAAAAGTTGAATACAAACAAGGACAATGGGTGTGGATACATCTTCCTAAGAAGAGTCTTCGAAAAATGGGTACAAGATTTATGAAATTGGCACTCAGATACTATGGACCATTTCAAATTGAAGATAGAATAGGTGAGAATGCTTATCGCCTCCATCTATATGGGAAATGGCTTAACCTTCATCCAGTCTTTAATGTTGTAGTACTAAAACCCTTCAAGGAAGGTGAAATTTCTCCTGAGGTTTTGCAAAAAAAAGGACTATCCAGATCCTCCTCTCATTAAAGGAGATGAAGAGATACTAGAACCTGAAAGATTCTTACACATTAAGACAAGGAGACACGCTGATCTTCTTATCGAAGGTATCTAGTAAAGTTTAAGTTTCATCCACCTTCTGATGCAGTATGGTACTCCAAGGACCAACTCAAGGAGTATCAAGCACTTGTGGATGAGTATGAACAAACTCTGAGGCATGATTAATTTGCAAATTATTTCAATTACATGATATATAACTTGTTGCAACAAATATTATTTGTCTGGCCATGGCAACCAAGAGAATTCCAGCGTGGAATCTCTAAAAAAATAATATACGTTGATCAGGCTTAATTGCCTAAAGCTCAAATATCTTTACACGAGTTGAGCTCAAAGACCTCAGATTGACTTGAGGCCATCTCTAAATAAATTGAGATGAAAGTCCTCAGATTGACTTGAGGCCATCTCTAAACGAATTGAGATGAGCAATTCTTCCTACGATTGATGAGGACGTTCAATCATGGAAAGGGAAGGATTGTTACGGTGTGATGAGGACGTTCAATCATGGAAAGGGAAGGATTGTTACGGTGTTAGAACAAAATACGCTCAGGTGTGATTCACAACCAACAAGTGACTTAAATAAAACCATTGGCTCGGGGGTGTGATTCACAGCCAACAAGTGACTTAAATAAAGCCATTGGCTCGTTAAAATGTTTGTGGCTGATAAGAGATCTAATATCAACCCATCGAAACTTGTCCTCACAAGCATTTGAACCCTAGTCTCCAGCTTGAAATACCACGCGCCTAGCCAAGGCACCAACCTTAGACTTAATAAGAAAAGGCTAGATGCCTTTCCAAAAAGGCAAAGGCCGAAAAGGGAATTTACCTTTAAGGGCTTTTCAAGAGAATATAAAAGAACATACATAGGAAGGAAGGAAGGAAGGAAGATTCTTTTATCGTCCGCGGAGGCCAATTGGCCTATGAGACCCAAATTATACGGGTGCAGCAAGCCTGTTGCTACCCGGATTAAAAAACCCCCCCTTAGGAGGGAAAAACCGTCGCAGCAACAAACCTGCGACGGGATGAGAGAAAAAGGAATCACCGCCATAGCTCTATCTCCCTTCCTCTATTTATTTTCCCTTCTACTTCCAATTTTCCATAGCCAAGCTTGTTGGTCTGAGCGGGATAAAGATTTCCTGCTCCAGGATAAAGACTTCCTGGTGAATCCGGTTGGGTTGATCGAGCTTCTTCTACTAACTGGATTATCTTTTGAGCTCTTTGGTTTTTACAGGTGATTTATCCGAAATCTAGAAGAGGTCATATCAAGTTAGTTAGTGCTTTTAGTTAAAAGTTAAACTAAAAGTTAACGAAATTTCTTAGCTATATGCCACTTTAATAGTGAATGCAAATTTCATTAAAACCCATTATTTAACTTAACAACCGCGAATGCGAATGTACCCTAGACCTCTTATTATGTGTCAAAGAGTTTAGAAAGTCGACTTCTATATAAAATATGACAATTCTCATATTTGTACCCGTTTTTACTTTTAAGCAATTGTAATATGGTATCATAGGTGAAGATTTGCTTCTGCGTTTAACTTTCTTTTCTAGAGATAGTCTTAGAATGCTTTGGAGATCCTGAGAAGGCTTGCTCTAACTTTCTAATGCATCACTTCTTGCTCGAACCAGCAAGGATTGGTGAAAATGTTGTAAAACCATTGGTATTATAGCATGTGCCAGTTGCTAGGTACTTGCGATAAGTAACTTAACTAGTTTATCTTTGCACACATCTAGTTGCTTTAGCTTAAATTAGCCACGGGCATGAACATAGAAAACCAGTTGTTAAGTGATCCCTACGAGCAAGGCTCGAAAATAGCAATATGTCTAACCAGTAAAAATGCCGCTTGGTATTTGAGGCTGCCAGAAAAAATATACGTTAGTGCATTTTTTAGTGTATTTTATCAAAAAAAAATTATTTTCTTGCTGGAAAGCTGTCGAAATTCTTTTGGGATGAGCGGAATTCAAGAGAAGTGGGCGGATTTTTAGGGGGTTGAACTCCCCTATTTTCGAACCATGCCTACAAGGTGACTTTAGACCCTACTGCTATTTTCTAGTTTCATTAACTTTTAGCTAATTTTCCTAACTTAAATAAACACAATACAAAAAAAAGTTCGTTAGTGCTTTTAGTTAAAAGTTAAAGTTAAAGTTAACAAAATTTCTTAACTATATGCTACTTTAAATAGTGAACGCAAATTTCATTAAAAACCATTATTTTTAAGCATCTATATGCCCCTTCTTTGTTTCTTACTTAACAACTGCGAATGAGAATGTACCTAGACCTCTTATTGTAACGCATCTATAAGCATTGTCAGATCTGTAACTTGTACTATATTGTCCAGATATTCTTGTATATCAGTATTCAAAGTTTTGGAATTGTGCAACAAAAATTGCTGGTGTAATAAGTTATAAAGATTTATGAAAGTATATTTTGCCACTTTTACAATGGGTTCTCAAGCTGGGTTTTGGAAAGAGTGCTTCAAATCTTGAGCTTCTTTAGATGATGCCTTGGTTTTGCATAGGGATTGCAATTGGATTGCTAACAAGCTTGACGTATATGGGATCTACAATCTTTCCTTTTTCTTATTCGGTCTTATACTGACATGCTTCATGCTTACACTAATATGTTATTATATGACATATCATACCTTACATTGTTCTTGTTTGTTAACTTGTCACCTTAAGAAAACTTTAAGTGCTTTTTTTGCACATGTATAAAACTAGGTCATGCATTGATGCCAATTTATCGCAAAATTCCTCTTTTCGAAGATGCATCAAGTTAGATAAACTATTGTTGTTGGCTTTTGAAAATTGATCATGTCATCAAATCATTAACCATACGTGGGGTTTGCTTACTAGAGGCTAAAAAAATATCTACCTCCAAAATACTCATGTACAAAATACGCTATGTGTTACCAAACATTTTTATATACAAAAGTGTTGTCCACTAGTGGTTTACCTGGATACTGGGTAGTGGTTTATCAGGACACTAGATAGTGGTTTCTCTGGACAAGTCATGTTCATGGTAGGATTATACATTGAGTATAAATGCTCATGTACAAAATACTCTGTCTGTTTATGCCTAATATATTTATACCAAGGAGTGTGACCACCAGTGGATTATCTGGACACTAGGTAATGGTTTTTCTAGAGAAGTCATGTTCAGGGTAGGATTATACATTTGAGTACAAATGCTCATGTATAGAATACCCTATGTATTTATTCCTAATGTATTTATACAAGGAGTATTGACCACTAGTGGTTTATTTCGACACTGGGTAGTGGTTTGTCTGGACACTTGCTAATGGTTTTTCTGGACAAGTCATGTTCAAAGTTGGATTATACAATGAGTACAAATACTTATTTACAAAATACCCTATGTATTTATCAAATGTATTTACACCAAAGAGTGTCGTCCAAAGTGGTTTATCTGGACACTAGGTAGCGGTTTATCTGGACACTTGTGAGCGCTTTTTCAGGACAAGTCATGTTCAAGGTAGGATTAAACATTGAGTACAATTACTCATGTCCAAAATACCCTATTTATTTATACCAAATGTGTTTATACCCGAGTGTTGTCCGCTAGTGGTTTATCTGGACACTGGGTGGTGGTTTATCAGGACACTAGGTAGTGGTTTCTCTGGACAAGTCATGTTCTGGGTAGGATTAAACATTGAGTATAAATCCTCATGTATAAAATACCCTATGTACATATACCAAAAGTATTTATACCCAAGAGTGTTGTCCATAAGTGTTATCTGGACACTAGGCAATGGTTTATCAAGACACTGGGTAGTGGTTTTTCTGGACAAGTCATGTTCAGCGTAGGATTAGTATATGGGTACAAATACACGTACAAAATACATTATATATTTGTCCAATGGTTTATCAAGACACTGTGTAGTGGTTTTTCTGGACAACTTAGGATTAATACATGGGTACAAATACACATGTACAAAATACATTGTATATTTATGCCAAACATATTTATACTTAAGGGTGTTGTCCACTAGTGGTTTATCTGGACAGGAGGTGGTGGTTTTCCTGGACAAGTCATGTTCAGGATAGGATTATACATTGGGTACGAATACTCATGTACAAAATACACTATGTATTTATGCCAAACGTATTTAAACTTAAGAGTGTTGTCTATAGTGGTTTATCTGGACATTGGGTGGTGGTTTTTCTGGACACTGGATAGTGGTTTTTCTAGACAAGTCATGTTCAGCGTAGGATTATACATGGGTACAAATTCATATGTACAAAATACATTATATATTTATGCCAAACATATTTATACTTAAGGGTGTTGTCTACTAGTGGTTTATCTGGACACTATGTGGTGGTTTTTCTGGACACTAGGTAGTGGTATTTTTGGACAAGTCATGTTTAGGATAGGATTATACATTGGGTACAAATACTCATGTACAAAATACACTATGTATTTATGCCAAACGTATTTAAACTTAAGAGTGTTTATCTATAGTGGTTTATCTGGACACTGGGTGGTGGTTTTTCTGGACACTAGGTAGTGGTTTTTCTAGGCAAGTCATGTTCAGGGTAGGGTTATACATTGGGTACAAATACTCATGTACAAAATACACTATGTGTTTATACCAAACGTATTTGTACCAACCAATAGTGGTTTATCTGCGCACTGGGTGGTGGTTTTTCTGGACACTGGGTAGTGGTTTTTCTAGACAAGTCATATATACATTGGGTACAAGTACTCATGTACAAAATACACTATGTATTTAAGCCAAATGTATTTAAACTTAAGAGTGTTGTCTATAGTGGTTTATCTGGACATTGGGTGATGGTTTTTTTGGACACTGGGCAGTGGTTTTCTTGGACAAGTTATGTTCAGGGTAGGATTATACATTGGGGACAAATACTGATGTACAAAGTACACTAGTGTTGTCCAATAGTAGTTTATCTAGACACTCGGTGGTAGTTTTTCTTGACACTGGATAGTGGTTTTTCTGGACAAGTCATGTTAGGATTATACATTGGGTACAAATACTCGTGTACAAAATATACTATGTATTTATGCCCAACGTATTTATACTTAAGAGTGTTGTCCATTAGTGGTTTATCTGGACACTAGATGGTGGTTTTTCTAGACACTAGGTAGTGGTTTTTCTGGACAGGTCATCTTCAGGGTAGGGTTATACATTGGGTACAAATACTCATGTTCAAAATATACTATGTATTTATACGAAACATATTTATACCAACCAATAGTGGTTTATCTAGACACTAGGTGGTGGTTTTTCTGGAGATTGGATGGTGGTTTTTCTGGACAAGTCATGTTCATGGTAGGATTATACATTGGGCACAAATACTCATGCACAAAATACACTATGTATTTATGCCAAACATATTTATACTTAAGAGTGTTGTCTATACTGGTTTATCTGGACATGAGGTGGTGGTTTTTCTAGACACTGGGTAGTGGTTTTTCTGGACAAGTCATAGGGTAGGATTATACATTGGGTACAAATATTCATGTACAAAATACACTATGTGTTTATTACACTATGTGTTTATATCAAATGTATTTATACCAACCAATAGTGGTTTATCTGGACACTGGGTGGTGGTTTTTCTGGACACTGGGTAGTGGTTTTTCTGGACAAGTCATGTTCAGGGTAGGATTATACATTGGGTACAAGTGCTCATGTACAAAAGACACTATGTATTTAAGCCAAACATATTTAAAGATGAGTGTTGTCTACACTGGTTTATCTGGACATTGGGTGATGGTTTTTTTGGATACTGGGTAGTGGTTTCTCTGGACAAGTTATGTTCAGGTAGGATTATACATTGGGGACAAATATTGATGTACAAAATGCACTAGGTTGTCCAATAGTAGTTTATCTGGACACTGGGTGGTGGTTTTTCTGGACACTGGATAGTGGTTTTTCTGGACAAGTTATGTTCATGGTAGGATTATATATTGGATACAAATACTCGTGTACAAAATATACTATGTGTTTATGCCAAATGTATTTGTACTTAAGAGTGTTGTCCAATAGTGTTTTATCTGGACACTAGGTGGTGGTTTTTCTGGACACTAGGTAGTGGTTTTTCTGGGACAAGTCATCTTCAGTGTAGGATTACACGTTGGGTAGAAATACTCATGTACAATATATATTTATACCAAACGTATTTATACCAACCAATCGTGGGTTATCTAGACACTGGGTGGTGGTTTTTCTGGAAATTGGATAGTGGTTTTTCTGGACAAGTCATGTTCATGATATCTAGCATTATAACAGGGGGTTAACTTTTGATATTTTATACGCTTTTCTATATGGTTTTTCTATGATTTTGTTGTTGTATTCGAGTGTGCATACTAAATAGTATTTCTAGAGTGCATCAATTTTTAACCGTTGATTTGCGAGGCTGTGGTTTCTCTTTTGATTTTCACCCTTAAAAAAAATCTAAAGCTACAAAAACTTTAGGGCTACAAAAACTTTAGGGCTTTAGGGTTTGTTTAGGGCTTTAGGGCTTTAGGGATCTGGCAAAAGATAGCAATTGGCGATAGAGGGGCTATCTGGCTTCAAATCTGGAGCTATTTTGGAAGCCGAGCTTTGGGCTTCCATGGCTATGGCGGATTTTTGGTACCCAAATCGGCAAATCTCTAAGATGTGGCTATGCCAGACTGACAGATGAGGTAAATGGTATGCAATCGTCAAAATGATCTAATACAAGAATGCATTAAGGCAAAAAATTTATCTACAGGTATGCGTATCCATGAACAGATTGTCCAAAGGGGCATGGAGGGAAATGTGTATTTGGGAAATTTCCTTTTGAGTTTATATGCCAAATATGGTAGTTTGGATAAAGCATTGTAGACTTTTAATGCTATGCCTTGTCAGAATGTAGTATCGTGGTCTGCAATGATTTCAGCATATCGTAAACATGGTCAACCTAGGAAAGCTGTTGGGCTACTCAATGAAATGGAATGCGAAGGGCTTAAGCCCAACAGGATCACAATGATTACTGTCCTTAATGCATTATTGACATCAGAGCTCTTGAATTCAGGTAAGCTTATCCATGCTTGCATCATTAACAGTGGATTCCAGTCTGATATTGTCATAGAAAATACCTTTATCAAAATGTATGGTGACTGTTGCAGTGTCGAAAATGCAAGAACAGTATTCGAAAGAATGGAACATCAAAACATAGTATCATGGACTGCTATAATTGGGGCATATGCTGATCATGGCCATGGTCAGGAGGCATTTCAGCTCTTTCATAAGATGCAAGAGGAGAACATGAAACCTAATATCGTGACATTTGTTTGCTATTCTCAATGCATGTTCTTTATCTACAAGTTTAGATGCTGGTAAGCAAATTCATGACATTATTAATGCAAGTGGATCACAGAGAAACACTGTGCTAGAAAATGCAATTATGAATATGTATAACAAATGTGGTAATTTTGAGCAAGCATACAGACTGTTCAATCAGGCTCCTCACAAGGATGCAAGCTTGTGGACACTTATGATTTCTACTTATGTACAACATAAAAACAGGGAAGATGCCTTCAAGGTTTTTGATCAAATGCAGCAGCAAGGCGTTCATCCGAATAAGTTTGCACACACAACAATTCAATCTGATAACTCATTCAATTGTGGTACTATCATACTTAAATCTTTTGATAGTGGTATTGTTGTTCTAAATAGATGCATCTTTCTGTTTCTGGAAACCGCCCATGTATTCTTAACATTAAAGAGATGTTTCATGGAGCAATCAAGTATTGGAGTTTTTGCAGTTCTCGCAGCCGTGGAGAGGGCATATGGTTTTGGTGCTAGTGCTAGGCATGAACCATCCCTACAATTCTTGCATTATGCACTTGTAGATGATTGGCCTCCACACCGTATATCCTTATTCTCCCATCAATGTCCCACCTCACAAAAGGGATCTATGATGTTTGAACAACCATTTTGGGAACATTTATAAGATAGCATTTGTACCATAAAGTTGCCAGATGAATTATATGATGCAATTGATGAGCCACCGTTTGAAGATAAAACTGATGTAACCAATCTATTTCGATCCATTCATAATATAATAAGGTTCAGGCTTCAAATCAGTAGTTTACCTATGTTTGCTTTAGTTAGGGCCCGAAGGGCCCAAAATTTTTTTTAATATAACAATAAACACATAACTACCACTAACATTATTAACACAAACCATTGCATTTAACACATTTAAATTAAAATCCCCCTTAAACCCCCTTTGGTTTGGGTGCATATTCACACGGGGGGTTACGTAGGGCAGCGAGAGCTCCAAAAATATATTTACAATACATGTACAAAATTAACACCATTAAGTACATTCTCTCAAACCTTATAGTATTTTGTAAACTTTAATATACAGTATATAAAAACTTGTACATGCATACCCCACAAACAAGGATCGCTATGTACGGTCCAGATCTTGGAATAAAGGGCAAATATGCCCATCCGACAGCTCTCGTTGCCCGGAGTAACCCCCCGTGTGAATATACACCCAAACCAACAAAATACACTGTATTTATACCAAACGTATTTATACCAACCAATAGTGGTTTATCTAGATACTGGGTGGTGGTTTTTCTGGACACTGGTAGTAGTTTTTATGGACAAGTCATGTTCAGGGTAGAATTATAAATTGGGTACAAGTACTCATGTACAAAATACAATATGTATTTATGCCAAACGTATTTAAACTTAAGAGTTTTTATACTTAAGAGTGTTGTCCATTAGTGGTTTATCTGGACACTAGGTGGTGGTTTTTCTGGACATTAGGTAGTGGTTTTTCTGGACAAGTAATGTTCAGGGTAGGATTGTACATTGGGTACAAGTACACATGTACAAAATACACTATGTATTTATGCCAAATGTATTTATACTTAAGAGTGTTGTCCACTAGTGGTTTTTCTGGACACTGGATGGTGGTTTTTCTGGACACTGGGTAGTGGTTTTTCTGGACAAGTCGTGTTTATAGTAAGAACATGAGAATTTGTACCCAGTGTTTAATCCTACCTTGAACATGACTTGTCCAGAGAGACCACTACCTAGTGTCCTAATAAACCACCACCCAGTGTACATGAGGATTTGTCCTCAATGTTTGGCATAAATACATATTGTATTTTGTACTTGAGTACTTGTATTCAATGTATAATTCTACCCTCAACATGACTTGTCCGGAAAAACCACTACCCAGTGTCCAGATAAACCACTACACAATGTCTAGATAAACCACTAGTGGACTGCTCTTTGGTATAAATATGTTTGTTATATAAATATATAGTGTATATTGTACATAAGTATACTCTATGTATAATCCTACCTTGAACATGAGTTGTCCAAAAAAACCACTGCCCAGTGTCTGGATAAACCACTACCCAGTGTCCAGATAAACCACTAATGGACAACGCTCTTAGGTATACATGCGTTTGATATAAACATGTATTGACAAATGTATTGACCAACGTTTAAGAGTGCCTACTTTCAAACACTCTACTATGAGGGCAAAACTCCTAAATAGGAAGTTTCCTTCTAATAACATTTCCATATTGACCATTGTAGAAGGATGCCTTCTTTCTAACATTCCACTCTAAGCGGGCAAACCACCAAATGGCAAGTTCCCATCTAATGTTGTCATGAGGCACTGTTGACGCAAAATTTCTAATAGCAAATTCCCTTCTAATGCCGACAGGCATTCTGTCATCCATGTTACTTGTTGAGAGCTCACATTGTGTTATTATTGCCACTATTGTCTTCTCTAAGTAATACTCTTAGGGCAAAGGTTTTGACATATTTCAATATCATTGTGTGTAGGTTATTTACAGACAAGAAATTTTATTTGCATACAAGGATTTAGCGCTGGCGGAGCTAGCGCCCTATGCCCAAAAATTCCAAAAAAAGAAAACTTGCATGTATGTGGCTGAATGCTTCTTACTATCATGTCCTACACAGAGATTCGAAGCAAAAATAATGGAGGGGTTTTAGGGAAAATCTGCTTTTACCCATTCTTAACATCTGCTTATGGTAAAAATAGCATCACAGCCCTATTGGATATTCATCTAAAATTAATCCGGATTAGATCGAATGACCCACGACTCCCTTCAATCCCAAAAATCAACAGATTGAGGCGGAAACAGGCTTATATTTGCAAGATTATTCGAAGATGCAGGGAACTAAGAAATAAAACCTATCTTGTTGGAAACTGTAGACCGGGCTGAGAATGTCCAAATTTGGCATCAAAATGTAGAATTTGAGAAGCGGAAGAAGATGGATAACTTGTTTTAAGCCAAATGGCGAAGAAAAGAGGAAGAGAAGAATAGATCCACAAACAAAGACAGGAGGAAGAGAGGCGAATAATTTTTTGCATGTTTCACCATTCTGCTGAATTTTGTCTAGCTACTGCAGACTCTGAAGGTTCCATGTATGTAAGCAAGCTGCCCAAGTGGAATTATTTGCTATAAGCACTTTGATGTAGAAAGATGCAGGAACCTGGCTTACATCTCGTAAACCCATAAGGTTAGATCAAAGCAGTTGTTTGATTCTCTGTCAAGCTCAGATCTGAGATTCAAATTTGAATATTAGGCTTTCTGCTTGCAAAAATTCTCCAAAAGAGTTTTTTGAGTTGTATTTGAGGAGATCTTTTCTTTTCAAAACATCTACAGCAACCTACCTCTGCAATTTATAAAGCTTTGCAAGTCCAAGGGCCAGATCTTCAAAGCTCTGCAAAAGCGTCCTACTTTCATGCTTTGTGATGATAAGAAAGAGAGTTTGGCTAGACTGCCACAAAAATGCCTAACTGAACATCATCCAGACAAAGAAAACAGTCTAAGAAATCTAATATTTGGAGATCTAGCACGGGAACTCAGGATCACAAACAATCAGCTAGGAAGGGCAGTTCAGGTAGGAAAATTAAAAGCGTGTCGAACTGCTGTGTCCAATGTGCTGGCAATAAAATATCTCAAACTGCTGTGTCTACCATGGTCCTGTCAAGGAGCTTGCCAACCTTGCTAAACCATCCTCTGTTAAAAAATGCCAAGTTCTTGCCGTTGTATCTCCAGCGCTCGGCTTTCTTAAGCGAACGCAGGAGCCATAACTGCGGGCACACTTTGTGCCGAAAAGAATAGGATAGAGTAATTGTTGCCGAAAAAAGCATTCCAAAGACATAGATAATTCCAATTTTTTTTTTCTAGTAATCTTATATATAGTTAGATAGATAGCTAAGCAATCAATGCATTAAAGCTTTATCCAAGTCTTTAAATAGAAAGAAAATAAGAGAAGTGGTCAGCATAGAACATATGCTAGATTAATCCCTGGCAAGTTGAAGCTTAACGACAACATTGCATTTTGAAGCGAGTAGTTGAAACCCCTTGACTTTTGATTCTACATGGAAATACATTCGTTTCAATACTCTCATCCATGGAAAACGTCCGATTGCGGAAGTAAATTTGGGATAAGTACTTAGGATATTTATACTCTACAGTGTAAAAAAAACACGAACTAACGTCCAGAAAAATCATGAAGTAATGTGCAGAAAAACCATGAAGTAATGTCCAGAATAACCACTAGATCGGTGTCCGAAAAAACTCCAAGTGCTTTTTCCGCATGGCTGGAGCTATGCTAGCCGAAAACAGTATCACATCTATCAAGGACAAATTTCAGAATGTCTTGACGAATCCGGCTGAAATCAAAGCCTTTATAAAGGAAGATTTCCAATTCCAATTCAAGGAAGAGCACCTTCCGTCATCATATAGGTTGCAGATTTCTCAATGGCTGGTAAAGATGGATTGGACTATGGGAGTCACTAATGCTGACCCCTCTTACAACCTCCGACAAATGATGAAATCTACAAGACACTATGTCCCTTGGCTTCAGGAAAATCCCCAGGTCCTGATGGATTCCCTCCTGAATTCTTTGTAGAATTCTGGGACATATGGGGTCCTCACTTTCTCAAAGCAGTTAGGGGTGCCTGGGCCACACAAACACTAAGTGATTGCTAACCGCTTAAAGCCCGTTCTGAACAGGATCATTGGTAGGGAGCAGTCTGCCTTTCTTCCGAACAGGTACATCCTGGATAACTACCTAGCTGCTCGAGAGGGGTTGCACTGGAGCAGGGTGTCAAGGCAGAATTGTGTGCTCATCAAAATGGAGTTTAGGAAAGCATATGATTCTCTTAGATGGGAGCCATGAGGGAGATAATGACCTACATGGGATTTGATCGACAATTTATCAATATCTCTATGGGTATGAATAGACTGGCCTCTGCCTTTGTGCTTATCAATGGAGAACCCTCTGGCCTCTTTGATCTCAGGAGAGGTATTAGACAAGGGTGTCCCCTTGCCCCCTATCTATTTCTTATTATGGCTAATATGCTTCAGGATCTCTGAAGGTGCTCTACATGGCCTCACTCTCCCTGATCTATATAACAAGCTCACTATCATGCAGTATGCAGATGACACCTTTATGTTTCTCCGATTTGATGATGACAGCTTCCAGTCCTTTTGAGAAATTCTTGGTGCCTTTAAGGTCATATCAGGAATTGGATTAAATCCAAATAAGTGTTCTATCATGTGGGCCTTGGAATCTGATGTTGACCCTTGTGTTAGAGCCTTGGGTTTCCCAGTTATAGAAGCAGGAGGGACGGTGAAACTCTTGGGCCTTCCACTTTCTCTCTCTGATAGTCTTAAGGGATTATGGTCCTCCCTATTGGACCGCCTCCGAGAGAAGGTTGGCCTCTGGTCGGCTAAAGGGCCATCCTAGCTGCCCCTCATGTTTATTTCTCCTCAATGTTGGTGGCGCAAAAGGGAGTCTATAATCAGATCCAGATCATTATCAGGAAATTTATCTGGGTGGCTTGGCTCAGGTTGCATGGTCTGAACTTTGTAGAGTTAAAAAAGAAGGTGGGTTGGGCTCTAAGAGCCCCTTCACTCAAGCTCAAGCTCTAGCTGCCAAATTTGTGTGGCGAGTTCTACATGGAGACACCTCCCCTGCTCTTGTATTTGTCAAATACTGGTTTAGCCAATGTAAGCTCAAAGGTAAACCTGTGCTACCTAGGGATGAACTTGGGGCTGCCTTTAGGGATTTCAAGCTTGCACCTGGCACCTCCCCAGTCATGAGGAAAATACTCCTGGCTTGGAATGCAGTTCAAGACCTTTGTTCCCCCACAGACTTACCACAACATGCTGGTAGGATTAGTGTTTTCTGGAATGAGCAAGTCTGGGGGACTAGAGCATCTTCCCTTGGCAATGGTGCATCCTCGAATCTTTGTCAAGTGGAAAAATCATGGGATTTCCCTATTGTGTCATCTTTGGGAAAATGGTAAGTGGATCTCCTAGACCAGGTTTAAGAGTAAGATGAAGGGCGCAAGCGAAGGTGACAGGAAAATATTTAGAGAGATATTGGCTAATGTCTATGGAGTTTCGGGAGTCGAGGGCCCTAAAGAACTTTGGTTATGCCTGGGCTCCCAAAGGTACTGTGTGGCCAATATCTATCATGCACTCTGTAGAGTATCCCCTCTCAAAGCTATATCAAGGCTAGGGATCAATGGGCCAGCTACTGTTCAGCTTCTGGCTAACTCCTGGAAGCTTATTTGCTCTAGAAGAATACAGTTCTTTCGATGGACTGCCCTTCCGGGGGGGGGGGCTCTTGACCAAAGAGGCATTACTTCGAAGAGGTATCTCTGCTGATGATCTGTGCCCTTTGGGGTGTGTAGTTAGTGAGTCTATACAACATCTCTTCTTTTGCCTTGAGATCTTACCATTTTGGTCCTGGATATCTCCTATACTGGAGCTCGACACCTGCCACCTCAACTGGCCCATGGTCATCATGGTGTCTGATCATTGCCCTATTCTGGCCTCTCTGGTGTCTATTGCTCATTGAATGGTTTGGAAGCATCGGTGCGAGGTGGCTCTAGGGGGCAAGCAGCTTGCCTTGACAAAGTTAAGAGCTACTTCAATATGGAGGTTGTCCTAATGGCCTTATCCCACCATAGAAAGATGGAACTGCCTATAACAGGGGACTTGATAGGATTGGAAGAATTACATGATTCTATGCCTATTTCAAATGCCACTGGTGTGACAAAGATGATTTCTTGCCTCCTGACGCAAGTACTCTGCAAATAAGGTAACTCCCACTCTTACTGTTCCTGAGCCTATCAACCTCTTGGAGCTATGGAAGTAGACTGGTTTAAGTCCATAGTACCCTTCATTGTGGAGGTGACTCTATAGTATCTACTTGATGGTGAAGACGACTGCTAGCTCTACTAGTACACACTCTAGAGATAAAATAGGTGCGCTAAAGTGCTGTTCTTACTCTTGCCTATCTACCCTATTCAGGGGTTTTTTATGTACTCACTTTATATCTATAAATTTATATTCTTACCCTCAAAAAAAAAAAAAAAAAAAAAAAAAAAAAAAAACCCAATAGATGGTGTCCATATAAAACACTTCCAGACGTGTTCGGATAAAGCAATACACTGTTTTTCAAATTTAAATCGAAGCAGGAAAAGTAATAAAATGGGGAACGAGGACAAGTCTTTAATACAGCAGGTACACTGGTCAGAATCTGGAAGAAGTCAGGTACACGCATTAATGATTGACAGCCTGCATGTCCGAAAAAACCACTGGATGGCGCTGATGGGATCATTGATGATCCCCTGAATGGCCATCATGGGCGCATGGATGCCTGGATGGCTATGGGATGGGTGTCCGCGGCATGTCCAGAAAAACCACCGGAATTATGTCGGGATAAACCACATGCCGTTGTAGATATATGGGTGCCCTTAGAGGAAAAGAAGCTAGAAAAAGGCAAAAAATAGCTGCTATTATAGTAAAACTTCGAGAAATGTTGTTGACTCTGACTAGAACATGAGATCAAAAGAAAAACGACATCCATTATGAAATGTGGTTTCTCATTATGCTGGGGTCGTTAAGGGCACGGCCATGGAAAGGCATTTTCACAATTATGAAAAAATTAGGGGCATTTTCATAAATACCACAAAATCTTGGGGTATTTTGACAATTTCTCTAATACATTTAGAAAAGTGTATATGCTGGTTGAGCTAAAGGCATTTGAAAAGATCACTGTGGTGCATTTTAATTAGGCCAGGAATTCAATGCAGAATTTGTCAGTCATTGACAAGTAATGAAGGAGGAGGTTGCCACTTTAGATCAAGTTAAAAGCTATGTGAAGAAATTAAAAGTCACTAAGGAAGAACTAGATGTTCAAGCAAATTATGAATGTGTCGGTGCTACATGGCGCAATTTGAAGAAGCATTACTACTTGTGTTGGCCTTCTTTCCTCAGTAACAACTAATACAGCATGCTACATTCCACCCATCAGCTTATGGAACTGGTGTGAGTCAAGTACATCCATACTTGGTCATAAGCTTTTAGAAGATGAAATCAAGCTTAGGGGAAGTTCTCTAGGGACTACCAGTTATCGACCGGTCTTGAATCATATCTCCGACACGCGCCCCAAAAGGCTTTGCCCTACGACAGATGCGGCATCGGCTCAAGAATGCTACATTGTTCCTCATGATCCCATAAGGGCATATGCCCATTTTTTGTGTTGTGTACGGATCATTTCAGCAAAGGCTTGCATTTATTTTGAGGAGTGACTAAAATTTCCAGAGCTATTTCTTGTCACTTTATGCCTAGCTTTGGTTGCCTTAAACATCCCTCTCATACAATAAGTGTTTCCAAATGCAATTACCTTCTTTTTTTAAGAGGCAAAAAGGATTTTCTTTATTGGCAGTATTCTTGTTGTCCAGATAGATACCCAACATGGTGTGAGTTTCATTGCCTTGAATTTCATTGCCATGTTCATCCCTTGAATGGATTTCTTTGCTCATTTTCTCACGACATCGTTAGCTGTTAGCTACAGATAGCACCATAGAAGCTGCAAGTTAAATGGCAGAGAGCTTTGTAATGTTTTTTTTTCATGCTTTCTGCTAAACTAGTAAACACTTTTGAAATGGACAACTGGCGTCAACTCCAGATAGCATGCTGAATGTCAATCCAGATAGCATGCTGAATGTCAAGAACCATTCTTTATCGGCATCATCTTATCTTTGATGATTCTTGTTCCAATACATCCATTCTTGTTCATTGGCAGTGGCTCCTCTATTTCTGTGTTTCAAATTATGGCCTTGTGGTATGCAAATGTTCAGGTTCCTTTGAGCGGATTGGGATGCACATCTAAGGCTGTATGCCACAACCATGTTGTTAGATCTAGACGAATTCATGAATTTTGATATCCTCAAGATAGAACATTTATAAATCTTGACATGTTCTTTATTAACATACGTTGTCTTGCAATTTTTCATCCGTCTATGAACTGGAGAACTTGCGTACAAAAAATTTACTGGATTTTGGATGAGGTAGAAGGCAAACTGAATGTCCAGATCCAAGCTGTCATCATTGTTTTAAGTTGCTGAAACTGAGGGAATTCAAGCTGTCGTCATTGTTTTAAGTTGCTGAATATTGAAATGCAAATTCATATCTCGATAGCTTTACCAAATGAGATTATTTCCTCGCAGAAGAATGTTCTCCTCAAAATGTGCGACAATAAGATCCTCATTTATGTTCACGACCAACCCCACTTGCTTGAAATGAAACTCTGTTGCCAAGTTCGGTATCTTGGCCTTCATTTTTGAATAACCAAAGACTTGAATGGTTTTTTTGTTGTGGAATCATAGTGCCTAATTCTGGTTGTCAAGCAGGCATACCAACAGATCCGGCATACCAACATATCCTGCATGGGTACACAGGACCTGGCAAAGCAACTCTTAACACACATTGGCTGGCATTTTCTCCTCCATAAAAAGGAACTGGCAAAGCACCTCTAACACAAACTGACGTTGCCATTTGTTCCTCCATAACAAGGGGCGTACTAATATACAGGGAATCTCAGGCATCTTTCTGCTTCGATAGTCTTGGTGCTAGTTAGAACATCGAACTCTTATCTCCACATTAATTTGTCTTCCCTCTCTTAAAAATTACAGCACCTTTCTAATGCCAACTCTCAAAGAACAACCACTGCAACTGCATGTTAATATGCACAGTGGACATGATCAATGGCTGATGTAATATATCATGGATGCCAAGTTAGCATTCTTTGGCACCAGCTTGTCATTTAACACTTTTGAACAGATACCCCATTTTCAGGTGGCATCTCATAACCATTCTGCACAACGATTAAAATTATAACATGAGTTCTTGATAGGCAACTCGTCTAAAAGTTAAGTCAAACATAAAATCTGTACCTTCAAACGTGGGTTTTCAGAATTATATTAAACGAACAACTAAAAATGTCTCACACATTTGCATTACACAAGACACTTCTAATCCCAGCATCCATAATATTTTCCAGTCATTACAATTCTAAAACTTTGAATCAAGAGCATTGCTGTCTTTTGCTTCCTTCTTTGTCAAAGATCTGAACAATCTTAATTCATGTCTGGAACCATATGCAATTAAACTCGTCATGCAGTTGCAATCACCAGGTAATACCAAAGAAGTATAATGTAGGTATTCTTGTAAAGCTGTTTAGCTGAGACGGGGAAGATAACACATGCGAGCATACGATCTTCAGAAGATTTTTAAATTTTACCAAACTTCCCTGCAATTAGACTAGCCATCCAGTTGCAATCACCACGTAATATTAAAGTAGTATAATGTAAGTATTCCTGCAAAAGCTGTTCAGCTGAGAAGGAGATAGCCATCTATTTTTAACATGAATTGACACATACGAGCATACGATCTTCAGAAGATTTTAAACTTAACTAGACTTCCCCTAACTCCTTTATACTTTGGATGCTTGTCACAATAAACACAAACCTCAGAAGAATTCAAAGTTTTAACGAACTATGTTCATTCTCAGAGATGACTTACCTGTTAAATTTTGAGACCAGAACTTAAACCGACACCAGAACTTAAACCAGCTTCAACTTGACACCAGAGCTTAGACCAGCTTCAACTCTAAGAACAAGTAAAAGCTTCAATAACATAAATATGAAATACTGGTTGATTGAATAAAAGGGGCCGCGCGAACGCGAGCCCCACTACCACAAATTATGACGTGCACTCTCCCCTTGAGGAGATGCTAAGACAATCCACGCCGTGGTGCAATGGCGCAAACATCTTAGGCCATCGACCTTTCTGATCATCGATAGACCCCGCCCAGGTAAGTATGGCACAGTGTGGCCTCTCCTTTTCTTTTATAATACTCCGTTTGTCTTCTTCTGCCAGATATTCCTGTGGGATATTTAGTCCCCTTAGTGGTTTTCCTTGTAGGCTGATTTATCTGAACTGTGGAGCAGAGATTACTGTGCGGCAAGGCAACATTTTTGCACTTCATCTCCTTTATTCCTGCGCCCAACGGATGTACAAGTTGGATTTGTTATCCCAGAAATGGCCGCATATAAAGTATTTGGATCTGGGTATTCATCATCCCATCTATCTCAACCAATGCCAGCAAAGTTCCTGAAGTCGATTTCTCCATTCAGAAAAAGAATACCAGATTGTACGTTAAAAAATAGCATGTACGTTTATGATCCTATCTAGATCTAAGAACATGGTTGTATATGTGCCTCCGAGAAAAAGGGGTCAAACCCCTGTGAGAGCCCATTACGGCAAATAAATGGGCGAGCCCGCCCTGTGAGAGCCCATTACGGCAAATAAATGGGCGAGCCCGCCCGGATGGGCGAGCACAGGGGTTTGACCCCTTTAACCAGGCAGGTCCGAGACTGTTTTTTGGGCAATGATCTTGCTGCTACACTTCCTTGCAAATATTTTGGCGAGATTCCAAGGCACAACCTACACCTAGAAGAGGTTTTCAAGCAGATTTATGTGCCAGGCAGCACAAATCCAGCCAGAAATATGTTTTTTTAAAAGCAGATTTGGATGAGGCATGCAAATCCGGCCAGGAACAGAGTTTTCTATGCCCGGGGGGTGCACTTATACATAAGGTGGGTATGGCATCTGCGTTCGGAGGGTAGCAAAAAACCCCCTTTGTATACGCAATTTTAAAAGGCAATTTGACCCTTCTGTGTATAGATATTGCTCCAAATCAGTGCCTAAAAACACCCCTAACCCCTAAGTATACGTACGCAAATGGTCCAAAAAACACCCCTCCGTTGAACTCTCATGGGTTATACGCTGTTCAAAGGTGAATCCCCCGGGTTTCGATGCAGGTTCGTGATTTGTAGGCAACTCAAGTAGACAGCTGCATGGCTTCCATATCCAGCTGCCAAGAACAAGTAGAATGGAAAAAATACAGGGCAAAGTTATCCCTCACGAATATATAGGCAACTCAAGTAGACAGCTGCATGGCTTCCATATCTAGCTGCCAAGAACAAGTAGAATGGAAAAAATACAGGGCAAAGTTATTCCTCACGAATATATAGGGCAAGTTATCCCTCACGACAGGCTGCTACAGATGGTTTATCATGATAACCAGGTTGCAGATGGTTTATCGTGATAACCAGCCGAGGATCACCTGTTACGGCTAATCACCAGTCTAGATTTAACGGCTAGGATTTAAATCGTTAAAGAGTTTCGATGATGCTTGGGAAAATATACACCCAAGGTTTTCCATGGGTCCTTGACATTCGACTGCACGTGCTATATTATTTGGAGCATCCGCCAGTTCTCCATTGTTATCACAAACACCAATAAATAAAAAGCGAAAAAACTTGAAAGAAATATTGGAAAGTTTTGTCGTTCGCTGATCTTAGCTAAAGATACGATGTAGTGACAAAAGAAGCAATCAATTTCACAGCATCCCTTTGCACCTGTTCATAGACATCTCACCTATACTCTCCCTCAGTAGCTCCAATGTCACATCTCTACCCTCATCACACATCTGCATACACCAATTCATAACTTCTGCCTCTTCAAACGCCTTGGAGTTGCTTCAAACTTCTCGGCACGTATGCCATTAACCCAATTCCTAAAAGTGGTTTTAGGAATCACAAAGTGCAAGGATGCTTTTCTCAAAGACCTCAAGCCCTCATTAATAGCATCGTATCTCGACTGATGTCACTTGACAATGTCGACAACTCGTCAACAACACGACGATTTCTCCATTTCAGGAAAAAAGAGTACAAGATTGTACGTTGAAAAGGACATGTCAAGTTTTATGAACGTCCCTACCATTAGCATCATGTTTATGATCCTATGTAGATGTAAGTAATGGTTGTATATATACCTCCCAGTTCATTTAAAGAAAAGGAATCATTAAGATCAGATGATGCTTGGGAAAATATACATCCCAAGGTTTGCTATGGATCCTTGCCTCATGCTATAAATTTGGACCATACACCAGACCATAACACCAATAAATAAAAAGGGGGGAACTTAAGATAAATATTACAAGAAATTTACCGCAGCGGCCAAGGCCGCCGCGAACATTTCTCTTTTTCAAAATCATCATAAGGGATTTCTGTGTTAATTCGAAAATGGTGTAAAGAAGTCCAAGAAATCTCCTCAAAATTCCCTCATGTTCTTGGATTCTTTGACTATGAGGAATGTGGTTCTTGAAAGAGAGTGATTGGCCATATGACATCTCTCATGTCAAACGTATTTATATTACAATTACATCCTTTCTCATCTTATTCAACAATAAGAATCCTCGTTTTATATAATTGGTAATAGAATCACCATAATAGGAATTCAGTTGTTAAATGTCAAATGTTTGCCAAATTTTATTTTGCTTATGTAAGCCAAGTGATGAATTGCATGTAATCCCGGAGGTCAGACGAACTTATAAACACGAGATGTGCTACCTTGTATTGTTGACTAACATTGATGCATGTGAGACCAACTTATAAACATGAGATATGCTAACTTGTATTGTTGTGATCCCAGAGGTCATAGGAACTTATATTTTTATTTATCTATTTATGTCTAATGCTCTCAAAGGCCAAGGAGGCCATGGAGCACAATATCAAGTCAATTATAAATACGAGATATGCTGATTAGTATTGTTGGCTAACATTGATTGATTTTCTAAACTATGTATAATAAAATGGTTTGAGGATAAAAATTATTGCTCAAGTTTTGAAAGATTGAAAATTTCACCATGCACATGGATGCAATGTGGGTTTGATTGGCACATGTACATGGCCAATGAAAAGCGACCCAGGCAGCCAGTGGTAGACTTGCTACAGTCGATCAATAACATAGCTGTTTTTTTTTTCTGAGCATCAGAATCAAAGCAATGGCCCAGCTTATTTCCTCTTCGAAGTCTCACATTTTCTGTTCTAATAGCAACTTATCTCTTAATCATTGGCCCTGTATACTCCCACTTCAATTCCGACGCTGATCATGCAACCCCTTTTGAATGCAGTTTGCGGTCAATTAGAGGCTTGAAACTTCTGCACACATTATCAGATGAAGAACTCTTCGATCTTGCGTCCAACAGTAGATAAGGAAATCCCCTTTCAAAATCCAGATATTTAGCATGTGGGAGGAATTTGGATCATCAAGATATGCCTGTGTACGTTTACGGTGACCATAAACCAATCTTTTCCTGATAATGTAAGCTTCACGTCGCTTGAACCTGAATCATTGAACTTATTTTTGGGGCTTTTGTCAATAATACTAAAACAGACACTTGACGTGGCACGCTATCTCACCACCCAACCACGAGCCCTCAGCTAAGACACAGCTGCCCAAGAACTCTCCCCCGAGCTACTATATAGCGTGCACACCCCCTTTGGTCCTTCTTTGGACCAAAGGCCCTCTTTGGACCATACGGCCCCTTTTGGACTAAAGGCCATCTTTGGACCATAAAACCCCTTTTGGACTAAAGGCCACGTCCTTGGCATATTGCATTCCCCCCCTCTTGACATTGCAAAGTCCTCTCTGGCGCAAAAAGGGTGTCTAAATGCCTTTAGCCATCCGAGCATAATCCTTCCTTGGCCCTCGCTTAGGCGGCTAGTAGAAGCCCGTGCTTGGACTTCCTCTTGTCCCTCGGCTTCCTTTGCTTTCCGATCTTTATATTCTCTAAGAATATCGGGATAAGCTTCTAAAACATTGCCACGCACCCATGAAGCGCCCTCCAAAGGTTTGTGTTTTAACTTAACCAAATATTGTCTTGAACCACTAGTGGATTTATCCGCCAAAATTGTTTCGGCTCTAGAACTCGGAATCATCAATCAATTCGCTCGCTTAACCTCCCAAGTTGAGGTAACTCCTTACCATGATAAGCCTTTAGGAATGAAACATTCACTACATCATGCATTTTCCAACCTTGAGGCAATCTTAATTGATATGCATTCTCATTGACCACTTTAATAACTTGAAATGGTCCATGGAAACGGGGTGCCAACTTAAGATCCTTCTTGCGCGCATCTTTCTTAAAGTGGCCTAATCTCCTTCCTTAAAAACCATTGGTTGCCGCAACTTAGATGATTTATTTGCAAAAGATGCTTGAGCATCTCGAATACGAGCTTGAAGCAAGTCTATGAGATCCTTATGCTCAATAACCAAATCATCGCCACTGGAACATCCTCACACACTCGAAAAGAGTGGCTCCCGCCTGGTGACCATAGACCGCCCAAAAGAGGTCATCTTTATGGTAGACCGATAGGTATTATTATACACAAATTCAGCAATAGGCAAATACTCTTCCCAATGACCTTGATGTTCATTGACAAACCCCCTTAAGATGGAACAAATAACTTTATTTACCACCTCGGATTGTCCATCAGTTTCTGGGTGAAAAGCAGTGGAGAACCTCAACTCTGTCCCCAATTGCATAAATAATGCTTTCCAGAATTTACTAGTAAACTTTGTATCACGATCGGATACAATAATCTTTGGCAACCCATGTAGCCTAAATATCTCTTTGATAAAGAGCGTGGCCGCACTATAAGCCGTCAACTTATCCGAACAAGGAATAAAATGAGCGTGCTTAGTTAAACAATCAACAATTGTCCAAATGATGTTGTTCTTGCGAGAACTGGGAGGAAGACCAACAATAAAATCCATAGTGATCTGTTCCCACTTTGCAACCGGAATAGGCAAGGATAAAGGAATACCATGAGGTTTCTTGTTCGCTTTCTTTATCCGTTGACAAGTAACACAATGCCGAATATGAACCAAAACATCTCTCCGTAATCCAGGCCAAATAAAGTATGGTTCAAGCTTTGCCAAAGTTGCCCCCACGCCCCGATGACCAGAGGTGCATCATGGACTTCTTTAAGAATAAGTGATCGAAAATTCGAACAATGCATAGCTTTGGACCTTTATACAAGAACCCATTAACGATCTTATATCCATATGCATTGCCATTTTGAGCTAACAACCAAATATCCTTATAATCAGGTTGATGGCATACAATGGCTTCATTTCCTCCAAATGGTTGGATTGTGCTATAGAAAGAGAACAAACCGCATAACGCCTCTACTTAAAGCATCAGCTACAACATTCTCTTTACCGGGACGATAATCCATCGAGAAATCATATTATTCGCGCATAAAAGCAACCCATTTCAACCGCCTTTCCGATAATGTTTTACGTGAAACAATGTGCCTAATGCTTTGGTGGTCAGTCAAAATATGAACTATTGACCCTATAAGATAGGGTCGCCACACTTTCAAAGCATGAATGATGACTAGAAATTCCTTATCATAAACACTATATCTACTTTTCGCGGTCGAGAAAACTTCCGACTTTCATAAGCAATAGGATGACCATCCTCGCATCAAAACCGCGCCCAAAGCCATACCACTTGCATCAACACATAACAAGAAAGGTAGACCAAACTTTGGCAAACGCAGAAACGGGAGGATTAACCATGGCATCCTTTAAAACTTGGAAAGCAAACCGATGATTATGATTCCATTGAAAGGAACGTCTTTTCAGAAAGCAACAAATATAAATCTGAAGCTAAACGAGCAAAATTCTGTACAAACTTCCTATAATAACCGTGATAAGCCCAAAAGGAACGCATAATGCAAAGAACGGAAGTAGGTACAAGCCAATCCACAATTGCTTGTACCTTTTTTGGGATCAACTTTAAGACCCTCAAAACAAAACAATATGACCCAAATATTCAATTTCGATTGGAAAATATATACTTTTCTTAGGATTAAGAGTAATAGACTCCTCCCTTAACCGACGGAAAACCTCCCGCAAATGCAAGTAATGGTCTTCCTCGGACTTACTAAAAACTAATATGTCATCAAAGAACACGACAACATAAACCCCATGCACATCTTCAAATATTCGCCCCATTAGCCTCGCAAAAGAAGCTGGCGCATTTGTAAGTCCAAATGGCATGACTAAAAACTCATAATGTCCAAAGGTTGTCCTAAACGCAGTCTTGTGAACATCTTCAGGCGCAACCTTAAGTTGCCAATACCCTGACTTAAGATCAAGACGGCTAAAAACTGTGGCACCTTGGAGTTGATCAAACAAATCATCCGCCCTTGGTATAGGAAACCGATTCTTTATGGTTATCTTATTCAAAGCGCGATAATCTATACACATGCGCCAGGAATTATCTTTTTTCTTAACCAACAAGACAGGAGCACCAAAAGGTGAAGAACTATGGCGGATCAATCCGGCTTGAAGTAACTCATCAAGCTGGCGCCTAATCTCAACTTGTTGGCCATGCATTCTCCGATAAGGAGCTTGATTAGGAGGTTCTTTCCCAGGAAGAAGATCAATCCTGTTGTGACGTCCCCTACTCGTGTACAGTGCTCTCACCGTATACAAACAGGAGTTCTTCCCCCACACCAGCTCCATGCTGATACAGGGCCCTCCACATATCACTGCACCCGTAACGAGTCCCAGTGGGAAGAGTGAAGGTGTCATTCTACCCTGTCTCCCTCAGGGCCTACCTAGCTGCGGAAGCGTAAACATACATGTCAGTACCAACAGAATCCTCCATCCACCCAGAGGGGTGGTATATCAACATCTGCATAGACAGTGGTCAGCACATCACATGGGGAATCCTACCCAAGGCTCAGACTCAAGGGGTGACTGACGGCTTGGGTCTCCAGAGTTCATTGCAGACAGAATTCATGGCAATGGATTTGGCTGGCATAAGAACATGGCATAGGGTTGTCCACTCCATCCGCCCCTCCTGTGCACACTTTGCAGAGTAGGCTGAAAAGTGTCGGGACCTGACTGTAGCCCGCCGGATGCATAGCCGAAGGGGCTATTCCTGGGTCTCATCCTCCCAGTTCCGAGGGGGCAGGTAGGGATCACTCCCTCCAGAGATCTACATGCTAACTCAAGGTGACTAGAGGGCCACTGCCCGTATTCGACTGAACCCACTGGAAAGTGTACACCACTTCACGGGTGTCGAGCCCATGCCTTACCCGCACTCAGTGGTAAGCCATTAGACCTAGTCACAATGATCCCCGGTAGGCTTTACACACCAGGGGGATCGTTCAAGAGTCAGGACATGAACCTCCTTCTTAGCCAGTCTGGCCCCTTCACCCACAACCAGGTGTGGCTCTTGTACACAGGCCGAATCTACAGTGTGCTAGAGAGGCTACTCTAGGAGCATCAACTACAAGCTTTAGGGCCTCTACCCCCCTTCCCAATACAAGGAGTTCACAGAGATACATCATCCAAATACATCACAGAAGAACTAAAGAACTAGATCTAATCATAGAGTTAGGTTCTTTAGTTAGTGTCCGAGATCTAAGATCTAGATAGCTACTATGGGCAATTTAATAGTCTAAACCTACTGATTCTATGACTAGAAGACGGTTTAAGCTATTAAATTGACCAAATACCTGATCCTTGAGTGGCTCCTCCTGACCTGAGTTCAACCATCCTGCTGAGCTGATCGAATTCAGGGGAACTGATGGCGCAATTCGCTCGGGCAGCGTCTGGGAGGCGGTTTTGGCTCCTGGGGCAGCCAAAACTGAGCTCTAAAACCCTAAGGACGAAAAACTAGCAAGCTAGGGTTTTCCTACCCTAAATAGACATGGGGGTTTAGGCTAGGGTTTCCAATTACCCAATTTGGCATGTGGGATAATTGGAAAGGCCCCACTTGCCTTTAATGGCTAGGTGGCAAAATATGCCAACATGGAAAGGTGTGCCCTCATTAATGTGCACATTAATAATATATGAACACTCCTAGCAAGTTGCCCCTAGGGCTACTTACCTGGCTATCCGTTGGCGTACACGTCAGTCGGAGTGGCGTGTACGCGTGACGGGGCAGTACAGTATACGTCTTGGGACCGTATACTGTGCTGGAACGTCACATTCTCCCCACCTTGAATTGATGCTGTCCGCAGCATCGTGGGTCTCCCCACCTTGGGATCTTCCTAATCTGCAATCTGCAATCAACGTGATGCGTACAATATAATAGTTATACATTTACCAGGATTACCCTAAGGTAATATTTTTAAAACATTATTACGTCATTATACCATGGAATACTTATCAATTCATAGCACCATTAACAAGTTATTCACTATCTTAAGTTAGACAAAATTTCAACATTTCGTATCTATAATTATTGTCCGAGGTACTCTTCATTCCTTGCAACACATTCCAACAAAACTTGTGTTGCAAGTCTTCGTAGCTCGACCTCCTTGCCCTCCGGAGCGCTCTACTGGCCTGCAGGTCGACACTACGTTAGTACCGTTTTAATTATTTAATAAATTTTGGTTATATGGTGACCACCCCACCTATCTACATGAATGCATGGCTAATCTCCCGGCGTAGGAAGAGGATGAATCTTCCATAATGGCCGTGGAGACAGCGCCTATATGCCTATATGCCGCTCATGCCTACACCTCTAGTTGCCCAGCGTGGAGGATATCCTTCTCGCGTGGGGGGCGTGAAGGATGGATTCCTCCTATCAAAGCATATATGGGGCTAAAGGTGCTTTCCCTATCAATGCATTCCTTAATGACCTCTTTTCTCTCGAGGTCGTCTCCTTCCGTGGGACAGAAGTAGACTTTCTAATCTACCTTCCACTCGCCCACGCGGAAACGCGGTCATGCCTACATTGACATTACACCACGCCCTAGAGATCACCGTAGTGGTCTCATCATCGGTAACAACGCATGCGACCCATACCAAGCATAGGTTGCATGCGTAGATTAATCTATACAAGAATTAACCTACACAAATCGACATGCCTGAGCCGATTTCTTCGGAGATGACCTTGCCGTCCCATTGCTCCATAAACCGTGGGTACCGCTTTTACTAAATCCTTCTTAAGTACCCACGTCGCGTCTTCCAGCGGCAAGTGTTTCCACTTGAC
Organism: Isoetes taiwanensis; assembly: GCA_021234155.1. Classification (NCBI taxonomy): domain Eukaryota; kingdom Viridiplantae; phylum Streptophyta; class Lycopodiopsida; order Isoetales; family Isoetaceae; genus Isoetes; species Isoetes taiwanensis. The sequence goes on from JAJEKV010000056.1 coordinate 1,768,406, forward strand.
CAAGTATTGAGGAACTCCGTCCTCCTTGTCTTCTTGAAAGCTTTATCAAGAATCATTTCGGAACTATTTCCATTTTGCTCCTCCGTCATTTCCAACAACGTTGGAGTGTCCAAGACTTTCGCCTGATTTGGATTATGCTTCTTCAACAAACTCACGTGGAAGACCTTATGAATCTTTAGGTGTGCTGGCAAATCCAACTTGTAGGATTGATTACCTACTCTCTTGATTATTCTGAAGGGTCCAGCCCACCTTGGAGCAAGCTTCTTGCAATTGCCAATCCCGAGCCACTGCTTTACCTTTATCTTGAGCCATACATCATCTCCAACTTTGAACTCTCGACATTCGATGCTTGTCGGCGATGCTCTTTCCGACGACTTCTTGTCGCTAGCAGATAACCTCGAACTTCTTCCACGAAGCCTTTGATATCGGCCAACATCTGGCTGCGAAACTTCTACTTTTTGACACGGGTTGTGCCAAGTGTCCGGAGTTAGCAATCGATAGCCATAATTGATCATAAATGGCGACATTTGGGACGATTCACGCTTGGTGCTATTGTATGCAAACTCCACCAAGTGAATAAATTCTTCCCACATACTTTGCTTATTCCGCATATAGTTTCTTAGCATGTCTTCTAAGATCCTGTTGGTCCGCCTCCGCCCCGCCGTCCGTCTGAGGATGATACGCCCGTGCTCATGGATAGCTTGGTCTGAATCGTCGCGAAAGAGGTCTTGCCAAAAGGCACTCATGAACGGGTCCCTCGGCCGGAGATAATCTCCCTTGGCATGCCATGAAGCCCGAAGATCTCTTTGGTGAAGAGCTTTTTGTTGTATCCATAGTCGTATCGTGGTCCCGCAAGGCACAAAATGTGCCATCTTCGACAACTTGTCCACCACTACCATCAAGGCATCCTTGCCTCTCGCCGTTCTTGGGAGTCCCGTGATGAAATCCATGCCGATGACCTCCCACTTAGCGTTTGGCACCGCTAATGGCTCTAATGCCCCCTCGAATTGAAGCTGCTCGCCTTCGTCTGGCTGGCATAGCTGACATTCCTTGATGTAGCGAGCTATTTGCTTCTTCATTCTCGCCAATAATAGCTGCTTTGCAAGACTTTGAAATATGTTTTCATGAATCCCGCGATGACCAGGCTATTGGGTGTTGCAGCGTGTCATGGAGGATCAACTTCCTTACACGATGATTGGGCACGCGACAACTTGTTCTTATGGTATAACAGGTTGCCTTCCTTCTTATAATGCTTGAAGGCCTCCCGCTCTTTATCTGTTCTAGCCTCCTTAGAGAGGCTTGCCCATACTTCCCTGAAATCCACATCCGTTGGCAAGGACTCTTCAATCTTCTTACCAAAGTCATTTGGAGGCGTCGAAATTGCATTGCAATGCACTCTAGTTGTCAGGGGATGCCTTGAAAGCGCATCTGCTACCACATTGAGCTTCCCCGGCTTGTAGACTATATCAAAGTCATATTCTTCGAGGAACTCCATCCATCTCCGTTGCCTCAGATTAAGGTGTGGTTGCGTGAATACATATTGGAGGCTCTGATGGTCGGTATCCAATTGGAACTTCCTTCCCAAGAGATAGTGCCTCCATATTCTTAATGCCCTGACAACCCCAAGCAATTCCTGGTCGTGCGTTGGGTAGCGCGTCTCGGCGTCGTTCATCTTTCTGGAATCATACGCTACCACACGCTCTTCTTGCATAAGCACTGCACCTGTAGCTATCTTACTGCGATCCTGTTGCTACAAGCTTATCTTTCTCCGGTCCGCAAGGTCAAGGGGTCGCCGTCGAGCTTCTTTCAACAATTCAAACCCCTTTTGGGCTTTCTTGTGCCAATGCTCTACCCAGTCTTTCACCTTCTCTGCCCTCGTCAGGTCTGTTAACGGGGCTGCTATCTTAGCAAAGTTCTTCACGAACTTCCTGTAGTACCCTGCTAGACCGAGAAAACTTCTGACCTCGTGCACATTCTTCGGCGCCGGCCACTGAATTACTGCTTCAATCTTGGCGGGGTCCGTCGAGATGCCTTCTGCCGAGATCACATGACCAAGGTATTCCACCTTCTCTCATTTGCGGTGGCACCGACAACTTGGCATGCATAACTGGTGCCTCTTCAACTTCTCTAGCACCCTTCTCAAGTGTTGCGTGTTCTTCAAGGGATCTCGCTATACACCAAAATGTCATCAAAGAAAACAATCACAAAGGTGTCCGGGAACTCCCTCGAAGATATCGTTCATGAGCCTCATGAACGTTAAGGGGGGCATTTGATAAGCCAAAAGGCATCACCGCGGAACTCATAATGCCCATCTGGCGTCCCGAAGGCTGGTCTTGTGGATATCTTCCTCCTTTATCCAGGTATCGATGATAACCTCGACCTTAAGTCGATTTTGGAGAAGATCTTTGCTCCTTGAAGCTGATCCATCAAGTCGTCGATCTTGGAAGCGATACTTGTTCTTAATGGTGTGCTTATTCAACTGTCGTAGTCTATGCACATCCTCAAAGATCCATCCTTCTTCTTGACAAAAGAATGGGCGCTCCAAACGGCGAGACACTAGGTCTAATGAAACCTAGGTCGAAAGCAGCCCCCGCAGCCTGCTTCACTCCGACAACTCCCCGCGTTGTCATTCTATATGGAGCCTTGCTTGTAGGCTTTTGTTCCCCTGTTCGAAAGTGCTATCTCGCTTTTCGACTCCCCTATAAGGAGGGAGCCGCTTGATCTCATCGGAAAGAGATCGTGGAACTCCGTGATCAACTTAGCTATTTGCTTCGCAACTTGTCGAGCATCTTGTCTTCTTTGCTTCCTTCCAATTCCGCTCGCTAATCTCAAGCTTGAAGATGTATGCTACTTGCTCACTCGGATGCACTTGAACAGTAGTTTAGAAGACATGCACCGCATGATGGGAACAACTTCTTTACTGTTATCTCAATGATCTTGCGGGCGTTGGGAAGGTCACCTTCCGCTTTCCACAATCAATAATGGCCCCTGCTGGTCCAAGGTACTCCATACCTATTATCAAGTCATACTTGCCAATGCCCATTACTTCTGCCCCCATCTGGATCTTAATCCCCGGCAAGTCGATGTCAAAGTTGATTCTTTTACCGATGCCGTCGCTTTATCGCTCCACTTGCTAAGACAACGGGCCTTGGCTTTGACTTTAATGGTTTCAACTTCAACATTTGAACCATTCTGGGAGATGCAAAGTTATGGCTACTTCCCGAATCTATCAGGACTATAAATGACTTGGCCTTGGCCTTTCCCACTGTGGAAATTACTTTATACTCGCTCTCTGCTTGCTTTCTGTATCTATTGCGGCAAAGATATGACACTCACCACGAGATGTAGTCGCGGGCCTCCTCGCCGCCGCCGTCGATCAAAGTGTCCCAATCTCCCAACTCGCTATGGCTGCACTCATGACATATGGGCGGTTATTTGTTCTATGGCCTTGGTGGAAACACCTAAAGCAAAGCTGCTTTTCTATGCACTCTGTCTCTTCTCCTTGGGCATGGCTGAGAAAGGATCGCGACCGGCTTTGGAGTAGTTTGACCCTTCTGTTTGTCTTTGAAGGATACCGCCTTCTCCTGCTGCTTCCCTTGATTGCCACTATATGGGGCTCTAGCTGGTCTGGCCGTTTGTTCTCGGGTTGGCTCACTGCTGCCACCGCCTTTATCTTGGTAATACCGCGCCTCGCCCGCTATTCCGGGGTCCGTTTCCTTGCAAACTTATTGCCTTGGACTCCGCCGAGCATCTTTTCTCGGGTTTATTGCCCTTACAAACTTGCGGATCTCCTCGTTCGGGCCTTCAATGTAGCTTTCCACTGCGTGCTTCTCACCTAACTTTGGCACATACTGACCTTAGCCTCATAAATTCCTCCGTGTATTTACATGTCTTGATTTGTTGCCTTGCTGCAACTGTAGAATTCTTTGCATCATCTTTGGACTTGTGTTCTCTTGGGACGTAATGGCGCTTTTGAAGGCTTTTAGCAAACTTCTTGAACCCGCAAGCATCCTCGCTTAAGCCATGAGCCTTGGCATAGCCCTTCCACCAAATGCGTCTTTGCTCCCTTCCGGGTTATTTGTTGCCACCACCGCCTTTATCCTTATCCTTCATACCATAGGCATTGCCAGATTCGCTCATCTCGTCAAGCCAAGCCTCTTTGCCTCCATGCGACCTTTGTTCGCTTCGAGAATTGCTCGAGCTTCCTGGCCTTCCAAACATTTCCCAATGCGGAGTCTACTTTCTTTCGATAGTCGAGGTTCTTGTGTCCCTTTGTCGTCCGTCCGGTGGTTCCTCGCCTTCGCCGATGCGCTCGGACTTGGTTCTCGCTCTTCTTCTTCCTCGAATGAGTCTGAATCTGAGCTTGAGTCGGAGGAGTCCGAGCTGGGGACCTTCCTCTTGCTCCTCTTCTTGTCTCTACTGTTCTCCGAGCTGATGCTTGCGGCGGTTGAGCCGTTACCACCGAACACCGCTCCTTTTGCGCGCTAGCAAAGCCTTTATCCGCCGAGGTCCGTCCTCATTTGCGATATTTCTTCTTCCGGGGTCATTTGTCCAAATTCTTCAAGCAGGTTCCTTGTCGGGCGTGGCACGGGTGAACTCGCTCCCTCAGAAGTTCCCCAGTAGTTGTCGTTCTCTCAAGCGCTCCGGGCCTCTAGCTGCATACACAAGTGATTCATATCTACATGGTTAGTTTTCCTTGCTTTCTTGCATTATTTATGTTTGTTGGCATGGTTGAGGGGACACAAAATATATCAACAAAACATTTATAGTGCCAGAGAATGTTATATTTATATTTTATATTACACTAATACAAGAACTTGCAACTACTGCTAATCATTTCTGTTGATGCCGGTAAGATGGATTATCCTCCAAGAACTTTTTCACTTGGGCTGTTCCCACTGAATGGCCCAAGTTCCTAAGGACATTGGCTGGAGATCCACCCTGTAATGCTCTTGCTAAATCTTCTATTCTGCGGTGGGAGGTATAAGCCGTCATCACCGGACAGCCTTTGCTGCCGCCAGAAGGTATGGCTAAGTCGAAGACGTCGAGTGCTACCGCTCTTTTCACCAGGATTGCATACTCGGTGTTAAGGGGTAGCCGTGCATGCCGGCCGAATCCTGAGAGTGCAATCAGCAACGATACTCCTTCCTCGCCTCTGGGGGTGAACTTGCGGTGGATAACCGCTATTCTTCCATCCATCAGCAGTGGCAGGTAATAGCGTAGTGACCTGTCGTTGCGAGACGGGTCCTCGGCCACTCGGTATCCATTTCATGTCCGCCTCAAATCATCAACCTCCACCGTGGTGAGCCCTGTCAGAGTCCCCGATCAAGGTCAAGCCCTCCCCGAGGTCAATTCGGCCGCCCTATCCCGGGAGGTGCTGCGGACGAAGCTTGCCGTTAGGATGTTTGAGGTCGTGATAGCGGATCCCCATCTGCTCCTCAAGAGCAAGGAACTCTTCCTCCGTTGGGTAGCTTGTTTCTCAGGCTTTGTGCGCCTCCATAATCTGCACCGATATTGTTGTAGGCTTGGATGTCGGAGGTAAACTCTCCCCGTAAGTGTCGGCTTCCCTTACTTGGAGGGGAAGTCGGACTCTCCTGACGATGAAGTCGCCCAAGTCTGTTCTTCGGAGTTGGTGCAGCAACTCTTCAGGTCGCATACTCCCTTTCCCTCGCATTAGGAGGTTTTGAATGTCGCTTAGGAGCGTAAACTCCTCACCTTCTCGATTATAATGGGAGCTAGGCTTGTGATGCCTAACCCGAGGGGTGGCGCGACCGAGAGGGGCGGCTTCTTTTCAAGTCTTGCCACTCCTGCTCCGCTTGTCGCCGCTTCCTCCGCTAGGTCGAAGCTCGACATCGTCTTCCTCCTCCTCGCATTCCCGCTCATCCGAAGTCTTCTTCCTTCCCTTCCCCGCCTCGCTCATACTTGTGTGAGGAGCCGTTGTTGTTCTCGCCGCTATGGCTAATGGGTCCACGCCCATGGGGGAATGGAGGTTTCCCCACGGTGTTCTCGCACGGTGGGTGAGAAAGATTGCCGTGGCAAGTGTTGAAAGAGAAGTACTTGGTCCCGCTGGGATTAGGACCATTGGCTCGGTGTGCGGGCGCTTTGTTTGTGAGGTATTTGGGCATGTTCGGGACATCGCCTAATGCCGCCGCAGTGGACCGTCTAGGAACAAAATATCCTACACAAGGGGAGTTGCACTAGCGCAGTTCTACCCTAGCTTGAAACTCGGGACTCTACTATAAGCCGGGTAGGTGTGCAAGGTTGCTTGGACGTCTACCTCCTTCCTGAAGATCCAGGAAGATTTGGTCGACGCCGGCCTCAAAGAAGATATTGCCTGCACCATCTCCGAAATCGGTTGCCATTGATTAATTGCAGAAGAGGGTAACAAACGGTTGCAAGAGCGCCTCAGGGAGTTGGGAAATCGGCTAGAAGGGCAGGAGCAGATTTGTAGGGTGCTATCTGAGAAGTGAGGGGTCTATTTATAGAAAAGGGGAAAACCCTAATTTTTGGATGACTTGAAAAATTTCCTAGGATTGGGTAATTCTAACTTATCTGAGGTTAAAATAGGAGTTTGAGGACTATAGGAGATGCTTGAACAAGGCTAGGTTACCTTAAAGATGCTATGCAGTAGGTTGAAGGTGACTTTGACAAGTCCTGGTGAAGAATTGGTAAGAGGTCTCACAGCTTGCGCCTCGCTTCAAAACTAACTTTTTGTTTTGCGACCAGGCGCGAGCTGTGAGACATCAGTCTCATTTCGATCAAAGATGTCCAACTTGGGTAAACTAATGGTGTAAGGGTGATGGGCTCATCAAATTAGGCAGAATCGACCCCTTATTTGGTCAATTTGGAGCTGTTTTGGTCAAGCTTGGGCGAGGTCTCACAGCTTGCGCCTCGCTTCAATACTAACTTTTTGTTTTGCGACGAGGCGCGAGCTGTGAGACATCATGTCTCTCGGCTCCCAAATGTCCTATTCCACTGAAATAAAAGCTAAAACTTATTAATTTGCTCTAATTACCCAAGTTTATGTCATCAAGGTACACAAAATTGCTCTATATTACAAAATTTTTTAATTATTTACAACAAAAGTTTCTAAGGGCGTTCTCCCTTAATGCGGGTCGCAAGACTCATGTCTTGTCGCATTAAGGTTACCCGCTTGGCGTGGATAGTGCAGGCTGTTGAATCTTCAAAATGTTGTACTATCTTTGCCTCAGCCGCCTCTTGCATTGCCAGCAGCGCCTCGTCCGTGACTCTAAAGTCTGTTCTGTAGGCCTGCATCACTTCACGCACCAACCGAGCGAAGGGGGCACGGGGGATTAGGAGACCGAAGCTGCGCTGGAAGTGTCTAATCTCCCTTAACGCTCTTCTCTCCACCTCTTTCCTATCAGCTTTCTTCCTGGGTGGCGGCTTAGGAACCTTGGGCTTCGGTGGTGGCGGCCTTAAGGTTTCTTTGCCGTTGGTCGCCCTCCCTCGATGAACCTAACCCTGTTTTCTTCATAATATTGGTTGTAGGCCTCCCATTTCTTCATGTAGGCCTCGTGCTCTCTCATCTTCCTCTCGTAGATCTTCACCCTGTCGGTGACGTAGGCTTCCCGGGCAGGTCGTGGTTGCTTCTTTCTATCCCATGCTTGGGGTATTTCGGGGGGCTTCGCACTTGGTCCCTTTGGGGTTGCTCAGTCTTTCGGCTTTCGGGTGCTTCTGTTGCGTCGCTGGGTGCTTGGAAGAGCTTCCACCTGCGGCATTAGGGTCGAAGTCCTCCTCGGAAAAGAGTCGTCGGAGGGTTTTGGGGTTCGTCGGGTCTTGGCTCCTTGATGATAATATTGGGGTTGGCCTCTTCCCTTGGCGGATCCTTCGTTCTCCTTATGCCGACCACGAACTTCCCTTTCTCTTTCTTCTTTTCTTCTGCGCCTTTTGTTCCTCTTCCTTCCTTTTTCCTCTTCTTGTCTTCCCTTTTCTTAGAAATTTCGTACTTTCGATGAACCTTCTAAGATTGCGCTACCTCGTGGCTCCGGACACATCACTGCCCATCTGCTCGAGGATTTCCGTGGAGTCGCGTCAGATAGTGCCTTGTTCTGCTGCTTTGGATCTCCGGCTCTATTTCTTCATACACCTCCCTCGTCTCTCGTCCATGGAGTTGGTGATGTGGCCTCGTCTGCTTTCACTTTCTTTGGTTGAAGCCCTCGATCGGTCCGGACGTGTCTTGCTCCTCGTCCGGCGAGCGTCCCCTCTCTGAGCCTCTCCGCGAAGCATCATCGAATTATCTCAGCCTCGGTGGTGGTGGCCGCTGGCGGACGCTTCCTTCTTGGTCTGTTTGGTTCGGGCCATGCTTTACGGATCGTCAATCGGATAAAAGCGCCGAGAGATCGCCTAAGTTGGGAAGAGCGGATTTCTAGGGCTTGGACGAAAAAAATGAGGGGGTTCTACATCTATTTATAGCTTGTGGAATTTTAGGTCAAAACTCAAGTTGCTCTGTTTAACATGCTAAGGCACCAGCTTATCTAAAACTTATACTTATTTCAGACTTTTCCTACCTATTGGTCTCCACGGCTTAGCCTCGTTCCAATACTAATGTTTAGTTTTTCGACCGCCGAATGCGGAGATCTCATACATTTCTAGGGTTTTTAGGTAATCAAAACATGCTATTCTAACTAATTCCTACCTTAGAATTAGCCTTACCATATTATTTTTCTCAAATTCATCATGTTTTGGTGTTCTTGACTCGATGTCTCACAGCTTGCGCCTCGCTTCAAAACTAACTTTTTGTTTTGCGACCAGGCGCGAGCTGTGAGACCACCTCACTTGGGAAAATTTTGGCTCATTCTTTTTAATCTTGTTAAATTCCAATTCACTTAATTGTTACTAGCTTAGCATAAACTACAAAGGTGAGAAAAAATTTTCCCACTTTTCGAGGCTTGAGGATCCTATCAAGTTAGTACTACTGGAAACATGGTCAGTGCTTTGCTCTTGGTCTCCAAGAACATTGCTCTGATACCACTGTGACGTCCCCTACTCGTGTACGGTGCTCTCACCGTATACAAACAGGAGTTCTTCCCCCACACCAGCTCCATGCTGATACAGGGCCCTCCACATATCACTGCACCCGTAACGAGTCCCAGTGGGAAGAGTGAAGGTGTCATTCTACCCTGTCTCCCTCAGGGCCTACCTAGCTGCGGAAGCGTAAACATACATGTCAGTACCAACAGAATCCTCCATCCACCCAGAGGGGTGGTATATCAACATCTGCATAGACAGTGGTCAGCACATCACATGGGGGATCCTACCCAAGGCTCAGACTCAAGGGTGACTGACGGCTTGGGTCTCCAGAGTTCATTGCAGACAGAATTCATGGCAATGGATTTGGCTGGCATAAGAACATGGCCTAGGGTTGTCCACTCCATCCGCCCCTCCTGTGCACACTTTGCAGAGTAGGCTGAAAAGTGTCGGGACCTGACTGTAGCCCGCCGGATGCATAGCCGAAGGGGCTATTCCTGGGTCTCATCCTCCCAGTTCAGGGGCGTGTAGGGATCACTCCCTCCGAGAGATCTACATGCTAACTCAAGGTGACTAGAGGGCCTTTGCCAGGTCAGTGACCGAACCCTTTGGAAAGTGTACACCACTTCACTGGGTGTCGAGCCCATGCCTTACCCGCACTCGGTGGTAAGCCATTAGACCTAGTCACAATGATCCCCGGTAGGCTTTTACACACCGTGGGGATCGTTCAAGAGTCGAGGACATGAACCTCCTTCTTAGCCGGTCGCCCCTTCACCCACAACCGGTGTGGCTCTTGTACACAGTGCCGAATCTACAAGGTGCTAGAGAGGCTACTCTAGGAGCATCAACTACAAGCTTTAGGGCCTCTACCCCCTTCCCAATACAAGGAGTTCACAGAGATACATCATCCAAATACATCACGGTAAGAACTAAAGAACTAGATCTAATCATAGAGTTAGGTTCTTTAGTTAGTGTCCGAGATCTAAGATCTAGATAGCTACTATGGGCAATTTAATAGTCTAAACCTACTGATTCTATGACTAGAAGACGGTTTAAGCTATTAAATTGACCAAATACCTGATCCTTGAGTGGCTCCTCCTGACCGAAGTTCAACCATCTGGCCGAAGCCGATCGAGTTCGAGGGGAACCGATAATTAATTCGCCGGGGCGTCACGGGAGGCGGTTTTGGCTCTTGGGGCAGCCAAAACTGAGCTCTAAAACCCTAAGGACGAAAAACTAGCAAGCTAGGGTTTTCCTACCCTAAATAGACATGGGGGTTTAGGCTAGGGTTTCCAATTACCCAATTTGGCATGTGGGATAATTGGAAAGGCCCCACTTGCCTTTAATGGCTAGGTGGCAAAATATGCCAACATGGAAAGGTGTGCCCTCATTAATGTGCACATGTGCACATTAATAATATATGAACACTCCTAGCAAGTTGCCCCTAGGGCTACTTACCTGGCTATCCGTTGGCGTACACGTCAGTCGGAGTGGCGTGTACGCGTGACGGGGCAGTATAGTATACGTCTTGGGACCGTATACTGTGCTGGAACGTCACACCTGTGGTCCTCCAAACGTTGGGGAGGCAAAGTTTGTGGAATTTCATTTGAAAAGACATCATCAAAATAATGCAAAAAGACTGTTTGACGCTCATTTAATGGGAATACTTCTAACTTAGAACGCAAAACCACCAAATACACAAAATGAGTTTTCATTGCCAAACGTTTAAACTGTACAACAGAAACTGTGGGAATAGGGGACACAATATCATCCTTCACAAACTTGAAGGTCTTTTTACCCCCTTCCAAGGATAACATAACAATACCCGCTTTCCAATCTATAAGAGGATTAATAGCCTTATGCCATGGCATGCCTAGAATAATATCCATACCTCCAAGGTCAGAAACCATGAAAGAACGTTTACAGATATATCCCTGCAATTGAAATTCAACATCCTTGACCATAAATGAAGAAGGCGGAGGGGCAACATTCAAGAAAGCAGAAGATAATTCTACATCACTTGATAAAGGAATAGAAGTTAATTTTAGTTCTTTTACCAAGCGAGCAGAAATAAAATCAAACTCACTGCCCGGATCGAATAGGACATGTACTTTTTGATCTTGAATAGTAGCCCAAAATCGTAAGAGACTACTATTCTCAACAGAATCCATATCCGATTTTTCCCGGACCGTAGCCACCTTCTTCCCTTTTCCATCTCCGCGAACAGAAGCTACTTTCTTACTTTTATCCTCTTTCTTAGTCCCAGACTTAAGAGTAGGTGTAGCTTCCTTTCGTTCCCCTTTCTTCTTTTCCAAATAAGTAGGGCATTCATAAAACTTATGATCAGTTGAATAACAAACAAAACACTTATTTTCCCGCATAAGCCGCTTCTTGCGTGCTTGATACGATTCCTTTGGCTCTTTGGCCCCAACGGGTTCATTATCTGCAACATCTGTGTGCGGCCGTTTGAATGGCCCAGACCCTGGAGCAGATCCCATTGATTTATCACGAAAACCACTCGCCTCTTTCATAGAAACTTTGAGGCCACGTTGAGCATTAATGGCCGATGGGGCCAAACCTTCCTCCTCTACTTTCTCCGCCATCTTCGAGCTCACCAAAAGAAAGATTGGCAACTTGCAGGTCGAGCTTTGCTCGTACCCAACGATGAACCCCACCCATGAGTTTTTCAGACTTCTCAGTATCATTTTTACTAAGCTGAAGTCCTTTCTTTAAAACTCGTGCGGCAAAGGCTCTAACAGTTTCCGTGTTTTGTTGGGTCAACTTATTCCATTCAGCGATAAGATCTCGCTCCCAATTATGACCCAAAAAACGATTTTTGATTTGCTTTTCAAATTCCGCAAAGGTAACAATAGGCTGATCGACTGGCTGGTTCTTCTGGATATCCAGCCACCAGTCCTTTGCAACCCCATCCAGATGACGCTCAGCAAAATACAACCGAGTGTCTTCGTCATCCTTAGTCTTAGCAAAATATGAATTCAAATCCCGGAGCCACGCGAATAGTTCATCCGCATCACTAGTAGCAGCGGAATACTTTTTGAATTCAATTTTGACATTGGCACCTGTTTTGATGCCACTACGTGGACGCCCTGCAGCTTGCTGCAACTGCGCCACCTGCGCTCGCAGAGAATCCAATTCTTGCAGCTCCGCAATTCGAGCCTCGGCAGCTGCAAGTTTTCTCTCATGAGCGAATTATCATGCTCTAACTCAAAAAGTTTTTCCTTGAGCTCTTCATCTTCCAAGTTAACATTGGCAGGGGAACCGGCCATCGAAACTTGTTGCTCTGATACCACTAAAACAGACACTTGACGTGGCACGCTATCTCACCACCCAACCACGAGCCCTCAGCTAAGACACAGCTGCCCAAGAACTCTCCCCCGAGCTACTATATAGCGTGCACACCCCCTTTGGTCCTTCTTTGGACCAAAGGCCCTCTTTGGACCATACGGCCCCTTTTGGACTAAAAGCCATCTTTGGACCATAAAACCCCTTTTGGACTAAAGGCCACGTCCTTGGCATATTGCAAATACTGCATCTACTTTTTCTTAGATTGAATCAGGTCTCATAAGAGGCACAATAATCTATTGTTGTGGATGCTGTTGAGCATGAACACTGCCAGAAGATTTGCTTCCTTGATGAAGTTCTTGCTCTAAAATTCATGTTTCCATAATTCTTAGACCAATCTTTTGTGGCCGATTCTGCAAAGCAGTTTTTTCTTGCAGTCTTCTTGATCTAGAGCTTGAATCAAAGGCATTGGCCGGACAATACAGCACCATAATCCTTCGGTATAGACAGTTTCATAAGGTTGTTTGCGTTCTTTTGCCTTGTGACTTCTAGTATTCTGCCTGATTATCCGTACCACAGGATAAGCCAAATCCGACGCCATAGCTAAAGCTCAGCTGGGCCTTTTCTTGCCCACCATATATCTAAGCTCCAGGCCAACCCAGGGGCGATTCAAACCATTTCTAGTTGCATAACCAAAACAAAACCATGGTCAGCCATCTCCAATTCGTAGGCGAAGCAGCTGTCGCAGTTGAAGCTGTTAGTTTGATCTAAATTCCAGGTGTAACTTTGTTGCCATTTTAGATTGCGGCGCAAAAACGCGAACAAAAATTTTAAACTATATTACATAAGAAGAATAAAGTGGGCCAAGATAGTTTTACCCCAAATTTGTAACCCTCGTCTATCCCCTACGGTGCATGTTATCGGGTGCTCCCATTTTGCCATATCTGGCTTCTATCAGGTGGAGCAGAAGTCCTCAGCCCTAGAGCATCGCAGTTCATCACAGCCGTCCGAAAATTGATCCCTCTCCGGGATACCTGGCACCCTGGGATCCCGAGATTATGGCACCCTGGGATCCGAGATTACATAGTGGGGGATCCCGAATCCCCCCAGGAACCCCATGACATAACCATAGATACACGATCCCTCTCCGCGATCCCACGATAGTCCTCTACTGAGCTTGTTATCAGCCCCCCTGTTATGCCGGACCTGGCATGTCAGGTCTGGCACTCAATACCTACCATCTATCTCACTGGTCAATCTCAGTCGTCAAGTGGAGTACCATGCTTCGAGATCGCCATCGGGCTCTTGACTGTTGGGATCCCCACATTTAAATTGGCAACTGGGAACGCCCGATGGGGGATACCACTCCCAGCTGGAGGATAAAATTCGCGATGACCCGTACCGTGAACATCACGTAACATGACCCCAGGGTTAGGGATCTACTTCCACGCTCTATGGGATCCCTCGGAGATGATCCTGAAGGTTGTTTTCTTGAGGGATTCACCCATATACAATATGGATATCCCATCTGTGTAACTAGGGTAGCAAGAAAACCCTTAATATACGGTCAAAAAAAATCTAGAAAAATACCCATTTCGAAAATGTACGGGCTTAAAATGTTGCTAAATGTGGTAAAAAACCATCCCTTTCCATATATGTGATGTGAATCATATTGTACCTATAGGATTATTTCTATAAGTTCTTTAGATGGTTAAATAATAGAGAAGAAATGACATTGCATAATGATGACATGGTTATATGATGATTCAAAGAAGAGAAGTTAGAATTGAAAAAAAAAAAGGAACTAGAACGTGAGAAGGGGGAAGTATAGAAAAGAAGAGCACTGAGTAATTGAGCAACAAAATCCAAAGAAGTGATCAGAGGTCAGAACTAAAACTCTTCTAAACTTCCCAGGGCATTTAAAATTAAAAGAAAACAAGTCTCATCACAGATCTGTGATAAATATCGCTGGTAATCCAAGCTTCTCTCTGTGGCAAAGCGTTCCATACTGATGCACAGATCGGCTCAAACCTGTGGTCGGCCAGGCAAATCTGGGCCACTCTCTTGCATGCAAACGCACTACCATATAAATATCAAAGCAAGATAGATCTTACAGACGATACAAGGTGACCCAATCGCCTGGCTTTGTCCGCTCCTACATGTATAAACCCCTATAAACAGAAGGGATCTGAACCTATTCTAAAAATCCAACAAACTTAGAATCAGAAAAGACAATACATTGGTTGGGTCTCTGGAACCTATGGTGAGCAATCCGGATCAGGTCTTCAAACTTCGATAGTCCTTCGGCATTCTAGATTCGTGTTGCAGCAATTTGGATTAGGTATTCAATGCAATTTTCGGATAGATTCTTTGGCAACTCAGATTCGTTGTTAGCCATAAATCTAGGTTTTTTTTTTCCGCATTCAATTATGCATTGTCTGTGTGTTGCCTACATCTACATTCTGCCTGCTACATTACCCTTGTTTTGCTAGATAATAGATAACAAGACTTATTTTTGTGTGCTAGATTTATTTTTGCTAGATATTAAATAACAAAACATATTTCGGCGTTAGATAATAAGTGATCAAACATATTTTCGTGATATTTTACACATTCACATGGATTTTTTTAACAATGGGTCTTATAAAATGAAATTTTGATATATGTTTGTAAGATTCATGCCAAGTTACCATTAGCATAGAAAATACTTTGGACCGCTTATGTACTAGCCTGGAATGCACCTTGGTCTGCCCACGGCTCTCCGAGGAGATTAAGCAGAAACTAAGGCCACGAGTGCTAATCATTCAACACTAGCGAGTGGGCACTAATGAAGCTCGCTAGTGAGGGCTTGACGTTGGTCACGTCAAGTTGCATCTAGTTGAAGGTTATCTCTTGGGCTAGAGACCAGTAACCCAGAGATGCTGCTTCATATTCTAAATAAGGTGCACCTTGGACTACCACAGTCATCGGATTCGTCGATCCTACGACCCAGATCGTATGTTGGGCCCCTTGGGCACCTCTCGTTTCGTTTATAGTCGCCTATGATTTTGAAAGGTGAAATACGATTTCGTCTAAGGTTTGAGGGAATATCGAACCTCTGTACGACTTTACCTAAGTTTTTTGAATATGAAATACGGGAGCTCGAACCTCTACTAAAATAATTCAATGTCCTAAGTAAGACTACTTTAACCAATATACCCAGTGAGCTAATTCGATTAATTTTTATCTTGAATCTATGTTTTTTTTATAACAACTTATTCGTTTGGGTATCACTTATTTGTTATTTTGCTACATATTCTAAACTAGGTGCATCCTGGACTACCACAGTCGTCGGATCTGCAAATCCTATGGCCCAGACTCTATTTGGAGCCTCTGGGTACCTCTCTTTCGCTTATGCTCATTTATGATTATGATTTTGAGATGTCAAATACGAGTTTGCCTAAGGTTCTGATGGTATATCGAGCCTC
Organism: Isoetes taiwanensis; assembly: GCA_021234155.1. NCBI lineage: Eukaryota > Viridiplantae > Streptophyta > Lycopodiopsida > Isoetales > Isoetaceae > Isoetes > Isoetes taiwanensis. The sequence continues at coordinate 1,784,164 of JAJEKV010000056.1, forward strand.
TATATGGCTTCGCTTAAGGTTTTAGAATATGAAATACGAGAGCTCGAACCTCTACCAAAATAGCTCAATGTCTTAATAAGACTACTTTAACCAATTTAACCAGTGGGCTAACGTGACTATTTTTTTTATCTTAAATCTATATTTTTTTTAATAATAATCCATTGAATTGTTTTAGGAAGTCGTATTTAATTAAAGTGGGACTCATTCCATTCCCACTTTTTTTCAGAACCCTGTTATTTTACAGAAAAAGGAGCACCCCGACCCGAAAACTGTCCTTAATTCGAATTTTTGTCTGTTAGTGTGCATCCAAGCTTTCTTCCAGTTTTCTCGGATAGCGAGTCGAGAACAAGAACAATGCAACTCAAACAAAGGAAATTCATTAAAGATTGAAACCAAAGTTCTAGTTGAAAAAGATTCTTAGTTGAACATTTTGGCTCTATTTTCTTAGGTGGGTAGACAAGAGATCACAAATTCCAACAAAAATTAAGCAAATTGTTTACTTAATCACCAAATTAATCAACTAGGTGGGTACTAGTTTTGAGATACCTTATATTTATAAATGGGCTCATTACAATATATATTACAGTGGGTGAAGAGACCATAGTGGTCGTATGGGCACAATGATTACACCCTCTTCACACATGAACCACCTAGTGCAAAGGGCGCGTGGAGCTCTCTCAAGTCCGCGAGCAACTTACATGACGATAGAAATTTGTATGAGAAGTTCCTTCATGGGTCACGTGCTTGTATGTCCAACCGATGTCACCACCCTCTTCTCAAGCACCTTTCTTCAATGAAGCGGGTCTTTTCATTGCTCTCAAACATGTACTATCCGGGTCGAGATAAGGGGCGCAAAAAGACAAAATCAAGTTAGTCGACCGATGCTACTGAGGGCAAAAAAATAAAATAAAAACAGTTCTTAGGGCCATTTTTGGAAAATACAGGGCTGAGAGCCTTTCGACTTCAGCGAAAGTCGAGAAAGGCAACTTCGAAGGAAAAACACAGTGGAAGGCCTTTTCGACTCAGCGAGTCGAGAAAGGCAACCAAAGTTTAAAAACGCAGGTTTTAGAGGAATTGAGAGGCCTTTTCGATTTCGCGAGTCGAGAAAGGCAACCAAAGCGAAAAACACGCCTTTTAGGGATCAGAAGGCCTTTCTCGACTTGCGAGTCGAGAAAGGCAGCTCAAAGCGAAAAACACAGGTTTTAGAGTCGAGAAGGCCTTTCGACTTCGAAGTCGAGAAAGGCTCAAAGCTTTAAAATGCGACTTTTAGGGATCGGGGAAGGCCTTTTCGACTCGCGAGTCGAGAAAGAAAAACTCAAAGCTTAAAAACGAGGTTTTAGGGGTCAGAAGGCCTTTCTCGACTCGCGAGTCGAGAAAGGCAGCTCAAAGCGAAAAACACAGGTTTTGGGGGTCAGAAGGCCTTTCTCGACTCGCGAGTCGAGAAAGGCAGCTTAAAGCGAAAAACGCAGGTTTGAGGGCCTTTCTCGCAGCTCAGGGTAAAAAAAGGCAATTTCAAGGGCAGAGATTATTTTTGCGGAGCATCATTTTATCTATCTATCCTTCTAATTTTCCACCATAGTTTATTATTCTATCACACCATAGTTTATTACATCAGTATTTAGCACACATTAGTATTTAACAATTGTTTTTATACTAGCACACATTAGTATTGGCAGATATTAGCATTTTTATACTAGCACAGCTTAATTAGCACACATTAGTACTTTATACTACCACAATTTCATAATACACGCATTAGCATACTAGCTCACGGTCCATACAAAGCAATATATAGTTATATAGTATAGTATAGCATACTAGCACATGGTCCATGGAAAGCAATATATAGTATAGCCATGCATCATTTCCTTTGAAATAAAGTGAACTAATTTAAAGTGTACTATAATCTTGTATAAGCCAACTTTTTGGGTTGTCCCTAGGGGGGCAAACCCTTGTTTATGTGGGTTTATGGCATATCCTAGGTATATGCTAGAATATACCTAGGATATTTCAATGACTGCTCCAAACCTACTATTCCCACTAAATTCTCGGTCACCTGCGTTCTGGACTTCCAACCGAGTAACTGGCAGGGCAGACCGAAGATTTTCCTTTCTAACAATATGCCTGAAGCTATGGATTCATGACGCAGACTAGGTGGTGCTGCATTTTTCTTGAAGAAAATCTGATTCATAGTTTTAGGCCAGTTTATAAAGGTCGGATCCATATCTACAGGGGAAATGTGGGCTCTGAACGAGGAACCCTCGAAAGTCTGAGAAGAGCGGGAAGGAACCCTTAAAATTGTCTCGGGCGATGGTAGCTTTGCTTCATTACGACATGAGAAAGGGTTGCTGGAAGCTTGGAGGATCAATGGAATGCACAAGAGCGATTTTCATGATGTTCAGTCCCTGCTTGATTACAATCAAATGAAGCTATGTTGGCAAGTTTGGTTCTAAATGTAAGTTAATAATTTATCGAATCAAACTATGAACTTCTTCTCCGCTTTCTTGACCGGTAGGATAAGGCATACATAAAGCAATGGAATTAAGTGTATCACCTAATAGTCAATATGGGAATCTAAGGTTGTTAATGACAATCACTTTGGGCCTAGATTCCTTTGAGTTGAATTGGCCTAGATGTTAGTGCCACCCAACTTTATCCCTCTGATGATGCAACACAACTTCCATCTGAAATCTATCCTGAGAACAAAGCTGCTGAAATGTTCCACTGTCCGGCCAGCACCTATGGCCAGGCGTGCAGGTGCATTAAATGGATAATGTTATTTCACTGCCATCATTCCTCCTCCTCTCGGTGCATGTTGGTGTCAGCTCTGGACTTACCTTGTTGATTCCACTGTCATTACTGTTTTTCTCTGATGACAAATGTTAAATTTGATAGAAGTAGTACAAACGATCCAGAAAGGTACAATGGTAATGTTGCTTTGAGATAGTTTGGTTGTTATTAATTTAGTCAACATTATATGAAGCTGTAAACTTTGGATTTTTGGTTAATTTATTTGAGTTGGAAATACTTGGTTTGTACCATTATGGCCTCAGCCGTGGGTTGGGCTGCTAAGAACTAGTTTGGAAGTGATCTTATCTGAAAGCCTTGATAATGATGTAATTTAATACTTACCGCGACTATAAGTGTGTTCTGTCCTGTTTCAGCATTTGAGGAACGTGCTCCAAATTCCAAGTTTTCATCGAAATTGTCTTTACCAGGTAGGCAGCCAAATCTCTTTATTGATTTTCATGGGTGTTTTCTGTTCTATTTTAAGTTAGCAGACAACGTATTCCATCATTCTAGATTGGTCTTTTTGCCAGCTTTCAAAGCGTGTTTTGTCGACATATTTCCTTTATTCTATGTAACAAGAGGCAGGTTTTGATCTTTGCATTAACATGCTTTTTAATATTCAGTTGATAAGAGTCCTGCTCCAGCATTTGCAACATACAAGAGGCAGGTTTTGATCTTGCTTTTTAATATTTAGTTGATAAGAGTCCTGATCCAGCATTTGCAACATAGGCCTTGCATGTCTCAGCATTCATTTTCATGTTTGTCCAATTGATTCTCTTTGTACAGCTGTAGATCTTGTCGCTTGGTAGTCTGGCATGCTCTTACAACTTTTAATTCCTTTTAATTATGATTCGCTATCATTTGTAAGGCTAGCAGTATCTGAAAGCAACTTTGAGCTCTTGTAGAGCTTCACTTATTGGACATGCTAAAAGTTACAGGTTATAGGCTGTCTACATGAACCATATTCATTATTATGGCCAAGAAGACAGTGGAAAATGCAAAGACAATCATTTGCCATGATGAAAAAGAAGCGATCATTGTTTGGTGGGTTAGCTGAGGGAAGCGACAGTGCACCAATCGTCTAATCAAATTGTTTCTTATTCGCATTCTTGCTGTACTTGGCAGCTGCAAAAGCCTCCAAATTATAGATCTTGCTTTCAAAGACCTTTCTGGCTCCTCCCTGGCAGCATAGCTAAGTTGAGGTTTTTTTCCTTTCAGGTCCAGTGCTCTTGTAGTTAGGAAGATGGAGTAAGGTTGTTTCTGTACTTTTGTCTACAAATAGCATCACAGGAACACTTATTCCTGGCCTGGGAAATTGAAAGTCTCTTATCAGTTTTGCACGTTGATGCCAAGATGTTGTCTGGATTCATCTTTTCTGGGCTCTGCGACGTGCAATCTGTGCTCCAGTTGGCTCTTAACAAGAACTTCTTCAGAGGTGACATTGGTGATATGTTTCAGAATTGCAAAAGTGGCTCAGTTGGATCTTACGTCTAATCAACTCACTGGACCGCTTCCTGGCTATCTTTTTTGACCTACCATTGGTAACCTTTGACATTAGTGGTAACAATTTTATTGCAAAGCAGCCGAGGAAATATGGAGTTTTCAAACTTTAATGGAGTTTTTTGCTTACAACAACTACTTTGGAGGTCAGTTTGACAACAAAACGCTAGAAGGCCCAATCTTACAGCACTCTCTCATAATCATTTTCATGGAAAATATTCCACCTGAAATTTGTAGCTGCACAAAGCTTACAACACTAAATCTCGGCTATAACAATCTTGCAGAGACAGGCCAGCTTGTATCTCTGGACTATCTTGTGTTGTCTCATAATCAACTATCAGGTTCCATTCCTAAAGAGGTTTGCAGAGACTTTTAGCAAATTGCAATCCCCGATTCAAGCTTTGTCCAAGCATCATGGTATTCTTGACCTAGTACGGAATCAACTAGCAGGAAGCATTTCTTTGAAAAATGGAACTGTTTGTGTTCATTGAATTACTACTTGTTGTGGTCGTTGAATTACTACACCATCTCTCTGGCACCATTCCCCCCTGGAATTGCATACTTAACCAACTTGACAGTGTTGGATATGTCAGGAAATCTGTTGAGTGGAGAGATACCCTGGGAGATAGGAGATGCTCACAACTTTTGGGGTCTCAACATGGCTCAGAACAAACTAGCTGGAAACATTCCTGCAGAACTTGGTAACCTGGGCCATTTGATGGAGCTTAACATTTAAGGCAACAAGTTGTCTAGTTCCATTCCTGTTACAATTGGAGATGACACATCGCAGATCACATGGATTGCTCCTTGCTTAGATGGCTAAGCATTGTATTTATGCATGACTTCATTGTTGCAGACAGTAAATTGGCAGGACATAGTTATTTTGTTTATAGTTATTTTGTCGTAGCATCACATGCTTCGACATTTTGCTTAACTGAACACCCTGCTCATTAGGAGTAGCAGCTGCTCTGCGTATAGATTGTATCCATCAACTCTCTATATGCTTACATTGGTGTAGATATGACATGCTTGCGCCACCAAATGTTTACACCCAGCAAAATTAAGACAAGCCAAGGTCAAAGATAGCCTTTAATATTCTGCATCAAAGTCACTTGCATCACCTTAATAAAATGTAAAATGTATGTAAATGTATTATTCTCTCGCCGGGTTAGACCCTCAGGTCCATAGGCGGCCATGTTACATACAAAGCTATATAAAAATATAGATACATCAAACAAGGCCATTGGCCTCGAAGTTATCTACCAACTCATTCAGCTCCAATAACTCCTTGCGCAGTTTCCACCAATCATCTAGATACCGTGCAAGAACTACAACATCTAAGTTTAGGAGATCATGTATACTAGATACCATAATTCCATGTTGGTCCCGCAAATAAGAGAACTCCACGCATTCTAAGAAAGCATGTTGTTCGTCTTCCACAAGAGCTCTTCTACAACAAGAACAGAGACGAAGTTGTCTCGGAATATCATGAAAGCGACCCACTTCAATTTCCAACTTATGGCTACTAAGTCTTGCTTCCGATATCAAATTTCTCTTTCTGGTGCTAAGGCTTGCATTTAAATACCCCTCGCTCAAAGATATACCAACATTGGATTGATCTCACGTTTGTAGAAGTCCATTTTCACTCCTGATTTTTCCCACAGTCTCTCGAGCATGTTATCATGTACTAAGCATCGAATTCCAGTTTCTGATTCTGGCATATCATGAATGTCAATCCCCCAATTGCTTGCCCACTCACAAACTTGCTGATACCATCCTGAATGCTCTTGTAACTGAGATTCTACTAGCGCTTGAGATGTTATTCTAGTATCATTTAATTTCCTCACTCTGCCCAGGTAAGAATAGTTATAGTATTCTGCATAATCCCCCCTTAATCTTCCCTTTGTGAAGGAAAGAAGCAACAAAATGGTGCCTGCGGACTTATATTTTTACTCTAACTAGGATTTGTGCTACTTTACCTGATGGACCAAATTAGATAACAGTCAATAAGATTGATCACATACTGCACAAAGAAACCATAAATCCCTTTGGTGTCGGGAAGTGTTAGTCCAGGATAGCCCCTAAAAGCTTAGAATGGATATGTCTTCTAGCTATGCCTCACAGACCAAGATTCTTTCACATGATCGCCCAGGTAGATTACAATACATGTGTGAAAACCGTATGTTGAATGGAAGTGCACAGAACTGTAACCATGCTTATTATCTATGCAGACAAAACCTATTTCTGAAGTACATTGGCCTTTTCCTGCAGGGGCTACCATAGGTTCACCAACTCCAAGGACAAAACTGTTGCTGCTACATATTTTGAACATGCGATCCTGGATGGGAGGTTGGGTGAATAATACCCAACCTCTTGAAAAGAGATCACAATTCATTCATTCTTCATCAGATATTGGTTATCCTTGAAATGGGTTAGGGTTTTTACCATCTTCAGAATGGCTGGAAAGATGAAACCAAGTGGGGAAGTTGCTGTGGTGATGGAAAAAATAGATTCTCTGCCAACTTAGCAAACTAGCTCAATTTTCTCGTAAGTGTATGCCCTTATCATAAAATGGCTCAATAGACTAAACTTTTCTGGAAGTTAACAAATTTGCGGGAAATTGCTATATTCCCAAAAATCAATTTAATTCTTTATCTTGTACTAATGGTGGACTCCGCTTTCTCACTCTACATTTGTTTTGTATCTTTTGGAAAAGTGAAGAGCATAAACATGCATTGGAAGAGGCAAGAGCATGCATTGAAAAGCTTGTTGCAGAGTATAATGATCTAAACTGCCATTTAGATGTATTTGAGCGAGAGACGGTACACATCTTTTATGCGACCCATCTATGTTTAGAACTGCATTGGGCATTATTATGCGTAATAGCTGTATCAAATTGTAACCTGCAAAATGGCACAAACTTAATGCTTAATTGGTTCATATGGCCCAGCTCACCTACAATACGCTGGAACTGCCTTGTTAACATATGCCATGTGCAGAAAGAAAGAGGGTAGCATTCATAGTTTGCATATAAGGCTTCGGCCTAAATTACAAAAGGTAGCTTTGATACAGTGAAGAGGATTTGCTAAATCTTGAGATGTCATATATGTTGGACAACCATGGAGATTTAGTTCTCACAATTGTCTTGCTCATGTTGGTATGGTTGCTTTTGGAACCATCTTGCACAACCACAACTTAAGACAAAAAAAAAATATTTAAAGAAGCATTGACATCATATATTGCAGAAAAATGAAGAGACATGAAATGGATACCATGTTGCATATGGTAGAACAATGATTTTGTTTGTTTGCAAGATCTAGATTGTTGTATAGGATTTGAGATGTATGAGCAAAGGTAACATAATAATTATCTTTGCTTTACAAGGGATATTGACAGATAAACAAGAAGGGCAGAATGTTAGCAATAGTCACATTGATAGGTTGAGACTATAAAGGGATATTGAAGGGGAAACAAGAGGGATTGAATGTTAATAATAGTCGCAATCGACTCTTAAAACGACTCTTGAAAAGATGTTGAATGTTTTGTAGGAATTTCATTTCTGGGAATTAGGCATCTATAAACCTGACATCCTAAGTACTTAGTGCTAACTATAATACATCAAATCCATTTGTTATAATTGGTGCATTAAACATTAATATGCATGCTCTACCTATTACATCCATACAAGTTCGAATTAATGCGTTTTCACATTTTAAAGAAAAATGGATGCCAATTTCAACCGAGCAATCTAACCTCAAAGCCTATATAAAGACCAACTCATACCATCGCAATCTTACACATTGCAACCTTAAACTTCTAGTTGAGATTAAGCAATGTTTTAGAATGTTTGGAAGTTAGGTAAATGTGGTTAACTGGTCAACTCTAGACATGCTGGACTCTGAGGCACTATCCATCATTAACTTAACACTATTTGGGCTTGCCCCTTACTCCATCAAGTGCATTCAAACTTTGGCCTATATAAAGACCAACTCTTATCATCGCAATCTTACACATTGCAACAATGTAAACCCCAACTTTTGCGACCCAAGAATTAACAATGTATACTAGCAATTGCTTTATTGCCTTTGCTTCGCACAAATGACGCTTATGTAATAATATTAGTTAAGTAGATGTGCTTAATTCATGCTAGCCTAATAACATTATCACATCGTTCATTTACTTTGCTTCATTTTATTTGTCATGTGCACTCCAAGTGTATTCGAACTATTCAAACCTAGCTGATAAAAACATTAAAAGATAACAACTATGCCAAATCCATTGTAAAGACATTGAGCTTGTGTCCGCTCCCCTTTGCACCATCCCATCGATGCGTAACTTGTAGTATATATGTTTACATAATGAAGTAATCCAATCATGCCAAAATATGACTTTGACCTATGATTTAAGCCACTTCACCCTCCGGCCATGGAGGGCAACCCTCCGTGCGCAGCACCTTGTTATCTTAGACATAAGAATTATATGCCTAGCACCTCTAAGGTCAACATAAGGTGTAAAATATGATTATACAAGCACACATATAAACACAACCATGCTATTAAAAAGGAAATTTGAAATTAAAAAGGAAGGGGGGGGGGAAGAAGAAATTTAGGACAATGTCCTAAAGGTTCAAACTATATCATTTGGTTGGCTGGCCACTATATCATCTGGCTGGCTGGCCGACTGGCTCCAGTCCCCACAGGGCCCCAAGTGATAGAATATGTAGAAGCACCTCCTGCCAATGTACATATAAAGTTAAACACCCTCATATTATATGAAGTTAAATACTTTCCCTTTTTTCTATAGTTTTTTTTTAATATATTATTGCATCTTGTAATACCCTTTTTTTTAACTTAGATTTTTTAATATATTATCATCTTATTAAATAAATATTCCATGGGCTAACAAAGATTCACTTATAAGGTCAAAATAATGTGGGAACCAGCACATATATTGCAACTTGAGAGAGATCTGGTAGACGTATGAAAAGACATATTACCTAGCCAGTTCGAAAATAATTTTTTTTAATGTATTATTTTTATTTATCACTGTACCCCGCCTTTTTTTTCCCGCCCATGCTTGAAATTTGAAATTTGGTACATTACCTTTTGGGCCTTTTCGTTTTGGGCATGGTTTTGGGCATGGCTGTATGCTTCTGCTCTAACACCTCACCTCCATCTCTGTAATTCTCCACATCCATCGCTGTAATCCGGATTCAAATCTTCCCTATGTTAGTGCAAATCCGAAGCTCTCTGCATCGATACAAATACACTTCTTGAATTTCAACTAGAGAGAAAATATATTACCAGGTAACACGAGACATAACAGGGGATCCAAGCTGAAGGGGATTTACAGAGCTTCTTCCAGCTCCGGCCACAAATGCTGCATGTGTTTCGCATTGCGCTAAAGATTAGGCACCATGCATGATTTGGCGAGTAAAAAAGATCGGAGTATATAAAATAGAAAAACCTACCGGAATTGAGCTGAATCTTGGAAGAAACAGAGCGTTTGGACAGGGGTAGCCAGTGTTGCAGGGGCGGTCATTGTGGCCATGCCTCTGCAGATCGAAAATTGAAATTAGCTTGATTTTGAAGGAAGATGTAGTATTACGGTGGAGCTTCTTACCTTCAAAGCTTCTTACCAAGACAAGCCGGTGGACATCCAAAGCTTTTTTTGGAGTCTTTCGGATCGGAAGGCTTAGCCCTGCCGCCGTGGTGAAGCGCCATCCCAGGGTAAAAGAAAGCTAGGGTGTCTTACATTTGGCCAAATGTAGAGTAAGAGATGTATCACATTTCAAATACATAACCGTTTTTTCAGTATGTACATAATAGCTATATTATGGAATCTTTTTTTTCGGAACTACTTGCCACGTCAATTAAAATGCAATCATGAAGCAGATTTCAATTCCCGCCGCTGTAACCACTCCAAGAAACGCCTGAACGTTAGGAGAATTTCCCACTTTCTGGCTAAAACTTTGCCCAGCTCCAGGATTTCCCTCCTTCTTGCCAGAATTCCTCCAGCTAACCCTAAACCACGCAAGAACCATGATGAACAACGAAGGAACAGAAATGGCGCAAGAAGATTGCAATATCGGGAATGTGACAAAGAAAATGAAGCGTAAGATTGATGAAATTTGTAAATTTATATATGATCGTGTTCAAGATTTACGCCCCCTGTGCAAAGGAGAGCTTTAGCGTTGAAAACTGCTCGGGATGAAAGGTCGCACTTCTTTTTGAACCCCGCCATTGGAAATCCAAATAAGCAATTCTCAAGGATACTATGCTAAAAAATATCCGTGAAGGTCTACGCGGCAGGAAGTGAAACAAGCAAATAGCAATGATAAATTAGCGCCTAAGCATTCCCTCGTTATCAATGATTGTTGGTGAGAATGGAAAACTCAGCAAAAAGGAGTAGCCTCTGCAAATTCTTCAAGTGCAAGCAAGAAACCTCACAAAAGCCGCAATTAATTAGAAAGCGGATGTCATTATCAGGTGCTAATATGTGGGCACTGGCAGGAAGGCAACCCAGGGCAGACATGCTTCCGGAATCAACCAAACACTTGGTAAATGAGTTTTGGTTAACCCACACAAAAACTTCTCCAAAGTACAGGGATGTCAGGAAGAAAAGGACACTTCCAATCCAGTTTTTGGACATGCCCTGTGTCAGTTTTAAGTCTTTTAATCCTCGTTTTTCCGCAAGCTTGATAGAAGCTAGCTTCAGGCATCCTGGATAAGTTTAGTAATCCTATTTGCATTCCATGTAAGGGATGTATCGATATACATTGAAGTACATCCAACTACAATAATTATATTTTTACACTTTGAGGTCTTGAATGAGCTATGTTTAACGAGGGAAAAGTACTTGGATGTACTTCCGTTACATCCAATGTGGCATAAGGCGTAAAATGTGTTGAAAGTCAGGCTGTGTTATTATAGTCTTGCTTTTTGTAGTTCCCAAGTACATTATAGTACATTTTAAGCTTTCCTGATCTCAAGATAGTTTTTAAAGATAGGGTGATACATAAAAGTATTTAAATGTACTTCCTTCCATAAGAAAAGTATGAAATACATACATCTGTAATCTGCTGATATCGCCTCGCGGACCTGGTTACATATTGAGTTTTTTATGTACATCCGAACTCTTTGGAGTACATTATTTATACATTTATACATATCATGTACAGTGGTATGTACGATGTTGTGGTATAGTAGTTGAATGTATATCAAATCATGATCCGAAAGTGCCATAGAACTAATGCAATGTCCGCAACATCTTTGAATTCGTAAGTAGTTCTAATTTATATCTTACTTATACATGCCGTTTTTTTTCCTTGCAGAGTGAATTGTATGAGATGTTCAAAGATGAACATCCTGAAGTGAAGATTAGCATCAGAAAGTTCGAGCTGCTTAAGCCTACGTGTGTGAGAAGGTTGAAAGAGAGGAACACATGCTGCTGCGTGAAGCATGAACAAGCTGATCTATACAGGAAAGCTTTTAGCGTCCTGAGGAGCAAATTTCATGCCAACTGTACATGTTCTTGTGGTGTTTGTGCAGCAGATGAGAACAATGGCGTCTGCCAAGCTCCTTCTAAAACATTTCAAAATGTTGGTGCTATGTGGAGAGCTACGGCCCGTGACAAGGAAGGCTAAGAGTGGGATAGTTTGACCGTGTGTCAAGGGAGAGTGCGAATCGCGGGTAATCGAAAATATTCAAATCGGCCCTAAGGAGAAAGAGTCTGAGAATCGAGAACATTGAATGGCAAGTTTACAAGGCACGTGAACGAACCTTCCAAAGTCGGCACTTCAAGGAGGTTGAAGCTTGTTACCGAAAAGCGGGACTCGTGTACATTGCTTGACAAGATGTTTCAGCACCTTACAAAGTTCACTATTCACAACTTTTCAGCAAGTTGGCAGAGCAAACAATTCAGGAAATCAGTGCAAAATTTGAGGGATGATTCTGTTTTGTCAGTAATGGACTTTGCAGAGAACTACACTTTGCAACCATTCGGGGAGGTTCGGTCCGAAGCATTGGAACAATGACCGATAACTATTCGGTGCATATAACCATGATGAAAGTCAATGGCGAGCTGAAAAAAACTATTCATTTGTATGTTTCCGATGTTATGAAGCATGATGCTTTCTTTGTTCAAAGCTGCACTCAAGAAGCACCATATTTGGATGATGCAAAAGGTTTTGGCCACATCAAATACCATGTCATGTGGTCCGATGGGTGTCTTCGCTTTCGGTTTAAGTGTTCTCGAGCCTTTTATTTGAATGTGGCCCAATATTATAACAGGTATAAAATTAGGATGCAAAGTGGAATTATTTTGGCTCGTGCCATGGAAAAGGAGAACATGATGGGCGGTCGCTTTGGAGAAAAGGTTCCTAGCGGGACGAGCAAAGGAAAGAGAATGGTGTTCGATTTTGGGTGCCAACTCGCTTGCACTTTTGGCCGAGACAAAAGAAGTGCAAAATGGACAGAGTCATATGGGAGGTGATGGCGTAAGACATTAACAGGACCCTCGCTCAGATTGTGAGACATTGCCTGGTACTCTAGCTATACATTGTGTGTCTGCTATTAATCCAGCTGACCCAACACTTGTCATGTATAGATCCCTGTCATGTTTTTGCAATGGTTGCTTGAATTTCAGATGGGGAGAATGTGAGAATCTCGAGCATTGTGGTGCGTGGAAGTCGCACAACCGGAGCCTAGTTCGCCCGTGTCGAATTTAACAAGAAGAGCTAGTTGGTTTTATGCGGTGATGAGCAAGAACTATCCGATGTACTCCAAATTGGAGACATATTTGCATCTTTTGCTGCCCTGTGGAATCAGGAAAATGTTCCATACTTGGCCCCTCCTATGCGTGAAGGAGATGCATATTCTTCAGGAAGATGTGATTGACGACTATGGAAATAGAATGCTTGCTGGTGACAGGGTTATAGCTGGTCATTACTATCAACTGCTACAAGGCACAAAGCACAAGTACAAGTTGTTGGATGACAAAATAGTATTGGTACCAGCTGAATCTGTAATTGGAGCAAAGTTCACGATGCAGCAGGTCAAGCATAAGTTGAAGGGGCACGCATAAAGATATATGATCACACGAGAGGTGCATGACATGCTTATATCAAGCCTACCTGAGATTGTTGAGTGCACATGACTAAGTTCTGTACAAAGGAACTTTCATATTTGCCATCATCTTCTGTTATGTTGAGAAAACTAGTCGATTGCTGTAAGTTTTTTTGTTATTTACTTATTTTTTAATCTGAAGTGCATTTTGATACTTCAATTTCAGTATCACAGAATATCTTCTGTGACCAAGCAAAATGTATATCAGAAAGTACAAAATGTTTATCAATTGTTGCATGAAGAAGTTAAACTAGTCTGTGTTATGTTGAGAAAACTAGTCGATTGCTGCAAGTTTTTTCTTATTTACTTATTTTTTAATCTGAAGTGCATTTTGATACTTAAATTTCAGTATCACACAATATCTTCTTTTTCCAAGCACAATGTATATCAGAAAGTACAAAATGTTCATCAATTGTTGCATGAAGAAGTTAAACTAGTCTGTGAACTTGTTCTGTTATAATGGATATCAATAGCTTTTCTTTTGATTCATGAAACAAAGCAGAAAGTGGAACATGTATGGAGACAAAAACTCTTGTATTACATATCACAAGATATACAACCTGGTCATATCAGATATGATGCCAATATATACAAGTCTGTTGTTCATGTTTTATATTAACATTAATTTACATTCAAAATCTGGTCACAGCCGATGTGAAGCCAGTACATACTATTCTGCTGTTTCAATATGTTACTTTTTCTTTGCGGCTTGTCCATAGCCCGGACATGCCATCTCTCGGCCCCTCGTGAGTCCCCTCTCAAAGCATTTGCCTCCAAACAATTTGTTGTTAGTACATCGGATGGATTGCGTAAAGGATTCTGCTTCACATACTGTTGCAGGTCTGGTGCTATCAACAAACCCTCTAGCCATGGTTTCAGAAGTGTCAAGAGACCTGTGTCTTCAACATCACTTTCCTGCCATGAAGGTGGGCATATGCAATTTTCGTTGGGATTGAAGAGCATCTTGTACTCGGAGTCGTCTACTATTAGTGTGTTGCTGTCATTCCTGTCTGGATACTTCTCGTATATAAACTCAATTGGCTTCGTGATACAAAGGTTTGTCTTCACTTGTCGCAATCCCGGGAAAGGCAGCTCCAAACAGTTGGCTTCCATCAAAGGTGAACCTTAAGTCCCTTATCTGCGTCATTGTGAAGATTTTATCCACTACTCTTGATAGGTTCCATGGAGCTATTGATGACCATATTCCTACTTCAAAGTGTTCAAATACAAATTCCAGGAATTCGTCTAGGTGGGGCCTTAAAAACAACACTTTCTTGCCTATTATGTCATAATTTCCAACTAGCTGATCATCTGATACCAAAGTCCTATGTATTTGTTTTGCCAAAACATTATTGATATCAAACACTATCAACCTTTTCGGTACACCTGATATGAAAGAACATGCAATTTATCAATAAAGTATGGTGGAGTTGAATAAAAAGAGATTTTATTCAAATTCAATGAAAAAATGTGTATTTTATAATCAAATAGTGTTTAGCATTGAATATCTAGCATTATAACAGGGGGTTTTTTTTCTGTTTTTGTACTGTTTTCTCTAAGGTTTTCATATGATTTGGTGGCCGTATTCATCAAAGTGTACTAAATAGTATTTCTAGAGTGCACCCTTTTGTTAGCCGTTGATTTTAGAGAAGGGGGCAAATCCTGTGGTGGATATCCTCCCATTATTTTTAGGCTTTTTTTAGGGTTTTCTTAGGGTTCAGGTTTTTTTTAGGGTTTTCTTAGGGTTCAACTTGTTAACTTGTTTAGAATTATCCGTTCTTCAAATTTCTCGCAGATCTTGTCCGATCCAAGCCCACTTGAAACATCGATTCTTGATTTCTTCATTTGCCTCGTATACCACTTGCATCCATTTCCTTTATATCCTCTAATCAAGCCTCTGGATCTGTTCATTTTTAGACTCTGGAGGGTTAGGCTTGGGAGCTGCCGGATCCACTTCGTCCTGCTCCGCCATAGCCGACCTTCGTGATCTCCTCTCCTTCTCATAAGCTCTCCTCTACATTTTCCTTAAATGATGCCCCTCCGCTTATAGCAAAGGAAACCCACTATCGAGGAGTTCAAAACCAAGGAAAACAAGGTGGAGGGATGCGTTTCACGTGATTTGGGTTCGGGCCCTGGTTGGACGGAGAAGAAGGTCGGCTATTTTTAGAGGCTGATTCTCGACTGCCTCTTGACTAAAGGACTTGCAGCCTTATTGATAGAGGGTTTATCTGGGTCGAATGCTGTAGATGTTTTGAGATTAGGTCCAGATTTTATTCAGATGCTAGGACTGAAACAAAGCCTTACACCGTCTAGAAGTAATGGGTTTTTTAATATGTTTAAATTGATATAAAAGACCTTGCAACTCTATATGGAGAGTCAAACCGGCAAAGGTCTCATCAAGAGAGTGTGGAGGGAAAGAAAGAATTTTCAAGGTGAGGCCGAAGTCCGAGGTAATTAGTGCATTGGCAACACCAAAAACAGAAATGGGAAGTGCAGCAGATGTTTCTGACCTTTCAAAACCGTCTTTGTCAAGGAGGGATAGGATATTAAGGAAGATGGAGGAAGAGTTGGAGCCAATAGTATTAGAAGTGGAGGATGTTTCACATCAACATGCTTGTGTATGATCTGCTGCAAGACGAGCTTCAGACTGGCCTTCATGCTTTGTCCATTATTGCAAGAACACCAGCAGAAATGGAGAGGGACAGACAGGGAGCAGTTTGAGGTAATTTGTGTCCCCCATATTTAGATTTCAATGCTTCTTTCAGTATATAGCAATCAAGATGGGTTAAGTCCGACTATCCTATTTTCAGTTTATCAAGTTACAGTTTCCTTCTGGCTGCCTTCTGATTTACTGCAGCAGTTGCAGAAGCTGCATACTTCTCGGCTTATCTTGTCCTTGAAATATATGCTTCTGTATTTTGATGCAATTCCCAGGTGGCTGCTTGCTGACCCATGCACTTTTAATGAAGCAGGGAATGGATGTGAGTTCTTATGGAACAGGGGCTCATGTAAAACTTCCAAGTCCTTCAATTCGAGAGCCAAATGTGTACTCTTTTGGCACTCCATATCGCTTGGCTCGATGACATCGCAGCAGATTTTCGAAGCTTTCTTTTGAGATTTTGGATGCATTGGTTGTTCGGGGCATTCTCTTAGATAGTTTGGAGATCCACATATGTAACCAAATATTAAAGGGAGGTGAAATGTCAGTATGGACTTTTGGAAAGCACTTTGGTACTGTGAGCAAAGATTTTAATAGATCGTTCCAACCATCGATATCAAATGATCCGTTAGTATTTGATCTCTCGGAGAGGTTTTTCGTTCTCTAGCCAATAGATCCGCTAAAGTTGCTAAGTTGAATGAGACAAGTTCGCACATAATCTCACCATCATGGTTTCAAATGGAAGTGTTGTTTATGGCTTTCCATTCACTGGACACCTCTGGTAGATTAAGTTTAGTGGAAAGGGTGGTGTCCCTGTTAGCATCTATGCTTCTGTATTTTGGGTATTTTGATGCAATTCCCAGGTGGCTGCTTGCTGATTTGGTTTAGACGAGTATGAGAACCCCTTATGCTAGTTTGTGTACAAGTTTTCATCTGCATTGTTTTTATGATTTTTATATTCTATAGGCCCTAAATTTTTTGTTCTTCACAGATCTCACAAACATATAACAATATATGACAATAAACAATGATTATATGACTTTCTTTTTTTGTTTAGATGCTACATATTCACTCAAGGGAGTTTGGACTGTGTATATGTTGTATTGTTGCTTGTTTGTTTATTTGGTTTTGGTTTTTTTTTGTTAGGGCCCGAAGGGCCAAAATTTTTTTTTAGTATAAGTACCAACACATAACTATCATTAACATTAATTATTAAAAACCATTGCATTCCACACTTAAAAATAAAATTCCCCCTTAAACCCCCTTTGGTTTGGGTGCATATTCACACGGGGGGTGACGTAGGGCAGCGAGAGCTGTTGGATAGGCATATTCATCCCTTATTCCTTAATCTACACCGTACGTAAAGTTCCTCGTTTGTGGGGTATGCAAGTACAAAATTTGCTATATTGTATAACAAGATTCGTAAAATACTATATGATTTCAAACGAAATACTATATGGTGTTGATTTTGTACGTGCAAAATACAATTATGAGGGCGACAATAGGGAGAGGCTGTTTCTCAGCCACATTTATTAGTACCAGGTGGTCTAATAGTTTCGGGTGCGATGTGAATGTGGTCTAACTCCTGAAGTAGTGCTCGGGTGAGAACATCACGACGATCAGATGCATACTTTGGCAAGAACCAGTTTCGGGTAATCTGCAAATGTGACAACAATACTTACATAATAAGTATTAAAAACCATTTGTTTGCAAGACAAAAGAAGTGAGACACTCACATTGGTAGTTTTACCACACACGATTGTGTCTACAAACTTCTGCATATAGGCTGCAACATAGAGGCCACATGAATCCCCATCTTTCTGCTGTGGACACTTATGAATCTTCACAACTGGTGAAGGATTTTGTCCATGCTTCAAAAAAGTGGGACACTCGACACAACCGCGTGCCATAGTGAGGATATGGAGCCTGCAAAAGACCAGATCTATTTTGTAGCAAATGAATGAAAGAAGCTGCTAACATGGTATCCAATCTACTCAATATTAATAAAAGGAGATGTGAAATACAAAATACCTCTTAAGTGCAAGCATGTCAACGCCAATGTCCCGGCAGAATTGAAGATCCGAATGTTGATGGTGTTCTTACTCTTAGTAAGTGCCATGTTGAAGATGGCCAAAGTGTGATGTTCAATAACTCTACATAGCATTGGAATCATGATCCATCCGCACTTCAGCCAATTTATCCCCAAGAAGAGCTACCTTTACAATATCTCTTCCTTCCCGGAGGTCGCCATAGATTTATCTTTTTCGCTTGCCTTGGCCCATGCCGCAAATTCCATGAAGTCGTCCGGTGGGAAGAACCGGACGCCGACCTTCTTATCATCCGGAACACGAGTCGCAGGTACCTATAACAAGTTGAAAAGGATAAAATTACTAACTTGACTTACACATACAAATGAACAAGTTCAAAGTCCAAGACTGGCATACATATCCACATGCCGGGTTGGAAAATTTCCCCACATCCATGTCCAAAGACATCTTGTTCAAATAAATAACACTCCATTTCGTGCAAAGATCCGGGAAAATCCTTGCCTTCTTGAGCTTCATCATTCGGTTCAAGAAGGCATCGTATGGCCTGTATTCGTAATCGCACCGGGTTCAATGACCAATACATTTACACAAATCATCTACATTCGCCTACTACTATCCATATTATTTTAAAGTTTTTAACTTGGATACTAGATGTAAAAAAAATGTAAGAAATGTAGATCAAGTTACTGTAGAGATCATTCTTCGCTTCCTCGACATCGCTTGTTTCTGAGTCAAGATCCATTTCCTTCCCTACTTTTTTGGTTTCCTCACTCGATTCTTATTAGGTCCGTAATCCTCGTCTTCAACCTCTCCCGATTTCTCATTGTCGAAATTCAGCCCTTTGCTATGTCAAGCAATATTTGACACAAACTTAAAAGTATCCCGCTCTACATCTTGATGCTCGGAAGATTCCTCTTCATTAGGACCGTAAACATAGGATGTCATGGATTTCTCACTTTGTACACTAAAATAAAATGCTTTCTTACCGTTTCTACCGCTTCAATTGTCTTCTTTCTCGTGGCTTTTTAGGCGTGGAGTTCTTCTTTTGAGTCACATTTTTCTCGCTGCCGCTTTTACTTTTTGAAGATGTGGCCTTAGCTCGCTCCCTCAATCTCGAGTTCCTCGTCATAACTGAATGACACCATGCACTGAAGTGCCAGCCTCCTCAACCTGTATCACCGCTAGAATAGTGATTTTGCTTTTTCTTCAATCAACGCTTTCTTTCCCTCGGCTACATCTTGCACCTCAATTTTCTTTGGAACCTCCAAAACTGCGGAAAACCGAACCAAGAATAAGAAATTGCTTCCTCCTCGACACAATGCAAATTGAATTTGAAAACAAGCGCACTCGACGGGTGGTGTAATTTCTCGCCAGTGTTTTTTTTGGCACTTTGAAGCTCGAAAATAAATCACATAACGGGCCGATATCGGGCCTCAAACTAATCGGGCCTCTAACCGTTTCGCATACATATCAATAGTCAGACATATTACTATAATCGATCTACATTGAAGTACTTTGAGTACATACACATGTAAACAAACTATTTATCTAGATGGAATGTACATGTAATGTACATCAATGTGCTCCAATGTATGCACATGTACACATCGACATTACATAAAATACCTCTAAATGTTCTCGCCACAAAACTCAAGACACAACTCCTAATTTTATGTATTTAAGTTCTACATTTAGGACCCTACACCGTGAATGTACAACATGTATGTAAGAAACACATATATGTATGACATGCAAGCCAAGGAACTATAAGTATAAAATAACCAAGACACTCCTACATGTCAGTAGCAAAACCTTAAGTGCAAAGAATCTACATGTAAATGGATTCTACATGTAAATGGATTCTACATTGCAGTAATCCTGGGTGCAGCAAATTGAACATAAATCATGAAATACTGCTTACCTCCAGTGTACACACCCAAGGTCTTTGAAATGTTATCGTCCCATTTGCATGCTCTTAAAGGGGATAGTCCGGCCCAGTAAATAGAATATGAGAAACAAAAGATATGAAATGAATGCTCGCGATGGAGCAACTAGGATAGGTTCATTATTAGCAAAGCCATTATCGCGAAAAACACACATCCATGCACGATATGAATTTTTCTTCATTTTGGAGAGATCACTAAGCTTGTTTTGGGCTGAAGGAGAATCGCTGCAGAATGCATCATGTACTTATGCATATCATCAAGCCGTCTGCAGCACTCAAACTGAACTTTGTGAGCCTCCTCAAGTTCTGCAATCCTCTTTTCACATAACTCCTTCTCTCGAATGGCTTTCTCCAATGGCTCCTGAATTCTCTTCAGCATTTCTTCCTTCCTGGTTCTATCCCTCATCAAAAGGTCAACCTCCTGCTGCACAGTCTTGATGTCTCTCTTATTCTGCTTAGCGTCGTCGAGAACACTATTGATGTCTTCTTGTATCTGTGCTAGGTCCTCTTCATGTGCATCCTTTCTTCCTGAAATCTTATTTATATTGTCACGTAATTCTGTCTGCTGGATTTTCAGTTCTTCAACCTTGGATGTGCTGCTAATTAACTCTCCATGACACTGCTGCAACAGAGTTTCTGCAAATTCAAGCTCTTCCTTAGGGTAAAATCCTTGCTGAAATTTAGGAACCTTGGATGTGGATTTAGAGGTCCCAATTTCTTCTGTAATAGCAGATTCTTTTGCCCCTCCCTTTGCCAAATCTTTGGCCAAAACTTTAAAAGTATCCCAATCTACTTTTTTACCTGTCAATTGAAGGGCAAATGCACGAGCAAAGTACTCAGGTACATGGCGATTTGTGACCTCCCGCTTACCAAAAACAATTTCATAATGTTTGTAGAAGTTCTCGGCCCACTCTGGCTTCACGCTAGATTCTTTGAACCCCTCAGATGTCTTTTGGGCCCCCATCGCCGTCCATTATCTGTTGTAAATCTGGAAAAATCTCATCTGCATTGACACATCTTACATGCTTTGCTTCCACAACAGCGGGTTCTTCACAAATAAGTCTTCTTTTTGGCCCTGGTTCCTCAGAAGTTTGAACCTTCCTCTTGTTTTTTTCGGCTTTCTTGCTAGAATCGGCTATTTTCAAATTTTTGTTTAATCTGGGTGACTTCCGGGAGGCAAAGGCGTCCATTGCTTGGATTTGGGCAAGGATTTCGAGGAAGAAGAATAGTTACAGTCGAATTACTTCGTTGATCACTCACAAACACAAAAAATTGGAACGGCGGCAAATTTTTTTCCTAAACAGGAAACACTTCGCAATCTCCCTCCGAAAAATTGCAATGAAGGTCCGTTCTGGTTGCCACTGCCACTCATAATTTTGAATTGCTGACGTGGCTACTCATAATCATTACATATCCCAACTAACTAAAATTCAAAAAAATAACTAAAACGGTGCCTACATGCCCTACATTATACATAATGTAAGGGCATGTTTTTAGACACCCTAGCTTTCTTTTACCCCCCAGCGTCATCAAAGAAGCATAAAGGAGCACCCAATGTTTTGGGCTTCAAGCCCTTGGTGTGCAAAACGATGCAGGAGCAAGATGCCGGATTTCCAAGATGCTTACAGGGATGATGGATTTGCCTTAAAAAAAAGGGTAAAATCCTAGCTTGCAGCCGGATATGGAGGGCTAAGCCGCCCAATGCCGGATCAGCAGGGCCAGGACTGCACAAGAAAGCAATCATAGAAGATTTTTGAAGAAAGCAGAGCCGAAGCTGACGGATGATCAGAGCCGAAGTTGGGAGATTTTTTTTTTCTACGGTTCCTTCCTAGCGGAGCTGCGGCGATGTTTCTTGGCGGCTATGGTGCGGCTATGGCGCTCAGAAATGGTGCTTGTAGCCCTTTTTGGAACCATTTTTTCCTATGGCAGTAAGAATCGGCGGAGCAAGGTCTTTTTGGAACCATTTTTTCCTTTTTGAAGGTATTTGCATCGCCATTCCCTGATAACTACATTTGTTTGAAAACTTAGGCAGCTCAACTGCGGGAGAATTTTGCAGCATACAAAGTTAGGGCACATGCTTTGCTGCAGAGAAAGGATGCCGAGATTTTGGCTGCTAAGGATGCTGGTCTGGCTGCTGCTCAAGACTTAGCATTGAAGGTATGGTATAAATCCTGTTGCTGAAGCAATATTGTGTGGACATTAAAATTGCACATTAATATTCCAGGAAGCACAGAGACAAGCTCAAAGTGCAACGATTCTTGCAGGGTTGAAATCTGCAGAGATGATGGAGCAGAAGAGCAGAAAAAAGCCCTTCAGAGTCCTTTTGTCCGTCTTCTTCCGGCATACTCTGGCACTGGCCTTTCGTTTTACTCCTGATAGTCCGGCACTGCCCTTCTTCCTTCTACTCCAGCATACAAGCTTCAGAACCGTCTAATTTTTGTGTGCTCTTACTATGTTTTTTCTTCTTGCTTCTTATCTATGCAAAGCGATGCAAAAGAAACAGGGCAGAGGTATTAATGTGGAGCATAAGAGCAGTCTACCCATTATAGCTTTGGAGGTGCCGCATACCTCACGGGCTTCTGATATGAATGTGATGCAGACCTCATGCAGAAGAATGAATTTGCCCACAAGCTAAGGAATGAGGCAGCGGATGCAGGACACTGCTGTTGTTGTAGACCAAAATATGGGATGCACGACACTGCTATTGTTGTAGACCAAAATATGACACTGGGTATGCTGCTGCTGTAGACCAAATATGACACTGGAAACCGCTTGAATAAGGCACTTGCATCATCAGTTGACGGATTTGCCGGATTTCCAAGATGCCCACAGGGGGATGACGGATTTTCGGCTCTAGAGCTCCACCTAAACGGGTCAAAGATTTATTCTAGGTCATGGGATAGGATAATGAAGATTTTGGGAGCACAGAAGGGATGAATCCTCAATCCTGCCCATTCTCGCCTCGTGAGGCGAGAAAAAACTCACCATTCTAATTAATTATTTAATTAATTATTTATTTATTGTTTAATTAAATTATTAATTAATTATATTATTTAAGTTATCTACTTAATCTTTTTAGTTTTTCGAATGGTTGTTTAGCCATGGAACCCCCTCCGTCCTCCCCTTTTGCCCCATTGCTCTCCCCCTTTGCCTCTCCTCCTCTTCCCCATGCCCTGCCCCTCTCCTTTGCCCTTCCCCCTCCTCCCCTTCCCCAAGAGACCCTGCTCCTCCCCCTCCCCTTTGCCCTTCCCCTTCCTCCCCTTCCCCTCCCCTCCCCATTTGCTCGGCCCCTCCTCTTTGCCCTTTTGCCCTCCTCGTGCTCCTTTGCCTTTCCCCTCCCTCCCTCCTGTCTCCCCTTCCGTCCTACTCTTCTTTCTCCACCACCCCCCTTCATTTTCTCGGATTGTCGTGTGTAAATGTTATTCTTATTTTATCAAGGAAAAATCTAATAATGATTCAATGGCAACTTACTTCTTTCTTGCATGAGTCCCATTTTCAGTCCGAGTCCCAAAATTCGAGATTTGTCCCACTTTAATTAAATACGACTTTAGGGATATGGTCTATGGTTTCGGGAATTATATCCATATCAGGAACCTCCTGTTATTTTGCTACATATGATTTTGAGATTTTGGGACGATACATAGGTTCTGCACTCGTGGATCCTGAGGTATTTGTATAGCGTATTTAAGTATCAAGCAGTGTCGGGTAAAGGATCGTCACAAAATTGGTATCAGAGCCAATTACGGTTTGATGTTATTTCGATAAACCTAGAGAGTTCATTGAGTACGAAAATTTTTATGTATTCTCCAGATGGAACTACCTCCTAGGGAACATATATCTAGTCCTTATCATGCTGCTAGTAATGCCAATCGAGAGGAGAGTAGTTTTCACGCAATGAGGAAAACTTTAGAATCATCTATGTTGCAAACTTTCTTAAGCTTCCAAATAAGCATAGAGAACCAAGTTACTGATCTAAATCGAGCTAGCGCAGAGCAAATGCAAAACCTACAAATGCAAATTGAGACACTATGGCGAGGACAAAGACAGGTTAGAGATCATAAATTTGCAAACTATGTAAGGGGAAAATTTTCTTAATCTTGATTGAATAAACAGGGTGATGTTGGAGCCCGGGGGATGCACTTATACATAGAGGGGGTATGGCATCTGCATTCGGAGGGTAGCAAAAACCCCCCTCCGGGTGTTGGAGGTCCACAAATATTTGTGGACCTCCGGGTGTTGGAGGTCCACAAATATTGAGAACAGATAGTGGGAGAAGCCACCAACGAGAATCTTCGATGTCTCTAAACTCGCACTCTAGGCGAAGGAAAAGGAATAAAGAAGATGATACAACATCATCTATGCCTATGAGTCAAGGGAAGGAAAGTTCTGAGGTACAAAAGAAATCATCTGCTTTAAAGGAGATTGCCAAGAAATACAAGTTGAAACTATTTGATGGTTTCGATAAGGACAGAGTTAAGACAGAAGCTTGGATTCAGAAGGCTGAAAATTATTTTGTCGTAAGGCAAGTTCTTAAAGAAGAAAAGGTGGGAGAAGTGGCAATGAGTTTGACTGGGACTGCTTTAATGTCGTGGAATCGTCATAAGACAACACATAAGGTGACTGATGAGGAAGTAGCTTGGGAGACTTTCAAGGAACTCTTCGTTTCAAAATATTGCCCAATGCCCACCTTCCTTTCATATCATACAGATGAATAAATTCATGGAGTGTAAACAGAAAGTGCAATCATTGGATAACTATATACAAGAATTCTCCTCTTTAGAACGACATTGTCCAAAGTTAGATTCAAAGGCAAAGAATTATTTCTATTAAGCAGCATCGGTCTTTAAACTAAGCATTATAAATAATAATTAGTCTTTAGCTGCAGGAATTAGCTATTCGCTTCGTGCAAGGACTAGATATGGAGTTTAAAAATTAGTTGGATGTGATCAACTCACCTTGGAAGAAGCGGAGCACAAGGCTCGATACTTCGACAGTATCCTTAAGGAGGAGGAGAATGCCAATCGTAGAGAGCCACAAAGAGGAAATTTTCAAAAGACTTATAGAGATGAATCAAACTCTCAGGTTCATCAAACTTTTCATACTACCCCTAAGTTACCTTTGAATGCAATGTCACAGATGGACGAAGAAAAGAATAATGATAAATGCATGAAGGAAAATTTATGTTCTTACTGTAAGCAAAAGGGGCATAGAGCATGTTTTTGTCCTAAGAAGAATAACTCAAATGCTAAGGTTCAAGGATCTCAAAATGTAGGGGCAATGAGAGCTCATCAAGCAAGTCTCATGGATTTAGAGGAAGATATGCGAGTTTGTGCAGCAATCGATCAAGGGACAACACAACTGCAGGAACATGTAGTGCAGGTTGAAGGTAAAATCAATGAAGTTCCTTTTAGTATTTTGATTGATACGGGAGCCGCTCACAATTTTATTTCACCAAGTTGTTTGGGTCGAATACTAATCAACAAGCCTTAAGAATAGTGAAAATGTTTGATGGTGAGCGAAAAGCTACTAGCGAGTATGTGCATGCATTAAAATTGGAAGTGCAAGAAATGCCTACAATTGCAAATTTCCATGTGCTTCAGCTAGGCTCATATGATATGATTATAGGAATGGAATGGCTTATGAGGTGCATGCTATAGTAGATTGTCATGAAAGAGTTGTGAGAGTAAAATCTAAGGAACATCAAGAGCTATATATACTGGAAGGATTGAATAAGCAGTATTTTACTCCTAAGCGCATTAGTGGCAACCAAATCAAGAGGTCAATTAGGAAGCATAAAATGTTGGAGTTGCTTGTACTCAAAGGGTCAGGAGAAATTAATCAAATATACATGAATGATGTGTCAGGACATCCTCGGGGAGTTCAAGGAAGTATTTCCGGAAGAATTGACGGAGTTACCTCCTCGAAGATATATTGATCATGCAATTGATTTGGTTCCAGGAGCTTCTCCTCCATCAAAAGCTCCATATAGATTTGTTTTGTAGTTAGTGGAATTAAAAAAACAGTTAAAATAACTTTTAGATCAAGGAGGACATATACAACCTAGTATTTCACCTTTTGGTGCTCCAGTATTATTTGTTAAGAAAAAAGATGGTTCTATGCGTATGTGTGTTGATTATAGGCAACTAAATGATATCACAATTAAAAATAAATATCAATTGCCTAGAATAGATGACTTGTTTGATCAATTTCGAGCTACATTGTTTTCAAAGATAGTCTTAGATCTGGATATCACCAGATAAGAATCAAAGAGAGTGACATACCCAAAACAACTTTTCCTACAAGATGTAGGCATTTTGAATTTGTGTTTATGCCTTTTGGTTTAAGAAATGCACCAGTAACTTTTCAGTGTCTAATAAACGATCTTTTTCGTGAATACCTTGACAAGTTTGTCCTCGTGTTCTTTGACGATATACTTATTTATTCAAAGAATTTGGAAGAGCATAGAGAACATCTGAGAATTGTTTTGAGTATTTTGAAAAGAGAAAAATTGTATGCTAAGAAAGCCAAGTGTTCATTTTGTAGCACCGAAATGGATTATTTAGGTCATACTGTTTCAGCAGAAGAAATTAAACCTGATTCCAAAAAGGTTGAGGCGGTGAGAGAATGGCCAGTTCATAAAAACCCAAAATAAGTGCATTCATTCTTAGGACTTGCAGGGTTCTATAAGAAATTTATCAAAAGTTTTTCTACAATAGCAAGTCCTTTGACAACACTTACAAAATCAAATATATATTTTCAATGGGGAGAACAATTTGAGAGAGCTTTCAAAATTTTTAAGGAAAATTTGATAAATGCTCATGTTTTAAAAGTGGCAGATCCAAGTAAGATGTATCAGGTTTATGACGGATGCTAGTGGGGAAGGAACAAGAGCTGTGTTGATGCAAGAGAAGTATGTATGTGCATATATTTCTCATAAACTGAATGATGCAGAACAAAATTATCCCACTCATGATAAGGAATTGTTGGCAATTGTATATGCACTTAGAGCTTGGAGATATTATCTTTTAGGGAATCATTTTGAAGTGCATATTGACCATGCTGGTCTTATGTACTTTATAAAACAACCTAATTTGAATTGAAGACAACGTAGGTGGATGGAATTTCTTCAAGTATATGACTTTCAGATCAAGTATAAAGTGGGTAGTACAAATGTTGTTGTAGATGCTTTGTCTAGACTTCCATATGGACTATAAATTTGAGTCATTTATAGCACCATTGCATTTGCAAAGTGCACGGTCATGAGGGGCATATATAATTGCTATTGTTGAGAGATTTGAGCTTTGGGTATGTTTATATTAGTGGTATACGAAAAAGCATGTCGCGACATCTAGTGCTAGCGAGGTGATTTTTGCTCTTCATTGGTTTTTTTCATGCCCGTCACCTATTTTCTCAAGGCCCGTCGCAGTTGTTGATCACCCGCCAATTTCCTTCCCAGCACCCCGAACGGTTGATCAGCAAGCCATCTCATCAATCCGGAATCCACAAGCCATCTCATCAATCCATCTCATCAACTATGGATTTGCTGCTACATTATCATGCTTTCAATTTTGAGTAAGTGCAAAGATTGGGGGGCAATTGACAAAGAATGGCGGGCTACCACAGTGTATATTGTTTCAGGATGGAGGTGCTTTCTTTTGATGAATTTGCCATGAATTGGGAGGAAAGATTTCTCCAATCTGCTTCAAAGCACAATGTCGCTTTTGATGCTAAAACTCTGATAAGCAGTATCCACAATTTGGGACAACAATCCGAGGAATTTGTATGCTTATGCTCTCGCTTGGCAGATAAGTTTCTCCATTCCTCTGAAAATTGCCCTGTCGTGGAGGCAGCAGAGTATTCTATTCTTCCTGTTGGGGAAAGAACTGCAAATATTGAGGGGGAATTTATCTTCAATACTAACAATGGTAATAACTTGTCCAGCAGATAATTGAAATCTTTTTGTTGGTGAAAGAACTGAAAATTGTGAACAAGAATTCCAATTAAACACTCAGTTTGATGTTTGTGATGCTACCACTGAAGCAGAGCCATCAAAGACATCCAATCTTGAAGAGATGATAGTTTTTAGGTAGTTTGTGATCTACCTACAAATTTTGGTAAGTGCTTGAAAACTGTTTTTCCATGTTAAACAGTCTCGAAATACTAGTTTGCTAATTGTTTTAAAGGTGGTGTTGAGGTCCAATATCAACATGGGTTTGAAGATCAGGAATCACTCTATAGAAAATTGCATGCAATGAAAAGGAGAGAACAAAGAGTAAAGAAAAGAGCAAGAGAAGCAGACATAAAGAAAGATGACTCTAACAATGGACTAAGCAAGAGAAGAAAACAACAAATTTCAAAAAAAAATGCCGTCTATAATAATAAGGTATGTGGTTAGAGCTCGGACCTCAGCAATGGTTTATGCTGTTGCCCCAGAAAATATCTGAATGTTTGAATTTGAGCATAAACTATGTAATAACAGCAGTACATAGAAGAGTAGCGGCAAAAATTGGTGAAGGTCCCTGGTCGATGTTTAAGAGACAAACCAAGTCTGACAAACTTACTCATCAACAACAAAAGCTTGTATTTGAGTTCTGGATCAATAATTCAAGAGTGTCTCCATGCAAGAAGCATGTGATTAAAATTAGGATTGCCAAAGGCAATAAAATATTGCATCCTCTACATTATTTGGAAGAGATTGAGGTTGATTTATCTAATTTTCCTTGCTTATTCTTTTTAATTTACCATACTTAAAATGCTTCTGGTTTTAATGCAGGTTTCATTTTATGAAAGATTTCGAAGAGAGTTTCTAAAATTTGAAGTCTCTTTCTCAGCTTTTCATGCATTGAAACCTAGCTTTGTAAGGAAAGTGAAGGACAGGGAGACATGCTGTTGTGTTTATCACGTGAGGTTAGATTGTGTTAGAAAGCAATTAACAAGATGAGGTTGGACACAAAGATTCATGGAACAGAATGTAATTGTACATGTGTTGTATGTAGTCCTGGCCTTAAATGTGAAGCCAATTTGATGACATATAATTCATCAAGTGATATGTGGAGGTCATTAATTTGTGTCAAAGACATATCAGATGAGTGGTATCAATATAATTGCATGCTAGTGAAATGCAATTCTTGTGGTCCTTCCAAATTAGAGTTGAATAGAGGTGCTTCTCATACAGTTGATTGGACGACATTTGGAGAGTAAACCCTTGCTTTATTATCTGCTTTAGTCTGCTGTTGTATTTCAGATTCTGTCACACTCATTACTAAATGAGTTTTATT
Source organism: Isoetes taiwanensis (assembly GCA_021234155.1). Classification (NCBI taxonomy): domain Eukaryota; kingdom Viridiplantae; phylum Streptophyta; class Lycopodiopsida; order Isoetales; family Isoetaceae; genus Isoetes; species Isoetes taiwanensis. The sequence goes on from JAJEKV010000056.1 coordinate 1,813,509, forward strand.
GAAAATTACAGGTGTTTAGACCATCTACTGAACCTGATGGAACTGGAGGTTTGAAACTAGTACCAAAACCAATAGTTAAGCTCGTGTACAAGACAAGTACTACTGCTGATATCGCGGAGTGTAAAGAATATTTTGACAGATTTTATTCCTCACAATTATTAAGCCAGATGGCAGGCTAAACAGTTTAGGGACTGCTTAGCCACTTTTCCAAAAGATACAGTTGTATCAGTAATAGACTTTGCTGAGAATTACACATTCAAAATGCATTGGAGATCCAAAGTTTGCATTGGAGGAATGATCAATGCACAATACTGGTGCACATCACATACAGACATGCAACTGCTGCAGAGGTTCAAGAGAATTGTCTAAGTAAGTGTGAGAGGAACATAATCAAAGAACATGTCTATGTTTCAGATGACAGAGAACATGATACTCTTTTTGTTCAACATTGCCTTAATAAGCATGCTCAGTTTCTATACAAGAAAGGTGTGGAGTACACCAACCATGTGATGTGGTCGGATGGTTGCTCACATCAATTTAAGGATGCAAGGATTTTTTAAGAGCTCTGGTATTCCATTTAACTGGAATTACTTTGCCTCTTACCATGGAAAAGGTATGCCAGCACTGCAGATCTACTTAAATTGTAAGTCTTCAAAGTAACCTTCTCTTTTTTGTTTGTAGATGAACATGATGGGGCAGGGGCAGTGATTAAAAGAGCACTTACACATGAAATATTGAAGAGGAATTCTAGACCTTTAAGAAATGCACATGATGTTATAATTTCAAGAAAAGCAACAAAAATGGAAAAAGAAAAAAGAAAAAACAACAGAAAAACATCAGGCAAGTAAAAGATTGTAGGAAATTCAAGCAAACAGGTTGCAAGCAAGGTCATTGCAAGACAAGCAACAACAGCAAAAACCAGGAAAGAGGTGTTGCAAAGTCGAGTAAAGCTGATGCAAACAAAACAACTTCGACAAGTAGGAAGAACACTCGAAAAGGAAAAATTTGACAAACTAGCATTCAGCACAATTGTAGCAGTGATGTGTACAAAAATTACTTTCATTAAATTCAAATCAATATATACATTCTTTAAAACCATTGCATTTGGACTCGTATTGTTTTTGGACAAAAAAGGAATAAATTATAACCATCAAATATTAGGAATAAACCATTGAACTTTCCTTCAATTACAAAAAGGTCCCCAAGTGTGGATTATGTTACAAAATGCTTTATGCAGATAATTATATCATAAAAAGTCAGGTAAGTATGTCATCAGCAGTCTTTCAACACTGTAGGAGAGCTCATTCATCAATCTTGGCTGCAACTGCCTGATACTTCTTCATTTCAGCAGCCCAATCAGCTTGGTCAAGTGTTATGTCAGTGTTATATCCTTATTAACACCTTTTCCATCATCTGTGGAAACAACCTCAGCTGCAAATGAAAAATAACTCAAATTGAGGGAAAGAAGTATAAAAAGGAAAAGAATATAGCGTTACAAAGTTTTTTATCCTTTTTTTAGGTCTAACTTTCTTCATTTCATTGTTAAGTTTGGGGATCAAATCCTGCTGACCCATTGCTATCACTACAAAAAAAAGGGGGGAGGGGGGGGGGGAAGTTAAAAACAATACAATATTTAAGTTAAATAGAACAAGACATGAAGTTTACATCACTTATCCAGCACCTACTAGCCACCATGCTTACATTTGGTGCAACATTCTTTTTTGTTTTTGAACAGGAGGCATAGTGAATCATCTTCATGGACTAAGCTTATACACATCAATAAGATCAACTGTTGAAACACAACAAAAAAAATACATCAGCAGGTATTCGAATCAAAGAAAAAAAAAACTTCAATTCAATTCTAAGTTATCTGCACCTCCATCAACTCTTCTCAGCCTTTTGGTAACACTTCTAGTACCTATGGTCCTTTTCCTGGTCTTCCTAATAGGAACAAATTCTTGATCAGATTTTACCTCGCTGCTGCTACCAGCACTTTCCTCAAGTTTCTTGTTTTTCTTCATGATCTGTTTCTTGGGAGTGATATCTTCATCGACATCTTCTTCAACTTCCTCATCACCATCTTCCTCTTCACATTAGCATCTTCTTCACTCTCGACTGCTGCTGCATCAGCTTTGTATCCCAGTTCTTTTAAATGTGCTTGTGGCACTACTGTACCACAATCTGGAACTATGCATGCCAGAGTTTCCAGCACTATACTAAAGCAATATACATGATACTTGTGCTGGCAAAGCACTATATTAAAGCAGTTAGAGGAATATTACACTCTCCCATGGTTAGTCTAACATGCCTTTTGGACTTCACATGCTGCTGTATGAGCTGCACATTCTTGCAACATTTGTGCCAGCATTCCATTTTATCTTCATATCTTACAATATCCATTTCAACTTTTCAATTTCCTTCTAAAGGGCAAAATGCTGGGTTCTGTCGACCTTGGCAAGTGACTTCTCCAGCATCGCTTTCAGCAATTTTTCTTCCCTTTTAAGGGTTTCGACACATGCCTTTATGTTCTCATCTGGTTCTAAATCTGCTTCCATTACTGTCCACGATTGTTTTTTATCTTAAATAGCTTCAAGTAAGACAGAACAATTCCTGTCAACACCTTGTACAACACCTTCTAGCCTAAAAAAATCTTCTTGTTTCTTGATTATGGTCATTTCATCAATATGTTTAAGCTCGTTCAAGCTGTTTATCACATGCAAAATGGCCTCTATGCTCTTGTTGAAGAAGGAGCCATCATTTCTTGACCTCTTGTCTATTGAATCCCTGTAAGCTTGAGCTGCCAACTGTGTCCAATTAACCTTGTATTTTTCTGGGTTAAAATGGGCTTTTACAGTGTTTTGCCCACGAAAGCACGAGAGAGTTGAGTCCTACACTAATTGTTGGTGAAGCCCTTTTGATATATCTTGAAAATCAAATCATTTAGCTTGGTGGCATATTGTTCTTGAATCATTTTTACATGAATCTTCCCTTTAACCAAAGGGGCTTTCTATATTTCATTCCAATCTGCTGGAGAAATATCTTTCCACTTCAATTCTTTCGGCTTTGTGCCAGTACCACATAAATCTCTCAATCACACAAACTTAGCTTCAGTTCGAGCAATTTTCATCTGCAATAAAAAACAAAAGAATCAGTTTCACAACGTAACAAAAAAACAGGTTTTGAAAGCTAATTTCTGATGCTTACCTCTTTAACTTCGTTTGCCATAGCTACAAACAAATTAAAGTAAGAAATCAAGTATATTGAGAAGATGAAATAACCATGAAAAGTGGTATGGCGTTTACCAGATGTGGAAGAAGAACAGAGATAACAGAGTTTGCAGCAATACACCAAAAAGGGTTGTATTTGAAATCAATTAGTTGGTCTACTTAATGGGCTCTCGGATTGTGGGCTAATTATCTGCTGATGGCAGGATCATAGTGATTTTATGGTAATTGGCATGACGAACTGTGTATGGCCTTTTTGCACCCAGCACTTCATTACCTGTCATCCCGACTTCATAGCCCATAATGAAGCTTCAACCTGTATGGTGCCCTTCATTTTTCGCCCGCGACGTAAAAAAAGCGCTAAAAAGGCTGTTGAAGACGTGCTAAAATGTCATTTTTTTGTATACCACTAATAAAAATATACCCCTTTTCAATGACACTTTACATGGATTTCTTGCAGGTGTTCAAATAGTTATTGATGGCCTATTAACTAAATTGGATTTGTTTCTTCGGAATTGATTGACAATATTGGATTTCAGCTTACTTCAATGCAATATTTCCAATCAGCCATGGAAGGATCCAGATTTGAAATGACTGGGGTATTTTGATCTTAGTTCAAGCATCTGCTACCTAGAGATATGTCAATATAATGCTCTTCAACAATGCTCTGATGTGTAGTAAGAGATATATAAGCTTCCATGATATTATGTGCTTTCATATTTTTGTAGGAGTTTCAACGCTAAGGGCTTAAACCAGATGCATCGAATTTGTATGGGGGAATCTTATCAACTTTTGCACTCACTCATATTATATATAATTGGATATGACATTTTGGAGAGTTGAGCTCATATGTTGTATTGGATATGGTTGAAATTAAAACTCAGTTTTTTACCTTGAGTTTTGGCTTAAGAATGCTTTTGCATTGCATTATTCAACTCATGTATACTAATATGTTAGTGTTCGTGCCAGTCTTAATCAGTCTCAGGTTACCTAGAAGCTACCTCGACAGTCATAAACACAATGATTTTAGCAGTAGCTATCTTGTAAGCTATGATTAAGACTTGCAAAAGTAGAAGTAACTGTATAAATTCACCTAGCAATTCTGTAGTAACAAATATCAGTAGTTCATGGAAAAAATGCCACAAGGATCCAATTCAAATATCTTGAGCATTTAGAATTGAATTGAATTGATACTGAGTTGAAACATCCATTCATTTTGTAATCATTACACATTTATTGCATTTGCTTAAAAATTCTATTCTATTCTATTCTATTCTATTCTATTCTATTCTTATGATGCATAGGTACCTTATTATTTTAGCAGCTCTAAACATCCTTGCATAACATTTTGAATTACAACTCTTCCAAATTTGACAAGCTAGCTACAACTTCATGAATATTTCCAAATAAACCAATTTGAGTGTCATGATATATACAATCTAACAAAGAAGTTCTCTATGGACCATTAAATGTTGAGAACATATGCTTTGATTTGAATAAAAAATACAAAAATTGCATTCTTTCTAAACTTATCTTTATTATTGTTACGTACACTATCTTATTACAATATATATATCTAAACATATATAAGGCAGATTCAATTGTTCTTTGATGTAATATTTCCATCTCAAACAAAAAACCAGAGAGCACCACGTCTACTTAAAAAATATAGTTAAAAAAAAAATAGAAGATGTGACTGCGTGACGTCATCGTTACTACCATTGCAATCGGATTCCGATCTGATGCGGGTCTGCTGGGACCGCCATAACCGGGATGCCGCTTTCTTCATCCTGCCTCCTTCCTCCTCCTTTCATCCCGCCTCCTTCCTTCATTTCTCGCTTGGCTTTTCGATTCCGAATAATTGGCTTGCTTTGGCGCCCACATAGCAGGCTAGGTAAGAGCGTCAGATAGTCTGTATTTCATTTTGAATTTATTCAAGCATCCTGGTTTACAGATGTGTAGCTCTGAATCCAATGAAGCAAGGTTTTTAGATTTAGGCCATAGATCAGCTGGCAGTAGCAGCGGATGCAGAAGTGCAAGAAAGGTGTTCTTGGGACAGAGGCTGGCATGGTCAGATGAAGATAAACTGCAAGACACATAAGTTAAGAGGATTCGAAGAATGTTAAGCTAAATACTTGAACATGGGCGTTGCTCCGCCCCTTGAATCTGCAAAAGCCGCAGTGCTGAACTCAAAATCGCAGCTCTTGTGAAGGAAAATCCTCTTCTGTGCAATCAATACTTGGGTTTTTGCGGCGATTCTTCCCATCTGAAGGGCAGAGAAGCTTGATTTAAGCTATAATCTCCTCTTCCTCTTCCGGAGGTGGGCTTGGAGGAGCGCTTAGAAACGGAGGAGTGGATAAGCACTGCCGTTTTCTCATTCACAGTTGTAAAAAAAAATTCTGTGTCGCCTGGGCGATCTGAGCCTATCAATTGACAAAGCCTCTCGAATAAAATCCTGCATATTGAATGGGTTTGTTACATAGAGCGCAGAGGTAGAGAAAAAAATCAGAGATTTGCAGGAATGACAAAGAAATGCATGATTTGATAAAAACAGAGCCTGGGATTTGAACCCAAGAATACCGGTCTCTTTCGCCTACTTGAACAATCTCCACCAGAGAACAATCTGGGTTACTTCAGGCGAATAAATCCGTCACCTTGCACTTTCGATTCAAGCATAAATGCAGGATACACATCCAAATCTGTTCCCCTGTCTCTGAATCGCCTGCACTTTACAAATCGGCTTCAACAATCCGAACTTCTTATGCTGCCACAGCTTCTTCTGCCTCCTTCGATCTTGGCACCTATCCAGCTATTCACAGATCTGCCTCCGTCCCACAAACGTCGTAACCTCGATTGATCCCCAAAACCTCCACCTGCCGATCTCCCTGTCCGTTTCTACTCCAAGATCCGGATCCCTTATCCACTTTTTTGCAGGCAGACCAATTTTCTTTAATCCCAAAACCACCGACATGTCCAATGCCAATGCCACGTCACCATCAAACAATAGTATTTTGTCTTAATATGTTAAATGCTGGATGATAACATTTTCAACATGATTTTGCCTTTGTTCTGCTTCGTGCCTCTGTTCTGCTTAGTGGTGATAACATGCTGTTAAATGGAAGTTCAAAACCGTAGCTGTTATGGCTACAGTTATGGTTTGGCACACGTGGTGCAAATGCCGCGTGGCTGGCAGAGATCAGACTTGTGGCCCTTTTCCAAAAAACTGGACAAGGTTGTCACACAAACAAAAAATGGAACCAAAAAAATTGAAACTTTTAATTACATACATATACTAAAACCAAAATAAATAAATATCTTGCCTTTTAATTATAAAGAAAAGGAAATATGCATATAGATGGAACCTTCCAAACTAGGATTCCCAATCCATTTTGCAGCCTTGCAAATTAGGATTCCCCAGTTCGCATCTTTTCAATCGAGCCCTTTTGAGTAATTGTTCCTAATCGATCTTTTTAAATCTTTGGCGTGAAACGTTTTAAAGCAATTAAGATGCAAGCCCTAGAGTCTACCAATTCAAACTCTGCTCAAAATAACTAACTAATAGCTAAGTAACCCAGGCATTGGTTAACTATATCAAATGTTAACACCTTTATTTCTAAGAAAATATCATCAAAATGTTAACACCAACAAGGGCAAGAAGCCCCTTGGATGCACGTATGGAAAAATAAAAGAGTATCATGAATTAACTTGCAAATATTCCTCTTTATCGACTCATTTTTTTAGCATAGGGATGTCGCCGCGATAAATTTCTTGTATAATATAATGCAGATGCAAAATTTTGTTGAGACAAATGTTTGTTTGAATCTATTTTTTCTGTATCGAGGGTGATTTTAGAACCGACACGTGTGCCAAATTTTAATAGCAAAATTTTACGAGCAAAGACGAGGTTGTTGCTCTGGATATGGCAGAGTCCAGGGAGGGTGAGGTTATCGCAGTTCCGTGGGCATTATACGCCTTCGGGGGCATAGAATCCTCCCCCACTATTTCATCATGAGCCGGGTTATAAGTATATGAAGGTATGTCATCATCGAAATGCAGAGTACTAGCCTCTCTGTTTCGGACTCTCTAAGCACGCAGATGCTTTTGTTACCTTGGGAATGAACTGGTGCTTTAGATCTGTAGACATGGATGGATTCTCACTTCGGACTCTTCGATTAGACGGCCTCCTGGCACAATGCAAATCCCATTCTGATGCAATGTTTGTTTCTTTTCTTATCTATATTATTAATACTGCTTACAAAATGTGGAAATGCCGCTGCCAAGGATAGCCTAAATTGATGAAAAGTGAAGCACCTACCAATAGGAATTCCCTGTTTGTTGATATTTCTCAATTTGAGCTGATAGATGAAGAAATAAAGGCGAAGATGAAGAACACAACAATGGGCGTCCTCTGCTTGTCGATGGTGGTCTTTCTGTGAAGATTGGAGGAAAAAATGAACGAACCCATAAATGGAGATCCCCTGTTTTGTTACATGAAGGGACATAAATAAGTCTCCTCACTCAAGGATTAACAGCTTTTATCTTCTGCAATCATCTATAAAATAAATGAAACTAGGCAAAAGCTTCGTGCCTCAAGGTCTTAAGCTCAATGCAGTAGCTTCTCATCTTCTCCAATCCATTTATTGTAGATGTTCTGATTTATAATTGATATCTCTCCATAATCAAGAAGATAAGTAGTGACGACAATATACTAAAGACAATATATTTCGGAGATTGTGTTATCCGTTTAGGATTAGTAACAATCCTTTTCACTCTTTAAAGGCATGCATTTTTAGTGCTAGATATTCATATAGTATAAAAGCTCTTTTGCAAAATGGCATGACTTTGGCAAGCATTGCTGCTATTTATTGTTGTCTCAATGTGGTGGATTTTGAAACAAATTAACTGCAAAGTCTACCTCAGCTTCAGCTAAGACGGGGAATACAAACAAGGAAGCAAAAGGTTCTATTCCATCCTATTGTTGAAGTCAAGGATTTGCAGAATTGTTGCAGGAGCCAAGTCAGTTTGTGGATGCTATGAAAGCGAACTAGAAGATATGAGTCCATCTATAAACTCCTAGCTTATGTCACTACTGGGGTAAAAGCAGTTATCAGGGGCAATTCATGTAAACTTTCAACTGGTTCTTGAATTTCAAATATAACAAGGTTGCATATTAAATGGGAGTGCTGCAGCACTCCCGTTTGAAGATTCTCTTCTAGAAAGCATATTAATTATTTGAAATGGTCATTTTGTGGGTTGTCCATAACCTCGTGGTGATTACAATTTAATATGTGCTATTTTAGCCTCAATTTTTTTTCTTATCGCAGCATCAACATATCAACTACTTGAAATGGCAATTTTAGGGGTTAAGTTCAAAATGTTATGGTGATTATGATTTAACATATGCTATTTCAACTATATTTTTATTTTTTTCCACTGGGTTATTGTGAACTCACGACAAAAAGAGGTCTACTTTGTAATAGATCATATGTTAAATTACGAACATTAAACAAAAAGTGCAAGGTGTGAAAAAGAAGTAAACATAAACTTTTGTGGTGTGATGAAGAAGTAAATCACCAGAACATGCCAAATCTGTCTAAAGAGGTTGTCCAGGATAGAACCTTGCGCACTTTCATGCTATTCTGGAATAGAACTTTGCACACTTATTGTATTCCGGAATACAAACGTGCACTCTTATCTATTCCAGGATACAAATAAGGGGTCATATTTCGGCCACGGCAGTCACCTGCACTGTCTCATAACAATAACCCAGAATCTGAACCCTAATCCCAGAATCCTTATTTGACAAAATTCAGAATCAGGTACCCAATTATAGCCTTAAATCTATTGCAATCCTATGCTTGAAAAGCCCTAAATTTAAGATCTTGAACCATATCAAAGCCGCCAAAGATGAAGTAGATCACCATGCCAGAACCGAAATAGAGCCGAAGTAGATCGTATCCTCCCCATTTTAACAAAAATCTATATTCCAGAATACATTTCCCTCTATTATTTATAACCATGATCCAGTATCCCTCTTTTACACTTCAAAATCATCATATATCCCCACAAAACAAACAAAAATAATCGCAAGGTCATTGAAATAAATTGAAAATGCCGAAAAACCTAGTTGATATTGCTTTGATTTTCCCTTTCCTAATCCAGAACAGGAAGTGTATTCCAGAATACAAAAAAGGTTTGATATTTTTTCCGTTTCGCTATCGGAATAGAATGTATTCTAGAATACAAAATGGGTTTCACATTTTTGTACACAGTATCCCTTTTTCGCTACTATCTCCACTATTTAAACAAGACAAATTTGCTAATTGCTAATACACATGGAAAATCGGATATTTATTGGCCCTTTTAGATCAAAAAACTCTAATCGTTGTTTTTTGTGCTTGATCCGTCTCTCATCACTCCTCACACTTTTGCACGTAATTGAGTATTTTAAAAATACTGTAAATTTTGCATGTGAATAGATTTTATCTTCAACAATTTCAGTTACTACTTCACGTCCATTTTTTGTTAAAAGTTACATTCTCTTAAACACATACGTGGGGAAAATTCTAATTGGTTGAAAAAGTGTCAGTTTAACATAGTCAATTTCCTCTTTGCATAAAAAAAGGGCTACTTGTTGTTTTGGAAGGATGGGGGTAGGAAGGAAGGAAGGAAAAATTTTTAACGTCCACGGAACCCAATCGGGTTATGGGACCAAGTACATAAGGGACCGAAGTCCTGGACCGAAGTCCAAACAAGAACATGGGCCGAAGCCCTTAAACCAAAGCACAACGTGAGCTAGAACACAACCATCCTGACCCGGATTAAAAACCACCTGGGAAAAAACCGTTGCCAGGGTGACTATGGCTGCCCACCGATCCAAAAATCCATGTTGTTGCACAAGCAACAAGCATACCTTCATACCTCCAGCAGACAAGGCTTCACCAAGCAGCTCCGAACCGTAACCTCTTCAACCGGGTCTTTGGAAAACAGACGCGCCCTAACGCCAATCGCCCGGGACAGCGGGGAAGGCGGGCGCGAAAAACCTTCGGGGAAGTCGCCCATCGGAGGTGCCTCCTCACCTATCCTCCGACCCTGCGCCCAAAGACCCCTGTATCTTGTGACAGCGGACATCCACTCAGGCACACACAAGGTCGCCATCCTTCACTGCCGCTGCTCCAACGCCAAAGAATCCTTTGCATCTGCTTTCAGGCGGGGCCTCGCGGCGCCTCGAGGCGAGCGCCAGCGCTAAGCGCCAGGCGCGAGAAGGGGAGTAGGGGGGTATAGTTTTATGTCCCCCGTTTTTTTTAACATCAATTTAGCTCCTTCTTTGGGGGGGGGGGAAGGAATCTTTGGGGAATATTCCTTTTGCTTTTGTCTTATATATCTAAAAAGAACAAAATTTATTTTGTTTGTGATTATGACGAGTAGAGGCCGATAGTTATTGCAAAACTCCTAGAGGAAATTCCCTCTAGGAAGATTTCCTTCCTAAAAAATTTCCTCAATCTATCCAAGAAAATAAAACACAGTTTGAAATTTTTTCCTAGAACCAAAATATTGGTGCCAATTGGATCACGAAAACATGGAATCTGATGATTCCTAAAACTGGATGGGGCAAAGAGCAGATGGCATCTTGAAGAGTAAAGAGGCATGCGGTAATTGCAAAAGTGGAAAAGATGAGAAAGGGAAAAATAAGATGGCAGAGCATGATAATGAAGTTGAAAAAGATTGTACATCCTCGAGGTATGTTACCAAAAAAATAAGGACTAGAGTGCAAAATGCTATTACTTTTATGACACAAGCAATTGAATCTCTAGCTCCTAATCAAAGGTATTTATTTGCTTCTAGATTCTTGCAAAATCATAGGCTATTGGAGCTTTTTGAACCTATGATTGGGACCGCTTCACAGGCAGTGGTCAAGCACGTAAATTTAAAAAACATTAAATATGGGTTGGAAGAGGTTAAGTCTTCTAATAGTAGTGATAAATTGACTGTCAAACATTTAGTTTCATCAATGGTTATGGGAAAAAATGGTGATTTAAAGCAAAAGGGAATTGCTTGCAAGATGCTCAAATGCCATCCCCGAAATCTTTTATATGTTGCTTGCAGAAGAAAGAGAATGTCAATTGTTGGTCCAAACATTTGGACATTAGCAGGCAAGAAGGCTAGGTCTGATGGTTTGGATGAAGTAACCAAGAAAAAAGTCGTCCAGTTAGCTTAATAACACCAAAGTTTCACCCAAGTACAGGGAAGTGAGGAAAAAAAGAAGCGAGGTAATCTAGTATGTTGACATTCCTCAAGTATTTCTATTCTCAAGGAATGTGCTATTGTGTAAGTTTTTACCAAAGAAACTATTACATTTCAATTTTTATTAGTTTTCATGTACATTTCATGTACATATTCGAACTCCTTTTTGTTGGTCCTTAGTTTACTTATTTTGATGTGTACAACAATGCATGTAGTCCATCGTTCTGTTTTGCTTATTGTATTATACATTCAAACTAGGTTTATGGGATCATGTACTTGCTCTTGAATTTATTGCATGTATATTAATTGCTATATATGTACAGAATGTAAGGATGTAAGATTAATTGTGCTATAAATTGATTCATTTTTACCAGAGTATATAATATTCTATATATATGCACATACGTACTGTGCCAATCATTTCTTTTTTTAAATGTACAGTTGATACGTACTGTCATACGTAGTATTTCTTAATTACATACTAAATATATAAGGTATTCATGCATAGTCTTCTTCAATTTACCTATTTTCTTCTGCAAAATGCAGGCTAAATTGTATGAGAACTTTGTGGAGGAGAATCCAGATGCAGATATTGATATTCAAATGTTTAAATACCTGAAACTAAGTTGCATAAGGAAACTGAAGGAGAGGAACACTTGTTGTTGTGAGCAAAGAAGAAAGCATGGAACCGAAATAAAGGGTGCTCATGCTCGTATTGTTTTGAGAAACAAGAAATCTCTTGTTCGCAAAGTGTATTGTAAAATAGTCTGAAATTGACAAGTCAAAATCATTTCATGTGCAACCCCTCCCTGGTGTCCAAAGCTGGCATTTCTATAAGTCCAGAGGACCCAACCTTATTGATGGTCAAATCATTATCTTGTTTTTGAAATGCCTGTGTAAACTTTGAATGACATGCATGTGAGTCTATTCAACACTGTGGAAAGTGAACACTGAAGAAGCTAGTCCCATGTGCACATGTTGAAGGTACATGATTGATTTCAAAAACTGCAATGTTTGCAAATGAGGTAGAGGGGCAACATGATGTCATACGAATTGATGATTATTTTTCTTCTTTTTCATGGTAATGAGAAAGATGTGCCATACTATTTTCTTGATTGCACTAGAGAGAAGCATGTATTGGATCAAAATGTCATTGATGCTTGCAAAAAATGAGCATCATGCGGTGACACACTCGTATTAGCTTACTATTATATGAAATTGCCAGGTTGCCATAAGAAATCTAAGATGTTGGATGATAGAGAAGCATTGGTACTAGGAGAGTCTGTTATTAAAGCTAAATTCTGTGACGGGCCTGGCCAGTTAACCTCTTGGTAACCGGAGATCCCGTCAGTCTCGACCGTTTGGCCTATTTAAGCCTAGAAACCATAATTCATGCATATTTAGGTAAATAATTTAAACTTTATGTATATATCTCAAGGTCCCAGATATATCATTACTCCATAACCAACAATATCCTCACACAACACTTTATCAACTTAATAATTATAGCGTCAAGCCAAAATTTAATAGTAATAGTCAAGTTTATTTAATTGACAATCCCCCACTTCTACTCTCACCTTTAAGAAGCTTGGCTACTCTCCAGAATATCCCGCACTTCTGCTTACGCCATCAACCACGGGGTTAGTCACACGGACTAAGTGGGGATCGAGGTTCTAGAACATGCCTAAGCAACAACACATAATGCATCAATCCAATAACAATAACCTTAACGTAGCCTCGCCCTAGACCCATGAATATCTATTATATAACACAACCATTGCAACTCAATCCAACATTCAAGATAACATAATGATAACTTAGCAACCATAGCATCAAAGATTGCAACCAATATTCCTCTGGGTCTGAGCATGGTCAACTCGGTTGATCAGGCCAATGACATAGAGGCGGAGTAACCACGTGTGTACACACCCATCCACGCTGCGTCCAACATTGGAGGGACACTTAACTGTGCATGACATTGTACAATACAGTATCAACGCCCGATGTTCAAATAATACCATTTACATTTTTACTGTGCAAAAATCGCGAGCCTGGTCATCGCACCTAGACTCCGGCCCCAGAGGTCTATATCAAAGAAGGAAGAAAGGAAGGAAGTATATTTTAACGTCCACGGAGGCCAACTGGCCTATGAGACGGTCACAATACAATATATCAGATAGTATCCAACCACAAAAGAAAACCACAAAAGCCCTATACAATATGTTTCTACCACTGGGATGAAAAAACCCCCCATGTGGGAGGAAAAACCCTTATAGTAGGCGTTCAAATTCCCTATCTAGGCGCTCAAATTCCCTGTGCTGTGAGGGACTCTCTGACGGTGGAGACTTGCAAAATGTAGGACGCAAGACGTGCAACCATTGGCGAAGCCAGCAATTGATGAATTGCTATCTCAGAGCATCTGAGATCGGCATGAGCTGCTCGGATGTGTGCATATGCCGGACACTCCTGTAGAGCATGTGTTCATCTTCTACTATCTGCATGTGGCAACACTGGCATAGTCTCTCATGCCAGGGGATTCTCTGCCCTCCACCCGTACCCCAGCAGCCTGTCTCAATTCTGAGATAGTGGGACCCTGTCCTCATTGCAGCTATGGCTCTCCATTTCTTGGTAGAGATGTGTGCCTTCAAATATCGGTGTGGGCCATGTTCCAGCGCCGGATTAACCTGCGTGTGGTAGTGCTCTGTTTTGGGCTTCGCAAGAGTGAGCACATCCCACAGAGAGGCAGCAAAGCGCTCATTCAAATGCAGCTCCTGTTCCCCGATATTCGGCATAGCCATAATTTTGTTGATAGTCTATGGACCATCTTGCTTGCGAACCACCCCTTACAATGCTCCTGCCACACTCTCTTCAGTCGTTGTGGCCCTTGTGCCAATAACTCATTACCATTATCATACATGCCATTGCAAGTTCAACATCCAGGAATTTCTATATTTTACACTTCTCCAACTATAAGCTCACATGAATATTACTATCTCTATAATGCAGCATGCAACATCCCTGGCTTAAAAAAATACAACCTCCGCTAATATCTTATTATTTTTAACATTCCCAACTCGTAATACCCATGTATTTTACCCATCTCTAATTTAGTTTATTCCAAGGTATTTAAATATTTAACCCAGTTAGTTAAAATTCATTAATTCAATATCTTTATTTGAACTAACTATTATCTTTATTTTTAAACCTAACCTAGTTTATAGTTTACAGGTGACGAACTCGGCCTCGGCCTGTGAGCACTGCAGACCATCAAATCCAGCACCAAACATCTTGAGTCCTGTCGATTTTGCTTGTGAGGGAGCTTTCAGATCATTGCGACCTATTTGGAGCAAATCAGACAGTTTTTGATTGATTTTTGGCTCCCAAAATCAGATTTGCGGTTGCCAAATCTTGCTTCAATCTCCTTGATTCTGCATTCTTTAACCAATTCGGCCTCTCTGAGGCCCAAATCGGCCCATTCTAAGTCTCTCTCATTCCTTTCGGAGATCATCAATACTTTATACCTTTCTGCCAGAAGCATGCAAGAAAACACTTCCGTCCTTGCCAGATCTTAGTGCAACGATATTATTTAACTCATCCATCAAGAGTTCAATCTAAACTATCTCATCTTCATTTTTCTTAGATTGCAATTCCTAAATCGTCTTGGATTGCAATTCCTAAATCGTCTACAACTATATGGCATGTAGGTCTTAAAGGATAGAATGATCTTCTGCTACAAACCATGCATGTCTTCCTTATCACGATCATATAATCAATTCTACATCTACTTTAAACCTCAAGAACAATCACTACTATTCAAGCACAAGCTTTAATAATCACATCTCTAGAAACCCCAGGTGTAAGTCTTGACCCCACCTGGAAATTCCGTTTGCTCCTTCTGCAACTCCAGCAACGCTCCCAAATCACTGCATGCAACTCGTTCCTTCAGCAATCCAACCACAATCTATCTCCTTCCAAATGCTTCACCATCACATGCATCAAGATATTCACCGTATTTATTATTAACCACTAGTATTTTGTCTGTATAATCTCTGCATGTACGATGTATAACTCTGCATCTATGGTATTTTAATTTCGTTATTTCCTTGCATCCCTTAATAATATAAATTCCATAACATACTCACAGCAATATCCTAGGTCCGTTACAAATTCCCCATGAAGAAGATAAATCGTAGGGTTAAAGGTGTTAGGGCAACTTTGCATTGTTCGATGATGTGCATGAGATGTTGCTAGGAAGTCTCCCTGAAATGGTGGATGCCTTGGATTAGATGGAGGCTTTGATTTTGCACAGGTCTGTATTGTGTTATATGTGCTTATTTATGTAATAAATGTATGGAAATCAATTTCCATTAACTGTATGACCTACCTAGCTTGGGTAAAATAGCATGAAACATATTGTAGTTCAAATTGAAGACGAGTGCATTTTTTTTCAAATCAGAAAAGCCATTTTCCTACAGCAAGTTTTTGACAACAACATACAACTTACAAAGCTTAATAAATCGGCTTGCACAGTGGTTAATATCAGTCGCTGCTCCGTTCAAAATTCGTTCGCATCCAAAGAAGATAAAACCTAGAATTTGCTGCACCTAACAAATAGTTCAAGTCTGGCGATGCCTTCACAACCTTAAAATAGTGAAACTCGAGCCTTGCATGTTAAATTTTCTATATTTAACTTTCATATGGGGCAAACCATTATGAAATGTCATAAAATTCTATGAAAGCATATTTGCACTCTAGATGTAGTACGTCCTATGAAATACATCCATCAAATTATATAAAAACCGTAGGGAAGTGTACAAAAATACAAGAGAAGCCCCCCATTGTTTTGCTAGATATTTATTCATAAGAAATTTATTCAACCTGTGAAAGTTGAGAAACCACATTCCCAATGAATACTACTAGCACATCATCAAGAAAATCAATAGATGCATATGGCCCAAGGGAACTTTTTGTTCTATATCATTCAAATATAAAGAGATTATCTCTAGTTGTTGTTTACCAAACATGCTTCAACTGGCAAAAATAATTGTTACACTAGACTGGCAAAAATAATTCTCATTCCTAAAATGTCGTACTAGCACATTACTCATTACTAAAATGTCATATTAGCACATTTAAGACGATAATAAATGGAAATTTAGCACTTTAAAGACGATAGTAAATGGAAATTCATATACGCATAAGGCCGAACATAGGGAGCTCATTCCAATTTTTAGTAAAGAGCAAGCCTTCTACATCCACATCTACGAATTTTTTCCATTTGGCCACATATAGGGAGCTCATTCCAATTTTTAATAAAGAGCAAGCCTTTTTGGACTATTATTCTTGCTCTTAATAAAAGCCAATAATTTCTTCTTTAAGGATATGGTAGTCAAATGGTCATAGTATTCTTCCAGAAAATGATCTACTAGCAAGGGAATACCTCATTTGGTGTGGGAGTGATAGGATTAAGAGTTCAATTCCCTCCTAATACAAAAATTTTGATGATAAAAACTCTATTCTATTCTTTTCATTTGTAGGATTGAATATGAGTCATTGATCTTCAGCATATCACAGGCATGATGCCAAGTCAACGGCTAACATCTTTTTCACAAGAAAATGCTTTGCCACATTCTAAGGTCAATTTCAAACATGCCAACATGTAATTTCACCATTCATTAAATTTGGAATCTCTACACATCATCGTGATATTCACATCAAAACCCCTCTATATGACCATGGCTTCAAAGCATACGGATCAATATTTTAACAAATCAACAGCCGAATACTCTATGCCATTTGTCCAAGGCGACCTATTTTGCCCTGCTAAGCACATAAGAGGGCATGGAGGATTCAAACCTCCAGGCCCAGGCGTCCTCACTAGAACCCTGCAAATTGCATCTAGGTACTGCCGTGTCGGCATGCCGCCATAGACGATTCAAGCGAGCAAAACCAGAAGGTCCAAGATTTCAACATACAAGAAACAGAACCTCATTCAAAAAAAAGGAAATCTACAAAGCCAACACAACAAGTCGCCCTCAATCGGACCTAAGAAGCCCCAAATCCAGCTTGAAACCGATCTGTCCAACCCTGAATCTGACGCAGATCACAGCCTTGAAAGAAATCACACATATATAAAACATATAACGGATTTCCTATGGTGCCTGTGAGCCCTTCACCACTAGAAAGAAAGGTTGTGGGTACAAAAGACATGGTTATAGGCCATCGCACAAATCTGACGCCTGGTAGAGCCAAATGGGATCCAAACCAGGATCGGCTTTAAAATTCAAAGCTGGATCTGCACCACTAGCAGGGTTTCCGCGCTGCAGCAGAGGCAGATCCGCCTTCACGTGACGTCTCTGAATTTCCATATCCAGACATTGCAGTTGCCCTAAGAAATTCGAACACTTTCCTCCCATGACAATTAAACGACATTAAGCTGCTCAAATCGCTCAAAATATACGATTTCCAATATTATACCGCACTGAAATCTTAGCCCAAACCATTGCTACAAGCACCTCCCACAAATACCAAACTCAAATCTTGGAAGTTTTAGCACATTGATTATTGAAATTCCCATACGAGGGGGTTCACTTCCCCCAAGAGCCTATTACCCCATTTGTAGGCGGGCAGGGGAAGTGAAACCCTTAACTGGTAGGCCCAGCTGTGACACACACATCTCGTTTATCACGCTCCTACAACTAATTTAGGGGGGGATGCCCATTGGCTGCGCATTTAAGAGCAAAACTAGAATTGCAAATTTCTGAGCATTTCAATGGCTATATTTTTTATATGACAACGTGCCCACAGAGAATGCCTACATGAAAAGCTTAGTTGCTTGCCAATTGAACAATGTCACCTGAAGTTGTAAGGTGTCAAAGTGGTGGGGGTACAAGTACCATCAAGGCTGAGGTGGCAGCCCTCTAGGATCCCAGGGTGCCCATTGAAGGCTGCCGCAATAGGCCATAAAGAAACTTGTGGAAAACAATTATTATTTTTTTGTTTGAACGAACTTAATAATATTTTTCAACAGCAATCTTCAAAAGTTATCGAAGTTTTTCCCATAATTGTTTTAGCATAGTAAAACTGGAACATTTACAAAACAGAAACATGCACAAATATCTGAACCCCAAGACGAATTTGCAAGGTAGACATACATCTGCACATACATAAAAATGTATTATCATAAGCAGACAGAAGTTGGAAGAATAGTTTATTGCAATAACTCAACCATACAAGCACACTTACCTTTTAACGAAATTATCTGGTAACATAAATGTTAGACAAGAGGAGGATAATTGTTCATGGAAAAGAATGAGTTTCTGATATGCAATCTATATCAGACATTCAAATCTATACTTACTAGAATTCTACACCGTAGGTTATTTATCCAAAATACAAAGGCATACCAAGGTGCATGAGTTCTTTAAGTTCCCCATTCATACCCAGTTAAAACCATAGATGTAATGATCTTCACTTGACGATGCTGGGACATTGCAGGCATGGCATCATGCAGTATAGGGATAGGAGGGTCCGTTCATGCTATTCTATAAAAATTATCAGATAAGTACCATGAAAAGAAGACAAGAAGTATTTTTTCCTTTCAGATTCTGGTGGCAGCCTGAATTTCAAACTTAATTCTAGGGAGATCTCGTAACCAAAGCTCTGTACACTGTTTGCTAAATGTCATTTTTTATGAATTTTCAAATTGTATATGTAATACTCCATGCTATCAGTGCCCTCGCGCCCAGCTCCCTCTCTCTAGCGCCCTCACAGCGCCCAGCTCCCTCTCTCTAGCGCCCTCACTCCCCTTGCATAGACCCCCTTGATTTGCCCCTTTCTGGCTTTCTCTCTCTAGGGTTTACAATCTCTCTCTAGACCCAAAACCCCCAAACCCCCAAAAGGCGCTCCACCCGCCTTTCCGAGCCCCCAAACTGGATTCTAAGCACCCTTGAGGCAGCCAGAGACCCCCCAGACTTTGGAGCCCTCAAAACCCCACACACTGGGTAGTTGGCATGCAATAATTGTGAGTGATGTTCTATTCTAATCTATGAGAAGCGGTGGTGATAGATTAGAAGCGGTGGCATGTTAAATGGTATCGTGTTGTACAAAGCTTTGGAAAGACCTATGAGAAGCGGTGGCAGTGGGTCAAAGTCAAAGTCAAAGGTGGTGGGCACCCCCTACCAGGGTGTTCTTTGGGCTCGCTAGAAACCTTACCGACACCCCCCGCCCACCACTTAGGGTTTCCATTGACTAGCCCAAAAGGTGCTCGCCCAGCGTTCTTGAGTCCCCAAATTCAATTCTAGGCACCCTTTCCATGCCAGAGACCCCTCAAACTTTGGGAGTCATGGCCACGAAGATGGGCGGCACGGGAAACCAAGGCGAGGGCCCGCCGCGACAAACGGGTCCCGATCAGCCATCATGGCCGGGGAGAGTCATCCTCCATGAAGAAGGAGGCTCGGGCTAAGGCTAAGGCCCCCTGGCCGAGGCCAGCCCGGCGGAAGGGATTAATTGCTCGGACCACATAGGAACTCCCGCCTCCAGAGAATTGGAGCCACGCCAAAGCGGGAATGGAGGCTACCGGTGCCGTGATTGAGGCTACGATTCCACTTTGGCTGGCATGGCAGTGGAGATGGAGTCCTCGGCATCCCATGTGCTCAAAAGGCAAATCGGGGTCGAGAAGAACCGTATCACAGGCTTGGAGACCCGCACGCTGCATGTGGAAGATGGCCTTGGCCTTGCACACTTCGAGCGGCAGCAGGCCAGGCAGGAGGTCGCTGACATGCGGGCCGCCCTAGACTCGTGTTCATCAAAACACCATGACACGAGAGAGGGAGCGGCGCAATGCGGGGAGACGATGGTCACGTCACCGGCCGGCCGAGGTAGAGGCGCCACCACCATGGCACGGGGAGCACGTAGGCTGCTTTGCGACAGGCCGGACGCCGGCCGGGATCTTTGAGTAAGATCGGAACAGCAAGCCCGACCCTCGGCCCGTGTCTTTGGGGCTCGAGCACGCTCTCGCTACTTTCGAGCACGGGCTCCGGGGGTTGCGGGCAACCATCCTGAGCCGAGCCGGGGTCTCCCTACAGGGTTCATAGTCAGGCTGCGGCGATGCGGCGAGGGAGATGGCCAAGCGGCGGCGGGCTGCAAGAGCTGTGCTCCCGACTTCCACCCGAGGGGCGAAGCGGCGGCGGGCCGCTATCCGCCACGGCCTCCCGCGCCGGCCCGGCCACGCCCCGCCTTCTGCCCCGCTCTCCGACCACTCCCCGCCATCCCAGCCACACTCCCGGTCCTCCCGCCATCGGCCACCACCACCACCCCGGCCACGGGACCCGCCTTCGCCCACCTTGGACCCCTTGAGCGCGGAGAACTCGAGGCCTTGGCGGAGAGGCCCAATCCGGTAGTTGAGGCATGCGAAACAGCGGGGGAGTCTCGCCCACAACATCGAACACACATTCTCGATCGAGGATGACATTCCGGGGCGATTCACATTTCTTGAGCAGCCGGCATGGGGCTCGGCCCGGCCGTGGACCGCATTGTCATATTCACGGTTGCGGATGCAGTGCGTGATGCCATATTGCGCCCGGGGCGGATGTTGAAGGGACATCCCATGCGTGGGCCGGGACCTCACACCCACGTCAGCGGCAGAGAGGCTTGAGGCGGGGAGCTTGTGGGGTCGAGGCATTGCCGCCAGCGGGGGGTGCGGGGGATTGGTTCGGCGGGGATGCACATTTTCCGGCCGACACACTTCTTGCTGCCAGACCCCGCAGCCCCAACCACCCGGTACCGCACGCGGCACATACGCTTCTACTACTACCCCCCCCTTCTCCTGCTCCTACTCCCGCTCCCTCGCGGCCACGCCCTCTGACCACATCTTTGCCTCCGCTCCATCTACTTCTCCTTTCGCCCCTGCCCGCTTCCCGTCCTCCCCAGCGACTCGGGCTCTTTGTGGCTCCCCGGAATATATCACGACCCTCGGGCGTATACATGCGGGGACTTTCCCCTCCCATGGCAATCATCTCACCATGAGCGGCGGGGCCCTCGGGTCTATTTTCAGGCCATCTATGAAATGAGGCCGAAGAAGGACACGAAGGGGTCATTCGCCCACGCCCGATGGGACTCCTACGTCGCGGAAGCATGAATACAAGGGTTAGCACACAGCATGAATATACATAAATAACCACCACGAAGGGTGGCACATCCATCTAACATACCAACGGCGTAGAATATGCATCTAATCCTACGAAAACACCCGAACCCGGGTTCTACCCGGCTCGGACTCGTGAGGATCGGCCACTACTGGGCCTCAAGAGATCAGCAGACCGGGTCTTGGCATGGCGTTGGCTGGCATAGAGCATTGGCTAGGGTTGTCCACTCCATCCGCCCCTCCTGTGCACACTTTGCAGATGGGTCAATTCATGCTATGGCTTTGCTATAGCCTTCCGGAGACGCATAAACTTCGGGGCATCACCCCTCGAGCCTACTCGGGTTCATGGCGCCTGGTCCGATGAGGCGCAGGTCGGGGGGCGTCCCCCTTCGAGAATCTGGGTGGTGCCATGGGTGAGCTAGAGAATACGTGCCGCATCAGCGACCCCCGCATCCGTACCCGACTTACTCACCCTAAATCTACTCAAAGTGCATGGTGCTCCATACGGATCACACCTCTACACCCAGGGAGTGTCAGACCCATACCCGGCCCTCAACGTGACCGGCTATCAGGCCTAGCCCTTTGTAGGAGTCTCGGGAGCCTTGTATGCTCATGCAAGACCCCACCCCTCATGTCACCACTTGTGTTCCTTATGCGGTGCTAAGCCGGACCATAGCATCTAGGACCCGGTGGGTTCTTGTGCCTGAGCCGCATCTAATGGGACTCTACGAGAGCTATCTAGGAGCATACTACAATACACGGTTGAGGCCTCTACCCCCGTAATCCCCGTTTGAGTCGGATTAAACAAGGAACTAACAATCCATCCTTTGAGTAAGACCAAGAATTGAATATAAAGAGAACTTGTTTGTACAATCAAGGGTTAGTTTCTATGATTGATTCACAAAGAGAAAGAGAGAGAGCGGACACAACCAAGTGTTATCTAGAATTCACATAGCCACCTACGAATTACATTTGGACTCGTTCCATGGGGCGCCTCCATCTTCTGGGAATTGAGAATTCAGCTGCTACTTCACAGGGTCGACTGTTATGGTGATCTTCTGCAAGTGTATGATGGCGCTCAGCTCCTGGCCTTCCTTGGTCGATCTTCAGGAGTCAATCCCAGGGATAGGGGTCAAGCTGGCATCCAAACTTGGCAATCCCCATGCTGCCCAATCGATTGGGGCAGGTGGCGCCTCCCCAAATGGTAATTAGCCTAATTTCCTAGGTTATAGGTTATTATTATTAATGTGTTAAATTAGCATAGCTAATTTAATCCTTTTTAAGGTAACTCCCTAGGTTGCAATCAAATTCCCATTGCAAATACATGACGTAGACCGTATTTCCCATTACAAATACATGACGTAGACCGTATAACTACATGGAACGTCACATTCTCCCCTCCTTAAAAATAATGCTGTCCTCAGCATTGGGGTTAGTTAATTCAAGACATATACGTGAAGCACTGAATTAGAAAATGAAGTTAAGAATATAACATTAATACGTTGAGATTATAGTAGTTCGGATAGTAATACATTGAAGTTAAAATATCAAAGGAGTTTAGGACCGAAGTCCGATTTAAAACATTCTGACAACAAAATTCATACATGTAGATAAAACCAATACGGGAAAAGTTGGGTCATCAGCAACCCTCTATACAAGGCAGGTGACGACTTGTTCATTGGCCTGCACACAACCATATACCCGTAGGTTAATAATATGATTAAGTTGTGGTTGAAGGGACCACCCCCTACAAATAAAAGAAAAAAATATCTAGAAGGGAATCTATCATGTGTACGGCTTGCAATTCATTGTGGCATAAGGAATGGTGGAGTTCCCCGTATAGCCGGAATGAACGCAGTCTATTTACTAGATGCCTTCCTAGCAATTCGCGGTCATGTCAACATCAACAATACACCACGTCCTAGAGAACATGAAGGTGATCTCATCATCGGTTATTATTATCATATACGATGCGTCTACCCCTCTAAAACATGATTCTCGGTCAATTAAGCCTTCAAGCTTACCGCCGGGAGTGGGGTTGATAGCATCGTTGATGGTGCGGCCTTGAGATTCCCGCATGAAGTCCGGATAGTGCTTCTCAAGGTCTATCTTCATCACCCAGGTAGCATCTTCAACTGGTAAGTGCTTCCACTTGACCAAGTATTGCAACATTTGAGTCCTTCGGTACGTTTTGTAAGCTCGATCAAGAAGAGCTTGGGCACTATTTCCAGCTGCTCTTCGGTCATTTCTAGGAGGGTAGGGGTATCCAAAACCTCCTCTGGATCAGGGGTGTGTTGCTTCGGAAGACTCACGTGAAAGACCTTGTGGATTTTCAAGCGGGGTGGCAAGTCCAAGCGATATGCCTGTTCTCCCCACGTTGGTAATCTGAGCGGCCCAGCCTATGGGTGCCAACTTCTTCTGATTACCAATTTTAAGCTTGGCTTGTTTTACTTTGATCTTAAGCCAAACCGATTAAGCCCACTGGAAGATTAGGTGGGGTTGGTGCTTATCAGCTAGACTCTTCGACATTTGCGTCGCGGCCAATAAGTAACCCGAACTTCTTCCACCAAGGCTGCATTTCTAGAAGGAGTTGTTGAGAGACCTCCACTTTAGAAGCAGGATTATGCCCGATGGTGCGGAGTAAGACATTGATAGCCATAATTTATCATGAAGGGAGACATTCTAGAAGACTCCTGCTTTGTACTGTTGTAGGCGAATTCTACCAAGTAAATATAATCCGCCCATTGTGACTGTTTACTCCATACATAGCTTCTTAGCATATCTTCGATAATACGATTGACACGTTCTGTTTGACCATCATGTCCGAGGATGGTAGGCTGTACTCATGGCAAGCTTGTGCGGATGGTGGCGAAGAAATCCTTCCAGAATGCACTGACAAACTTAGGATCCCTATCCGATACAATTACTCTCGGCATCCCGTGCAACCTGAAAATTTCCTTTGCAAAGAGCAAGGCGGTGTCGAAGGCGGTGTCCGTGGTGCGACATGGCAGGAAGTGAGCCATCTTTGATAATTTGTCGACCACGACCATTAAGGCATCATACCCACGAGATGCGTGGAAGCCCCACAATGAAATCCATGGTTATGACTTCCCACTTGGCGTTGGGCACATCCAAAGGTTGCAACTCCCCGGGAACTCGTAATTGCTCAGCCTTGGTTTCTTGACAAACCTGACACTGTTTGATGTACCTAGCAATATCCTTCTTCATGGAAGGCCAAAAATAGCTGGAGCGGATCTTAAAGTAAGTTTTCATAAAACCCGCATGTCCTGCTATAGGGCTGTTGTGTGTATCATGGAGAATCAGCTTCCGCACCCCAAGTCATTTGGAACACACAACTTATCTTTGTAATATAATAAATTGCCCTCCTTCTTATATGAGCGGAATGCTTCCGTTTCTCTATCATGCGGGCTTCCTTACCCAAACTTTCCCAAATATTACAGAATTAGGGATCGTGGCCAAGGTTTGTTCTATTTGCTTCCCAAACTTCATTTGGTGAGTGTGGAAATGGCATTACAATGGGTGCGGGTTATGAAGGGATGGCGTGACAAAGCATCCATAACCACATTGTGCTTCCTGGTTTATATACAATCTCGAAGTCATATTCCTCGAGGAATTCCATCCATCTGCTTATTTGGCGTAGATTCAGATTTAATTTGGGTGGATAAATAGCGGAGACTCGATGATCCGTATCCGGCTGAAATCTTCTACCAAGAAGGTAGTGTCTCCAAATACGGAGAGCACAAACAAGCTGCCAGCAATTCTGGTCATGGGTAGGATATCATTTGCTCTGCATCGTTCATCTTCTTTGAATCGTAAGCAACAACTCTCCCCTCCTGCATTAGAACTCCACCGGTAGCTATCTTACTGGCGTCGGTGGCTCTTGATTATCCTTTTCGGGATCGGGCAAGGTAAGGACTGGTGCGGATGTTAAGGCATCCTTGAGCTTACGAAAGCCGACTTGGACTTTTGTTTTCCAATGTTCCATCCAATCCTTTACTTTCTCATGCCTTGTGAGATTAGTAAGAGGTGCGGCAATTGTTGCAAAATCCTTAACAAATTTCCGATAATATCTGCGAGTCCCAAGAAACTCGGGACCTCACGAAACATTAGCTGGAATGGGCCAATCCTTTCTTGCTTCTATCTTATTTGGGGTCTGTAGCAATTCCTTCTGCTGAGATAATATGCCCCAAATAGTCTACCCTCGAGTGGCGAACTTGCATTTAGAGAACTTGGCAAAGAGCTGATGGGCCTTAGCTTTTGCAAAGCTAATCGAAGATGTTGTTCATGTTCTTTGCAAGGTTTTACTATAGATGAGAATGTCATCAAAGAAAATGACAACAAAGTCATCCAAGTATTGGCGGAAGATGTCATTCATCAACCGCATAAACATTAGGGGCGTTGGTCAATCAAAAGGCATGGCCGGTGAATTCATAATGCCCATATCGGTACGAAAAGCGGACCTATGGATGTCCTCTTCCTTAATCCTTATCGATGGTACCGGGCGCAAATCAATCTTTGAGAAATATTTTGCTCCTTGTGGCTGGTCCATAAGATCATACGCCCTAGGCAAAGCATAGCGATTCTTGATGGTATGCTTATTGAGTTGCCTATAATCAATACACATCCTTAAGGAGCCATCTTTCTTCTTGACAAAAGAATAGGAGCCCCAAATGGTGAAACTCTTGGGCGAATAAACCCCAAATTCAGTAACTCTTGTAGGCTGTTTCTTAAGCTCTGCTAACTCAGGAGGACTCATTGATGCGGGGGGCTTTCTTTGGTAGGCTTAGTACCTGGTTCAAGAGTTATCTCACATTCCACCCTCACGAAAGGAGGAAGCTTGTGGATCTCATCACGGAAAAAGATCGCTAAATTCTCGAAGAAGGGTAGCAATGTCCGATGGTAAGGCGTCGATTACTTTTTCTTTGTTTGGAGGCCCGACTCAATGGAAGCAAGTTTAATGAGGCAAAGGAGTTCATTCTGCGTATAGCTTTTCCTAGCTGCTTTATTGACATTGACTGCATGGCGGAGTGTAATGAATCACCTTTTATCGTCACCGTGCTCCATTAGCGGCGTTGAAGGTGACCTCCGTTTCTCCACGATCTATGTGGGCCCTGGCAGACGCAGCTAAAAACTCCATTCCCACAATAAGATCATATTTGCCAATGTCCATTAATTGGCACCCAAGGCAACTGGTGCACTGGCAAAATTGCATTTTAAAGGTTAATACGGTGGCCATGAGTGTATGCGATCTTACCGCTAGCTAATGTGGACGGCTTAGGTCGGGATCTCAACGTTTCCGGTGCGATTGCACGGGCCATTCTAGGAGAAGCAAAATTATCGCATTACTACCGTGTCCATCAAAATTATGAAGGCCTTCTTGTCTACTTGGCCTATTGTAGAAATAACGAAGAAGGCTGACTTTTCAGCGTTACTTTGTTTCTATAGCGGCAAGAATATGAGGCGCACCATGAATGTACTCGGGGAGCCTCGTCCTCCGCGGCAAGATTGGACTCCAAATCTTCCCAATCCAGGTCGGCCATGGCGGTTGAAGCGTCTGCGTGGCGTACGGACAATTACGCATGAAGTGTCGGGCCTCATCTGCCGGTAGCATGCCTTATCCGTGAGCTGTTCTCACGGCCTCTTTAGGAATGGACTGTAAGAGGCCCCAACTTCCTTACCGGCATTGTTACGCTTATCCGGCGTGCTAAAAGGCGACTTTCTTCTCTGGCGGCCATAAGAATTGTCTTTGAGGGCCCCGGACTTGGCGAGCGGGGTTTGTAAAGGTGTGGGCGGCCGTGGCTGCGAGTAAGGAAGCGGTCGCGGATCTTGGTTCTTTGGTGTGTCTTCCTCAAGGCTTAATGCCTTAGCTTCGCCTCGCTACTGATTTTGGGTCTATGGCCTTGACCATACGTTTAATGGATGGGGCCAACCCTTCAATGTAGCCCTCTCGCCCTTTTCTCATTCATTCACGGTACATACAACCTCAAGCGCGCATGAATTCGTCGGTGTAGGCCTGCGACATGCCCTTCTGTTCCAACTTTGTAGAAGGTGCGAATCTGTTGGCATTTGTGCGCCGCGAGGCGCGTAATGCGATTTAAAAGCCTTAGCGAACTTCTTGAACTTGCATGCGCTCTGTCCGGTGCTTAGCTCTGGCGTAACCCTTCCACCAAATACGGGCAGCTCGGTAAGGTTCGTGGTGGCGACCTTCCTGTATCTTTCTCTGTCATTCCATAGGACTTCGAATTCCTTCATTTTCGTCCAACCAAGATTCCGCATTCAAGCCTCCTCTGGATTTCCCATCAAACCTGAGCCAACTTTCGGTTTTCCATATACTAGTGATGGTTGTATCAGCGTTTTTCGGTACTCCTTATCCTTACGCCTTGAATGGTCATTGTCGATAGCGAGGATCGGGAAGAACCCGAAGTGGTTGAATGTGAGGAAGCGGCGCTATCCTTAGAGGAACCGATGGCGCTTAGCATGAGTCCTCCTTTATGCAGTGCACTGGGGCTAGCTACGGGAGGAGATGGCTGTTGTGCAGGTGGACTCAATGGTCGTGGAGGTAATTCCGGTCCGTCCTCCTGAGTATGTGGCAGTGGATTGGTATGCAACACATAAGCCTGTAACTCACCGAGTTGCCTTTTCATTAACATCAATTCTGTTTGGGGGTGAGCCCTCTTGGCGTTGGAGGGTGTTTGCCAAAGCGGCGTTACATTACCGATCTATAGGAAGCATTCATGAATATATAAGCAGATTTACATTAATGTACAATCCCTTTTTAAGTTAATCGAGACAAAAGTATATACAAACAGAAAACAATATTTGTATTTCATTCAAGTTGAGTACAACATCGGGTTGATTGATACATGGATTGAGACAAAAGTGGGTATGATACAATGGGAATTTTTTTTAAAGTTCTACTTGCACACAGCGTAACCACAACAACGAAAACATAACGGAAGAGACCAAGCCTAGGGGTTGGCGAAGGGAAGTCTGAGGATCGGCGTGGCGGGTACTCTCCGCATCTGGCTTCGGACGAGTTTATAAGCGTGCCCGAGGCTTGGACAATGATTGCTTGGTACTCCCATGTTGGGCTGATAATCGAAGGTTAAAGAGCCTTCGCATCACACATAAAGAGTTGCCAAAGATGGTCGTTGGCGTCCTCGAAGGCCGTGCTGGTCATATTTCGGTAGTCCAGTGCGACCGCGGGGTCATCTTCGGATCCTCGGCTTCGATCCACGAGGATGTTAACTATCTCCGACCCTTTGTCGAGGTCGTAGAGTTCCCACGGTGGCGGTGGTTCGGTTTCATAGCCTTCCTCCCACTACGGATATTCACCATATCGGCGGCCATAGTCACAGTGCGGCGGCCGGGATCGTCCCTCCTAACCATATCGGTGATTCTCTCCTCATATTCCCAAATGGTTTCCTCTGCAATATAGTTGGAATAAATAGAGAACATTTTGTAATTCCATTATTTTCTAAAGTTTTAATACTTTTGAAGAGGATGTCATATAAAAAAAAAAAAAAAAAACACACAATTCAATAATACTCCTCAAGAGAACTTTGTATTTAATAAGTAAATAAGGTACACCATTTGTCAATATGGTCCATTCAATTGCCAATCGAAAATCCCAGAACACACATAGATATATATATAAGAAAAACTAGCAAAACATATATATATATATATACATTTCTCATAGCAAAATTATACTAGGAACTAGGCCCTGCCTCCTGATCCTTAGCCCTAGGAGGTGGTGGAGGCGGTCGGTGTCGCAGCAGAGTAACCCCAGGGCCCTCTTGTGGCAGCCATAGCGAGATGCAACCTCGGTGGATAGGCAGCGGCCAATGGGGCTGCCGTGAGGAGCTTCATGCCCATCAAGGCGCAATGTCGACCCAAGGCCGTCGGGGCAAGATCCGATAAATGCAGTACATGCGTAAGCGTGCGATAGGGGAAAGCTTCTTGTGGCGGCCGGTGTAGAGAGTGCGGCGGAGGGCCCACCATGAAGCTTCAGCCTACGGCCCTAGATCTCGGGCTATGAAGAGGACTTGTCCGTATTTGAAGGCCGACAAGAAGCGGGTAAGGTGGTTACCCGGCACTTTCCCTGCGAAGTCTCGGATCTTTGCCACTTCTTTATCCAAGTCCATGGGGACTTCTTCTTCCTTGAGCTCTGTTGCTCCTCCTTCTTGTCTTGAGGGTTATGGTATAAATCTTCACCCTCATCATCGAGTGGGAGGGAACTTCAACCATATTAATGTTTGGGGCGTGAGGTCCCATAGCCCGTGGCATCACAGTGCGGGGTGCGAAGGCTGGTTCACGCATCGCGAGAGTCCTTGAAGCGTAATAGAGTCTCCGCCCGGCTCTAGGGTCTCTGGCGGGCCCGGCGGTGGTGCACCTCGGGGGGCTTCGGTAGAAGTGAAGTCGATGAAATCATCCATACAATACTCCATGGCTTCGTAAAGTACATGGTCTTTGCGCTTGCGTCGAAATCCCGCCACCCGCGTGATACGTCCGGATAATATCATCCAAGAGAAGGTATTCACCTTACGGTGATAAATAAGCTGGAAGGCCGTCTAACCACGACAAGCCTATAGATTGGTCACGGGCGGTGGTAGCTCCTCCGCTAGCTCTTTCCAGCGGGCAAATTAAGCCCATTCCTATATGCTCGTCATCCCCCTCCTCGGAGGATTACGGTAGCTTTGCCCTTCTCTGCCGGCAAGATTTCATCCTCAGCGTATTGGTCCATGAGGATGGCTAGGCGAAAAGTAGCTTCCGGATATTGGTGCCCCTCATCTTTGGACCAGCGGTAGGTGTTTACCCCATCGGAGTTTCCCCTTCAAGGCGTCATAAGCATGTGTGTCCCCCGCCTAGCATCTGTAGAACTATCTCCCGCTCCAAATACAAGTGGGGAGGATCCCCAGGAGGAATACGCAGAGGAAGCATTTCCTCCATGTAAAAAGTCAAGGAATCGGGCGTAGTCAGGATATGCTACATATTGGCAAGGAGATCTCTGGCGTTGGCATAGCAAAGGCTGCGGCAGGTCGAAGGGAACTGTGGATCCCATTTCTCTCCATCAAGGTACCGAGGCGGCAAGGTCGGTGGCGGCGGCCATGGGCTAGAAGGGGGGGAGAGAGGGAAAAGCGTTTAAAATAACCTTTACGGTCCCCTTTTAAACCCTTTTATTAAAGCTGACGTCAGCATTTTATTTTAAATTTAACATAAAAAAAACATTAAACTTTTAATTCAAAATAAAAGCCTCTTTATTAATTATCACAAAAAAATATGTACAAATCACGGATCCCTTAAGTAGGCTAAGGTTGCTCCCAGGTATCCCTACGGTGAGGGGGGCTAAATCCTTAGGCATTATGGTGACCCTCTTTGCGTGGATAAGCGCCAAAGGTTGGCATCACCAAAAAGTGCTACCAAGTAGGCTTCAGTGACCCTCTTGGGCGCCAAAATTACAAAGATGCGGAAGCGGAGATCGGTCTTAAATTGGCATGCGATCTCCGTACCGGCCTACGAAAAAGGTAGCTTCCACGATCGGAAGGTCCGTGGACTTCTGAAATTTCGCGGATCTCCCGCAATGCCGCGATAAATTCCGGAACCGATGAGGCTTCGGCGTGGCCCGGGCCCCGGCGATGTTGGCACCGTCTTAGCCCCAGCCGGCCGGGAGTTATCCACTCTCTGCTGCCTCCGGTCGGAGCTGGTCTTCTTCCCAAAAGCCCCGACAGTCCTTAACTTATCCTTGTATTGACTGCCCGGCCTTATGGGCAACTCCTTCCTCGGGGGCTTAGCGGTCGGATCGTCGGTTTTGGGTTCGAGCCACTCCCGGATGCACCTCCTCCTGTTGGTCCCGCTGATCTTGTCGGTCCAGCTCATCTTGCTCCAACTTCGCGCTCTTCGAGCTCTCCTTAGGTCTTCTTGGATCGAGCAAAATTTGGGCTGCGGCGACGCGGCGATTAAGTTCGGCGTGGTACCGTTGTGGCCGAGACCCATATCTATCGAATAGTTGTCGGATAGTCTATGCTAATGTGGGGGGATTTCTCCCCGGACAAAAGCTGTTGGAACCCTCATGCGGTGGTATGGGGAACCTCAATAGCTCTGCCATCAATGGCGGCAAATCCCCAGAATCTACCGGTACTCCCTACCCAGCTGCTCTTTGTGTCGGCCCGCTCAATCTCGGTGGTCGTCCTCCTGGCAAAACCCCTAATACGGTCGGGCCTCAGATCGACATCTTCCTCCTCCGTATGGCCTTCTGTTTGGGAGGATAAAATTTGATGAGCATCATTACCATATCGGGTTGCTCAACAAGGGTATATGGGGGGCTGGCGTGGGTTCAGGTGGGATGAGGAATGGCTCGAGAAGTGATAGGCGAGGATATGGAATCCTATCGTTGTTCTCAAACCTATTGACCAGCTCATCCAACAAGATGTCGATGAGGGCTGGATCGAGTAGCCATGTGCTTAGCAATCATGGCGTAGATCTCCACCGATGCTCATGGTGGGCCGGATCGGGCGCTCTTGGTAATGGCCATAGCGGGTAGTCTTGGCGAAAGGGATGGCAAAGGGCGCTAAGATGCACAAGGCACAAAGGCGCGAGGATCAAGGTCGGTCACGGTGGCGATGGCGGAGGGCTGGCTCAGGCGGTTGGAGGCGCGGAAGCAAAAGCAAATGGCGGAAATGGTTTGCTAAGCGGCCAATTAACTTTTAAAATTTCAAAATTTTTTCTTATTAACTTCAAAATTTTATTATTAAAAAATTTATCTGGCGGAATCTGGCGCCACATACGGTCGAGGCGCCGATGGCATTATCACGGGTTACGCCTCGACCGGGTGTCGTCGAAATGCAATGGCGCCGAGTTGACTGGCGGGCCAGCGTTGACTTCGGAATCGGCGGGTCGGCGCCGGCAAGCGACATTCGAGCGCCGAACTTGGCGCAAAGCGACAAAAAGCAAGCGGCGCCCAATTCGTTTTGGGCCTGCCCTTGACTATTTTTCGCTGGAGTTGGCTTGTTCTAGGGTAATTCAAAGCGCCCGATCCAAGGAAACCATCTCCTTCGTCATTTGAGCTACCCCCGACACCTGTTAGGCCTCAATCTTGGCCCCTCCACTTCAAAGCTACAATTTCTTAACTTAACCTAACACCAAGCCAAACAACAAAGAGAACTAACGACACATTGACTTAGCCTCCTCCTAACTACCGTGCTACGAGTTAGTGTTTGGCGGTGCTATGATTTCGAGCAAGCGAAATCGCGGCTCTGATACCTGCTTGTGGCGCTCCCGAATATATCACGACCCTGGGGCGTATACATGCGAGGGACTTTCCCCTCCATGGCAATCATCTCACCATGGCGGGGCCCTCAGGTCTATTTCAGGCCATCTATGAAATGAGGCCCGAAAGAAGGACACGAAGGGGTCATTCGGCCCACGCCTTCAGTGGGACTCCTACGTCGCGGAAGCATGAATACAAGGGTTAGCACACAGCATGAATATACATAAATAACCACCACGAAGGGTGGCGCATCCATCTAACATACCAACGGCGTAGAATATGCATCTAATCCTACGAAAACACCCAGAACCCAGGTTCTACCCCGGCTCAGACTCCCGTGAGGATCGACTGACGGCTGGGCCTCAAGAGATCAGCAGACCGGGTCTTGGCATGGCGTTGGCTGGCATAGAGCATTGGCTAGGGTTGTCCACTCCATCCGCCCCTCCTGTGCACACTTTGCAGATGGGTCAATTCATGCTATGGCTTTGCTATAGCCTTGGGAGGCGCAAACTTCGGGGCATCACCCTCGAGCCTACTCCAGGTTCATGGCTTTGGTCCGATGAGGCGGGCAGGGGGGGGCGTCCCCTTCGAGAATCTGGCAGTGGTTCCATGGGTGAGCTAGAGAATACGTGCCGCATCGGCGACCCCGCATCCGTGCAGAGCTTACTCACCCTAAATCTACTCAAAGTGCATGGTGCTCCATACGGATCACACCTCTACACCCGAGGGGAGTGTCGGACCCATACCCGACCCTCAGCGTGACCGGCTATCAGGCCCTAGCCCACTGTAGGAGTCTCGGGAGCCTTGTATGCTCATGCAAGACCCCACCCCTCATGTCACTGCTTGTGTTCCTTGTGCGGTGCTAAAGCGGACCATAGCATCTAGGACCGGTGGGTTCTTGTGCCTGGCCGCATCTAATGGGACTCTCACAGGCTATCTAGGAGCATACTACAATACGGTTCGAGAGGCCTCTACCCCCGTAATCCCCCCGTTTGAGTCAGATTAAACAAGGAACTAACAATCCATCCTTTAGGAGTAAGACCAAGAATTGAATATAAAGAGAACTTGTTTGTACAATCAAGGGTTAGTTTCTATGATTGATTCACAAAGAGAAGAGAGAGACGGACACAACCAAGTGTTATCTAGAATTCACATAGCCACCTACCTGAATTACGGCTGGACTCGTTTCCATGGGGCCTCCATCTTCTTGGGAATTGAGAATTCATTTGCTACTTCACCGAGGGGTCGATTTGTTATGGTGATCTTCGCAGAAGTGTATGATGGCTCGGCTCACGGCCTTCCTTGGTCGATCTTCAGGAGTCAATCCCAGGGATAGGGGTCAAGCTGGCATCCAAACTTGGCAATCCCCATGCTGCCCAATCGATTGGGGCAGGTGGCGCTTCCCCAAATGGTAATTAGCCTAATTTCCTAGGTTATAGGTTATTATTATTAATGTGTTAAATTAGCATAGCTAATTTAATCCTTTTTAAGGTAACTCCCTAGGTTGCAATCAAATTCCCATTGCAAATACATGACGTAGACCGTATTTCCCATTACAAATACATGACGTAGACCGTATAACTACATGGAACGTCACAGCTGCGCATACCATCCCTGCTGACAAATAGGAATTGTGCCTCCGGGTGGTCTCATGGAATTGTCGAGGCTTCCCTTGGCAGAAGGGGGACAGTCTGAACTCCGTGGCAGCCGGTATGGATCTCATCTTCCTCATGGAGACATGGGAGCATGCTGGGCACAGGCTACCTGATTTGCCGGGTTACCAACATTTCTCGGTCTTCAATACCTGTACAGGACAGCGGGGTCATGGTGGAGTGGCTTGCTACTACCGGACAACCTTGGCACATTCGGTTACCCTCCAGAAGACAGACAGACACAACCGGTACTTCTGGGTTCGTGTGCATAATACCAGTGGCAACCCTCTTTTTCTGGCCGCCTGTTATTTCCCTCACGCAGACAGCACCTTCTATCGCAGCCACCCCGATGCGGATAGGATGGACCCGTATGTCGATCTATATGATGACATACAGCAGCATCAGCAGTTGGGTAGGGTCGTCCTTCTTGGAGATTTCAATGCACGGACAGGAGTAGAGCAGCCCATGCGACTTGACCCCCTCGCTGACGATGTCCTGCAGCTACGCCCCGCAGAAGTAGCCTGGCCACGCGGGTCGGATGACAGCCAGGTCACTCGCTTTGGCAGACAGTTGCTCCTGCTATGTGGCATTTTTGACTTGATAATTTGCAATGGCCTTTCACAGTGGCCCGATTCTCGCAAGTGCACATGCAGACAGGACAATCAGGGGGGAGGGTCTAGTGTGGTGGACTATGTGCTTGTAGTTGCGCAAGATATGCATCTCATCAGTCGTTTCCGGGTGGGCACAGACAGTCGGGATGAGGAGGTCGACTCAGATCACCTCCCACTTTATTTGGACCTGGTTTGGCGAGCCGCCAGAACCCCCACTATGCCAGCCCCGCGTCCTCGGTTGAGACTTCGATTATGAGCGGCAGAGGACTACGTAAGATGCTCATGGGCGCCCTCCCGGTAATTCTGCCAGACCTCCACACTGAAGCGTGCCGGACGGACCGGTGACCCGCTATTACGGGATCGTGGGGCCGGACGGTGCTTTGGCGGAACCAGCGTCGCCGCTTCGGGGTCGACAACATTCCCTCGTAACCGATGGTTGCGATGCGGTTGTAAAGAAGCATAGCGGCGGCTCCGTCACGATACGGATCAGTGCGGCTTGCGAGGCCACCACCGCGATGCAGCCCATCGAAGGACACAAAGGCGGTACCTTGCCAAAGCATCGGGGAGATGTTGACCTGCTGGACACTCATCCTCGAACCTTTTGGAAGCAGTGGCCGAAGAGCCAGCCGACCCTACGGGGGACATCACACGGGCGATGGGGAATACTGCGGCGGCTCTATGACCCGGCCAGGGGCAGCGTGCCCATACCCCCCACGGGATGGCCCCATTGGTTCGTGGGCGAGGATGTTGAGGGAGGGCCTGCAGCGGCTAGCTAATGGGAAGGCGGCCGAAGTTACTCAAATTAGGCGGGCAGCGGCCGCTTTGATGCCGGTCCTCACTACCTCATTCAGCGAGCATTGCGGGGAGGGTTTTAGACAATGGACCACAAGCGGGGTTGTTCCCATTCACAAGGCGAGGCGACCCACACCGTCAGGCCAATTCTGGGACGATCATGGTCGGTTCGATTATTTGCCAAAACCGTTGGTCGGCATTCTCGAAAAATAGATTGACCGGGCAGAGGCGGCGGATGTGCGAGCCCTCACACAGTAAGCTTTCGACCCCGCCACTCAACGATTGACCATATCTTTACGCTGCGCACCGATTGAAAACGGCCGGAATCATCTATTTGGACTTGTATTTGCTTTTGTGGACTTCGCCAAAGGCTTTTGATCACGGTCCCAGGAAAAGCGTAGGCTAGGCGTCAACCGGGGGGCTCCGGCTGCGCGCGAATGCCATATACAAGGTTGTATGAGAGTTGTTTTGGCGGGGATCAGTGACGGCGGCCAAGCATTGACCAAGTAGTATCGGTCCGGCAGCGGGGTTGCCCCCCTCGCCAACACTTTTTGGCCTCTACATTGATCAGTTAGAGCCACGGCTTATCGAGCATGGGGGGATGGCATACGGCTTTTGCACTGGGTCATCCGCCGGCTCATCTATGCGGGACGATGTTGGCTGCTAGCCCACACCCCGTGGCTATGCGGTCTCACCGGATGCCCTAGACACATTTTGTCGCTACTGACATGCAGCGTCAATCCGCCAAGACCGGGGTGGTTCTCATATCCTCTTCACGTCACCCCATGCCTCCCGCACTCACATATCGGGGATGTACACGTGGACGTCCGCCCACCTACAAGTACCTAGGGGTGGAGTTCCCCTCCTGCGCTTCTGGGAGGCGCCTATCCGCTTATGGGGTGACAGCCGGAAAGCGCTTTATGCCATGCGTAACAAGATCCACCGTGCGAGCTATATGATTGGGGCCATCGGTCCCACATCTGTTCTAATCGGTCGAAGCCCGTCCTTCCATGCGGGTCGAGGTTTGGGGCTGGCCGTCTCTTTGGCGACTGGAATGACTTGGAGCAGGTGCGCGAAGGCATTTTGGCCGCCGCACTTGGGGTGAAACCGAGTCCCCTATCGGATTCTGCTGCAGAAAGCCCTGGATTCTTGCCGCCCGGTAGACCCTTGATAGACACATCGTCTATTTTGAAAGTGGTTACTATGGGTGATGCTCGGCTCCCGCGACGGGCTTACACCGTGGCCATGAGTCCGCGGCGGCTTAGGGCTGTTGGAGGGGTAAGAGAGATCGCTGGTTCGCCGGATGGAACGTCGCGAGAACGCAGTCGTCTGGGCGCAGCGTGGCCGATCGTGGCGACCGGGGAGTACCTAGATGCTTGTTTCCTTGGCAAGCTCGGGACCCCATTGCTCTAGAGCGGTCAAAATGGCCCATTACAAGGAGCACATCAACCCCCGTGTTAGCCCGGGGCCCACAACTCTACCGTTCGATTCCCCCCCGAAAAGCGCAGACTCATTGCCTCCATTCGCCGACGGTGCCCACCATCTTCGCGATCGAGGCAGGCGGTGGATTGGGGAGCCCCGCCGGGGCGAACTCTGTCTCGTCTTTGTCAAGCGGGTGCCATTGAGGATGAGTCTCACACTTTCGAGTTGCCGGCGTTGGTCGGTCGAGGGCCGATCACGGCTCCCTTAGTGCGGCGGGGGCGTGCCCCTTGCATTTGCCGATGAACACACCGTCGACGCGTGCCCGGGGTCATACATCCGGGAGGTCTTGGACTGCGAGGTCACCTTTGCCCTCGCTGGTGTTGTCCGTGACTAGGCACTACTGAGGGGTGGTGCATGACCGTATATATTGGGATGTTTACGCATTTTATATGATTAGCCACAGTTTGTCGGCAGGTGATTGTCGCCACGGTTTTCCCTCGAAAACCCTTGGTGGGGGTTTTTAATCCGGCGATGAAATCCGCTTTGCTGCGTTTTTGTATTGGGTCCCATAGACCGATTGGTCTCCGTGGACGATAAAAGTACCTTCCTTCCTTCCTTCCTTCCTCCAACCCCAGATACTACCATTTGAGAATTATTTGCCCTCTAAGAGACCAGCTATAAAAAGTAACTCCCAACTACCAGCTATGAAAAGTAACTCAAAGATTATACCTTTGGCAACGGGATGAGGCTTAGCTATGCACATCCCGCTAAAGTACTTACATCGGAAGCTTCAAAAGTGCTGCCCTCATTGCCTCAATTTTGTATAAGATCTACAACATCTGTGTCAAACCTAGAAAATGTGCCACAAGCAATTATGAGCATATAACTGTTAGATAGTGTAGCTCAGCTAGATGGTTTTAATAATGCAATTTTTATTTTCTTTTCCCATCTGCTTATGCATCAAACAACTGCCTCTACTTAGCATTGCAAAAGCTAGCAACAAAGGCATAAAATTGCTTACATTCATCAACAAGGACAAACGTATTGCCATCATCTTAAAATGCTCCCTTAAATTTTTAAGCCATTTGCCAGTTCATTGCCTCTATGTATTGACTCTTCTTGTCCGATTCATGATCGCCATAGCATCTATTGTGCCTAAATTACAAGTCTGTAGCATATTAGTAGATAATGAAGAGAAAAAAATGAAATATAAGCAAATTCGAGTCTACCAGTGAAGGAAATGCAATCCGACTGGGAGCAAAACCACCAATCCGACTTGAAGCAAAATAGGGAAGGAGAATTTGATAGTGTCGCAATTGAATAAGCATAAAGCATCACATGGAGAAAGCCTGATAGTTGCTTACAGGCGCCACCTACGATGGTATTGCTGGAAGCCTTCGATGTTCTGTGCACAGCCGTAGCCTACGATGGTATTGCTGGAAGCCTTCGATGTTCTGTGCACAGCCGTAATGGAACCCTAGACACAGCCGTAATAGAACCCTAGATAATCTACGTGGCAACTTCTGCATCAGCCAATGGCAATTTTACGCAGCCGCGACTGGCAACGGCACAGCCAATGGCCACCCTCCCCTATGACCCTCGACAGCTAGATTACCACCTTCCAGAGCTGGATTATCAACTCCCAGCCTGATTATTTCCATCCGAGCCTAAATCCAGGGCTGATCATCCAGGCCAAGCAAGTTTCTTACCAAGCAATTGCCAGTGCCGGCTCTCACAAGTGGATGATCCAGATCATCTAGATCAAGAAACCTGCCCAATCACTAGCAATTATATTACGTCATTCCTTAAAAGGATTTAATAAGGCAGTTTGAACACGTTGAGAAGCCGTGGATGCTTTACAGACTTTACAAGATATTTTGGAAAGCAAACTCTGCTCAAAAACTGTGATCGGGAAACTTCTGCAGCATGCTTTAAGCACACCGTGGTCTGACTTGGCATGTTCCAGATCATACAATTTCTTCAACACGAATAACATATCTATCTTCTCTTGCGTACTTAAATTTCGTGGCAGCATATAGTTTTCCAATTTACTTATTGAATGAATCCAATATTCCAAGTGAAAGTATGTGGAAACCTTATTAGTATCAGTCTCTACAGACTGAAATTGTAAAAATGAACAGTGACGAAACAATTTCTTTAAACAGATGCCACATGCACCAGCCCTATTTCATGCTTGTGCCTATAATGATGCTTCTTAACCTCTTTACAGAATGTTGCATGGATGAGTCTTCTTCGTTTGAAAGTGAATGACAAACACGATTCTCAGAAAGCCGACCAGTTGTTTGACTAAGTACCTCAGCTGCCCATGAAGAAGCTGGAGTCTCTGTGGCTTCTAGTTGCCACCGGTCATCCATAGGATTCTCCTGGTCATACTGACCTTGAGTTACATTTCTGCACATAACCCAGCAAACGCATTAAACTTCCTAGAAAGAAAGGTCACAAGGGCCTGCAACCTTTTAGATCTTGGCTTATCTACCTAACATTTAGTGGCCACCTGTCATCCATAAGGTTCTCTTGCCGTCGCATTGAAAATTCTTCTATCTTCTTCTCAGGTGTATTCCTGAAAAAACATGGAAACTTTCAAATATTACCTGAAAACTACATTAAGCAAATAAGAACAGTCATAGTATATCAAAAACAGAGGAGAGGCATAACATAAACAAATACTCTTTTGAGAGGTTATTTAGGGAACTTTAAATTTACAGGTCAATCAGAGAGATGTGACAAAAAATATTGCTCCCACATTTTTCCCATTTCTAAAAGAGAGTTATTATCACTCTGTGGCAAATAAGTAGTACAGTAACAGGCTTGCTAAGTCGTGGGAGAGCATACAATAGAGAGCACCAAACCTTAGACTCTCCAGCTTATAACGTTTACAACTTTAGATTAACACATGTTTAGGGATTACAGGCCCATAAAAACCTACAAGGAAAAGTTACAAAAAGAAAAGCAATTATAAGGGAACCTAAAAGCCTTCTCATACTTGCCATTCTTCAGAAGTACCTATAGAATGTATAGTCTAGTCCCCTCCTTGAATATCACGACTGGCTCCGTATAAAAAAATCATTCCCCAATTGTAAACTACATATCACACACCTATTTGGGGTTGTTAGATTCTATATCATTGCACATGTTTACTTTGGAGATGAAGGGCTCATCGTGCAGAGGAATCTAAATGCAGCAATACTAACACATTGATATCTTTCGTACCCTTTGTGCCTCTGATATCCTTCATATTCTTTTGTGCGGTCACACTTCCCAACCACCTTCAACAAACCCAAGATCCTAGTACTTCTCATGTCAATATCTATTCTATGGATATACCCCATCCTGATATTTCATACCCCTAACACATTCCACCTGTTTTACATCCCCAAATTGGTGGGGGAGATCAAACGCTTGGCTCCTTGTCAATCTTAAAAGTCTAGCACATGACAACATATCCATTCTCACAATGAAGTTTGCATTTTGAAAATTCAACACGAACAAATTTAAGAATATCAGTTGTGTCTGGACTCTATGGAAAGAGAAAAGCAGTCTTGGAAAAAAAGCGTGCCTCCAGAACATAATTCAATTTAATTAACCAAAACAAGTATTATGTGTACTTACTATATAAAACTTGCAAAAGATCAGAATGAATGGCTAAAGTATTTGGATTTGTTGTTCATGACTAAAACTGAATTTAAAAGATTGGACACAATGTTGTGATAGATGAAGCTCATGAGATGAGTCCAAAAGAGAATATACCCCCATCTCATCAAAAGATTCTCTTACTAGAAAAAGGTAAGTTCTAAAAGTTGGGTGTAAATCAACACACAGTAAAATATTAACGAGATATAACACATACCCTTTATCCTCTCTTCTTCTACCCCATTCATCTTCTAATTTCTTATGAAGACCTTCAAGGCGAATAATGTCTTGCTGTGCTTGTAATCTTCGTCGTAAACTCTGTTCAAGAATCTGCTTTTCTCTCTGTTTTTCCTGCGCAACATGTTGTACACGATTATCCTCTCTTCTAACATGCTGTTCCTTAACTAGGTCCTCCGCCTTCTGCTGCTGCTAAGATGAAAAGAACTTGAAAAAGAGTCAGTAAAGGATATCAGTGCAAATATAACTGCAATATATATCCAACAGAAAACAAACAAACCTGCAATATGCGCTCTTGCTCCAAGCGCATTCGCAACTCGTCAGCAAGCAGCTTTTCTTCTTCCTTTTGCTGCTGAAGATGAAATATGCAATGAACAAAGAAATTATTGGAAAAAAGTTTGCAGCATGCAATATGATGATGATAAGAGCCTTACCTGCAGTAACTTTTCTTGCTCCATGCGCATTTGCAATTCTGCAGCACGTAACTCCTCTTCTTTCTTCTCATGTAACTCTTCCTCTTTCTTCTGTTGATAATTTTGAAATAACAATGAAGATTATAGAATAAGTGCTCTATGAATCCCTCAAAAAAGTACCTTTAATTCACGTTCTTGCTCCATTCGAATTCGTGTCTCCTCTGCACGCATCGCCTCTTCCTTCTTCCTTTTCCTTTGATCTTCCTCCCTATCACCAAACGGTTTCTTGTTGTCAAGCCGCAGACCATTCTTATGACCTGAATATTATATCAGATCAGCAAAACAAGCTGCTACTAATTCACCAGATACTTCAGTATATAGGAAGTCATTACCATAATAGTTGCTTCGCTATTTCGGCTTCTTGCTTCCCTTTCTCTATCCGGGCAAGCTCTGCCTGATGTGCAAGTTGATTGCGTTCAATTAGAGCTTGCTGTCCCTTCTCAAACCTCCTTTTCCGAATATTTTTCTCACTAAAATATGAGTCTTTATCCCAGCAGACAACATAGTCTACGTTACAACTGGACATATCCTGTAAAGTACCAAAGCAACAATGATATCCACGCAAGTAATGCAAGCCATCATTGAAACCTTACCTTCTTCATAGATCGTCCACAAAAAGCTCTCAAAGCACTATCGAAGCCAGAGGAAGTCTCGTACTGGACATATATGTCACAATGTAAAGCTGTGGCAATGTTGGCCAAACCACCTTTAGCAACTTTCTTCAAATCACCATCTACAACTACTTCCAAATTTCTGCATGTTATAACTACAATATATTAGTTTTTAAAACTTCTAGCCATCATAGCATAATGTGAAGCCTACCTTATTTTGCCAAAGGTTGAGAGAATTGTATGTGTCACCAATGTAGAAGCCTTGAACGAGACTTGTGGCTCAGACAGCCATCTAGATGGAATGCCCCGCAAAATTAATGTATCTGGTTGTGCTCGTTTATTTTCGCCCACTGTAAGAAGAGGACTACGTTGGAGTACAAAATTCTTCCCTAAAATTTTAACTTATCGCCCTCTCAATTACACATACCTCCAGAAAACACGGTTCCAAAAGATTTTTGCATGGAGTCAACACTATCCTGGTCATCTACCAGAGCTTCGCACTTTAACTTTATACCTCCAACGTTCAATTCAGAGCCATTGAGCTTCTCCGTCGTCTGAGCAGTAACTATATCCCATATATGAAGAACGCCCCAAGCTACAGGCTCATCACGCCGTCGTTTCTGGGGTTCCCGGTCCCTCACAAGCACCAAATCTCGTTCTGCAATATCCAGATATAGTCGTCTATGAATAAGGGCCTTGACACACTCCTTCAGCTGCCATTCGTCCACTGTCTTGACTGACATATCCGCTCTTTTAAAGCTGAGCTTGATTTTCACACGGGGGACTAGAGAAAGGCCATAGCCAATCTCTATTACGTCTGCCTCTCCCCATTCCTTCATCGCTCCGGCGACGCCAGGGATTTAAAAATGGTTTGGAAAATAAAAATTTTGGTTGGGTGCATTTTGAAGGAATACGAATACGTAGAAAATATAAACATTCGGTATGAGAAAAATATACCTATCCGGTATGCCAAAAAAGTTTTTGGAATTTTTTTAAGATTGATTTTCTAAGGTTTTCAACGTTTTAGCTGTCGGAAAAAAGTCCCGACG
This sequence comes from Isoetes taiwanensis, assembly GCA_021234155.1. NCBI lineage: Eukaryota > Viridiplantae > Streptophyta > Lycopodiopsida > Isoetales > Isoetaceae > Isoetes > Isoetes taiwanensis. The sequence continues at coordinate 1,856,909 of JAJEKV010000056.1, forward strand.
CTCCAAAAATCAGGAAATAATTTGGGCTTTGGGTTTTTGCATATAGAAATGCCTAAAATGGACGGGAGAGGGGGTGCCAGATTCGGCATGCATGCCACGAATCAAAGTTCAGAATGGATCACATCGGCATGTATAGTAGCTCTTGATGTTCAAATGGCGTTTTGAATAGCCGGCAAGAGTTGTTGGAAGAGGAGCTTCACTTAAAATTTTATTTGTCTAAAAAGTTTTAATATCTAGCATAATAACGAGGGGTTTATTTTGTATTTTTATACGTTTTATCCTAAGGTTTTCATATGATTTGATGGCCGTATTACATGGCACATACTAATGCGTACATCTAGAGTGCACATTATAAGTTTAGCCCCATGTTTGCATGGTTTTTGTGCCATCCAAATTTACCATCCTGTTTTAATGGCCAAGATTGACTCTTCAAGTTCTTAATCAAGGGATGATATTGAAGCCCCATTTCAAAACTCGCATGCAGATATCGAGCTATTCCTTTCTAGGGTAGGATTTACCTGCCTTAGGGTTTCGTTATTATGCTAGACTAGATATTGATTAATAGAACAAGGAGCGCCGCTTGGTTAGGAAACGGCACAAGAGGCTTATTTTATGCTTCAATCTCCCTTTCTCAGATGTATCTTGAGTTTTTATCGATCCCAAAAATGATGTAAAATGGTTTATAGATCGGTGTTTGAAACATGTTCTGATCATTTCTTAGCTTTCTGTAGTCAGAATCAGTTAACTGCTGAGTGCTGAGGAAGACAATCTTCTACCAAATGCTTCATCGTGATACAATTGCATGCACTGCCATAATTGTTTCCTGCGCACAGGAAGGACAGCTTGAAGTTGCACTCCAAACCTTTCAGCAGATGGACCAGAGGGATGTTGCAGCATGGACTGCTACGATCTCTGTATATACTCAGCGTGGACAACTGCAGGGAGCTCTTCAGTTCTTTGAACGGATGCTGGAAGAAGACATACAACCTGATAAGGTTGCCTTTACCAGTCACGATAATCCACTTGGCTTCTTTTCTTAGACATACAAGAATGACTGTAGCATGTTCTTCAATTGCTTTTTTAACCCTTCACGATGTTCCAAGAGCTCTTGAGCTGCAGCATTGAGGAAGATGGATGGTGCTTATATGGAAGGATCTTGGGGCTGCGACAGAGTTATAGGGTCTTAAGCTGTGTCTTCAGCTAGTGCCAGTTATAAACTAGATTCAAGAATGAGGAGGAAGAGCTTCAGCAAAAATATAGAAACTAAAGAGATTTTGTGCCAGGGTGTCAGCTCCATCCGTCAAAGTGAAGCAAAGATGTAACAAAGAGTGGAGGTGAAAACATTTATTCATCTGAGGTAAGTCTGTCTCATTTAGACAGAAACAGATAAGTCCAAATGGTGTGCATACCTGATGCTTAAGCGGATGAAGTTGTACTGGCTGCAGTGGCACTAAAGGAAGGATGGAAATGAAACGAACTAAAACACAGATCTGTGTCAAACATAGGAGCTTGTTTCTAGTTCACCTCTATTACATTCTCCGGCACTAGTTACTTATGATTTATACATGCTCCTTTATTATGCTATTTGCATCTGCTCAGATTTTGTGCTCCTCAACAGGATTGAGGATTCTTAATGGAGGCAATGGATGAAAGTGGCACAAGGGTAACAAAGTAACCGAGGTCTTTTACATGATCTTTTTAACATAGATTGGATCTTGCATATGCCACATGCTGCCAAATCTTGTCATCTGCAATAGACTTGGAGTGCATGTTTCTTGTATGGCTACTTTTTCTCCAACTGAAGCAGCAGATTAGAGTAGATGTTCTCGATTTTTGCAAACACACACCTATATTTGATGCAATTTTTTATTAGCAGTAGTGCATCTTTCATATGATGCGAGGGCATCTCCAGGGTCATTTCCAGTTCCCTTCTAAGGGCTTGCACCAATCCATCAAGCTAAATCGGGTGGAAAAAAGGGGGCAAAAATGCTTTGCAAAGAACCAACTTGGGATGCCTAATACATGCCTATTTGCATTGTAAATCATTGCTTGGCGTTATTACCGCCAGTAAGTTGCCGCAATACCAGCTCGGCTATTTGGTTATTTGCTTGTCATGTGCAATCTTCAATCTCCTGAAACAATGCATGCTCTGGGATGGTCACTAAGTGCAAAGACATGGGATGGTCACTAAGTGCAAAGATTTGCATTTTACCAAGATGGAATGCAAAAGCATTTTGCAATGCTAGAGTAAAAAATACAGGTGCACTTCATTATTAGGTTTATCATTTCTATTCGTCCTCTATTGCCATAATTTTTGTGTCATTAACACCCATTCTATTAACACCCATTCTATTCGACGAATATGTAGCACAACTTCAACAATTGTTTCACTTTGTGGACAACGGTCGTTCATCCTTATTTGGCAAACATATAGATTGGTATAGTTTTGCAAGGTATAGGCACTATGGTTTTGCAAGGATACCTTGGGTTCAAGTCCCATATTGTGAAGTTGCTATTCATTACATGTTTGTTCTATTGCATGTTTGTTCCATTGAATTTTTCTTATATTTAATATCAACAATATTTTTTTTAAGGGCCCGAAGGGCCCAAATTGTTTTCTACACAACCATTACTCCTACACATATAATTAAAATCCCCCTAAAACCCCCTTTGGTTTGGGTGCATATTCACACGGGGGGTGACATAGGGCAGCGAGAGCCTCTTTTATATTTCCTAAAGTCGTATAATACATGTACGAAATCAACACCATTTAGTACATTGCTTCAAACCTTATAGTATTTCGCAAATCTCATTATACAGTATACCAAAACTTGTACAAGCATACCCCATAAACGAGGATTGCTATCTATGGTTTAGATCGAGGAATAACTGGCAAATATGCCCATCCAACAGCTCTCGATGCCCGGAGTCACCCCCCGTGTGAATATGCACCCAAACCAAAGGGGGTTTTAGGGGGATTTTAATTATATGTGTAGGAGTAATGGTTGTGTAGAAAAAAATTTGGGCCCTTCGGGCCCTTAAAAAAAATATTGTTGATATTAAATATAAGAAAAATTCAATGGAACAAACATGAGAAAAGTGCAATAGAACAAACATGTAATGAATAGCAACTTTACAATATGGGACTTGAACCCAAGGTATCCTTGCAAAACCATAGTGCCTATACCTTGCAAAACTATACCAAACAGGGAAGATGGATGATGCATCGTGTTTGTATTGGGCTAAGTCTTGTGATGTCGGCTTGCATCTTTATGGATGATGCCATGGCCGCTAGCTCAAGATCTTCTGCTCATGCTCAAGTCGTCATGCAAAGTTCTACACTGCAGATTCGAACACTGATAATATCATTTCTACAAGAAGCATGTATATATTCTTAAGTACCTTCTGAGGGGGTAGAGATTGAAGAATGGACAAAGCAGAGGTTGAAGAATTAAAGAAACAGAGGTAAGTAGTCTTGCTTTAAGCTTAGCTGGTTTTTGAGTATAACATTCTTTGTCTTGCAAAATTAAGGCTTTGTGTTTATATACGAATACAATTCTAGAGGATCAGAGGAATAAGAACGGAAATTTGTTTATTATTAGAAGCTTCATCTCCATTCTCAAAGATCATTCCACTTGGAATCTTCACGTGGAGTAAAAACATCTATTGTGCTCTTTACTTTTTAGATCTCTATGTTTTATGCTAACAAAGTAAGAAAACTGTTGTCTCTGATTTGTAAGTTTACGATCTCTATTTGTCTCTGATCTGCTTTTTTGTTTATTTAGACATTTTGACTGGGTGTGCTATGATTCTCCTAATACTTTTTATATGATAGGGATGCATTGTATGGCAACGAGAGCTGTCGGATGGGCATATTTGCTCATTATTCCAAGATCTGGACCATACATAGCGATCCTCATTTGTGGGGTATGCATGTACAAGTTTTTGTATATTGTATATTAAGGTTTACAAAATACTATAAGATTTGAGAGAATATACTCAATGGTGTTAATTTTGTACATGTATTGTAAATTTTTTGGGGCTCTCGCTGCCCTACGTAACCCCCCGTGTGCATATGCACCCAAACCAAAGGGGGTTTTAAGGGGGATTTAATTTTAATGTGTTTGATGTAATCGTTTATGTTAACTAAAAAAATTTTGTAGCCCCTTCGGGGCTTTGGAGGTACTGCACACAAACATGAAGTTTGATTTTAAATAAAATTCGAGGCACTTTGGGCCCAAGACAAGATATAATATCATATTTAATTTAAGCATACAGAAGGCTAAAATGCCAAAAATGGAACCCAAGGCATTATCTTCGTGGGTTTAATCTCCTTTAGCACATGTCAAATTATGGTTGGTTTCACATTCTTTGGATATTAAATGCATTTTATAAAACATTCATAGTATATGTATTCTATAAATAATGATGTTGGACAAAGCAAAAAACATTTGTAATGATATTGCATATTCATTATTTAAAGATGCTAATTCTGGATAAGAGATCCTCAACTCAACCTTTAAAAATAGTGTTGTACAATCAGCAGGAACTACATCAACCATAAACAAGCTCCTTTCCCATGTTATTATTATGCTAGATGTTATGTTATTTGATATTTGTTATTCTAAAACTACAAAACAACTCAAGTTTAAATTGCTAAAAGGCATACAACAACTGACCTCGAAAAGAAGTAGCAAGTTACAACAAAGATTCTACCTTCTTTGTTTGCATCAGATCAAAGGCTTGCACAGTCTGAATTCTTTTGAAATTGCTAACTTGCATGAATGCATTAAACCTCGGGGACCAAAATCAAGCAGTTGACTGCTGTTTTCTAAGATCTGGATTCTCCATCTCAGAAAAATTCGTAATTTATATTGGTTCCCAAATGCGGCTTCATACAACTCCTTGTTTTCAAATACATTGTAACACACCGGCTATGCCTTGAAGTGCCAAGCCAAAATGAAGAAAGCAGCAGAAGAAATGAATCTGCATTAAATCGTTGTCTTCCCTGTTGTCCTCCCTGTTGAACGCAAAATCGGTTACCCTAGTTTCGCTGCTGTGCTAACCTGCCGAAATTTAAAGAGTGATTCATCCCATCCAGCAGTAAAAGCTGTTAACAGGGTATTTTTTGAAGTTGTTAAGACTATCAGAGCCGCATTTAAAACTGTTCAAATAAAACTAATAAACTCTGAGGCCTAAGATCTGCACAACCAAAACACATCCAACCTTTCTATCAAACTCTGCAACAGATGCCAATATTGTTAGACTACAAAAACTTACCTAGGAATTTGCCTCTTGGTCCAGATTCTTGCAAACATGCTTTACAGCTCATATGATTTAACACATGCCATCCTGATGGTGCCCCTGTTCTTTGATATTCGAATTTATGGCATGTGAATGCTGAATTCAACCCTGAAGCTGTATACACATCCCAATAAAGCGGTGCCTGCAACCAACGGTTTAACACAAAGAGAAAGACGATCTATACTGAATAGATAAAGGAAGCTTACCACAGCTGCGGTTTCCAAGCCATGGATGTGAATGGATGTGAATGATTCTTTCCAGACTTTAACAAAAATTCAACGGCAGCACAACAGATTTATGTACTTATCTGAAGAAGCCGCCACAGAATGACTTAAGGGCACCGAAGCTGGAAACCGGGGCTGGAAATTTAACCACAGAGGGCAGATTTTTCTGTAATGCAACAACTACAGAACGATTTTAAGAGATTCAAAAGCCAATCTTCAGAATCAGAGGAAGCAAAAATCTGCAGTTGCTTCCATGCTTGCAGTATCCTCTTGCAAAAATACAAACACGGCTTCCACGCAGAAGCCGTCAGACTTGCCAACCCGCCATAGTCCCAGTTTCATGCCTGAACCCTAGTCTTGTTCAGAAACGCAACCCAACGAAACCAGAATCAGCCAGCAAGCTGAATTGGCAACAGCTTGTGAAGATCTTGAAACCCTAGCAAAAGCCCTTAGAAAAAAATAATTAATACAATAGACTATGGTCCAGCCTGTGCAAATGAGATAAACTTAATTACAACCGTACAATTCTGCCTCTTATAAAAAATCAATGGCCAAGAAACGATGCACTCTAGAAATACTATTTAGTACACATAGATGAATACGGCCACCAAATCATAGGAAAACCTTCGCAAAAAGTGTATAAAAATGCAAAACAAACCCCCTGTTATTATGCTAGATATTTGAAGCATACTGTTGATGCTCCTATTTTTCTAAGACTATGGTCATTTTTGCCTTGGCTTTTTAAGCTCACAGATATTGAGTTGTGTAACTTCTTTACGGCAGCCGAAATCATGTGCTTGGTAAGCCCTTAGGATCTAGAAACTGCTAAATTCTGGATTTGTTGTTCTCTTCTAAGTTTGTGGGTGCTTAATCCAGATTTATGCCGCGATCATCCACAACATTCAGGTAATTTCTTGCATGTATTTATTAGAATCATGTATTTGAAGCTTTTGAAGCTCTATTCGATTGTTTTTAGAGCATGGTTAATGGAGCATAGAAAATGTTTGTAGTGCCGAACTTAGAAGCAAATGGTTCATATTCTTCACATTTGTGTTGCATGCGCAGGACAGAACATATCTTTGCTATAGAACAACTCATTTAGGTTGCACAAGAAACACATGGACATATACTGATTTATCATGGATAATTGTAAATAACTATTGTTGAACTTCAATATATTCTACCAATATGTATTTCCCTATGTCGTTTGTTACCACAAGACCTTGTGTTCACTTTCATGTGGCTGCAATGAGCAATTGCGGTCACTGTTGCATTACACAATGCTTGCACTGCATCCGTGTACATGCAGCATCATGTGTATGAGGTTTCATGAGTTTTATTCCTTCAAATTTTCTATTTCTTGAACAGGTCTTCGCCTATGCCTGATCTAGATTTTTTGCCTATACGAATGACCAGACAGATGCAAGTTCAACAAGATTGCCAGCAGATAAAGAGCTGACTCATTTTCTCCAAAGTAAGTGTATATTTCTTGCTAGAATAGAATATTTGACTTTGAATAGAATTGGTTAGATGCACAATCTGGGAAGTCTGTTTGCTAAATTACAATTCCGTCCATTTCTATTATCCCTTATGATTGTTGGAAAAACTTGGGAAGTAAGTTTGCTAAATTATGACTGAGTTGCTTCTTCCACCAGCATCAATTGTGTCCATTTCTATTATCCCTTATGATTATTGGGACTTCACCATAGATGCACTTCACTGAACAGATTTTACACATGGCAGACGTATAACCTGAGAGTAAGTTTGCTCATTTGTTAATGTCTACATTTGATTTGCCGCAACTTGGAAGTTTCTATTAACCTGTAATGGTTGTTGGGACTCCATTATATATGCGCTTCAATGGACATATCTTAGACATGGCTTGATCTGATCTTAGAGTTTAGGATTCTTATCACAATTTGATGGCACACAGTAAATATGCAATTTATTTGAAAGCTCTTAAACTCCTTGAGCTCACCGCCAAGTTTGTCTAAAGTGCATATGTTGTTGTCTAGACCTTTTTACAGTATAAATTTTGTTGACTGGATTTTTAATGTTGGGTTTATCTTTATTCAAGCCTGTAGGTGGATGAGGGAGAGAAGCCCTCTCATACAGGGAGAGGAATTGTCTCATACAAAATCAAATGAATACCCTCAACTGGGACGGGCGTGAAAGGCTGGGTATTTTTGTATTTGTGTCGTTTCTATATGCAGTCATACAAATCAATGCCATCAAAAAACATTATTATAAGATGCCTAAACTTTCGTATTTCACGCTAATGCTGTTACCCACCTATGAAAAACATTTGAGGTATTTTTCCTTTCTACAAACCACAGGTTCCTCCCTACCAAGATCTAGCAGGAAGATGATATTATCTAGAAAAGGTTTTCCACTGAGATGATGGTCCATAATGGATTACTCTTTCCTTCTAAAACTATGCTTTATCAAAAAAATGAAATTATCACAGTCCTTCCATGGCATTGTATTTAGCTTGGAGGAACTTTTGTATAAATTTCAAGACTATAAGATGTCACATGTAAATAAATCTGTTAGTTATGGCATCTAAACAATGGTTTATTTATCATGGCATGTTCTTAAAGGACATAAAAATAATAATTCATCCTTGACCAAAGTTGGTGGCTAAAATCATTGCTGGTAGGATGGTGGTGCATCTCCAAAATAAGATTAATGCCTGCCAATCTGCCTTCCTGCCCAACAGATCTATCCTGGACAACTACATAGCTGCTAATGAAGCTCTTCACTGGAATAAGCTATCCAAGCAAGGCTGCATTCTTCTTAAGTTAGACTTTAGGAGAGCTTATGATTGTATTTCCTGGAAGTTCTTGGAGAAGTCCCTCAGCCACATAGGCATTCACCCCTACCTCATTAAGCTTATCATGGGCATAAATCAGAATGCTTCCTCATGTGTCATCATTAATGGAACTCCTACTGATTTCTTCCCTATCCAGAGAGGAGTGAGACAAGGGTGCCCTCTGGCCCCTTACCTCTTCATTATTGCTGCTGAAATTCTCACCAAAATGGTTTCCTCATATCAGGATAGGGGTCTGATCCATGGCCTCCAGATGCCTCAATATGATAAACAGCTGTCCATCCTCCAGTATGCTGATGATACTTTCATCATGACCAAAGCTGATAATGCTTGTCTGGACAATCTGATGGAGTGCATAACCAGGTTTGGAGTTGCCTCTGGGATTCACCTCAACTTTGCTAAGTGTTCTATTCTCTCTGGCAGTCCTTACCCTCATCTCCATACCCATGGTATCAACTTTGTTCCTGAGGGACAATACCTGACCCTCCTGGGACTCCCCCTTGCTACTCAAATGTCCCACAAGGTGGCCTGGCAACCCTTGATTAACAGGATTCGGAAAAAGCTTTTAATCCTTAAAGGATCACTTTCTATGGCTGGTAGAATCCTAATTGCCAACTCTGTCTTGGCCAGCAGCCATGTTTACTTCTCCTCTGCTCTGATTGCTGACAAAGCTTCCTACAACAAGATTGAACAATGTATTAAAGAATATATATGGCAGGGGGCTCACTTGTCTGCCTGGGAGGAGCTCACTCATAGTAGGAAGGCTGGTGGCTTGGGATGTAAATCTCTTTTCCTACAGGCTCAGATCTTAGGGGCCAAGAATGTATGGAAGGCCATCTCTGGTTTCCAGTCCCTTGCAATGGATTTCATTAGATTTTGGTTCAACAAGAGTAAACCCCTGGGGAGCCCCACCCTAATGCATCAACTTCCAGACTCAGCCTTCTATGATTTCAAATGTGCTGCTAACACTTCCTCTCTTCTTAGGAGCATCTTCAAAGCTTGGGAGATGGTGGCTAGTAAGTTCACCCATGATAAAATCACTAACTCTGTTAGGGATACCTCAATTTTTTGGTCTCCTATCCTAGCCCCCCATCCTACTCGGCCATGGCTATTTGCCACCCTACCTGTTACAAGAAATGGCACAGAGCCAATATTTTACATGTGAGGGATTTGATTGATGAGAATGATAAGTGGATTCCTTGGGAATCTATTAAAAGGAAAGTTGGGGGAGGGGTAACCAACAGATTGATTTATAAACAGGTTGTCCAAGCTTACTCTTCTGTCTTGGGAAAGGATGGTAAGGGGGAGAGCCACTCTCCTTTGAACTGGTTTTTTAAAGTGAAAAGGAGCTATAAGGTCTCCAAAATTTATCATGCCTGTCTTCCTCAGAAGAGAAGGAAGTATGCTGCTTTTCATGGCTTTTCTTCCAAGAACTTCAGGAAGACTCTATCTTCAATTTGGCAGTCTTATTCCTGCCCTAAAATCAAAGTGTTTACCTGGCTGATCCTTCACAATGCTTTGCTAAGTAACATAAATATATGATCAAGAGACAGTTTAATAATGTTCACAGCCCCTTATGCCCACTCTGCAGCAGTCAGGATGAGACAGTTCTTCACATTTTTACTTGTCCTAAGATTCAGGGTTTCTGGAGGTGGCTGTCTCAGATTGGCTCCAAATTGAGTATCCCTGATATGGACTCCATCTCTAATATGGCTCAATTCTTCAATCTTCAGAAATCCAGAGTTGATTCCTCTATCTTGCAGTTAGCCTTGTGGATTGTTTGGAAACACAGGAATAATGTGGCTATGGCAAATAGGAAGTGTGATCTTAATTGGATGAAGCTTAATTTCCAATATGAGCTTATTAGATGTGCTATGGCCCATAAGGCCTCTAAGTTGGAGAAATATGATACTGATTGGCTGCCTTGGGGGTCCTTCAAGGCTGATTTTTTTATTGTTCGGTTTGACTCCTTGATTGACCTGAATTCTTTTGTGGATTGCAGCCTTTTTGAACAGTGTGGTCCAGGTCTTCAGGGGGACTATACTACCGGATGATGTCCCTGTGCACCACTCGGGTACTCCAAGACAAGCTGTGAGAGCAACCTTCAGGCTCAAATTCCTCCTCAAGGAAGCTTATAACGCGCATATTCTACACAAATTTATTGGTGCCAACAACCGCCTGCTTACAGAAAAGCAATTCTCCTGCCTGAGGTCGATGTACTATTATCATAAAGGCAGATGTGAAGCAGCTGCTGGTGTCCTTCTTGACATAATCCAAGTTCCCCTTGATGAACTATTGCTGCTTACTCCTTCTTGGTCTGAAATTAATTGGATTGCCCCACCATCCTTTGCCATGCCTCTCACTGCCACCCACTCTTTCCCCGATCTACCTGCTATTCCGGCCTCCCTTCTTAATCTGTCCTCTCTTCCGATCCAAACCTTCCCTTCTCAGAATTCTGCTCCGGCAAGTGGTATTTGGCTATGAAGTGGAAGATCAGATCAAATTTGTCAGAAATGATTTTGGATTTTAGTTTTCATTGTATCCAGTTACTTTCTATTCGGGCTCTGAGCCTCCCTATTTTTGTATGTTTTTAAGTTATGATTAATATCAAATCCTTCCTTTTCCTCAAAAAAAAAAAAAAAAAAAAAAAAAAAAGCAGCCAAAAATCCATCGTCCATCTTGGTTGCATTTTGGCATTGGTTATATTAATAAGATAGATGTAACCACCAAATACAATATGTAACTACAAAGCCTAACTCAATTCAAAGGGCTTTCCTATTGCAAGTGTGCCACAAAGACCATCAAACTACATTGCCCAAGTCAATTCATACATTTCAATTCACGTATCCAGAGTTCATCCAAGTTGCACTTTGCATTACTTATAGCTCCCATATCACAAATGCCACAAAGACTATTAAACTTATTGTCAAACTTAGGGTAATAACGTCCTTTATAATCCCATGGGTTGGTCTTTGTCCAACACTATATATTCATTGCACACATTTAAGAAAGAAAATTTGGACTACTTTTGTCAACAAACAAGCAATACATTGGCCTATAAAGTCTGGCTCATCCCAAAGGACTCCCATATTACAAGTTTGCACACATTTAAGAAAGAAGATTTTGACTACTTTTGTCAGGAAACAAGCAGTTCCATTCAAACCTACAATCACGTCTTCCATATAGCACCAACAAACAAACCTAACAAATGCATCCCTTGCTGTTTCCCTCTCATTTCTACATCATATGTTCTAATAATGTTATTCTACCAATCTATGTGATAAATGGGTCTGCATCCAAATGATAAATCACCCATAGCTCATAGTGATTTCTTTGATCCAACAACAGGAAAGCATTTGTTTATTATTTACGTTATGCATATCAAATTATTTGATCCAACAAGAGGAAGTTATTTGCTTATTATGTATGTTATGCATATTGTATGGCTTTGCTCTCACATATTTATTGTTCCTTTTTAAGGTGTCTATATTAATTGGATTTTGTATACGTTTTCTTGAGACCACGTCCCTATTATGGTCTCCCACCATCCTAATTCTAAATACAAATCCACACACTTCCACCACATTTGCACTCCAACATTAACATAACACAGTATTAGGCAACCTTGAGCTAAAGCCCGGCAACACCGGGCAATGTTGCTAGTTTTTTATTAAACTACATATTTGCACTTGTTTATTATTAAATGATTCATGGTCGGGGTTGTGCTGCAGAGTAGATATCCTGAGCTAAGAAAACAGCACCTCAAGGTGCAAATGATGCCAGGAGGAGGAAAACAACACCTCAAGGTGCAAATGATGCGAGGAGGAGGAGGAGGAGGAGGAGTAAACAATGAGGAAGGATTTATTAACGTCTATGGAGGACCTAAATGGTCTACGGAGATAATGACTACTGAGGGCTCAATAATTGCAGACGTTTATCTAGAACCTCAAGTATGTATAATGCCAAGTCATGCACAGATGGTGCTCTGAGAGGTTGTGGAAGCGTGGAATGGAATGCTAAGGTCAAAAAATGATTCCGGACTATCTCAAAAGCAGGGCAACTCAGAAGAGTATGGCTTTCATCTTCAATAACCCGTAACTGGCAACAGGCACATAGTCTCGCTTCTCGCGGCAATTGCGGCCGCTCCCATCTACCTGTCTCAATCCGTAGCCTGTGCGACCCCGTGCGAATTGATGCAATAGCTATAAGCTTGTTCCTGGACAATGAAGCAAGCAAATAAGCTTGGGGCCCTGGTGCCAAGATGGGATTTATGTGTATATGATAATGACCAGTTTTCACTTGGGCCAAAGTAACTGCGTCCCATATCTTTTGAGAAAAACGACCATTGAGATATTGTTGCAAAAGCTCAGGATCAGAACCAGCAAGCATCAGGCAGTGGTCTGGTTGCACAGCCCAACGGGAAAAGCCTTTTGTTCCCTAGCATATACAAACAAAAGTACTAATCTAACAAAAACTTAAAGTAAAAATTTGTTGGGCTCTATGGGAGTAGCCCACTTATTCCTGTGCCTGCTGCAAAGTAATTCATAATACCCCTTTTTGACTTGCTTTGATGCTTGATGTTCGGCCTCTTCTGGAAAGACCTTTTATGTTTTGGAACTGTTGATCATTTTATCTTCTTAGATCATGCCGAACTCACAGCTTTAGGATCAAGATACTTCCGTTTCCACGATGCCTCCACCATCATCTTATCATCATTTGACTGAGATGAAAAGAAATTGGTCATTTTTGTTTGCTTCAAGCCCATTGGATTCTTTTGTTTGAGTATTTTTCTTCTTTCTAGGGATAGTTCATATACAAAGTGAGAGACACATTTTTGATCGTAATATACCATTCTTCCAAGAGGCACTAAATACCATCACTTTGGTCTTGTGTAGATTTCCTTGCAGCTCTCTATGTTAGCAAAAGGCTTCTAATGCAGCCAGATGTTTTTGGAGCCCTTGAGAAAAAAGCAATCATGGGGTCGGAGGAGGAGGAGGAGGAGGAGGAGGAGGAGTTGCTATGTCATGCAGGCTAAGAAGGGTGAACTTGTACAACTAAACAGGAGAGAGGGAATAGATAAGAATGCCAATGCAAGGAAACAATCCAACAGATTAGCAAATAATTCTAAGATACTTGTGATTGATCAATGAATCAAGAAAATCTTCCTTTTTCTTAATTTGGGAATTGTTTTTTGTTTTATGTGCCAAGGGAGATGTCGTTAATCATTTTTTCAGCGGCCTTTTGGCATCCTAAAAAACTCAGGCGTCTTCTTCCATTGTGGACCTCTTTACGTTAAATTGGATGGAGTTAAATGTTGGTTGCACCGTCATCGACATGCAGAGATAATAAGGGTGGCCACACGTGCACAAAAATTCGAAAGAGAGGTCTGTATGCCATTTTCATATAAGAGAGGTTATTTTTTATACGAGAGGAGGGTCAAAGAAAATTCCAAGTGATTTGTTTGAGGCCGCATAGAGTCGCATTCAATGTAAGGTGGTTGGGGGAAGGACCCAACATGTAACGGGCCCATGGTAGACCGCTCGAGTATTCGAACCTTGAATGTGCCTGTGGGGCGTTCCCGAGACACCGGCATAAATGGGTAGAAGCGACTACTTATAAACGTCTAGACGGTTTTGCCCAGTTGGTTAAGGGCATGTCGGTTAGGAACGTTACAATTGGTATCAGAGCAGGTCTCGAGTTCGAGTCTCCATGGGTGCCTATATGCATGGGTAATTTGCAAAGACTTGGAAATCATTGTGACATGGTATGACATAGATATGGTATAGCCTTGGATGCTCGAGGACGAGCATAGTTCTAGTGGGAGAGATTGTAACGGGCCCATGGTAGACCGCTCGAGTATTCGAACCTTGAATGTGCCTGTGGGGCGTTCCCGAGACACCGGCATAAATGGGTAGAAGCGACTACTCATAAACGTCTAGACGGTTTTGCCCAGTTGGTTAAGGGCATGTCGGTTAGGAACGTTACACAACAATTACACAACTAAGCAATGTTAGAATGGTGTGTATGTCATATGTCCTAAGGGATGATGCCAAGTGGCAATTCCTCCTTCTCCTTCTTTCTATATCTTCTTTGGTGATTTGTGGGTGCTCTTTTTCTCTTTGATTGTCATTCTCGGTGAAGGTTTAGCTAGTTTATTTTCCCTTTCAGCCATGTGTTTATCTTGGTGCCTTGAACTAATTTTTCGTTGTATCTTAATGATGTAGCAACTCTCTTATTCATTGGGTTCTCTTTGAAAATGATATACTCTGTTTCTGAGGTTGTAAGCATCCTGCTTCTATGTCATTTTTTCCCTTTACTCCATCTAAACATGCCACATCTCTCCTTAGCTTCAAATTTGACCGCTCTTTAGCTCTATACCCTTACAAGAATTCATATGGCCTAATATTTCTCTTTTAATTTCCTCCTCGTAATGACTTTGCAGCAAGTCTTTGGTCCGTTAGATTTTTTGCATTTTAGATAGATAGGAAAAAAATTTAACACACTAGATTTTTGCATTTCAGATAGATAGAAAAAACAGTAATGCCCACTGAGACTACCACGAGCCATGGGATGGTACAATGAACAAGGACATCATGGCCAAACCAATTAAGGGGGCCACGGTTCTATCATAGAACTAGGGCGAAAGCCCAATCAAAACTGAAGAAAACAAAATGTAGGCATATAGACCTACTAGAAATAAATAACAAAGGAAGGGCATGAAACTCCAAATAGCACTATGTATAACTGAGCCATACCATATATCAAATATAACTGCCGCTCCACCATGATAAACTGCCCATTTACCATTCAATTGCTCCTTTCGAACTTTAGCTTATTCCTCTTTTTATTTGAGAGCTGAGAAAGTGTCAAGTCTTCTTGCACTGAAAAGAAAGGCCCTTTAAGAGGTCGGTCATCGGCCATGATGACATCTTAAGGTTGGTTCTACTTGGCACTTCTTGAGGTTTAGTTTAGTTTTTACTTTCATTGCTTTATCCTTGCAGTGGCGAGAGTTCTTATTTGGTGCAAGCTGCCTTCATGTCATTTTTGCCCTTTTTCCACCCAACATGTGGATCGATATTTCTTTTCCAATTTTCTCCTCATAGAAATTTGTATAACCATCAAAATTTTTGTTCCATTATCTATCTATTGTTTAAATTTGGTTTTTCCGACACCCCAAAAACTTTTTAGATTTTTTCTTTGGATTATTTTGCTATGGTTTGGGGTTTTTTGTTTGCCGGAATTTTTTCCAGATGAACCAAAAATGAGATGAAAATGCTGGACTAAAAATTAGGGGTTCTAGGGTTCGGATTGCCATTCTTCACGTGTGAGGAGACGGCTAGATCTTCTTCATCTGTCGGAATATCTCGGCATGCATATCCGGGAAAGGAGATTTCTCTCCACAAATCTAGCAAGAATTGGTGGCATGGCCGATATTTTCATATTCTGCATCAGATCATGCAGACTTCCGCCTTCGAAAGAGTTTCATGGGTTTGGATTAGCCGAACTAAAGATTATCTGCTTCAAAATCAAAACTTCTAGAATGGGCGGGTGTTTTAGGGCCGATGGGCTATCCTCCAGTTTCCATGGATTTATCTTCGGATGGCTTAGGGCATGCCTGCCATAGTTGCTGATGAAGATGCACTTATGGATCAAGATTTTCAAGTTATTCCAAACAGGTATTGGCATCGGTATGCACTTGCTTATTGGTTGCCTTTCTTTTTTTCTTACATGATGTTGTTGCACGGCTTGCAATATTCATCACATTTTGGTTCCTGTCCAACCTCCAATAGTTTCGCTGCGTTTCATTCTTGCACAGGCAGAGGTAGATGATGGGTGTTGGTAACATCTGATATCCAAGGGTGGTCTGTCAGTTTTGATACATTCAATTTGTATTCTTAACCTATATATATGATGGGAGTACTAGATATTTGGAAGCCTCTGTATTCCAACCTCCAACCTGCAATCTGCAATCATTTCAGGGTACATTATTGGGAGCTCTTTGTAAGAAATCATGACCTGTTCTGGTATGTTCTCAAGCCACTTGAAATAAGTTACGTGATTTATATCTATTGCAACGTTTATTTCTACTGAAAGGCATCATGTTAGATTTTATATCATTGCTATACTTTTCAATTGACTAGAATGTTTGGATGCACAGGTCGATTATCCTGTTTGAGATGCGTGAAAGCGGATGCATATAGAGTAGTAAGTTCAGCAGATGACATCTATCTTTTAAGCTTTGGCCTCTGTTGCACTTCTTGCCTCCAACTGCTTTCTTCGTTTTGGAGGGTTTCTTTCCCTTTTGCATGGCCGTCAAACTTGCAGACTAAACCTTGAGATGTCTTTGGATTATTTTGCTATGATTTGGGGTTTTTTGTTTGCCGGAATTTTTTCCAGATGAACCAAAAATGAGATGAAAATGCTGGACTAAAAATTAGGGGTTCTAGGGTTCGGATTGCCATTCTTCACGTGTGAGGAGACGGCTAGATCTTCTTCATCTGTCGGAAGATCTCGGCATGCATATCCGGGAAAGGAGATTTCTCTCCACAAATCTAGCAAGAATTGGTGGCATGGCCGATATTTTCATATTCTGCATCAGATCATGCAGACTTCCGCCTTCGAAAGAGTTTCATGGGTTTGGATTAGCCGAACTAAAGATTATCTGCTTCAAAATCAAAACTTCTAGAATGGGCGGGTGTTTTAGGGCCGATGGGCTATCCTCCAGTTTCCATGGATTTATCTTCGGATGGCTTAGGGCATGCCTGCCATAGTTGCTGATGAAGATGCACTTATGGATCAAGATTTTCAAGCTATTCCAAACAGGTATTGGCATCGGTATGCACTTGCTTATTGGTTGCCTTTCTTTTTTCTTACATGATGTTGTTGCACGGCTTGCAATATTCATCACATTTTGGTTCCTGTCCAACCTCCAATAGTTTCGCTGCGTTTCATTCTTGCACAGGCAGAGGTAGATGATGGGTGTTGGTAACATCTGATATCCAAGGGTGGTCTGTCGGTTTTGATACATTCAATTTGTATTCTTAACCTATATATATGATGGGAGTACTAGATATTTGGAAGCCTCTGTATTCCAACCTCCAACCTGCAATCTGCAATCATTTCAGAGTATATTATTGGGAGCTCTTTGTAAGAAATCATGACCTGTTCTGGTATGTTCTCAAGCCACTTGAAATAAGTTACGTGATTTATATCTATTGCAACGTTTATTTCTACTGAAAGGCATCATGTTAGATTTTATATCATTGCTATACTTTTCAATTGACTAGAATGTTTGGATGCACAGGGATTATCCTGTTTGAGATGCGTGAAAGCGGATGCATATAGAGTAGTAAGTTCAACAGATGACATCTATCTTTTAAGCTTTGGCCTCTGTTGCACTTCTTGCCTCCAACTGCTTTCTTCGTTTTGGAGGGTTTCTTTCCCTTTTGCATGGCCGTCAAACTTGCAGACTAAACCTTGAGATGTGTGACTGATTCTTGCATGCTCTTTTATTTTTCCTTCATTTCTTGTGATCTTTTGTGACCAAGTCCAGGATATTAGTTTCTTATTTATTGTTACTTGAAAGTGATTCGTATGTTTCATGGCTGTAGAAATCATTTTGTTGCTCTCATCCTTTGTCTTTAGGGTCATTTATTATGCACAATCCCTACTCTCGAATGTCTTCTCAAGGCTTCCATGCAATCAATGTCCTTATAATTGCAGTGTTTGAGGTGTTGAATTATAGCTGATGTCATAGTATTCAACGTTCTAATTTGTTGCTTAAGCATTATGCTAAGAAGCATTATGCTCAGACATACATGCTGACAATGACAAGTGGTCCGTGCAGATAGAGCAAAACTCTTTTGACACTCCTCAACTCAGTTGCTATAGTGATATATTGTTTTTCATGCACTCTTATATGACACTCTATCAGCAGAAATTCTTCTATTATTTCATATATCTGCTTCTGAAAACGAATAGTTAAAATAATAGTTTAGAAGATTTAGCTAGACATACTTTCGGACAGGTGAGCATCCTAGGTAAGCATCCTATCTTTTGCTTAAACATTCTTGCATGTACAAATATCTTGCTTTTTCAGATGGATAGCTAGAGGATTTCTATTAATATATTAGGTCCTATGATGAGCTGCATATTTTCCATTTCATGTTAAGGGTTTTTGGAAGATCTCAAACAAGATGTTCTTGGCTTCCATGGCAAGATGCATTGTTTGTAAAACTTGGTGGATTTCTATTCTTCGGCCTACTACTTCTAGCAATGATTTTTACCATTTCCTTTCCAGCGGTTGCAGTTCAAATCTTTGGCATCACTTTAGATGAATCTGATGCGTTACATTTGCAGAAGAAAAATGCCAGGTTTTGACCCTTTGATAACAACTATTGCTTATTCTATATCATTGTCATGCACTGGACTATACGCAAACTTTGACCAAAATCTAAACATTATGTATTTATAGCACTGTCGCACATGCAAATGCACCAATTTCAAGAATAGCCACATGATTGCCCGAGGAGATGAGTCTCTTGATTGTTTATGCAAAATGTAATGATACTGAAATCTGGCATGCTGGTGCATTTCTAAGCATATATGCCTTAGAGATAAAGCACCAACAGTAACCTAATCCTTCATTGAAGCCTTTCAGATTCTTTCTTATGTTTATAATTTGAATCTAATTGAAATGTGTGCAGGGTTTTCGTCTTCATGCAAGATTGCAGCTGAGAAACAATCATCTACATGCTTCAAAGGTTAATAAGCAATAGATATGCAATTTTTACAAGAGACTCCAGAACGGAGGAGTTGAAGAAAACCAAGATATCTCTTCATGCATTGGCAGCACTCTGCAGATGAAAGAGAGCAATCAGAGAAGACGTTCCCGCAATAAGGATCCTAGTTTTCTACTGCATCTCTTCTTATTCAGAATCATCTTTGTATAGTCCACTGATATTGGAAGCCAATGGAGATTATTTGTAGTAGTGGAGCTGTCGATTGTATCTTCTGTATCAATGACGAAGCATGGTTGTTGCTCCACATTTTTTATTTAGGTTTTCCTTTATAGGAGCTTCTGGTCAACTTGAAACTATGGGATTCCCTTGCGTGGGCATATTAGCAGATTTAGACTAAAGCTCTTTTACATTCCTGCAGCATGGCAGTCCGCAAGAGAGGAAGACTTGCATGGAAAGGATTGTTAATCATTGACTTTGATCATTTTCCTGCTTGGAGGGTTTAAATTAAGCTCAATTTCATTAAGCTGTCCATCCTTCATATTGCACCTTTACAAATTTAATAACTTGGCTTCATTCCAGTAGAATTGTACATGCCCTATGACTCGTTATTATCAGTCTAGCTTTGCAAAGAAATAAACTTTGCGAGGTCTTAAAAAAGAAGATAGGACCAACCTAACGGTATTGTTCTTATAATTGCAGCATTTCAAGTGCTAAAAATGTAACTGCTGCATAACATTAAAGGTTTTAACAATGGTCAAATTATCATTATGTTCATAATGAAATTTTTTCGGTGAGGCAGTGTTCTAATATATGTGTTGACGTAGTTTAAACATATTCTTTTGAGAACCCCACACTCTGCCTGCTCTCTGTCGTGTTGTTATAGCTATTACATGATACTGTTATAGCTGTTCTCCAATATTTCAATCATTAACCTTAGTCCAATCATTACCCTTTAGGAATATAGAAGGATCTCAATGAATCCCAATAAATGAGACAGAGGAAAATGGATGCAAATATGAGTAGCATTTACAATGTAGTTGTGATAATAAAGTTGGACACATCCATTGCAAGGAATATATATTTCATGTCAGGTACTGTAAATTGAGGGCAATAAATTAAGCTGCAAAGGGCAATATTGTGGGGAGCGTTGTTTCAAACAAACAACTTTGCCCCAACATTAAATGTACAACTTAATACATTTGGATGTGCATCATGTTTTAGTACAGGCAAAATTGTTATTCATATTGTGGCTCCAAAGCTTTTATTCAATTGGATCAAAACCTTTTGTCCAGATGCCAGATAAGGTTCTCTAGCTCATGTTTCAAGCACTTAAACGTCCAACAATACCAAGCTTACACACAATTGTATCACTTAGGAACCATTTTGAAGGTTCAAAAAATTATGGAGATGGTCATCTAAAATCGTGTGCATGATTGTGTGAGTTAAAAGGGCTTTGTTTATTAGCAAATTGTGATATGTATATGCTGGCCTATAGATATTAGTGAAACAATTAATATCCATGTTCAGTTAATATCCATGTTTATATGAATGAATTGTATGCCTTTCTTTGTACCCACTCCTTATAGAAGAACTATTTATACACAACACCAAATAGGCCATACATTACTATTAAAGCTTAGCTTTGACATCGTCATCCATATACCAAACCCAACGTAACGTAGTGTTGTCAGAGCCCGACAACACTAGGCAACTGTCACCATCTCCAATCTCCCATTTCTCTCTTCCTTGCACCAGAAAGTATACCTAACTATTATAAGTTTGTCTACAACTTCATGGCTCCTGCACAAAACCGCATCTTCTACTCACAATTTATGCCCTTCGTAATGGTTAGAACCACAAAATGTAAACTTCTCCTAACTCATCTCTTATCAACAGAAACAACAACTAGATGCCCATCTATATCTACATGAAGTACATGCCCATCAACGTCAACACCATGAATCCAAATAATTTTGTGAGTAGATTTTTGTTCATTATAATTTTATAGTCTCCAATCTATGAATCTCTCCTTCTCCATTATAATAGTCTGCAGTATGAAGCCACTACATTGTGACAGTCAACACATATATGTGTTGATTATTAACAACAAAAAGAATTATGGGCAAGGGTTGAAATCAGCTAGCCTAATGTGGAGCATATTTGCGCATTGCTCCTTCCATTCCTCTCTTGGTTCCCCTTCAAATATAGCTAGGCATTTCACATATGTCTAACCCGGCAATGCCGGGCACCCGTTACTAGTTATTTTTTATTTTCTTTTATTTTCTTTTCTTAGCAGGCTTGTCTAACCCCCCTTACAAGAATTCTTGCAATTCTAGCTTGTCCACGTGAGTGTATTCATACTACCTATAGCCACATGAGATTTACAACCTTTGCATTAAAGTTGGGGCCATAACAAAAGACAAAATATTGGAGATTCATACTGGTTTGAAGTAACTTGCAGCTTGTTATGGTAAGTAGAGGCTTAACAAGATATAAAATTACTTTTGACATATTTTCTCTACAAGATATTGTTTGTCTTATGTAATTTGTACATAATATATAATGTATAATATGTTCTTCCGTCTCTTCTATTCAAAACTTTCATGCCCCTAAAATTCTTGTTAAACAGGCATATAAATCCATTACAATGCAGAAGTCTTCCAGCCCAAACTTCTAACTGATTCTAAGTTGAATATGAGTGCAGATTTACCCATTCTTAGTCATGGATGCCTTCTTCAATTTTCAGACGATGCAAACTAAGGCAAAAACGTGAAATCAGATGCTGATAATGTCTTCTTTCAAATGGGACGCCTTGCTAAGTGCTGGATTGCTCTTGATAGAATTCTTATCTTGGCCCTGGGGACTTCCAATATAGCTTAGAATATGTTGTCATTGAGAAATGAAGAAATGCATTATCCGCCAAGACTCTCAGGTCCATCTAGAAATCAAGTACATCGAATCATCGCAATTTGATGGAGTGCAACTAGCACTATCATCTATGTCCTCAATACTCCTCAAACACGTATCTCTGAAATGCAAGAGATCTCATATGTAACCACCTGTCCTTGTGTATGCTTGACATGCCCCTTCATAAGCAGGGTATGCTAAAAGCATGTGGTTCTTATCTCAACTACCCCACACCACATAATTTACATACATGACTAATCAGAAGGGAAGAAAGAAAGAGAGAGAGAATGCTTGCAATCAAGATGTTCCAGCCACATGAATTGCAAAAGGTTGCCCAGTATGTGTCTCAAGCAAGCCATCAGGTTTTTTAATCACAGCTGCTCCAAGGAGGGTGTATTCACCGGGCACCAGAAAACAAAGAGCAAAGGTATGAACTTGCTCTCCCAATGGGGGTATCTCAACATTGTTTCCCTTCAAAGAACCTATGCAAAGGAAAAAGGTCTTCGTAAGAATCAGAGTAATAGCTAGGAAAGAAGAAGAGAATGAGAAAATCTGATTTTACAACAAAGAATAAATTTGACCTACTTCTAACAGACAGTATCACAAATGAAAGTCATTCTTACCGGCCCATAATACTGTAGTTTCACTTGCTTTAGAATCTAGACAATTGGACCCTGTAACATCTAAACAAGCAACACTGAAAGTCATAGTCATAGCCTGAGTCTTGTTGTTCTTTATCAGCATCTCAATATTAGTCAACTCACGTGTCAAAAGGCAACCACCACCAGTAGTATCCATGCAAGGCTTGCTATTTGATGTAGTTAATGCTAAACGAAAACCAAATGTCAAAGGATCTGGTACTAAAGACTCAAGAACTGATGCTTGTAAGGCCTCCCGGATACCATCTTCAATTGATAATTCCCCAACACTGTTTCTACCTGACCACCACTTCACACAGATCTTGGAGCTGATATGTGCTATCATCTTAGATATCTCTTGCTTTGTCAGTCTTTCACCAGTATGAGACTTTTCTTCAGCTTGACCTGCCTGATTCTGTTGCCTGGCTGAACTGTTATCAAAGAAAGGAAGCTTAAATTTCTCCACTGGTATAAGTACACGGGAGCTGTATTCCCTGTCCAATCTTGTGGAAGGGTACAAACACTCATCATCTGCATCAGTCCCAATTGTAGGATCTTCCTTGTGGCCCTTTCGCTTTCGTACAACAGATATTTCAAAGAGCACATCTGTGGGATTCCAGAGTTCAAGCTGTAAGAGCCGTAAGCTCCAACTTCCTCTATATAAATCTAATTTTCCTACATTGCCTGGCTGATTGCTGGCAGTAGAGAATCTCAAATTTGAATTGGTTCTGTTAATTTGAGCAGGAACTTCCATTGCCAATAAACGAGCTTGCACAAGCTGCAATCCTTTTAATACATGAATTTGTAGTGGTATTTCAAGTTGCCGTCCAAACACATGTTTGGGACAGAACTCCGGTTTTCCATCCTGTCCATCAGGACCTGCAGGCTTGACAAATACTTCCATCTGAGAAATCGTTTGAAGATAATGGGAAACTATATGAAAATGAAAATGAGAGACCAGCCTAAAATACCTGCATAATGTACCAGCAGAATGGGGCAACTCCCAACCTTTGATGGCCTTACTATAGTCCCTCTTGTTCCACCATCTACATCCGAGTTTGGCTGCCCAGCCCTTAGTTTCACCGGGACAAGAACTGATGACCCAGGGTTTAATGGCAGTGCTTTTGCAAGGAATGTGTACCCAATGGATACTACATGTTCTTTTTGCTTTCCTGTCAAGGACAAGTTTGCTTCCACAACAGGCACAGCACCAGTATTAGATATCTTTAACTGTATTTCTCTTATCTCACCCTCGTAGAAGACAATTGCACCATCACCGCCAACAATCTCTGCAACTAAAAGAGGCATTGGAGGCACCACAGCAATTGCAGAAATGGGGGGAAATAACTTTCGGGAATGCGTGCTTCGGAATGGATCCCTTAAAACCAGTCCCCTTCCAGCGCCAGAGATGAGGTCCAACACATCTTCAAATAGATGTTCAGTTATTACACCATTCAGATTTACATAACAACCACGTATATTCAAAGATCCAGCTGAAAGTGGCATGCCAGAAAGCGACAGTGTCTGTGATGTACTTGCTGGTAAAGTAATAGAAACAGGAAAAGCTTCAAAGTCAACTGCGTCTACAGAAAGAGAGATACTTTCTACTGTTAAGTCAAATGCGCAAGGATTGGCCACCTCAACAAGGACTTCCACAGGTTCTCCAACAACCCAAGTGACATCCAAGTTTTGAGATGCATTTCCATCATTGTTCTTCACAGAAAGAGGAGTATATATAAAAGGACCTGAAGCAGCTGGCTCTACCCACCAGTCCTTTTTCCCATGAAATTTTCTAATAATCTCGGTCCTCAGTGGTAGGCGTGGAAATGAAAGAAACCTGCAAGGGTAGAAGACAAATATTAACATAAACGATCTTAGCCGACTTTTTGAGCACTATTTGCCAATCCAGTAAAGTCTTTGTCAAATAATTGGTCTTCATTGAACAAGAGGTTTTATATAGTTTTAAGATTGGCAGAAAACTCAACTCTCAATGGAAGTGGGCATTGGCAGTTCAACTTGCACTTCAAAGCCTCATCATAATTTAAAATTCTATTTAAGTGGCAGCTGCAATCCCTCGTATTATTTTGAGCAAAAAAAAATTTAGCTAGTAGATAATTGGTCTTTTTTGTCAATCTAGTTCAAAATAGTACGTGGGAGTTACAATTTCCAAATAGAGAAGCCAACAACCAGTATGGCATCGAAATGAAGAATCAATCTGAGAACAACGATGGCCACATCTCACAGGCGGAGGTTATTTGAGGTCATTATCTGTCTCTTGCTATTGTCCCTGAGGAGAATACAACTAACAGCCTTTGCACATACACTTGGACTCCAGAATGTGGATAGGTGAACCATGTGACAGGAACATGCAAGAAGACAAATTACAGCAAGCAATAAAAGAACAGAGAAAAGGATAGGCGTAAATGTAGTAATATATTCGTCTTCTTAATAGTGAATGAAAATGCAGGGTCATGTAATGAATAAGAGCCAAACCTTATAAAAGGAAGCCCAGGATCCGGACATCGTGTTCCAATGGGCAATCTAGCAGAAGATGCTGCCAATGCACTAGCCAGGCTAATCTGTGAATAAGGAGTGATAAGGGGGTAATGGAATCTAAGAAGGCGAGCTGCTGCACTCCAAGCTGTGAGAGGATCACAAGCTCGTGTTGCTGCAGCCAACATATCACTGAGGACGTCTATCTGCAAAGTGCTCCACTGTCCATCTCGAGTGCATTCAGGAAGCTGCATCTGTATCTTCACCATCCTTAGAAAAGCTCAACATTTTATAAGCCAAAAAGAATATCCAATACAGTGAAGGAACAGTAAGCTTGTAAAATCTTAGCAGGGAAATCATGAAAAGATATGATATTTGCTTGTCCTTAAAAGCAGCTTAGCTGTGATCAGCCACCTTCATAGGCATTACTGTTATAAGCCATCTACTAATCTAAAACTGTGCTTAGATATTATTTCTAGCTTATGCATCCTTCGATCATTTTCCAGGTTAACTCAAGGTTAATATCCTAGCAAGAGGATGTTTCATGGTATTTTCTTACCTTTATGGAACTGCCTTTTCCTTCAACATTGTATGCTCTTGAAGTCAATAACAATATCTGAAGTGCAGTAGTTGCTGCCCAGCGGCTTTCTTGTTGCTGATAAAGTTGTGCTACTTCACGTGAAAAGAAAGCTGACTTGCGTTCATAGCCAATGGAACCAAATATACGTGCAACTTCAACGTATAGCACCACCTTGTCAGTTACATCAGCTAGACCCTTTGCACCTTCCACTGCGTTTGTTAACAAATCTATAACCTCTTTGGCCACTTCTTTCCTGCAATCAGCAATGCCATGTCAAACTGAATATGCAGTTCACGTGAACGTAAAGAGAGTAGTTTTTGCCGGTTCTAGGCTATTGTTTCTTAGACAAAATTTATTTTTCCGGTTCTTCTTAGACAAAATTTGTCAATATATTTGATTAGCACTTTAGGATCCTTTGCTCATGGATACAGAAGCAAACTTACTTCAGGAGGTGCAGCTTAAGCAACAAGCTGGGCTGGCCTGGACAATACTGCATGCAGCCGCAAATAACCTCTTTCTTTATCAGTGATGAAAAGAGCCATACACAGAAATCTGTCCCCCCTCCACCTCAGGGAGCAAAGGGGATCTAAAGGAGTTTTCTTGAGGGATTCAAAAAGAGTTAAGCGGGCGTCTATAAGCACTCTTTCAAAAAAAGGGAAGAGAAGGAACATGTATCACCCCATACTTTGTTCCAGATGCTAGAGAAAACACCTGAGTTACATTCACTCTTTTCAGGATGTCCCAGGAAAGATTCATCTTTTCAATACCTTAGTTAGACCAGCTGCTCTATATGGAGCTTTGATGTGGGGAATGGATATGACAGCCAAAGAATGGGGTCATATAGAAAGACTGCAAATTTATTTTCTGTCCAAAATGATTATGAGCAAAGCATCTGTGCCACATTCAATCATATTGGCAGAATTTTCAGCCACTCCGCTTCAACTGGACGCAGCATTCCAGTTAGTCTCCTTTTTGCATAAAGTGCACCAACTCGGGTCCTCGCAGCAAGGCCAATGCAGGCTTCCATGGATTGCTCTCAAGAGCTCCAAAGATCTGGCTGAAAAGGGAGTGCAGGAATGTTGGTACGCAAAAGCATCGCAATGGGCTGCTTCCTTAGGATTTGGCTTGGGAAACCTGCCCCCCTTTCAACATAATGTAGCTGCAGCTAATACAGCGGTAAAACCTGGAGCAAAAAAGAGACTTGAAAAAGAGAAGAACCAGCTCATACGGCACGATCTGGAAATTTTATACATATCAAGGACATGGTTAACCCCAAGTGATCTTCCTACCAAGATGCAATTTTACAAAGATCACTTCCTTGAGATCAATGAAGATGGTTTCATCGGCGACCAGGATATTTGAATATTCACCTCGCACATAAGGTGAGACATGCTATCGGTCAGCTCAGGGTCTCATCTCATCATCAGCTCGAGATCGAAGCTGGTCGTGCTAGTAGACCGAAGGTGGAGCTTTTCGAAAAGAATCTGCAGACTATGTCACTTGAATGTAATTGAGTCAGAGGAACATTTCATCTTCACATGTCCAGTCTATTATGAAATACGGGGCAGATTCCATTGCCTATTTCGGGAACCTACCTCCCTCTCCAAACTGATCGCCTATGAGGATCAGAAATGTATAGCTCTTTTTCTTCACCAAATGACTGTGCATAGAAGAAATCTATTAAAGGAGCAAGCTGGGGGAAGAGCGGGACATGAAAACGATCCTACGCAAAGACTGATCACTTTCTTTCTCATTGGAGGTGATAATGATAATAAACGGAAGGCAGGTTCTCTCCCCGGACCATCTCATCCAATCTCAAAAGGAGTAACCATGAAAGTGTCGAGAAGAAGAAAGCGGACGGTAAAGGATAAACATAAGCAGTCCTTCAAAAGAGAAAACAAGTCTGACATTACTTTATACTTTGAGCCCGTGGCCAAGAAGACAAAAGTTTCTTAATCTCATTGTTTTAGTTTTCTTTTTCCTTTTTTATGCAATATCTCTAGGTGGCTGCAAATGCGCCCCTAGCTGGACATGATTGATGTATATTTGGTCTCATAGACCCAAGCGGTCTCTCGTAGACGTTAATATAATCTTTCTTTCTTTCTTTCTTTCCTGGATGTTAATACCTTTCTTACAAAACGCAAATGCCATGCCTTTATCTAGAAATCATGCTCCTTAAGGGTGGAAATTGACTTGCTTGGCTACGTTGTTGAATGACATCAGTGGCACTTTTGTTAAGAAAATGCAGGATTCCTTTCCTATAATTAACCTTGCTCCCATGCGAAAATTAAGGATTGTAAAACTGTAGAAAGTATAAGGGTGGGCAAGAAGCTCTGCATGCTTGCCTGCAAAGGAACCGAGCCAGTTTTAGAGTCGCCTCGACTTCAAAAAGACATGCCGCTGCCCTGTAAATAATGTAACAACTAATGATCATTAGGCCATTTATAAAGGTTAAAAATAACTGTTTCATCTTATAATACAAATTTGTAATATCAACCGCTTATAAAGTTGTATAACTTCATAGTATCGGAACTTCACTTCATCTTCCAACATCTGATCTGATTGTGCTCTCTGATCTACCTGCATTAAGCGGGAAAGGAAAAAAAAAAAAGATTCAGCTCCCTGCTTCATCAGTTAACAGACTATTCAGCTTTCTTCTTGTTTCTGGTTTTCCCTTGGTTATTTGTTTCAGAGGCAGGGTTATTCACAACATCTGATTTATGTTTGTTCTTTTTATCAATTCCTAAAACTACATGTATGATGTACAGCAAATGTGTATGCATAAGAAGAGCTTTAATCTACACTCACGAGCATATCGTGCAGGCATCCGAACTTAAAGCTTTCAGAAAAACAACGCACATGCATACTTTATATTCCTTACCACAAACGCGCACACACTGCCCTCAAGAGCTCCAGCGTGCCAGAAAACATCTCCTGTATGACGAGCAAGCTCCATTGCTGTGGAGTAATGTGCATTTGCATCCACAGGGGAACCTGCCAGCAAGCAGTAATCACCCATCGTTTTCTGCACACGCTCCAACCTCCTCTTCTTGGCTTTGCTAACCTATTTACTTGTGCACATTAAACACTGTTGTATGCATTGCGGAACAAAAAGGGTAAAATTTACAGAACAGTACAACCTAGCCAAAGCTCCCCCCCTCCTCCCCCCCCGGGCAAAAATAAACCAAGGTTATATAATTGTAAACTGTACGAAATAGCTTCACAATGAAGCTTCTGCGTATCCAATCCTATGAGTAAAAGGAATACTTTTGGGGCTGTTTGTCTTCTAATCCAGAAAGAGTCGATTGGTATCCACTAAGGCTGGACACCTATTGATTGAACACATTTTTCTGTTGAAGTTTCTGAAGCAAATTGTTACTTATTTTGTTCCAGATGATGGGTATTGCACTCTGCTTTAATGAATTATGAATTAGAGCTTTGGGGCAATTTTATCTACTAGCTTTGTGATGGATCGTAAGTTAGCCAAAAACTGAATTAGTTTCCTCAAAATTACAGTTTCACATGCACGCATACATGTTCTTTAGATTGATAGTCAAAAAGAAAATTCTTTTCAATACCTGCAGAGTTGTCAGCGATCAATCACCCTTGCATTGACATCATTCTGTGAATCCAGTTAAATTTCAGCCAGCGGGCCTACTTCTGTCATGTACGTGAAAGAAACCCATTGTTTGATGACAAATGCTACTTCATTCTTTCTTGCAAATCTACTATCTGAAATTAATCTAGAGAAACTGGCACCCTAATCTGGTTACAATCATTTCGAACATGAGACAAGTTATTCATGTTCCCAACTTCCTTGCCTATTCCAGACAAGGAGCCTTAGTTAAGGTTTTCTTACAGCTGCATTGGGCCAATTTATCTCGGATTATTTCTAATGAAAGAAGTCCTAACTTATTGCTGGCGCTGGTTACTTGAAGAAGTGTGAACAAATTCTGGATTTATATGTGGCATGCTTGTGCGGGGTCATGCTAACCTTTTATATTAGTCCAATTTCATTTGATATCCCCGACAAAAATGCGTAGTTCTGAATATAGCAAGTAAATACCTCTTCAGAGTTGAGAAAAGCATGTGAATCTAGTGGAGTAGTCAAGGTCGCACCAACGGGCTCCGCAAGCAGGACTCTGCTTTCAAATTCCATTAATAAGGATGCCGCAAAGTCTTGCATGAGTGTCTGCATATGGAACTCTAGCATTTGCTTATCTGCCGGCGGAAATAAGATCAAATGCTGCCTCTTTTTGTTGTCATCCTGTTCTACCTGCGAATTTATATCTGTCAAGTTGTGCAAAAATCAAATGCCGGTTCTTGAAACACTAGCTCTAGATGAAACGCCAATAAATCACATAATCCGCCATTTGTCCTCAGATCTACAATTACATTTCCATAGATTAAGCATGGAATGTTGAAAACCCTTCAAAAGGAGCATGAAACATGTTACCACAGAAAATGATAAGCCGTTCCTTTGAGAAAAAGAATTACGGCTAAATGAAACAAAAATCTTACTTTTCTAAAAAAGTCCAGACCCGGTGGGAAGCTGGGATAATTGTTTTTCAAAATTCGCCAACAAACTGCACGTATAATACCTGTATATCGCTAGGATGAAATGCAAAGCAGCGTTTGCACTGGGCCGAAGGATATTCCTTGCAAATTGACATGAATTGATCATATTCTGCAGCCAGATCATGGGACATTGGACAATGGCATAATCCAATAATCCCATGAATCTTACGATGAGCTTGGAAATCCTCCCATGGATTACGTACAGCACCCCCAATCATAAATTTAAACTTGAGGCTGCCACTTTCCCAGGGCTGTTGGGTGAAAGGGCTCTTCTGATGTTCTGTATAGAAGGAACTGATGCTGCTAAGCTCGATACGAGAATGTTGCATTACCATTGCGATGTACTCTCTTAAGTTAGATGCAGGCATTTCTCCAACAGGCACAACAGCTACCCTTATCATGCATCCACTCTCGATGCTGGTCTCCGGCTCCATGATGGATTCAGGCTACATCAAGCAAGCTCCAGGCTTTGCTCTAGGCTAGGGCCGCAGGGAATCCGGGCTGCCGTGGGCAACAGGCTCCCATTATCAGCCACAGTTTTTAAGAATTTTTGTGAGCCCGCTTGCGTAATTCCCATACAACAATTCCTGGATTTCCCCTACAACAATTGCTGCAATTCTACCTTGTACACGTAACCTACCACCTCAGCTAGAAATGTTTCTACTATTGGATCTAAAAAAAATCACATTTATGGTAAACTCCATGAAAATTTGATTACCGCGACCAAGAATTCCCCTTGCTATCGTTCCATAAAAAAAACCATGTATTATTGTTAAAGCATGTATTATTGTTTTTGGGCCCTTTGATCGTGGCACATTTCGTAGGATATTCCCCTTCCAGAAATCTTGTTCGCCCATCTGGGGTCTTTCTCGAGTCAAACTGGCCCTTGTTGACCCTCTTTTAAAGGGGCACTAGAAAACCATCAACCATTGGCTAAAATAGTATTCTGGCATTTGTACAATACAGTGTCACAATAATACAGTACAATACTTTACAACTCAAACACATGAACAGGATTCCACCATCACATGAGCCTGGGGAATCGAACTCCAGTTCCAATCCAATGCTCAATGCTTTCCTGAATGAAGCTTAAGTACGGGCAGACCAAAGAACATAGAAAAAACACATAGGGTAATTGAACCGTGGCATGGGGCTTGTTCAGAATGGTGGCTATGGATGGAGTCGAGTTTATCAGAGATTGTGCAAAGATAAAAAAAAATATTTGCACCAAACGCCAAGAACCAGAGGCAACAGAATCATTGCGGGCCATCTTAGGCAGATGAAAATTAAATATTTGACATTATCGTCAAATAATTTCGGCCACGAGATATGTGCATGCCTTTTCCTTCCGCCAAGTTTTCTTCGAAATCACGCCTGCTGCCATCCGTTCTTTGAAGAATCTTAGGCCCTCTTCTGTAACTGTGAAATTCCTTCTGCCTGTGAAGAACACTTGAATTTTGTCTTTCTTTTTGTCATATATGGACGCTTGATCATACATGAAATGACTAGAGGCTACTGGACACTATCATAGACGAAATGACTAGAGGCCACTAGGCACAGTTGAGCATGGTTGAAATGACTAGGAGAATTACGGGGCTATTAGGCACATTAGGCTGCTTAGGCTAGGAGTCTGACTCCATCGTAGCCAACACAACACGACAACGAAAAATCAATGAACTCAAATAATGATGGGTTCTAAGATCCGAATGACAATTCTAAGAACAGAAGAATAAGCAAGGGTACCATGCCTGCCTAGAATCCGACGGAAAATCCTGAAAGAAAAAGTAGAATCGTTCGAAAATTCAATGCCCTAAGATGGTTTAGAGTGTTGTGCAGATTGTCAGACCATCTGCCATTGCTAGCCCCCCTCTAAAACCTTCAGACATCTCTTAGTTGCCTACATAGAAATTCGAAGGCAGTGCTGGCAAGAAAAGAAAAGAAAAGAAAAAAACAAATATGTCTGGCAGATCTTGCTTGCTTGCAGAGATCCGCTCACCTCTTCTTCTCATTTTTTGCTTTGCCTTTTCTCTGTACGTCCTGCCTCTTCTGTGTGCGTCGACCAGGCTGAATTTACAAGAGCGATAGCTACATCTGCAAGAGCCGAATTTGGCCTCAACGACACCTATAGGGGCCAGATTTGGCATCAGGCTCTCTGGGCGCCAACTGCCTCGCAAGCATGTGAACTGTTATCCGCCTCTGAAGCTTCATTCAAAAAGAAAATACCCTTTCTTTCCAAAACCGAAGTGCCAACATCATCATTATACGTATTTATATATGAATACCTCAATAAACCTTTAAAAAACTTAAAGTTATAAACGTACGCTATGCGTGGAAACATTATCGTTCCATCCAAAAAACCCATGTGCGATGCTCCACTCCGGTAGATTTGATTGACTACTCAAAGATTGGCACTTATCATTGAATTATTTTTATTACATTCCACTTGTAATATGAAGCCGAAGGACACAAATGTTGTAGCATTCCGTCGAAGAAGCCCTTTGCATCTCACGACTGTAAAGGAGATGGAATGGAAGGCTTTGATGAGAATGATGGGTTTTTTTTATTTAACTTATATAATGTGTTCATTACTACTGGATAGACCACCCCAATACTACAATCCAGCAACTCAACCTCATCAAATTATAGACAAAGAACAGTCTGGATACCTACAGATCCATTAATGAGCTTTTGATGGTGCATATCGATGAATATACGTCAAGGCACGAGCAGCAACTCAAGCTCGGGAGAAGCTCAGGCGTGGGTAGCACGCAGGTACTAGCTACCCCTCCTCACAGATGGCATAATTATAGTCTTCCGCAAGAACTTTAGTCCATATTGTGAGGATTCCCTCTACTTGATGATCATGCTTTCAAGATTTGGATGAATAGAATAGAATAGTTTTTTTAACGTCCACGGAGACCAATAGGTCATGGGACCCATATGGGCTAGTACAATCATTACTACTAGGATTAAAAAACCCCTGCCTCGAAAGGTTTTCAAGGGAAAAACCTTTGCAGTAATGATGATACTAGACAAGCGGAGATAATGACTACTGAGGGCTCAGTAATTGCGGATGTTTATCTAGAACCTCAAGTATGTATAATGCCAAGTCATGCACAGATGGTGCTCTGAGAAGTTGTGGAAGCGTGGAATGGAATGTTAAGGTCAAAAAATGATTCTGGACTATCTCAAAAGCAGGGCAACTCAGAAGAGTATAGCTTTCATCTTCAATAACACATGGAATCGGCAATGGGCACATAGTCTCGCTTTCGCGGCAGTGCGGCCGCTCCCATCTACCTGTCTCAATCCGTAGCCTGTGGGACCCCGTGCGAATTGATGCAATAGCTACAAGCTTGTTCCTGGACAATGAAGCAAGCAAATAAGCTTGGGGCCCTGGTGCCAAGGTGGGATTTATATGTGCATGATAATGACCAGTTTTCACTTGGGCCAAAGTAACTGCGTCCCATATCTTTTGAGAAA
Organism: Isoetes taiwanensis; assembly: GCA_021234155.1. Taxonomy (NCBI): domain Eukaryota; kingdom Viridiplantae; phylum Streptophyta; class Lycopodiopsida; order Isoetales; family Isoetaceae; genus Isoetes; species Isoetes taiwanensis. Next base: position 1,890,685 of record JAJEKV010000056.1, read on the forward strand.
AACGGCCATTGAGATATTGTTGCAAAAGCTCGGGGATCGAACCGGCAAGCATCGCAAAGGCTCGGTTGCACAAACAACGGGCAAACCATGTAGTGCAATGCTCTTTCCAACATCGTTTCAAACGCTGAGGAGATTCAGCCATGGCAAGTGCAAGAACAGGATACCTAACATCATCCATGTGGTGCACCTTGCAGATATAGTGGAGATGGTGCTTCATGGCAGAATGTTGAAGAGGCCAAAAACCTGTCTCTTGTAAAAGAATAGCATAGGGCACCGTTGTTTTAACTCCGAGGCTGTAAGTGAGAAAGGACTTTTGCACCCGCTCCAAGCTCTCCCAAGCACTAGCACTAATGGCAGGCCCCCAAACTTTAGAACCATACAGTAAAACAGGCTCTACCAAAGCCCGAAACAAGTGGGCTTTCTGTGGCCAATCATGAATTTCTGCGCGAAAACAATTGTTTTGCATTGCATAGAGTGCTCTCCATCCCGTAGCCACCCGCTTGGTAATACATTGTTCCCAAAGTGTGTTCTTACAGAATTCTACACCAAGATACTTGTAGCTATCCACAACTTCAACTTCGCGGCTATCATAGTGCATAGGGGAAACATTGTGACGAGAAGATTGAACTACCAAAAGCTTGGTCTTTTGGAGATTAACACGCAGACCTGTGTTCTCACAAAAACTGTGCAGAGCATGTAAATGTTGCTGCATACTAGCAAATGCGGTATGTGCGGAAGTGAAACATCATCAAAGATACATAAGTTGCCTAATGATATAGTGTGCCAAATGTGGACCTCCGCCGCCATGATTATCAAGCCATTCTTCCAATTGATCAATGTACAAGCCAAAGAGTGTAGGAGATAAAGGCAACCCCGGACGAACTCCAATATTGCTAGTGATTTGAGTACCGATCTTTGGAAATTTAGCAAAAACCCTTTCATAGAGCCAATAAACTGCATTTTGAAGATCTTGTGGAACCCCAAGTGCCTGCAAGCGCTGCCAAAGAAGCTCGCGTGGTACTGTATCAAAAGCAGAAGTAAAATCAACAAAGCATATATAGAGGTCTTGTTTCAAACTTCGACTATGTTCAATAAGCATGCTAATGTGAAAATATGGTCTATTGTAGAATGGCATGGATCTAAAGCACTGTCCTACAAAGACGCACACCCAAAGATGTTACGCCCATGATGTCAACTGCTTCTTAGTAAGACTGGCTAAGAGCTTTGAAAATATGGAACTTACCATGATCATGCGATAATTAGAAGGGTCATGCTTATCACCTGCTTTGTAAATTGGTACAACCTTACTGACAGCCCAAGTTTCTGGCAAGCCTTCTTGCAAAGCTTGATTTAAAAGAGTAGTGATGATTGGAAGCAATAGCGGGACCCCCCATTTAAGCAATTCTGCTTGCAAACCTTGAAGATCAGGAGACTTGCCATTAGATAAATGCATGATCCTTCTTTGACTTCCTCCTCGTGAATTGAATAATATTACCTACCAAAGGAGGCACGTAATTAAGGACCCCGGGATGATCATATAAGTGGACCAATCGCTCATCCCATTCTTTGCATAGAAATATGTCCAAGGGTAGGAGGTGGTCGATATAATATTTTGCGCCCGTAAGGTCCGAGGCTCGCGTAGCGATAATTCAAACATTTGCTTTCGATGCTCAAAGAACAAAGCGTGCCTTCTTGCGTTTCAAAAGCAGGACTTATAATTCGAATGGCATTATGTCGCATATCCGCTCAACTATCATTCGCAGAATTGTTTTTAAGCCGCTTGCGGTCTTCATCAAACCAGGCATTTCTAGGAAAGGATTTCCTACCAAAGATGAGCAACACCGAGTCGTGTACCAAAGCAAGAGACGGCAGTAAAGCAAAGCATCGACAAAATGCTTTTGATTACGCCTCTTGAAGAGTTGGGTAATCCAAAATACCTGCAAGCGCAGGAGCTAATGTCTGTTCATATTCAAAAGATCTAGAATAAGTCAAGCGAATGCGAGGAGCAGGAGCCTGGATAGCAATGGGTTGAAGAGGTGGAAGCTGTCACTTTAATGACAAATAAAGTGGATAGTGATCAGATTTTATCTCCTCATCTCTATGCCTTGTGCCAATTCGAAAATCTGAAATGAGATCCAAGGCTTGCACTTGGGAAATGACATAATCAACACTAGTACCACCACCCTGCCTATCTTGTCTGCATGTAATAACCATCATTCAATTAAATTGGGATTATGTCTATTCCAAAATCGCGCCGTATAAGCATTTTATTGACCATTATATTGAATTAACCACACTTTTGCACTGTGTTCATTTTCGGGCTGGGAATATGCATTTTATGTGAAAATGCAAAGGCATTCAAATATTCGATGCAAATGACCCATATTATGACAGAATGTAGGCAGTTGAAAAAGCAGGAAATTGCCTATTAATTCGCACATTCACGGACGACAACGAAATCTAAACAATGAAATTGTAAAGCTTTACGAGTAAATAACAACAAGCAAGTTGCTACAAAACAGAGATTTTCGTGGTTCAAATCGCGCGTGGCGCGATTTGCTTGGCATAAATAACGCATTACAATAGAACATAAACTACAAAAACTAATCGATTCATCGCCCTCGGTAGCGCCGCAGCGGTCACGAGATCCTGTCGATCATGAACAAACCATGCTCTGGATTCCATATAAGATGGATTACAACATCAAAGGGATCAGGATAGAAGCGGACAGGATTCATAGCAACGACATCAAGCCAGTCCTGAAGTTCTATTTCTAGCTCGCGGCACCTGCAGAGGTCCGCATGGTTCATCTTGCAGGTAATAGAATGTGCCATAATAACAAGGAGAAGGCGGAGACCGAAGCCGATTCAGGGGCTATTTCATGCATACCTATTTATACACACCAAAATTATTGACAGTATATACCTACAAATTATTGCAAGTATAACAAACCGTACACGTAATATAAAAAAATAATACGTACACAGAACCAATAATGCTGATAAAAGAACACAATATATATTCAAAACCTTTCGTATAAAGTATATTTCATATTCAAAACTTTTTGGAAAGTGTATTTCCTGTATACATATATATCAAAAAAGTTCCCTTTCTAGGACGATTTTCTCAAGTTCCCTGTCAATTTCCCCTGTCCGATCAAGGTGTGGGTATAGTGTGTGTATCTCTTCGACCGTTTTTCCTGAAGCTATTTCTTGCAGGACACTAACAAAGCGAAGCAGGAAGTCATCATTGTCAAAATCTTGAGGATGATAGGATGGCGGATTCAATGACTGTGACTGATTGAAGCAACACTTTAGAGCGTCATCATCCACAATGATTATGCCTTCCTTATCCTCAACACCTAGGGCATCCATCATGTTGCGCAAGCATTTCACAAATATCTTTTTACCTGTCGGTTCTTTAGGGTTTGTGAATGAAGCACATTTGCTTTGATCCCAGATGGACGCCCAATTTCTATTTAGCTCAGGCACTACTTTCAAAACATCCTGTATATTTCTATGCTCCATGGATGACCAAATTGCACAACGAAACAGACTGAAGGCCTGGTCCAACATCTCCTTCAGATAAGGGCGCGGGTAAACATATTTGGTACGTGTCTCAAATGGTTGTTGCGCATACCATGACTTTTCAAACGTTGCTTTAGGTAACGTTCTACATAGCACACCATTCAAATCAAAGACCAGTACTTTTGGGGAAGCCAAATCATTTCTGTAAGGAGAACAATAACGTATGAGATGAAAGAAATGGAAAACAAAAACGCGCCAGGCGCGATTTCATGAATGATGCATGTCAACATAATTCAAAAGTATGCTCTAGGAAACTCCAAATGGCGCCCGGTAGCGATTTCTATAAACTTCTAGTTTGAAAAATGCATGGATATCAAAAAAGGAATATTGTCCACGATACCTTTCGTCTTCATCATTCCCCGTGTTCTCTTCATCCCTTGCATCTTTATTACGAATTGCCTCCTGGGTGCGCTAGAAGCACCAACCACATCAGTTGAGATCTGTATAGTGTGAACTACGCTTGATAGTTCATTACTCTTTACGCTAACCTGGCTAGTGTTATCAGATTTGGAGTCTGCTTCATCATCAAGATTGTTATTATCATCATCCTTGGCATTGTCATTGGTCTATATTTTCGGGGCCAAGAATGTTCCACGGGCATGTCGATAGGTACTTGGTGATCCGGCTGCTTTCGTCCATGTCATCCATGAAGTTGGTGCCACGCAATGCACATCTCGGACTCTCCCGTTCCTTAAGCAAATCTGAAGGTATTTCGCCTTCGAGCTAGAAGCTTTGTTTTTTTGCCTTTGCCGATTGGTCCCCTAGGGGCTTCCTCTAGTACTTTCTCAAAGAAGAGGTCCAAAAATTTACGGCTCGATCATCGGAGGCGGCGCTCGGCATTTCCTTGCTAACTTCAAAGCTTCTCTACCGATGTAACCTCCAGCGTGAAGTTCCGACAAGTTGTTCCCAATGGACAAAATGCTTCAATGAGATCTTGGGAAAGATCCATAGAGAACCCGTTCTTGTTTAGCTTCCCCTTATGTGAAGTTAGGAGCTCATACTTAATGTGGCCCACAAGGCGGGTCGATCCTCGTTTTTCTTCCTCATCCTCCTCTTCCTCCTCTAACTCTTCCACGACCTTTGACCTTCCCCTTGTCTTCTTGCTCCGGATAGAAGGCGTTTAGCGAGATCGTTCATCTAGCTGATAGCCTTTGCCATGCTAGTTTCTCTCCATCTGCTTTTCCCTTAAGCCTTTCATATTCCTTATCATCCATAATGGCTATCATAATAATAAGCACATGAGAAAGTTTACTTGTTGTCTTTGAAGTCAACGTCCTTGGTTTCATCTATGAGGATCGCTGTCGTATGACTTTCACGCATTCTAAGTCATTTGCAGCACTTAGAGCATATGCATAGGACATGTCGGAGGGACATATAGTGACGATTGTGTAATGCATTTACGTCGTGCAACCCTTTGCATATGTTGAAGAGCGTATTATAGTCTTCAAGTGACCATCGGGCGCCTCGACTATCAAGCACGAAGAGTGTGATATCATGAGGACCTTCACCCACTTACGGCAAGGCACACTTGAAACCGGTGGACACTTGATAAAAAATGTGGATTAAAGTCTCGGGTCACGCTTCACCTGTAGCGACTTTTCGTTTTCAAGTCGGATGCAACTTTTGTGTGAATTCCAGCGATCTTTGCAAGCGTTCTTCAACCTGGCCGCTTGACAAAGTCCTTGGACCAAAATACATACTTCTTTAGATCGTCGTTGGAGGCGTTATACTTTTGCATTAGTCCTAACTCCGACAGCGACCACCACTCGATGTAAGCCTTTGCAATTCCTCACCAAGCGCCTTCTTGAGCACTCTAATATTCTTCAGCTCGTCGCATGCATCTTCAAAGGATTCCATAGCCTTTGTTCTTTGAGGTTTTCTTGTAAAGGATTTCCTTTCGATTAACCTATCCAAGGCGAGATGAGTTCTTGATCTTCTAATCCACTGGGCCTTCCTCATCTACGTTGTATGGATATCAAAAATTGATGTGTCAACAGGAGGAAATCTTCCTTGTGAATCGGCAACTTCTTCTCACGTGGCGTCCCGAATTCATTCCATTTCTCCCATACGGGATCTGAAGCAAAAACTATCTTGCGAGGCATCCTTGGGCACAGTTGGTTCTTCGGCAGCATCACCCTTTTCATCTCCTTTTTTTTTCTTTGATCTGGTGCTCTTGTTCTTGTCCTGTATTATAGTCTGACTAAGTGTCCTTTCCGGCAACTTGAATTGGCTTTTGGGTGCCTGTACATGCGGTAGGCATTGGCTTCCCATATTCAATCCCCGGTTCGAGCATGCGAAGTTGCTCTATATAGGGACTGCAAGGAATAACCGTTAGCTTTATAATCGTGAATTCAAACAATCCTTCTAGTTTATAATCGCGCCCGCAGCGATTTCATATTAGAAGGCAAATCGCGCCGGTAGCGATTTGCCTTCGCTAAATAACAAAGGGTTTTGAAATAGTAGATGGTTCTAGTCGTATAAGCAAATCGGCGCTGGCGCGATTTTATATTAGAATACAAATTGCGGCGTGGCTCAACTTGTATTCTAATATAAAATCAGCGCCGATTTGCTTATTTGACGGGAAGCGTCTACCATCGAGAACCCATTGCCTTCTACTATGAAATCGGCGCTACTGGCGATTTAGTATCTGAAAAATAAAAATGTGGGAAGAGAATTACCTTTTGTATAGGAAAGTTTTTCCCATGTCATTTAGGAGTCGCTTATTTCGGCTAGTTCGGCGGTGTTGTTGACCCTTTCGGGAACCGGCGGTTTTCGACGAGAATACGACTTATAGAACAAGCGATTCCCGGTATCTTTGTGCCTTCTTGATGAGAATCTTACGGGCCTCTATTGAATGCTGGCCATCTATTATCATAAAATGTATATGCGGGTTCTCGATGAAGTCCTCCGGCTTGCTCGGATGATTACCTTTTTGTTACGGTATCGTAGGCACTACATCTGCGGGCATTGGCACTTTGCCACGGATTTTCGATCATCTTTGTTCAATATCTCCAAGGTCTTTGCTTGTCATACCTTTCTGCTGATATAAATAGCTTTAGTGGACACGAAAAGCCTGTCCACGTTATTTGGATGTGAAGGCGAGGCCCGGTGGATACTTGTCGGCATATTTCTTGGTTTGCTCATTGCCTCCAAGCGCACGGCCTTGTCATCGTCACTTGTAAGGCCTCTTTGTCACTTACGTAGTTTCCACGCCTCTAGAGCTAGCTTCTTCCTTGTCCTTCGCACGTAAGTAGACGCGCCCGAGGGGCCTCGTGCTAATGGCTCGTCGAGCATTTGTAAGCCCCTCGCATATTCTTATAGGAGTCAATGGCTCGCCACTGTCGACCAAATTTGAAGAGGTTATCGGCCATGTAAATGCGATCTTAAAGCGATCTCTTTAAAAGAGCTCGCCTTTGCATCGATTGATCTTCTTTAGGCTTTTCTTATGTTTTTGGCCCACTTCAACTAGCCGCGAGCGAAAGAATCGATCACGTGCTTCACATGTAATAAAATTCCCTGCTTCTTCATTTGATCGGTCTCTCTTAACCTTGACATGAATATGAGGTCTGTCTTCCCACGGTTTTGAATATCTCCACATACCATTCGACCCCTCTATAAGATCTTCTTACGGACATGGAGGTTCTACGAGCCTTTATTATTCGGATGTATCTTCTAACGTCAATACATGCTGCGCAGTGCATACTTGGTAACATCTTCTTACTGTCCTTTGCCTTTTACGGATTTGTAGAGGTCTCGCCTTGCTTGGTCCTCCCTCTTTTGATTGTCTTTTGTGATCTGTGAAATTACAACACATGGGTTAATCTTTTTATGCTCAAATAAATGCTTCGACACATATGCAACAAAAGCAGCTTGGCGCGATTTGAAAATGAAATACGACAAGTTCATTTAGTTTATTGGGGTCGGGGAGCGGTGGCGTTTTTGTCGATCAAAATGCAACAAAAATACTGGCGCTTGGCGGCGTTTTAAGTGACACGAAAGATAAAGAAACTAATGTAATGCCTAATTAAAAGCTGCGCATGGGCGTTTTGTCCGAATCAAAATGCTCGGGACACAACTAACTATAAAAATGCAACTTAAAGAGTTGAATCTTCATCGAGGAGGACACAACTAACTATAAAAACACAACTAGCTCTTGAATCTTTGTTCAGCTAAGTATACAAGCTTCAAGCGGCACATCTGAGAATTAAAGTACACATTAAGCATTTGTTTCCATACATTTTTGGGACATATGAACTCAAACATTAGAGGACACATGCTTCTTATTGGATAATAACTTTACGGAAAAACATCCTAAAAACCCTAACAAAAAAGGGACAGAGATCAATTCTGAGAACAAAAAGCGGATCAATTACGAGGGCTTGTTGGATTTGTGCTTTTCGTGTTCAGCAGACCTCCGGGCTTTGCATTTGTGCTTTGGATTTGTCGCCCACCTCTACCGGCGCCTCTCGGCGCGGGCTGCGGATCCTCTAGGCGCCATTGAACTGCAAGTGCGGATAGTATGAGGCTGGGATTTTGGTTTAAACTTATATGTATCGTTCATAATCTTGGCGTCCGATTTAAAACCGTAAATTCAAATTAGCGTCCTTTTAAATTTATACGCCTTAATTAACAGCCCGTCCAGCTCATTTACAAATTTAAAATTGTGTTTTTTTTCTTTTTAGTGCAATTTCAAGAACCATTAATTATTAATTTCAAGAAGCATATGTGGCAATCTACTACCACCTAATCGGCCACCTACTATCAGGCCCAAGATCATTCCTACTATCAGGCGCCCAAGATCATTCCTACTATCGAGGCGCCCAAGAACAATCTTCTATCGGCGCCTACAATCCCATTCGATCGAGAGCGCCTTCAATCCCATTCGATGTCTGGCTGAACTATGGTGAGTGTGATTCCATTCGAATGCATTCTCTTGTTCTCTATTTTTCGTCCCTCTTTTTTTCCAATGAATTACGGTTCTTTATCGATTAATGGGAGAAGAATGCTATCTTTTAACAACAAACTTGAAGCCTTAGGAGGTAGGCTTATGTAAAATCGAAGATCTGAATCCAAATTCAATGTGTCATGGTGTTCCTCTTGGAAACAGTTTCTGTAAGATTTCCATTATAAACTGCAATTATGAAGATGAGGCTCTTCCAAGAAGACATCCCGGTGGCGATACGGTTGGTGAAAGTGTGGGCACATTTGTAGCATGGCCAAAAGAACGTCTGAAAAAGGTATGTATATTTGGATATTCAAAAAAAAAAGAATATATCATATCATCTGCGTGATGTTGTGAACTTTGAATTCTTTGATGGTCTTTAGCCAGTCTTATCAACCCCATGAAACTACACATTAATGAAAATATGTAGTTTCTTGGGGTTGGTCATACTGGCTGGAGGGCATCACAGGATTCAATGTTTTCGACATTGCATATAAAAAAAAAAATAAACTAATGACAGAAAAGTATAGTGCAAAATTGCGCCAGGCGCGAGTTTGTATTCATATTCCAAAAAAGTTATGTACATTTCTTCTTCTGCAAAAATGCGCCAGGCGCGAATTCTTTCTATCTCTACAATATGTCACACAGGCCCACTTCACACAGGTCCCACCTGAACCACCCTGATATGACAGGATCCTCATCTTCCCTGCGGATGTCGAGTCTCCAAACCAGAGTGTTGTATCGATCCCTGATACTATAAATCAAATCCTTGTACTTATTTGTTGGCATGAGCCTTACTAAGAGCATGAGGAGTCTGATATGTCCATAGATGCGATGGAAGTGTACCCATGGCCCCTGATACAGGCTGTCTAATGGATTCTCCAACTCTCTTTGAACGTTTTGAACAGCACACTCAAGTAATATCTTGTCTGGGGTCGAGTTGATGGTCGCCAGGGAACTAGAACCGGCCGGTGTATTTGAACCAGCCGGTGTCCATGCATAAGGAAAATCCATGGCACTAGAGCGAGAAAGTAATTAGCACGAGATCTATTTCACGCGCTGGCGCGATTTGTATAGAGCCGTATGAAATTGAAATGCCAAACTAAAAAGCAGCGCTGGGCGATTTGATTAACCTAGTGGAAAGCGTAACCCAAAAAATAGAAATCGCCAAGCGCGATTTCTCCCATTCAACATATTATTCTAACAAAATGCATAATGCGAGAATGCGGAATGCGAGAATTCAAAATATAAAGCCGATTATTAGTTCATTGTTTAGTTCATTGTTTTAGTTCATTATTTAGAGGCGGATAGAGGAAGAGCTAGTGAAGATCTATGATCTATGATATCATAGATCATAGAGCAAGATCATAGAGCGCAGATATGATCTATGATCATTATTTACTTCATTATTTCGGATCATTAATTAGAGCAGATAGAGGAAGAGCTCGTGAAATAGAATAACTTCATTATTTTAGATCATTAATTAGAGCGGATAGAGGAAGAGCTAGTGAAATAGAATAAGAGCGGATCATATAGGCAAGATCACGAGAACAAGATCATAGAGCGGGATATTACGATTCATGTAAAAGTGGCGATTAAGCGATTAAATTAAGCGTGGTAAATATCTTTGATGCATGTAAAAGTAAATAACATGCTTTACGTAAAATAACTAAAAAGAATGAGAGATACTAACCTATTTGTGTTATGTGCAGAATTGAGCCTTTGACTTGGCGAAACCAAAAGATCGAAAACCAAAGTAATAGCGACTAGAAGCCGAAAGTAGCTTTAACACAAAAAACCAAAGTTATTCAAAGTCGAGAGATTGTACTGAGCTAAAAACCTTGGAGAATTCTGCCTACAAACCTTGGAGCCGAAAACAACTTTGAGCCGAAAACCCTAAGCTCGAAAAGCCGAGTTTAAAGCATATAGAAGCCGAGTTTAAAGAAGATAGAAGTCGAAAAGTCGAGATTGATGCAGATAGAAGCCGAGAAGCAAATAGAATTCGGGATTGAAGCAGATTGAAGTGTCTAGATAGCCAGATTGAAGCAGATAGATAGCCAGAAAAGCTCGAAAGCAGATAGCCGAAAAGCTCGACAGAATGAAGTAGATAGATAGATCGAAAGCAGATAGCCGAAAAGCTCGACAGAAAAGCGAGCAGAGTTCGAAAGCGCACCAGCAGAGTTCGAAAGCGCACCAGAGTTTGAAGTTCGAAAGAGAGACAGAAAAGCTGGAAAAGTGGGAAAGGGATTGTAAACTGGAAATAATAACTGCTTTAAAAAATTTCGTACCGCGCCATAATAACTGCCGCGAACATTTATTGCAAGGGTTATATAAGTTATAAGATTTAAGGTTAATAGTTTTAAGGTTTATAAGTTAAGGTTATTAGTTAAGGTTAATATTTTTAAGTTCATAAATAAGGTTATAAGTTTAAAAGTTTATGAATTTGAATTTAGAAGTTTTAGAAGTTTTAGGCTAAGGTTATATTTATTGAAGGTTAGAAGTTTTAACCTTACAACTTCTAACCTTAAAAGTGCTAACCTAAAGCCTTAAAGTTGTTTTTAAGGTTACAACATTAAAGGTTATTATAAGTTAATATATTATAGGTAAACTTATTATTATTATAGATTAAGTTATTATAGGTTATTAAGGTTATTATTAAGGTTAACTTTCATTTAAGAACATGTTAGGGAGATGTTATTTGGATATGCTAACTTACTATAGGTTTTTATTCATTTTAGGTCAATGGCATGCAAAATGCTAAATCCCCCAAGGCCCCCAATGATGGTGATCAAGGCAAAGAAAAATCCCCAACTAATGAAGATGACAAAGATGATGGGAAAGGAAAGGAAAAGACCCAGAAATGAAAAGGATGAAGATGACAAAGATCATGGCAAAGGAAAGGAAAAGACCTCAAATGAAAAGGATGATGCCACGGGGAAAGGAAATTGTACTTTATACTAGGGTCGATTGGAAAAACAAAAAGGTCAAGATCCCGCATGCATGCAAATGTGAGAGGAGGCGATGGGAGAAGGGATTATTGTTCTAGCAGATCCTATCAATGCAAATGAATGATGAAAGATTAGGGGAGGACAGGTTAGGTGTGGCAATCTCAAAATTATATGACAATTGGAAGGAAAAGGGTTCAGGCAAACAAGAATGCCTAGCTTGTGTGAAGCAACTAGAGGTTCCAACTATTGTTGCATGGCCTAGGGGACGATATTCAACTGGAGGAGAACTACACGTTTCCTATAGATGTAGAACCATTGTCAATAATGTTTACACAGTGTAGCAAGAGGCCACTTCCAACTTTCAAAAATTATCCCACCAAAAGATGTAAGTCAGATTATGATTGTTCTCCTGAAGCCCTGATGCAGGTTAGAGGAAGTGAATGTTGTTGGGCCTCCTGTATTAGAATGTTCACAATAGAAGAGATGGTGGTAGCAAGAGCTACATATCAGGAACATAAGTGTGATAGCAGGAGGAATTTCATGTACACCATATTTGGCTATGCAATTCAGGATGAAAGATCAAAGAAGAAAAGATTCCCATTGAATGGAAAGTGGATATGTTCAAAAGCATGGATGGCTATACATGGAATTCCAACCTCTTCTTGGCACAACTGGCAAAAGAGACATGAAAATGGTAGTAAAATTGCATTGCATGGGAACAATGGCCTGGTAAGGCCTACCTCAAGAACTATAGCTGCAAAGGAAATATTTGAAAGATATGTGGATTTCAATGCAGAAAACATGCCACATAAGAGTAAGAAGGATGAACAGGGTAGAGTTATTGTTGAAAAGAGATTGCCATCCCATTGTACCCAGAAGAGCATATTAGAGGAAATAAATGCATTGCTTCGGGAACTTGGAGTGGCCTCTATATCCCAGCCCAGTTTTAGTAGGCTATGGAATAGGCATTTCAAGCATGTGACCATAGCAACTTCAAACAACTTTGCCAAGTGCAATTTATGTGCCAAGCTGAAGGAGACACTAGATAAGACTGTGCAACCAAGTCTAAGGGCAAAGATAAGGGAACATGTGAAGGACCATATGACAGATCAACTATCATGTAGATCAACTTATTGGATGTGGAGGACCTTATCTGCAATGGAACCTAATAACTATCTATGTATTATACATGATAAAATGGACCAACAGAAGACTTGTCTTCCACAATTCAAGTACATTCCTAAGTCATGTGGAAGATCATACCCTTTGCGATTTCAATGTAGGGGCAATATTGCATGGGCGATCTCAGACCTATTATGGCCATTTTCAGTTTAGAGTTGTGGAGTGATGGTCCAGATTTTCACATTGGGAGTATCATGAGGTGTTTAAGAAACTATGAGAAGGGTTACAATGGTCACCCACAGGATCCTCTGACTAGCCGGGCACTACATAGTGCATTGTTGGATGGAACCCCTAATAGTATTGAAAAGTTTAGCAAGGCAAGATTTAGGAGGAATGGACCTAATGAACATGTTGGAGCTTCAACATCTCGTGCTAAACCTCGAGAGATCCGCCGAGAAAGTTCCTCTTGCAACTAGATAATTGTGTCTTTGGTCAAAATAAGAAACAGTGGATGTTTTCTTTCCTATCCTACTTAACAGCTGTGGGTGTTTTTGAAAGAGTCAATTTGGGGTTCCTAATGCCCGGACATACTCATGAGGATGTGGATGCATTGTTTGGAAAATATAGTCATGTATTGAGACAGCAGACAGTTACCAACTTTCCCAGGCTATTGGAAATATTTCATGGATGTACAAATCCATCTCCTATAGGATCTATCATAGAAGAAGTGCCTGATTGGAAGAGTTTTGTGGATGGTTATGCTCTCGACATGGAAGGTCATTCTAGACCTCTTCAATTCACTTTTGGGTGAGAGAAGGGATTCCAATCATGCAATGGAAAATGAGACCTTGAGGAGGAGAAGTGGAGAGGTGGGGCAGAAATTTGGCGCTTGGGGGATGCAAATGGCAAGCCTATGATACCTCCTGGTCAACCAAAAGCTCTAAAACCAACTGCAGAAGTCAAGCAATTGGGATTGACTAAGGATGGCATCAATGACTACATCAAGCATTGGCAAACTAATTCAGATGACACAAATCGTGCATTGATAGATTATTGGAAGAAGGTGATCAACTTGTTGGATGAGGTAGACACATCCTCTGAAGAGCTGAAAGAAGGGTGGTTCCCTAAAAGTAAGTGGAAAACATTAGCTGGTGCTGACGAAGATGATGGTACCATTAGTAGCATTGTGAAGGCATATGCTCCTCCTCAATCTGATAAACACTATGTTGGTCCTAAGAAGGATAGGCCAAAATATCTAGGCATGGATTCTTATGAACCTTCTACTGACGTGGAGTGCAACCAATTTGTAGTAGTAAAACCAGCAGATCTAGAGACCTATCCAGTGTGGTTGGGATGGACTATCTCGGATATTTGCAAAGAAGAAGGTGATGTTAACTTCAATAAGGTGCGCGTGGAATGGTGGTGTCCAGTACATCAGTTGAGTAATGTCACCGATAAAGAAAGATATTGATTGTTGGACAAAGAGGTGGAGGAGAAATCCAAGTGATCCTGATCTTTGGCTAGACATTGAAACAGTATTGTACTCGTGGACTCCAAAAACTATTCCTAGTAAAACAGCGAGAGTTACAATACCTCAGGATGTAAGGAATAAGGTTCTCATATCCTTGGGGATGCTAGTGGAAAAATGAAAAACAATTACTATGTATCTTTTCTACAGTTAATAAAAGTTGTGTACTACTTGAGTTCCATGATATATGATTTTGTAATTTGAAGTTAAGGTGTGAGTTTATATTCCCGTGTGTGATTATATGTTAACGTCTATTCTAGTCTAAGGGCAACAAAGTTACTAAAAAAGTGAATTTAACAAAGTTACTAAAAAAGTGCAATATAAAATTTATCCCAAAATTAAGACATAATCCCAATTTAATTGAATGATGGTTTAATACCTTTAGAGTGTGGCCATTGCTCTAAGCCATTACAAAGTACCATCTCAAAGACTTCACACAACTGGATGAGCTCCCTTCCAAATGTTGAGACGGGTTTGTTAGCATCAGGCGATGAACGTGGAAAGACTGTATCATTAACAGACATCCATAAAGAGTCACGAACATCCTCAAGTATGAGTTGAGCAGCTTGCATTTCAGCAGTGCGAGCATTGAAATCACCAAAAAGAATAACATGCCCCAACTGTTTGAATTGAGCAATGTCATCATAAAGATCACCATAGGGATCACTGCGAGCGACATCATATTCATCATAAAAAGGTGATGCTGTAGGTGGGAAGTAACATGCAGCAACAAAAATGGTACTACTATTGTGGCAATGAAATTTGATCCACATGTAGCAATTATATCTATCAGCTTTATGAAGCGTGATATATGGAGCAAAGGCATCCTTGAAATAGCAAGCAACTCCACCGCAACCTCGTTGCCCATGACATTCATTAAATAATGAAAAGAATTGATAGCCTGTAAAATGAGGTAGCCGTTTGGCTGAATGCTCCCACGTTTCCATAAGCAGAAGGATATCCATATCTTTTGCAATGGGATTCAAGCCATCACCTTTACGCCAGGGAAAACCTCGACAATTCCAAGACACCAACCGAAGACACATTTCCTAGGAAGGTACATGTGAGGTATGAGCAGTGCGAACTGAGGAGGCTGGAGCAAGAGAGGCGGCAGCGGCAGCAGTAGCAGCAGCATCAAGGGTGCCATTAGCAACATCGTGAGATGAATGGCCTTGAGCAGAAGAAGATGTGGTGGGTGCAGAAGATGGAACAACACGAGGCGCATTTGCAGCGTTGGTGTGTGCATGGGAAATGGGAGAATGGATTTTAACACCAGCAGTATGAGTGGCCTTAGCATGATGAAAGCCGTCAGCAAAGGTTGCATGTGATGGTGTAAAAATACGTAGTTTTCCACGAATCAGTGCAGCCTTACCACCATTCTTTTGAATGTCCTGGACCTTTTGCAAATTCTGGCGTCTGGCTAACTGTTGGGACTTAGTAAGACCAGAATCCAGATATTGGCCTGCTTGAGGATATCCATTTTAGTACTCAAATTTCGCACTGTAAATTTCACTATGCGCGGGTGGTGGGGCTGCAATGCTCCAACCCTATGTGCAGCAATGACAACAACTGGTGTTGTGAGATCTTTCGCTGTTATTTATTTTTAAATTTCTCACATTAGGATCATGATGCTTTGAAGAAGAAGTTGGAGGTGCCTTGGTTGCATGAGAATAGGAATGTTCCAAGGCAGCAACTCGACTAAATGTGTCCTTGGCAAGCTCAGTCACTTGGCAGGTCATGCTTTCTTCCAATGCTCGCATGCGAGTATTACAACTCGTAGACACCTCCGAGACATGGCAGAGTAAATCTTGTCTTTGCTTGCCAAACAAGACTTGAATGACATACAAGACTGCCAAACAACGTCGACCACGTCGTCCTTGTGAAGCGGTCAATGGCACTGCATGTCTTTGACTTTGCCATTCCACACCTTCGGCAAGCACGGCTAGCCTAGCAGCCACCGCGGCCCTCACCATGGACATAACTCCAAAGGAGGTTGCAACTGCCATTAGAGAAGGCTCGTTAAAGGACATCTCCACGAACAAGGCCAAAGAGTTGGGACAACCCAAGTGCGGAAACACCTGCAAAGATATCCACAAGCTGGCTTCCATTAGCACCATTGTTCTGTTGTAAATACTTAATCTATATGATAATTTTTTCACTTCTTATTGTTGTTTGGCAAGGATTAAATAAAAACAACTAATGCAATAACAAAAAACTCATCAAAGAGCTCATAACAAGTTGATGTCATGAAATTTGTGCACCAAGGACTCGAAGATCCAACCAGAAACCACCATGCAACCAAAACCCGACGACTCACTGGCAGCCAAGGGCCCTGTTCGAAGAGCTTAACATAAGGGATCCGAGTGCAGGAGATGTCGCAGACGAGATAAAAAATGCAGGAGCAAAGGAGCTTGCTAGATAAAAGGGATCTACCAGCAAGAAAATACTAGCAAGAAATATAGTGGAAATATTTCCTGGCAAACTTCTGAGGCCAAAGATTTCATTGATCTGATAAATGTTCTTCCTGAATATGACTCTATTCCAATCTCCAATAATGTTACTGATCTGCCTAATGAGAATGAGATTAAGGCCACTATCGTGCATCTTGCAAAGGGGAAAAGCCCTGGCCCTGATGGCTTGCCCCCAGAGTTTTATTTGAGCTTCTGGGATGAAATTAAACATGACTTTATTCACATGATTCATGGATTTTGGCAGACCAATCATTTACATCCAGCCATTGCTTCTGGCTTGGCCACTCTAGTGCCAAAGGTTGACAAACCAGAGAAATTCAGTGATTGGAGACCTATCTCCCTCACTAATACCTCTTATAAAGTTTGTGCTAAAATTATAGCAAACAGAATTAATGGATATTTGCAGAAAAATATATTTTTATAAATCAGTCAGCCTTCTTGCCAAATAGTTTCATTCTTGACAACTATATTGCTGCCATGGAAGGATTGCATTGGGCAAAAATCTCCAATCAAAATTGTATCCTTCTAAAATTGGATTTTTCTAAGGCCTTTGATTCTATTAGATGGGATTTCCTAGAATTGGCACTGAAGAAAATTGATTTCCATGACAAGCTGATCCAGTTAATTTTAGGGTTGAATTCTCGTGCTCAATCCTCTATATTGATTAATGGTTCTCCAGGTATTTTTTTCCCCCTGAAGAAAGGAGTCATGCAAGGTTGCCCCTTAGCCCCTTATCTATTTATTATTGCTGCTGACCAGTTAACTCGACCCATTCTTCACCATCAATATCTTGGTAATATCAAGGGTCTTGTTATGCCAAATTCCCAAAATCAATTGACTATTCTTCAATATGCAGATGACTCATTCTCTTTCTTACAAAATGATGCTAAAAATATTGAGTTCTTCCTGAAAGTTATTCATAATTTCAGTCAGGCTTCAGGTATTCAATTGAATCTCCTTAAATCTGTCATTATTGGTGCCTCAAGTCAGCCTAATATTCATGGCATAAAGTGTATTGCAGCAAATCAAACCACAAAATTGCTGGGGATGCCTCTAGGATTGGATATTAACATCAAAACTCTTTGGAATCCTATTGTTGAAAAGATCAGGAAAAAGCTAAATAATTATGGCAGTTGTCTTTCCCTTGCTGGAAGAGCTATTATTGCTTCCTCTGTCATAGCCAGCTCCCATGTCTACTTCTCCTCTGCCCTTATTGCTCCAAAATGCATTTAACAGCAACTTGAAAGAATCATCAGAAATTTTATATGAGGAAAGAGACACTTAGTAAACTGGAATTATGTAACCAGGAACAAGTCTCCAGGAGGCCTCGGATGCAAGAGTTTAATGCTTCAGGCTTATGCTTTGGGGGGGAAAGTATATTTGGAAAGCCCTTTTCCAAAGAAAAAATCCTGCTACTGAATTTTTACACTATTGGATCTCTAAAAGTGGAATTAAAGATCATCCTTCTATTAATCATCAGCTTCCTCATTCTGCTTTTTATGATATTAAACCTGCTGCCAATATCTCCCCTTTGATGAGAAACTTATTGATGGCATAGAACAAAGTTTCAAATGCCTTCACTTGCACTGGAATTAATCAGGCTCACCATGCTACAAGTATCTTTTGGAATCCAAGCTTATCCAAGAGAGACAACATTCCTTTGGCCTTAATTCATCCTAAAATATATAGGAAATGGAAGCATAATAATATTTGCAACCTAGGTGACCTTTGGGCTAATGGGCATTGGATTTCTTGGACTAGTCTTAAGGCCAAGGTAAGGGGAACTAGTACAGACAGACTGATTCATAAGCACATTGCCAGTAAAGTAGCCAATATAAATCTAGATGCTTCTTCTATTCCTGAAAATGATTGGTTATTGAATGGCAAGAATAAATATAAAGTGTCTAGGGTCTATGAGCATCTGACCATTTCAAATCTGTCATCCAAAGCAGCTAACTACTGGAACATTTCTGAGCAAGAAGAGAAGGATCTTTTTAGAAACATCTGGAATTCCTATTGTGCTCCCAAAATTTCTTATTTCAATTGGTTAGTTGCCAACAAAAGTGTTCCAAATCTTCAGGATATTTGCAGACATCAGAATAATCAATCACAGGCTGATCCTCATCATATGACTTCCCTTTATGTCCTTTAGGATGTGGCATACCTGAATCTATGGAGCATATTTTTCTATGTCCTAAATTGCATAATTTCTAGTCATGGTTTGAGGAGAATTTTAATATCCAAAGGCCTGCCACTATTCTGAATTTTATGATGAACAATAATGCTCTTAAAAATTCATTATGCTTTATTGCTTTATGGAACATTTGGAAACACAGAAATAGAGTTTTGCACGGTGGTCACAATCCAGCTACTATATGGATTAAACTTCAGGTTATATTTGATATTGAGCTTACAGCAACAGCTCATAGAAACAAATATGAGGATGCACATTTTGATCATAATTGGATGTCTTTTGGACAATTTGCTGGTTATTTCAAATTATTTAAGCTTTACTGCCATGAAAACATTACTAATTCTGAATCTGTTTTTGCTAGAATATCTCTGGAACTGCAAGTATAAGCTTGATCTACACTTTGATGATGTTGAAGCATCCAAATACATCGGCCTTTTCATGACAGAACAGCAAGGAGTGCAGAACCAAGTGCAAACTCAGATTGACTACAGTTTTTGGATAGGCAAAGTTAAAGGAAAGTTATATGAAAACATCAGTGAGATCCCAAAAGAGAGATTGAATGGGCAAAGGAATTTTGCAGAGAAACTCAGCTCATGTGTGTGCTCTGGTGGTTCATGCATGCTAACAGTATGGATATGACAGATAGACAGTTTGAATTTTATAGAGAATGCTATTACTATCACAGAGGTCGGGCAGATTGCTATGGCACTCTTATCCATCTGTATTCCACATGTAACTCCAAAAGGCTGATTGAGATTGTTGATTGGGGAAAGAACTTCATACCTATCCCGATTCCACATTTCAGAGATCATTTCCACTTTCTTGACACATATAACTTCTGATATCTACCTCATTTTCCTTTAGACTTGTTGTTTTGTGCAGATTATTGGCTCAAGGAATCTACATGAATTGTAGCTGGCTTCATCAGTAAAATGGTTCCAGATTTTGCTGCTTTAGGAATGCTGTTGTTCTCAACAGCATCATCTTCATTATGGCTGCTGGACACTATATTCTCAATTTTCTTAACAGTTACTTAAATGTTGTCACTATATAAAACTTTACTACTACTGATAGAACTCTATATTTTATATGGACTTCACCAAGTCCAAATGTTCACCTCTATATGTTGCTGACATCACTTGTCATGCAATATTTCTATTTTGTACTTATTCTCCATAATTACTGATTCTCCATAATTTTGTACTTCATTCCCTCAAAAAAAAAATACTAATGCTGTAGAGGCATAAGGACCATAGGAACATCCAACAACAATAGTTGCATAAGCAAACGATAAAGCTAAGAAGCGAAAGCATCACAGAGCATCCAGTTTTAGTTCCACCTCTGACTCAATAGAGACAAAGACAAAAACTAAAGACGAGGAAGGGGTTGATTGCCAATAAGGGTGGGAATTGTAAGAATAAGACCATCAAGAACAAAGCTGAGAATGAAGCAGTCTAGTACAAGAAAGTAGACTCCACAATGAGCAATGTCTAGAAGACAAGAAAGCAGGAGCATTTTCTCCGGCACCAAAGGGTCAAGAATGGAAGCAGAAACTTTACTAAGATGAAATGAGCAAATTCGGCAATGCTTAAAAGATGGAGGACAAAGATACGGGAAACGTTGCAACAACCAACCTCAAAGATGTAGCAAGGATATGATAAGAAGACTATTCAATAGTGCATGGCTTAAGATGCTACGTACCTAGGTCCCCCCAAGTGTCACTAAATACATGCCTTTTATTGGTTTGAGCAAGGGCAGAGGGTTGTACCGTTGTACGCAGAGGAATTTATGAGACTCCAATTGTACGTCTCATATATTAGTGAAAGGCAGGCAATTGAAGGTCATATTGAAGGCTTCAATGATAACATCGAGAACATTCTATTCTATTCTTTGGTAATCCCTCCTAGAACATTTTCTCCTACAATGATCAACCCAAGCCTCAAACAATTGATCAGTAATCTATTTCTTTTGGAAAGCCTGGGTAGCATGTAACATTCCTAACCGACATGCCCTTAGCCAACTGGGCAAAACCATCTAGACGTTTATGAGTAGTCGCTTCTACCCATTTATGCCGGTGTCTCGGGAATGCAACACCAAGAGCTACTCGAGCGATCTCCCATGGGTCCGTTACAATCTCTCCCACTAGACTATGCTCGTCCTCGAGTATCATAAACCAAGTCATGACCTACCGTCCAACGGTATTCCGGATCATATTTGCCCCCATGGAGACTCGAACTCGAGCCCTGCTCTGATACCAAATGTAACGTTTCTAACTGACATGCCCTTAACCAACTGGGCAAAACTGTCTAGACGTTTATGAGTAGTCGCTTCTACCCATTTATGCCGGTGTCTCGAGAAGACAATACCAAGATCTACTCGAGCGGTCTCCCATAGGTCCTTTACACACCATTAGTCTTACATCCAACAATAAGGCTTGAATTTTGTTTTCTTGCCATGAAAGGCATAGTAAGGAATTTTGCTATCTGGATGTTACAACAAATGAATGTCAATTAACACTAGAGTGGTCCCGGGGACCATTCCTGGTCCATGGACCAAAATTGGTCCAGTTGAACCACTGCCACTTAAACCAATATATCTGAGAATAGAAGTTTCAATTTCGCGATATATCGCCACCATATCAATCTTTACTTGATTCTTAATGACCTTTGAGAATTTCAAGAACAATGAACTTACCTATACGTTGTAGTGATTGTTCAAATATTAGAGAATTTGATAGTTTCTACAACAGTCCAGAACTGCATTCTTGGGTTTTTTTAGCATAAACAGGCCTAATGTGTTGAAGCTTACAAACAAGAACTTGAATGAATGGCCTTGGAATCACCATGTCAATAATCCATCTGATTTATAGCTCAAATAGGGAATCACTCAAAAGAGGCCATATTCCCCTAGAGTTATCATAAACCATAAAAACTCTTATTCTATGGATTTGGTGAAGAAAACCATGGAGTTAAACAACTGGCCAAGCATCACAAATACAAGTGCCATCAATGGCAAATTCATCGTCAACGGGAACGATGACATAATGAGAGGATGCTAATGTGGCATTGCCTATTTGCCAATGCATTTCTAAACCCTAGCCACGTAGATCTTATTAACATGGCATTAAGTAACATTTGTGGACCAAGTCAACAGCCCATCTCATTGTATATTTGCCATGCCTACACCCATAAGGTGCTCGCATGGAGCTTGTGCACGCGGCAAAATCTAAGGGTCAAACAATCCCCGTTGACGAGGACCTCGCCATCGATGAGCTCTTATTTCCATCTTTTTTCAGAGTAACCAAAGAATCTTATACAAATAGAGTCAGCAACACAATCAAATTTGCAACTATAGAACTCCCAGACATGGACAAGATTTGGGGACCGATCAATTTAATGACCTGTGAGATTTGTGCTGATTATGAAAGGTGAGCAAAGATCTATACACGTTTTTCAAAAACAAAGTTTTAGTTATGAACTGGTGTTTTTGATATAGGGCATAGCCAAAATGTGTTCCACGAAATCGTCCAGCTGCAAGATTCTTTGTATCAACAGCTTTCGCAACATTTTTCATGTTAGCTTTGTCCTAGCAAGATCATCTTTGGTTACAACATAAAGGCATTTTGACGATCCCAAACACTTTGCAGAGCTTTCCAAGTAGAATGAGACGTGCCCATGTGCAGGAAGTATGTAACTTATTTAAACTAGACAGGACATATATCAATTTACAAGCTCAGGAGAACAAGTTTGGAAAAGCAAGAATCGCTTCTCATAACGGACCAAGTCATGACATCCCTTTGCAACGAACTTGGGATGCAAACTCAATCTCTTGCATGTAAAAATGTCATGCACTCTTGTTTCACATAGAAGACTCCTAAATCCCTATCTCAAAAACTTCTTCTTCCTTCAGTGTTTGTAGAAATGCTTATTTCTGTTGTGCAAGGTATGAATCTGCCCATCTACTAACTTATTTTGCCATATTTACTTACCCCAAAGGGATGCCCTTATATCTAACCTTGGGAAGTGGTTATTCTCATCTAAAGCTCAGAAGACAACAATTTCTGTGTTTTTTTAGCTTATCTAGATTGATCTACATTCAAATCTCCTTGTCTCTTGATCAAATGGGGTTTTCCAAGGGGCTGGAAAGATCATCTAAATGGTCTTTCAACTAGATTAAACTGTCCAAAAAATCGCTTCTAAGATCTAATCCAAGATCAGCATGCCGAAGGGAGATTAACCACTATTTTTTGCAGGAATAACCACTTCCCCGAGTAGATACAAGATTCTCCTGAAGGGCCTAAAAGAATGTTTTAACTTTTCACATTTTGCAGGCAGATGTTCGGACAGATTGTTTTACTTTAAGCTTATTTTAAGGAAGGACATTTACCAAAATGCCCTTACTTATTGACGAAATTTCCAAAAGAAAAACCGTTGTTTTTTTGAAATTTCCAAAATGCCCTTTATTCTTAAGTATTTTCCTAAATAATCCTTTTCTATCAAAAGTCCTTGCAAATTGCCTCGTTCCATTAATATCCTGCACATTTTTACACAGATGGAAGTGTTTGTTACAAATCACAACAATTTAAAAAATAATTTTCGAAACACATTATTGATTGCCCGCTTGTTTTCGATAGATTCATTGAAGGCCTCCACAGATTTAGCATATGCAGCTTGCCAAAAGAAGCATCTGATGAATTCACCATTGCTGCACTTCTTTTTAAGATTCCCATCTACATGTCTCGTGGAAAAAGCATGATAAACCCTTAGAAATACAAGATCCATTGGTGGCAACAACCCTTTCATTCTATCAAACACAGAAGTTATAGTTTTGCAACCTAGACATTATCATGTAATAACCACAAAAACCATACCCAAATGTCTATTGTGAAAATGTGTAGGATATTAGTGGAAAGAGGCAGTTTGGAAAATTTGCAGGGCTTTTTAGTGGAAATCTTTTTGGTATAATATTTAAGAATTTAGGGCATTTATGGGAATTTCAAAAATATGAAGGGACTTAGTCAACAATGAAGGATATTTTCTTGAAGGGTATTACTGCCACGGTTTTTCCCTCAAAAACCCTTCGGGGCGAGGGTTTTTTAACCCGGACAGTAATAAGTTTGTTGTGCTCCTTCTGGGTCCCATAGGCGTGGACGATAAAAAACTATTCTTATTCTTATTCTTATTCCTTTTAAGAATATTAGAGGCACTTATAAACAATGTAATAGGTTCAAGTGTTTATGTGCAAGAATGTAGGGGTGGTGAATGCATATATGAGCCATTGATGAGATTCCTCTTTTCGGTTCTATGAGCCTTTATAAAAGGATCCATATAACACAAGCGACGCTTACACTAGCAAGCTCCTTCATGATAAATCTTTGTACAGTTTGACAGCAATCCTATTCCTGTCACAGTTTTTCCTTCAAAAACCCTTCGGGACGGGTTTTTTTTTTTTTAACTCGCACAGTAATACGCTTGATGCGCCTCCTTTTTGGGTCCCATAGGCCAATTGGTCTCCGTGGACGATAAAAACTCTATTCTATTCTGTTTTGTTCTAAATTCTATACCAAGCCTTCTGAACCAATTCTGCTCCAGATGAATGTAACATTCAAAATGACTACAGACTACACTAGTTATTTTCAGGCTTGCAACCTGTGCTGGTGTTGATATGGTTAATTAAGTCAAAGCATGGCAAAGAGTTATCCTTTTCTTGGCTCAGATGGGCGGTACTTTAACAATTACTCCCGCTAGTTGTCTGATTTTGGCCATCTCTTGTTTGGCTTTTTGCATTAGATAAAGACCTCACTTGTTTACCTCATAATAGAATGCTAAATTGCCTAGAAACCTAATACATTCAACTTAATAAGCAATGTTGGTGTTGCTTGTGCAACAAAGGTTATTTTGCAGACGGCTAAAGGTGGGCTATTAGTCCTTATTTTCTCATGTTGATAAGGTAACATTTATTGCATCATCGTGTTGACGTAAAACTGATGAAGCTACTTTATGTCATAGATCCCCAGAGGATTCAGTATTGTTTGCAGTACAGGACATTTGCGTGCAAGAAAAAAAGGGTTCTTCTACCATTTCTTATTTGTATACTTACCATTAGGGGGGTTTTTTTGCTTCTATCTGGGGCATAACATATACTTTAGAGGTTAAATTAGCTTCCAAAGATCAGTATACTAGAGATTTTTTTGGCCATCCATCAAATGCAGACATCCATGCCCTTATTTCCAAGTGCATCCTGAGGCAAAAATTATTAGCTCCTTGTTCAGCTCTTTGTATGGCTCCGGTTTATGCCATTAGTGGTCCTTATATTGATTATCTGAGTGTACTATTATGTCCAACGTCTTTGTATGGTGCATGGTGCTATAGTCTATGTTATTAATGGTCCTTATACGACAAGTATAGTATTATGTCCAACTTCTTGTATGATGTCGTAGTTTGAAAATTGTACGAAAAAATAAGACAAAAGCATGTTGCCATATTTTCCTTAGTTTGTTTACTTGCTAGTATGAAATGTGCTTGCGTACTAATCAGGATCTTTATACTGGAGCTCCCTTTTTGCTAATTCTCTCTGCTCTTTCTTTTCCATGGTAAGAACATTACATATGAACTTGCAAATAAATTGTAGGGAAGCTAATATAAATCCTGCAATATCATTTTCATATATTTGCATCAAAATATTCATATGCAATTTTCGAAGAGCTGAAATTTTACCACTTTGATGTTCGAAATTTCAAGATGATTCTCTGTTGATTTTCAGTTCAACTTTTAAATATACGAAAAGTTCCTTTGGGCATCGAGAGTTGTTGGATGGGCATATTCGTGAGTTGTAACTCATTTCATTGACCCATAGATAGCGATCCTCATTTGTGGGGTATGCTCCCGAAAGTTGGGACCATAGAGTGAGGTCAGAAAGATACTATAAGCTTTGAAACAAAATTTCTCAATGGTGTTTATTTGATACATGTAACTTTCAACTAAAGGGAGGGAAAAGAAAAGGGCTTTCGATGTCCTATGTCACAAATAAGGCCTCCTCAAATAAGCTCAAAATATCTGATATCACACTCTTCAAGTAAGTTTTATAACATCTGACATCACACAACCTGTGTCTAGGAACCATATGCATGGTTAACTCCAAATAAGGCCAAGGCTCATCAACCATAAGCTTTCATTACGCAGCAGTATAAAACAATGAAAGTTTCAAAAAAATCATCCAATGTATGCTAAACAGGTACGTTAAAGAGACAATCTATTTGACATTGTTGTGGCGTTGCTGTTGAGAAAAATTTTGATAAGAACTTGACCACACTATTGTGCCTACCCAAGCAGAAAAGGCAGAATCTACAAGACTAAAAAGCTGGTGTAAAGTTGAAGAAGACGCATTGTATGCTTTATTTTACCAATTTACCCATTCCTCCTTTTACAGATTGTTTTTATTGCAATGAATGAATCTCTTATATTCATAAAATGGAAACTGGATCGACTATATACCTTGGCGTGCATTCTTATACCACCATGTGGCACCATGCTAAAATGGAAGTCGAATTATTCCAATTCAGCATGACTGGCGAAGGAGGTCTTGTTTTTAGGGTTTTATTCTTAGATTAGGGTTCTTTAAGCAGATCACACAGAGCAGGTCACACAGAGCGGGTTCTTCGAGCAGGTCACAGTGAGTTCTTTGTAAAGAGTTTCATCTTTGTAGTAATCTGTTCAAATGCAGCCAGATTTGTTTCGTCTTTACAGCCAGATCTGTTCAAATATAGCCAGATCTATTCAAATACAACCAGATCTGTTTTGTCTTTGTAGCCAGATCAGTTCAAATGCTCCCTAATCTGTCTTTACAATTTCCATTTTGTAGGGGAAGGGAAGCAAGAGCTCCACTTTCACAAAAATCGGTAGACATGCTCCGGGCAACTGCCGGTTGCGAGGCCTCTGTCGGTTTTGCAGAAGGGATCCTACCTCCCTTTCCATATACATCCTTTGTGACAAAAATCTCTCTTCCAGATAAACAAATCCTCCTAATATTTCTAATGGAACAGCCCATCTGTGTTGTATAACATGGAGCGTCGTATTCCTACTCCGAGAAGTGGCAATCAAGGCAAAAAATTCATGGTAAGCTAGGATGCATGGAATCAGCATGCTCCCCATCGCAGCTCATGCATCCTCGATCCCAGATGGCCCTTCCGCTTTCAAGCATGCTCTGAGGCATGCATCAGAATCCCCATCGATGGATGGGGCTTAAGGATAGGGACTGCTCACAGCTGTTTTTTATGTCACCGTACTCGCTCCTGCAATGGCACCTGCAACCTACAATGGCAGACCGTTTGAACACCTGAAGTATCATTTCGAACCTGCCATGGCACGACGTGATCTTGATGTCGTGGGGAGGCTCCAGTCTTCAACGATCTTTATTTCATTTGCGTGGTCGTTATGCTATTGTTATTTTATATTTCTTGTGGAAAAGAAAATATTGTTTTCTACTGTTGTTTTGCACGGTTTTATGAAAGTTTTTTTAGTAATGTGCTCCATTTTGAAGATACATGTCAACCTAACAAGTTTTTAGCATGATGCTCTCTTTTGCTAAGATGTCTCAATTTATCAAGTTTTTTAGCAAAATCAGTAAGTATCGTCACTCTCTTTTGCTAAGACCTCTCAATTTATCAAGTTTTTTAGCAAAATCAGTAAGTATTGTCACTGGATAACTCTAACAGTAACTATTGTCACATAATCACCCTAACCTAATGTCATATACTTGCATAGAAGTTAACCTTAGAGCCCGTTTTGGTTATTGTGGACAAGCTTGTTGGCAACTTGGTGGTTAACCACAAAAGTTGCATGTCTAGGTTTACCATTGGACTTGCATGTCTAGGTTAACCATGTCTAGGTTTACCATTGGACTTGCATGTCCAAGCTTACCACTAGACTTGGTTGCCCAGGCTAACCATTGGACTTGCATGTCTAGGTTTACCATGTCTAGATTTGCCATTGGACGACCAATAGACTTGGTTGTCCAGGTTGTCCAGGCTAAACTTGGACAACTAAGTCTAGTGGTAAACGTGGACCTGCAAGTGTAATGGTAAACCTGGA
Source organism: Isoetes taiwanensis (assembly GCA_021234155.1). Classification (NCBI taxonomy): domain Eukaryota; kingdom Viridiplantae; phylum Streptophyta; class Lycopodiopsida; order Isoetales; family Isoetaceae; genus Isoetes; species Isoetes taiwanensis. The sequence continues at coordinate 1,918,566 of JAJEKV010000056.1, forward strand.
CAACTAAGTCTAGTGGTAAACCTGGATATGCAAGTGTAATGGTAAACCTGGAAACGTAAGTGTAATGGTTAGCCTGGACAACTAAGTTCAGTGGTAAACCTGGATATGCAAGTGTAATGGTAAACCTGGACATTAAGTGTCATGGTTAGCCTGGACATGTCTAGTGGTAATAGTTGAGGAGTCCCATGCAACACAGACAAATGCCCTGCATTGCCTGCATCCTGGGGAATAAGAAGCCTGGACTATGAGAATTGTCCTACTTTGCCAATGGTGAGCCCGAGACCTTTTTTAATTTTGAAATGAAATCTAGTGGTTGAAATGAGCATATGGTTGTTTGCCACATGTAAACCTGTCTTAAGGTATGAGCTCGACTGTTCTTGGCTATGACCGAGTTTTGTCTCCTTCCTAAATGCTTCCGATCCTGATCTGTTCAGCTCGCCCTGATCAAGGCCGAGAGGCAAACCCAAGCAAGAGGAGCTCATCTAGCGCCGGCTTGGGGCGTTGCATTGAAGGCCAGGGCTGCCACAGAGCTAAGCTCTATTTTTGTGGACTCTTAGGCTCCACCGTGGTTAAATGTGGAACATATAAATTTTAAGGTTATAGAAAGCATGTGCCACTTTGAAATATGTATCACAATTATCTCCAGCATTGATAATAGAATAGAATAGATTTTTTTTATTGTCCACGGAGACCGTGCATCCATAACCTCCTAGAGGTATGACCCCAACAAGCCCACAGACGCCGTATTCAATAAGTCATGCAACGACTGGCTGGTCACTAGTAACCGAACATACCGCGCTCGGATATGGGCAAATGCTGTGCAGATCTGGAGGGCATGACATTCATCTTCAATGGTGCTCTCACGACAACACTGACAAAGACTCTCCTCCCGTGCTTTCTGAGTCCAACGCCCTGTCTCAATGCAGAGGCGATGTGCACCCGTGCAAATGGAAGCTATAAGTCTGTGCTTCTTCATAGGCAAATGGGTGTATAAGTATTGGTGTGGGCCTCTTGTGAGCCTAGGATTGACTTGATGCTGATAGTTTGCCAGCTTAATGTGCGTCAGAGCATCTGCATCCCAGAGCTTGCGAAGGAAAGTAGCATCTAGGTATAGCTTTAGTGCATTGTCATCCTTCTTTGTCCCTACCTGCACGCATCTGTTTGCCTGTACACCCCAACGTGAGAACCACTGAGCTTGTTTGTCCTTCCAGCAGGCTTTGGGGCGTTGAGGACCCATTGCTACGGCCAAATCAAGGTTGGCCAAACGTGTATCACCCATAGCGACCACATTTTGGAAGTAAATAATATGGCGTTCCAATGCAGCCCGTTGAAGGGGTAGAAAACCTGTCTTCTGGAGTAAGATCTGGTATGGAACTATGGACTTTACCCCAAGGGCTCGTGCCAAGAAGGCTTTCGGCACCTGCTCGAGATCATTCCAGGTGGTGAGGGATATCACCGGACCCCACACTTCTGCCCCATACAGGAGGACCGGCTCGACCAAGGCCCTAAACAAATGTGACTGGTGGCCTCAGGGATACAACTCTGCCTTGTGGCTATTGTTCTACATGGCATACAGTGCTTTCCAACCCATCGTGACCCGCAACCTGACGGCAGCATCCCAATGCGTAGTAGTAGAGAACTCGATCCCCAAGTACTTGTAGGTCGGAATCATCTCTACATCTTGTCCCTTGTAAGTGAATGAGGGAGGCTGACAGGATGACGAAACTAGCAGCACCCTAATTTTGGCCAAGTTAACTCGCATGCCAGTGAATCGACAAAAAGTGTCAAGAGCATCCAGGTGACGTTGCATGTCTTACTCTAGTGTTAGAGATGCATCTCATTTGATTTGCAATCTATAATGATGAGATGCATCTTGTGCCCTAGAGATGCATCTCATTTGTTCTAAATAATGTATAATGGTGAAATACATCTCATTTGTTCTAAATAATGTTTAATGTTGATTTGCAATGTATAATGGTGAGATGCATCTTGTTTCTTCTAGATAATGTATAATGTTGATTTTGCAAATGTTGGATGCATAAAAGAGTGAACCATTATCTTAACCTAACGCAAATCATTAGTCAGCCAAATGTTAGTCACACAAATGTTAGTCACACAAAGAACATCTTCCTATAACTTGATATGATTCAGGGATAATCAATCCCTCATCCAGGTTCACATGTATATCGTTCCAGACACGACTATACGTCCACATACCAATCGTTTGGTATGCACGTTGCTCTATCGCCCAGCCCTTCGACGATGACAAGGGGACGGGTTCTTTCATGCACATGCATTCTTTAACGTTTTGTTATATTCACAAATGCAATCATAAAGAATCAATAACAAAGTAAACATGCATAACGGAAATAATAATGTAAATATGCAAGCTTTTCAACAAATGATCAACCAAAACAAAAGATTCCAACAGAAACTCCAAAGATCCAACTCCGGCTATCCACCAAAGAATCTTTCATGTGCATTCTTGTTTGACTCTTGTCCACCTTTTCTGTGATATTTTCCATAAGGAATTACGAGCGATGCCATCCCCAATTTTGAAACTACACTTCGAGGCTTTCCAGAATATTCAAAATCGCTCCATTTGGATGACTACTTGCCGAGTTATAACGTTTCAAAGATTGCCCTTTTTTTATACCATCTGCCTTTTCTAAAACTAGAACATATCTAGATATTAAATCTATTTCAACGTTAAAGGCCAGAATGGCCAGGATATCTTCTCTATTCCTCAAGTATCTTCCGTATCTTTGGAGAAAAGCCTTACTTCTTTATCACTTATGAAATTCACATCTACAACTATAATTTTCATGTTATTATTCCATCCTAGGGTCTAATTTACTATTCTGTCCTAAGGTCAATACTTATGTTAATTTCTTACTCAATAACCCCCTAGGTGTATTACATGCATCTCATTTGTTTTGAATAGTGTATAATGATGAGATGCATCTCATTTGTTCTAAATAATGTATAATGCTAATTTTGCAAATGTGCTGTTGCGATTGCTAGAATGGTTGTCTTGGTTTTTCTGGACAAATAAAAAGGGCCAAGAGTGGCAGATTCAAATTTCGCATCCCATGCCTTAGAGATGCATCTCCTTTGTTCTAAATAATGTATAAAGGTGAGATGCATCTCATTTGTTATAAGTAATGTATAATGCTGATTTGCAATTTATAATGGTGAAATCTTGTGCCTTAGAGATGCATCTTATTTGTCCTAAATAATGTATAATGGTGAGATGCATCTCATTTGTTCTAAATAATGTATAATGTTGATTTGCAATGTATAATGGTGAGATGCATCTTGTTTCTTCTAAATAATGTATAATGCTGATTTTGCAAATGCTAGATGCATAGAAAATTAAACCATTACCTTAACCTAAGGCGAATAATTACTCATCCAAATGCTAGTCACACAAATGTTAGTCACACAACATCTTCTTATAACTTATTGTGATTCAGGGATAATCAATCCCTCACCCAGGTTCACAAGTATAGCGTTCCGAACATGATGACATGTCCATATACCAATCGCCTGGTATGCACATTGCTCTACTGCCCAGCCCTTCGGCAACGACATTTCTTTCATCCAAGCTTTTTTGCATTCATCTCTTGATATTTCTAAAATGTCTTGATTGTTGTTAGATTTGAATTTCTGGATGAAATGAGTGGTCTTCCTTGTAAATCACATTCCACAATCATGCACTAATGGTCTTCCTTTTAATCTCTGCCTTTAACTTTGCACAAATCTGACTTTTGTAAACTAATAGGCACTCTGCATTATGTGTGGATCCATTCTGCATTGAGTAATTGATCTTGTTTTCTGCATTTTTACCTAGGTCTATGTTCAGGATGTTCCTGGTGCAGAATTGCGCCTCGGGGTTGGAAGCACCTCATGGTCTCCAATTATTGATCCTCAATTATCACCAAATGGTTCCTCCATAGCTCATGTGCGAAATGATGAGATTTTTGTGGTGCCTATAACATCTGGAGAGCCTAAACAGATCACGTTTGGGGCCTGCATGGGAAAGGTAACATACAACTAACTAAAGTTGTACTCTCTGTCATTTTTCTATGTAGTTGACTGACCTGTGTGCCTTGCTGCAGACTCATGGAATTGCTGAATATATTGCACAGGTAAGTAATGTCATCAATGTACTTACATATTGGTCTTGTAACATGTTGAAGGATGATGCCTCTTCTTCTTATTAGCCCCCAAATGCATGTCCTGCACTTTTTTCAGGAAGAGATGGAAAGGAGAAATGGGTATTGGTGGTCACCAGATAGCAGTCTTATAGCTTTCACTGAAGTAGATTCATCAAGTGTCTTCTTTTCGGATCATGCATCAAGGCAAGGCCACTGTGGGCGGTGATGCCGAAGAAGATCATGCATACCCTTTTGCTGGTCATGTAAATGTGAAAGTACTTTGAGGGATTGTGCCTCTTTGTTGGGGAGATGTAACATGGGCAGATATCTGCTGTGGAGTACACGAAGAAGAAGAGTATCTTGCACGGGTTTCCTGGATGCCAGACATCTCTCTGATGGTTCAAGTCCAGAGTCATGATCACACTAAAATCAAACTATTAAGGATCAATTCAAAAACTGGACATCGTGAGCTTCTGTTTGTAGAGGAAAGTGACATATATGTAAACGTATCTGATTGTTTCACCCCTTTGCATAAGGGCAGACTTTTGCATTGCAAAGAGAAATAAAGGTTTTATAGTTCCACACAAGATATGTTGCCATCACTTTGTTTCCCTAAGGGCGCGAAGGGCCCAAAATTTTTTTTAATTGAACAACCAACACATAACTACCATTAACATTAATTAACTTAAACCATTGCATCTAACATTTTTAAATTACAATCCCCCTGAAACCCCCTTTGGTTTGGGTGCATATTCACACGGGGGGTTACGTAGGACACCGAGAGCCCCTAAGAACTTACAATACATGTATAAAATTAACACCATTAAGTATTTTATAAACATCAATATATCGTGTACAAAAACTTGTACAGGCATACTCCATAAACGAGGATCGCTATGTATGGTCCAGATAAAGGGCAAATATGCCCATCCGACAGCTCTCGATGCCTGGAGTAACCCCCCGCGTGAATATGCACCCAAACCAAAACATGCAAACATGCAAGCTTTTCAACAAATAATCAACCAAAAGAAAGGATTCCAACAGAAACTCCAAAGATCTAGCTCGTTTGTTCTGAATAATGTATAATGCTGAGATACATCTCATTTATTCTAAATAATATATAATGCTAATTTTGCAAATGTGCTATTGCGATTGCTAGAATGGTTGTCTTGGTTTTTCTGGACAAATAAAAAGGGCCAAAAGTGGCAAATTTAGATTTTGCATCCATGCCTTAGAGATGCATCTCCTTTGTTCTAAATAATGTATAATGGTGAGATGCATCTCATTTGTTATAAATAATATATAATGCTGATTTGCAATCTATAATGGTGAGATCCATCTTGTGTCTTAGAGATGCATCTCATTTGTTCTCATCACGTTTGTTCTAAATAATGTATAATGTTGATTTTTCAAATGCTGGATGCATAGAAGAGTAAACCATTACCTTAACCTGATGCAAATCGTTAGTTACCCAAACGTTAGTCACACAATTGTTTTCGCGTAGGTTCATGACAGGCGTGCTGATTCTAGAAATTTGCTTGTTGACATGTAACTTACAGGAAATTGTAGGCAAGGTTTTAATTTGAGGGAAACTTGTTGGTTGATCTGAAATTTAAAGGAAGTTATAGGCAACATTTACTTGCTAGCAAGTTCCCCAAAAAAACGTAGGAAATTTTCTTTTAGTTAGCTAAAAATTTTCCGAACCAAGATCCTACGTATACATGTGGAAATGGGTCCACTCAGGCACATTGTATGGCACCCACAATGAATCCCCCTTGATGGCCGACAAGCGAGGGATCTCAGACCATTTTTTTCGGCCGGGATCCACGAATCCAGGGTAAGACTATCTTGACCTGCATAGCATAATACATACCAATCGGTCTTGGTGAAAATACCTTTACCTCTACCCTTTCCGAATCTCAACAAGGATTTCCTTTGGATTGGAGTCATGACCCCAAGTTGAAAGACATTACCATGCTCATAGTGGAAGACATTGTCTTGGTGTTATTGCACTAATATATGGATGCTTGTTGGTTGGTCTTCATGCAACTTCCAAATAGTTCGGGCCACTAACTTATCAATGTTGTAGATTTCATACATCTTTAATATGTCATCCCTGCAAAGCCCATCCAACCCAACAAGCTCCTTCTTCAGGTTCATCCTCTCCTGGTGGATGTTCATAACCATTTTAGGCGTCGGATAATGCACAAGCTTCTGTTTGATCCATTCCTTCTTTTCGGTTGTGAGCCATGGAGCCAGCCTATACCTCAACCCGTTCTCAACAGCTAGTGCTTTACTGTGGCAGATTGTAAATTGCTAGTTCACATGATCCCATTTGTGGTACGTAATTTGAGTGCAATTGGGAAGAATGTAGAGCTGCTATAAAGCAAAATGACATTGACATTGAGAATTTCAAATACAAGGATTGACACGGACACCATGGCCATCGATCTGGTCTTGCCTCAACCGGATTTAACTACATGTTGCACATGCGGGAGCCGGGGTTCCCATCTTATGGAGGTGATTCCGTATGAATTATACGTGAGTGATTCCTTTCTGTAGAATATAGAACCTGGTGATATTCCGTCGGATGGAATTATTCAGAAGTGATTTCTTCTCGTGGAATACATCCAGAGGGTGATTCCTTCCCCTGGAAGGTTTATCTGGTAATTCCACCTGTAGGAATAGCCGTTTCAACGACTGCAATTACCTCGTTCAGTGAACGGACAGGATGCAGTTCTCAGGGGCTGTCAGGTGTCAGGATGGTGTCTGGGTTTCCATCTTGTGGGGTGATTTCATTGGATGGAATTACAGGGTGATGATTCCTTCTCAAAGAATATTTTAACTAGCGATTCCATCTGGCGGGATATCAAAAAAGTTATACCGTCTGTTGGAATATGCCACTGTCATGTATATGATTCCGTCCAACGGGATCAATGAAGAGTAATTCCATCGTGTGGAATATAAGGATGGTGATTCCTTCTGGCAGGATATCAGAAAAGTTATGCCGTCTGGTGGAATATGCCATCGAATATTCCACATGACGGGATATTATGTATGTGATTCCGTCCAGTGGGATCAATAAAGAGTAATTCTGTCGTGTGGAATATAAGGGTGGTGATTCCGTCCGGCGGGATATTGCGGATGTAATTCTATCGGGAGGTATCATTTGGACAGCCAGGATGCGGCATCACGACGGACTGCTGGGATCACTCAGAAGGTACTTTAGATGGGGCCTCCAGAACGGATCCCAGTCCTGGAGGGTTTGTGATTCCGCGAGAAGGTCACCAAAACTAGGGTAAAGGTATTTTCACCCAATTGGTCTGGACGGGAGAGAAACCTAACGATAGAATCATTATATATGAAAGAAAAGCATATACTATGGGCACAATTTTTTGTCTTATTTCTAAGTCATCAAATGTTGGAACTTTTAAATTTGAACTTTAATTATAGACTGGACTAGATCTCTAGAGCTCCATGGCAGCAAAGAATGAGTAAGAATTGTTCTTTGCGAGGGGAAAGAAGAGAGCATCTAAAAATATAACCTATACAGAATTATAATAGCTATGTGCCTTAAACCCCCTTTGGTTTGGGTGCATATTCACACGGGTGGTTACTTCGGGCAACGAGAGCTGTCGGATGGGCATATTTGCCCTTTATTCCAAGATCTGGACCGTACATAGCAATCCTTTCAGCACTTTATTATCCCTGACCAATTCGGTTGCTCTTTCGTGCCATCGCCGCCATTTTGAGAGAGAGAGAGATAGCTATCACAATGAGAGAGATAGCCATCATACAATACCATCGTTATAATCCCAAAGTTAGACTAGCATAGACCAAAAGAATTCCTTTGAAAAGGGACTCAGAATTATCATTAGAACTTTTTCAAATAGCCAGATATGCTTCATAATTATATCTATGAATTGACAGCATCTTTTAGAAGCAAAAACTGGAATACCAGTTACCATATAGAGACTACATAGTCATAAAAACATAGGTTTTGTCACAGCTAGAGTTATTTCAACAAAAGAAACATAATCATTGAGCAGAACGAACAAAGTCAGGAGCTGAGATCCTGGTTACAGGAGGCTAGATCAACTGAAGAAGATAAGGATGGTGGGTGTACAAGAGTAGCATTAACAAACGTGACAGAATCAGACAAATTATATTCAACATGGGTGAGATTGGCCCAACCTTTCACTCCCCAAAAGTCGCCAGTTCCACCGACAACAGCAAGCTCGGAAAGTCCGCTGGCAATGTCACGACCTCTGAGAGAAAATGTACCATCAGATGGCCATCTCTTCTCACATCTAATTTTCTTAAATCTCTTAGTTTTACAGATATTTAGGCATCTTATGCTCCAACGAACCTTTGCTTGGTAACTGGTAAATAAGCAAAAGCTTCATATAGCAAAGCAAAGAAGGGTGATATGTATATTATTACGTTGAGAAAGAGAAACAAATGAATATGTTTTGTTTGCATATACTGACCGTATTTACAGCAATTCTGCAACTGAGAATTCCCCCTGTTGGTTCCACTGATAAAAATCTAAGCTTCATAAACTCTGCATTCATCTGTGTCTGGATTCATTTTGCAAAATTTGTCTAAAGGATCACCAGTGCTGACCACAACTCCAGGTCATTTGGTTGCCAGAAGATGAGCAAGATCTACAACCTTTTGACTGAACAGAAAAAAGAATATGCACTGCAGTCATGTTCTGACATGGGAGGTCATGTTCTGTTCTGCAGTCATGTTCTGTAACAATATACCACACAACAGGCTTCACACAAGCTCCTATAAAACGCACCACATTCTGATGCCTCAAAATAGCAAGCATTCTAACCTCTTGGGTCCCATTCTCAGGATTGGAGAGCTCAAATGGACGAAAACCCAGTCTCAGTTATGCTACCAAAGGTTTCAGCGAGCATGAAGTATTGGCAAGTGATGGATCTACTGTGGCTGTTAAGGTCATATCACATGCTCACGAAGAAGGCGTTAAACAATTTTTAGCAGAGCTTTCTGTGATCAGCCAGAATTTAGTGGGCCTGAGGGGATGGTGCTATGAAGGCCAGAATTTGATTCTAGTATATGATCTTCGAATTTGAGCTGATGCATCCCGCAGCCAAGTTCAGAAAGGGGATTTGAAGCTCGTAAACAAACCTAAAAAAAAACCCTAAAAATAATGGGAGGATACACCCACCACAAAAAAGCCTCCACCACAGGATTTGCCCCTTTCTAAAATCAACGACTAACAAAAGGGTGCACTCTAGAAATACTATTTAGTACACCTGGATGAATACGGCCACCAAATCATATGAAAACCTTAGAGAAAACAATACAAAAACAGAAAAAAAAACCCTCTGTTATAATGCTAGATATAGTTACTAAGCATTAGATCATAATTCAATGTGACACGAAATCTTGTTGTTCATCAAGACAAAAAATCTTGTTTTTCATCAAAATCCCATCAAGATGGCTTCTAACTGGAATGAAACTGGAATGAAAACCAAAGCTGGATAGATAAAATCATATCAATTTATTTCTACTAAAGAAATTTTCTTTACATTATAATAGTATTGGCAAATGTTGGCATTGCAGTCCATGCAAAACCATGCAAAAAATTATCTGCTTACTATTTCTTAGTAGCATTGCTCAAGACCTTGCCAATCCAAACTGCTTAGAGCATTATATATATGATGATTATGTAACAAATGCAAACCGCTTAGAGCATTACGTATATGATGATTATGTAACAAATCTAAGTGGTCTGAATTCAAGTTGCATGGACAAAATCTTTTGATTGACCAATGGTACACACATTAAGTCCTGATTGGATGGATATAATATGTTTGCTTCTAGACCTTCTGCTTCTAAATTTCTACTTCACTTTCCTCTCCAGCAACCACTCTCCATGATCGCAGCAACCACCCTCAATGATGGATCAAGTGTGCACCATAAAATATGAAGAAAAATTGAATAAGATGCTTTTCGACCACAATAATTAACACTTTTCAATAATATTTGAAATTTTCAAGTTGATCAAACCAGTTCATGCAAATATTAAAATATAACACAAACATTTACATTTTAAATCAGAAGCAGCCTCATAATGTCAACAATGAACATCAGAATTTAAGATGAAACGTTATAAGAATTGTTTGTACGTGTGCTATTGAATTTAGTCATTTGGGAACCTAAACACACTTAAACCATATTGCCTTATTTATGAAGTTGCAAAAGAGTTAAGCAAATGGATCATAAGCAGCCTTTGTCAACAATGAGAATCAGAACCTTTAGAAGAAATCATCGTATCCATTTGCTCACGCTGATTGGAATTGCGATTGTCATGCATCCATAGTCTCATGTTGATAGCACTTTTTTTTTTGAAGGACGAAAGCCAAAAAGTTTATTAATCAGATAAAAAGTACAAAATTTACATGTCTCATCTAACTGTGTAAGCACAAAAAGATGCCACAGGAGCACGAGCCTGGAGCACAATGTACTTACTCCAGAATAGGAGACTAACAATAAGAATCAATTCGAAGATATTGTTTCCAGATGCGTTCCATCATTTCTGATTCAAGGGAGCAACACTCGTAGGCTGTCAATATCTTTTTTTGAGCCACCATAATAACACCGCATGCAGATGAATTAATCCCTGAAAGATGTGGTGTCTGCGGCGCTCCCATATCGACCATAGGAGCCAACCGGAACCAAGATGGAATGCCCTTTGTTTAGCTGGCGGCAATGCGTTGGGATAGGATGCCAAGTGGATGCATCGACAGTCCAATGTACTGTTAAACAAACCTTGTAGCCAGGACCACGCTGGTTGAACCTCAGGACAATAAAAAAGACAATGCTCAAGAGTCTCAACGTTCGAAAGATAGAACGGGCATACTGCAGATATGCGAGGATCATAGCAATGTCGGAAGGCATTAACCCGCATGCACCTGTGGATAACCTGCCACCACAGTGCAGAGACTTTAGAGCAACCTATCCCAAAGCCATCGCCATGTACGACACAAAGTGGGCTGTGGAACCTGTAGGTGTTACCCATCTGGGAACTGGAGGGGCTATGGTGCTAAATGAAGGCGATATACTGATCTGACAAAGTGCTTGCCTTTGTGAATATTTTCATGACAGTCCCATGGCACCCTTTCAGCAACACCAACTTGCACTATAAGAGGCAAATTTTCTGCGACCTTCTCCCATAGAGATACATCCGAGAGAGCAGGAACTTTACCTGAAATTTAGGCCAAGACAGTAGGCGACCTGCCTCATACCATGCTTGAATAGAGACAACACCTGCAAGAACCCATCGTCTCTGTATAAGGGGATGAACTGATGCTGCCAATGGAGGTGCTGAGGGGTCTGGTGGCAGTGGTTCCCACCACCATGGAGTCTCCAATAGGGTGTGGATAAAGGGGCATAGCCAAAAAAGATGTCTGGCCGCCTCCTATGCTGTCAACAAGCCACACAATAATGGAGAAGCACTTGAAAGGCTGCAGAGTCTGAAATAAAGCCCAAGATAGGACTGGTTTGACAGCATTCTTGCCTAGAGGGATACGTGACCAAGAGCTTGTCTAAAAAGGCGTGAACCAGGAGAGTCATCCTCACCATTCAGGAGTCTCCAAATGAACTTTGAAATGAGCACTTTCCTCTGCAGTAAGAAGTCCATCATACCCAGACCACCTCCCCATTTTAGAAGGATGCAAGTTGTATTTAATTAAAGTGGGACTCATTCCATTCCCACTTTTTTTCGGAACCCTGTTAATTTACACGAAAAGGAGCACCCCGACCCGAAAACTATCCTTAATTCGAATTTTTGTCTGTTATTGTACATCCAAGCTTTCTTCCAGTTTTCCCTGGATAGCGAGTCGAGAACAAGAACAATGCAACTAAAACAAAGGAAATTCATTAAAGATTGAAACCAAAGCTCTAGTTGAAAAAGAATTTTTATTAATAAATTGAATAGGTACAATGTATTTTACATCGGACGCAGAGACCATGGCGGTCTTGCTGTCACTACAGTTACATCATCGTGGTAGGTGGTCCACCTTAGGGGATTAACTTGCGGCGCTTCTTCACGCCGACTGTAAGCCTTAGGGGCAACCTGAAGAGTGTGGAATGCCTCACGTGGAGGTGACTCTGGAGCCACCGGCTGACCTGTCCACTCGACTTCTTTACTCTCCTCCCGCAGCTTTTCATCGAATATGCTCCATCCCCAACCCCCGTGGATGTTATGCAATGCTTGCAAGATGCTTTGAGCTTCTTGGACTTCATGAAATTTCTTCGCGTCTTCTTTATCCTGAGGGTGTGCATGGCGTCTGCATTCACGAGTAACCTTATCCCAAAGGCCGGACAAGAGTGTAGCATGAGCGGGATCTGTGCCAGAACGGTATCTCTTCCGCCTTGAGCGGGATCTGTGCCGCCTGGATCGGTCTCTGAGATGCCTGAACGGGATCTGTGATGGTGTCGGATCTGTGCCTGAACCACCTGGAGCAAGGAGAGTCTATGATTAACAATTACGGTGCCATTAGTCAAAACGAAGAAAAGAATGGTGAAATCAAATTACAATAGAGAACATTCATTCCATATAACTGCATCCAATCACTTCGACCAAGCCACCTTAACCACAGCACCTTCCTCAGTACCCGCCCAAATAAAGTTCTGAACTATTGCAATGAGCTCACGCACTTTGATCTGTGGGGCTAGCAGTAAGGATGCCATATAAACATGGGTACTACTAGGACTGACTTGGCCACTGAAATGCGACTCGCAAGAGACAACTTAGCAGTGGACCACTAGAACAAGTGCCTCTCCAAACCCCTAATGATCTCCTCCCATGTAGCTCCCATAGTAACATGGATGCCAACTGGAATCCCCAATAACTTGATGGCTTGTCCATGCGCAAGTAATTTCCATGGATAATCGTGAACACATGCCGGAGCTGGATTATCCAATGTCCACAAAGCTGTACACTTCTGCCACCCCACAAGGACACCGGAAGCCAGTGGAAAAGTATCTAAAAGCATTTTGGCAACAGCAAGATTCTCAGCATTAGCGACTAGGAAGAGGAATATGTCGTCTGCATATTGATTACAAACCTCTTGTGTGCCGTCCTCCATTGCAAGACCATGGAGAAGTCCCTCTGTGGTTGCAACGGTGAATAACTGCGACAAAGCCTCTGCAACAATTGTGAAAAGCAATGGTGCTAAAGGGCATCCCAAACAACAGTCGTCCGAGCAGAGATATGCAGCTTCATAATATCTGATGTGAATTGTTCTCCAAATCCTAGTCTTAGCATACATCGGCGCATGAATTCCCAGCTGACACCGTCATAAGCCTTTGCAAAATCAAGCTTAAGGTATACAACTGGAAGGTTTTGCTCACGTGCCCAATAAATTCCCTCGTAAGCAATAGCAATATTGTTCAAAATGCACCATTTTGGAAGAAAACCTGACTGAGTTCTTGAGATGGACTCTGCCAAAATGTCCTTTACCTGCTCTGCAAAAGTCTTGGCGAAGATCTTATATACGGATGACAATAAGGTGATGGGCCGCCAGTCTGAAATAGTCTGAGGATCCTTGACCTTGGGGATGAGTGAGATGGCACCTTTGTTTAGAATTCTATCCAAAGCAGTGGACCTCCGAAAGTCACAGAAAGTATCATACGCATCTGGCTCCAGCCATTCCCAATGCTCCTGGAAGAACTCAATTGGCAAGCCATCTAAACCTGGGCATTTGCCTCTTTTCAGTTCAAAGACTGCCGAACCTAAATCATCAGCTGTCATAGCCGCCTCTATTGACTCGCGCTGCTCACCAGAGATGATGGGGAAAATTCTAGACAAAATAGCATCTCGCATTTCTGATTGAAAGGGAAGATGTTTCTCAGCGAAAAAAGTCTAGAAGTGGATATGCAGATGTTGCTTGAGTCCAGTTGGCTCTGTTAGCACCAAACCATTCAGCAAAAGCAATGAGGACATGGTTGACGTCATGCGATGCCTCTTAGCCGCACGGAAAAAGAAGCCCGTACAACGGTCTCCATCACGAAACCACTGCAGACCTGCCTTCGTCTTTGCCTGTTGAATTTGTTCCTCCTCCAATGCTTGGACCTGTGCCAAATATCACGATCATGAACGCCTGGAAGACGTCCCTTCGAGAATGGAGCAGGTCCTGATACAAGGTGTCCAATAAAGCACGACCTGCTGCTGCAGACTCTCGACCCCACTGTTTGGCAAAACCTTTGACTGCAACAATTGACCAGTCATGCCTCGACGTCGGCTGAAGGCAGTTGTCTAAGTATTCTTGCAACCTTCTTGAAAGTCAGCATCCTTTAAGAACTTCACGTTCAACGGAAAACACATCCATCCAGACCGCGCTGCTGCAGGGGCTTGTCTGAAATGAATTGCGGATGGTGGTCTGAAACTGAGTTATCTCTGAGATAGAACCGAAAGAGACCTGGAAGTGCCGCAACTGCATCTGCATTCCAATTGGTCTGCCATTCCGGCGTGGTCGGTGACCCCCTCTCGGCTAACGCCGGTCACGGGACCCCACCGGTCTACGCCGGAATGGCATCCCAAAAAGCTTGAAGCCATACATTTTTCCACTGGAAAGAGGTAGCTCAACTGTCATAGACAAAAACCCCAACCCCCAAAAATTCATCTTCTTGCAAAAACAAAAGCCATGCGCATGCCTTGGCATGTATTTGGCCTAGCCCAACAGCGTTTGCGGCCAGCATCTTAGGGCAACTGCTTATATACTATTATATACATGGAATATGCCCAATATCCACATGTAAAAAAAATGTTAAACAGAAAGGAAAACTAAACTAACGATGGATGTGAATGAACCTAGTACCATTGTCTAACTACATAGTGTATCTATTTCTCTTGAAGCAAGGGGATTGAACACTTGAAGCAAGGGGAACACCGTTACCTTAGATGGCTTCTTTCAAGACAAACTTGAGACTACTTTGGTTGAGTATTCTCCCGACCATAAGAGAATAATCACCTACAATTTTAAACATGATAGATGGAGTGTAAAAAGCTATGTTTCTCCAAATGATAATGCAACAAAAAAAATTATTCTTTGCGAGGAGAAACCGATATTAATACCTTATTTGAGGCCCTCAGTCATACTTTGAAAGGAGCATTCATGCTGCAAAGGCATCATCAAGTGGGATTTAATCACCAAACTTGACATCAAGACATTCTTGGCACAGCATAATCTCAATGTTCAATTTGAGGAATCAAAACATTCTAGGACACATTGCATGGGTCATATTATTACATTCATGGTACAGTTATTTTGTAAAAGGACAGCTTTGCTGCTACATTTATGCGGCTAATGAACGATGTCTTCCGTGATTATTTGGATGAGTTTGTCATCATCTTCTTTGATGACATACTCATTTATAGTGAGACTTTGGAAGACCATGAACGCCATCTTCGGCTAGATTTACAGAAGTTGCGATGCCATCAACTTTTTGCTAAGTTCTCCAAATGCAAGTTTGCGACCACTAAAGTGAAGTACTTATGACACATTGTTTTTGCTGATGGATTTCCACAGATTCAGCTAAGATTGAGGCAGTTAAGGAGTGGCCCGCTCCTACAAATGTTTCAGAGGTCAGAAGTTTTTTGGGTTTGGCGGGATATTATCGAAAATTTGTTAAAGATGATGAGAAATAGAAGCTTGAAGGATCAATAAAAGGTTGGTCAAGTGGCTTTGAGGTGAAATTTACTCCTAGCTTGGTTACGATTTGAATGGTTATTAGGATGAAGCTATGTTCGCATTTTGGTTGTGAAACTAAGTTATTAAATTATTGATCTATCGCTATAGAGAAGCAGCGATGGCAATTTGGTTATGAACACTAGGCATAATTTTCACATCCCGGTATTGATCTTTGCACGCTCTATGACTTTCAATTTATAGTCCCAATCAAGAATTTGAACTATATAGTCTTGCATGTCTCAACATTCATTTTCTATTCATTTTCTATGATGTGTATATTTATCAATCTTGATAAGCAGAATAATTATTTTTTTAATCATGTTTGATTCACCTGTAGCAATTGATAAGCATTTTGGGACAAACTCTAGAAACCTAACAAGTATATTTCCTATATAATTTAAGCTGGCCGAAAGGGCCTATAGAAATCTAGTTTTCATCTGGAAAAATATAAAGAAACCTACAGATTTTGACTGGAAAACTTCCGCTGTAAAAAATCTCGATTTCAACAGGTAGGATGCTAGTGTTTCTAGGAATTCAGCATGTGACGCTCCCTGAATATATACGACACCCAGCCATATACATACAGGGACTTTCCCCTCCCATGGCAACCAACTTGCCATGAGCAGGGCCCTCCGTCTATTTCGGGCCATCTATGAAATGATGCCCGAAAGAAGGACACGAAGGGGTCATTCGGCCCACGCCTTCAATGGGACTCCTACGTCGCGGAAGCATGAATACAAGGGTTAGCACACAGCATAAATCATATATAAATAACCACCACGAAGGGTGGTGCATCCATCCAAATACCAACGGCATAGAATATGCATCTAAACCTAAGAAAACACCCAAACCCCGGGTTCTACCCGGCTCGGACTCGGTGAGGATCGACCGACTACCGGGCCTCAAGAGATCGCCAGACCCGAGTCTTGGCATGGCGTTATCGGGCATAGAACATCGGCTAGGGTTGACCACTCCATCCGCCCCCTCCGTGCACACTTTGCGGATGGGTCAATTCACGCTATGGTTTCGCTATAGCCTTCCTGAGACGCAGGTTCAAGGTATCACCCTTTGAGCCTACTCCGTGTTCATGACGCCTGGTCCGATGAGGCGGGGGGGAAGCGCCCCTTCCGTAATCACAGTGGTTCCATGGGTGAGCTAGAGAATACGTGCCGCATCAGCGACCCCCGCATCCGTACCCGACTTACTCACCCTAAATCTACTCAAAGTGCAAGGTGCTCCATACGGATCACACCTCTACACCCAGGGAGTGTCAGACCCATACCCGGCCCTCTACGTGACCGGCTATCAGGCCTAGCCCACTGTAGGAGTCTCAGGAGCCTTGTATGCTCGTGCAAGACCCCACCCCCACTTCACCACTGTGTTCCTTGTCTGGTGCTAAGCCAGTCCATAGCGTCTATGACCCGGTGGGCTCTTGTACACAGGCCGCATTATTGGGAATTACAGGGTTTTATCTAGGAACATACTAACATATATGAGTTCAGAGGTCTCTACCCCGCCCTTATTTCCCCCATTTCCAGAGTGATACCATACAAAGAACTATCAATCCATCCTTTTTAGGAACCAAACCAGAATCAGAATATAAAGAGAACTTACCTTTACAATCAAGGGTTAGTTCCTACCATTAAAAACACGAGAGAAAAACATGTGAGAACATCACAACAAGTGCCCAACAGGGGCGCTACCCTAGAATTCACAACTAAACTACTACCAACCAGTGTTTCGGCTGGACCCGTTATCGTGGGGTGCTTCCATAGTGCTGTATGAAGGGTGGCAGCAACAGCTAGGGGTTGTTTAGTGATTTTGGTGAGGTCAGCAACAGTCCTTGGGCTCAACCGCTCTTTTGGCCAAAGAACAGTCCTTGGGCGCCAAATGCTCCTTAAGCAAAGCCAGCTCCTCTCCTCCATCTCCAGCTGCTCCTAATTCGAATTGGGGCACAAAAGCCCTAATTTGGGTGTCCAAAATGGAAACCATGCCTTGCCCAATCGATTTGGGCCAAGTGGCACCCCCTTGTTGGTGCTAATTAAAATTATCCACAATGGATTTATTAACATAGCTAAATAAAACCATTGTGGTCGACGCCCACTTAGCCAATTACCCCCTTATGTCCTAGTGACGTGTCCCGGCGTGCATACGTATACCGTATGAATGCCTGGAACGTCACATTCTCCCCACCTTAAAAATGATGCTGTCCTCAGCATCAGGACTACTGTTGTTGCAGGGCAACACATCATGATCATCGTTTAGGAGTGTTAAAAGTGAACAGTGAAAGTTTGTGGAAGTGTCACTGTTTCATCCGTGGTGACGAGCTCACACTCTATCTATTTTAGAAAGCATTCTTTCTATAGATACAGGTAACTGATTATATATTAAAGACGGGTATAGATATAAAAAAAAAACTTCCATTTGTTGTTATATTATAATACAGAGTTATTAACCTCGCACTGATTAATAGAAAGTCATTCTAATCATATTAACTTTTGTGTGTATATGTATTATATTCTCCCTTCACTTTACAATTTCGTTTTCCTATTTTGGTACAATTTTAACAACTCATATATTGCTATTGTGAGTGTTTAGATGCCTCTGACATTTATAGTTACCCTTTAATAGAATTATATATTGTACCGTATATTCCATTTTGACCTATATACGTTAACGTTATCTAAGTCTCGTTATTCCCTTAGGAGTTTGTGTAAGACATACATACTTATCCCCTTCTATTATATTTGATTATGTGTTTAATAACTTGCTGATTATCTTTAATGTTTCCACAATCACACTTTCTATCTTTAGCATAGATTGCAGTCACATGAGGACACATATTAATTCATTGGTTATGTTTGTACATTTACCAGACGTCCCGATATTCTTATATTTGAATTACTTATTTATTTTATTGTTATTTTCATAAATTTATCACACATACAGGTACAGGTACAGGTACAGCTGACGTATACATTCAACGTAATTGGTACCGCCCCGGTCGCTATCCGCATTGCTGATGGCTATGCAATCGTCCCAGTATCCGCGAAGGCCGATTGCGACTATGGTGTTCACGGCGGAAGCATCGAAACCATCGTGGTCTGCCCCGAGCACTGTTAGATGATGATAACCGAGGAGGTCCGGGCTCCTACTTGAAGTAGAAGTCTTTGAATGTTGGGAATAAGGAGTGTTAAGATATCCCTAATTTGGATGGATACTCGAGAAAATTGGTATGACGATGTTTGGTATCTAAGTGAAATCTTTGGACCTAAAAATTACGAGGATTGATGTATGATCGGCATCTAGGTTGCTATTCAATGTAGAAGGAGACTGGATATAGCACGATATATCCGGTGGAGAAGTGGTTTATGATTATCTACTATAGACCATGTTAAGGAGGTACTATGCCAAGGTGGAAACCGGATTATAAGTACCCAGCTCTCGAGAGGGAAAACACTTTAAAAGTGTAGGTTTGATTCGTGGAACGGTAGAGAATAATGTGTATGAGGATGTTGATCCATAAATTATGGATTATAAAATTACACATATATTGTGTTTGGTAAAGAGATTGATGTTCCGAGGTGTGAAACAAAGACGCAAGATTATAGGCGACTAAGAAGACCACGAGGCACGTGAATACACTTAATAACGTTGGTCGATGCATGATCCTTATGCGTGGTGAAAATTAAAGAAATGGCCAGATCCTATGTCGGTAGGGGGTATGTAGACGCCGGATAAGAGATGGACAATAGTGTGGGACGTAGTTTTCCCACAAGGTGAAGAGAGCTGAGGTCGAACCGACGGCGAAGGCGAGGAATAAGCATTTCAGAAGACCGCTAGAATGGAAGACGCGACAATTGCTAGCAAAAGGTGCAACCGCCCTGAAAGCTACAAAGTATGTTGGAGCTCCGGCGAAGCTTATTCTATGAAGGAAAGTTGACGTTAAACTAATGATACATTAGGAAGGCAAGTAATGTACCCCACCACGACAAGTGGGAGACAAGAGGTGCTTGAAAGTTGTTGTAAACAATGTTTCAAATATAGAGAGTTTGGAGAGACACTTTGAAGAGACCAAAGCACGGAATATGAAGAAGGGAGGCATCCAATGAACGCGTCTCGCCAAGGAGGATGTGCTCTGGATTTGGTATCGTGTGTGCATCCCGAGGAGTAGTTCCGCGTTGGTAGATGTGTATTAGGACCATTTACTAGGAACATAGCTAGAAAAAAAAGATAGGGTATATACTAGAACTTTTAGTTCATATATATGAATCTGAGGTAATGAAGATAAGAATTCCTATAGTAGACATCAAGTATGGCCACTAGGAACTTAGGGTGGCATGTGCCCCTATGGAATTTATGACTAGAGCGTGAGGACCAAGGCAGCCTAAGGATAGAGAGTCTAGAAGGTGTGGTGTGAAATCCATAGCATATATAGGAGAAGCATCTAGGGCTACGTCAACGAATCATATATGAGTCAAGAGTTAGGGTTGGTGCACACATGTTACTATATCTCATAATAACAACGTAGTGGTTTCGGATGTTTGAAGGATTTAGTAGTATTACATACTACACTAGCGAGGATATCAAGGATGTCGATTGTGACATCCAGATGTATGTCATATTAAAAGAGAATAGAATATTCGTACAAGGCGAGGGAAATATTACTTGACAAGGTTTACAGAAGGAGCATAATGATATGCTTATATACGAGATATTGGGTTAGGTATGCTTTACCAGAGATAAGCATTCAAGTTATCCGAATGGTTAGAGTTGATTATCTTAGATACGTCGTACTAAGGAAGACGAGAAAAGTTTAAATGAGTGAGAATAGCTAGAGTAAGTCTAGCATATACGGTGATGTTACGTTCAAAAACATCCCGAGGATGGTTGGAACGGTATTGGAATAACCGATAATGAGAGCTTAGGTTCTAGATACCAATGTATTAGTTCAACGTTATAAGCTAAGAGCATTTATTTGGTTTTGGGAATGAAAAGATATATAAGAATATCGCGTCCCCTGATGGAAGATAAGGAGTACGATGACTTTGGCGATTATACCTTTAGGGGTAACCAAGAAGAGGGCAGTACATAGGAATTCCAAGTCCCGATAAAATCAAGACGAGGTGTATTGATCAGAACGGTTGTGGTTATATAGACCAGTAGTCCATATAATCGAAGAGTTACCCTACACGCGGTGAACAATTCTAGGTACAGAAGTAGAAGCTGGAGGATCCGTTTCCTTGCGGCATAGACCCGTTAGAGATTATGACTTCGAAACTCTTAAGAGGGTAAGGAATTGGATAATCATATGGCGGTTACTAACGAAGATTGAAACATTGGATTTTCCTATTAGAAGACCAGGGGGTTTTAGTGCCTCCGCTTCATTATGAGGGAGCCAAAGACGACAACATTCAAAGGGATCAAAAGTTGAGGTTGACATGCTAACTTAAGATAACTAGGTTAGGTGTGACAAAACACGGCGAAACACAAATTAACTGAAGGAACCTTTAGAAAAGGCCTTGGACTGTGGTAGAAACCTTTGGAACTATGGCATAATCCCATGGGAAAATTATAGTTTATGTACGGGGTTAAAGTACCATAAGTTTAAATTCATCCCTTTTAGGTCAACCCCTTAGGTTAAGATACTCCATGGTGGCGTACCTTTATTGGGTGACGTGTCAGCTTATTTATACATATACCATATAAATACATGGAACGTCACATTCACCCCCTCTTAGAAAATGATCTTTGTCCTCAAAGATTGGGGTTAGTTAAACAAATGAGGGTTAATCGAAAACTGCAATAGAAGGAAGTATTCTTAAACCTTCTTATGATAAGTATGTTAAATGCACCTTGGTGCTTAAACTCTTCTATGCAGATCCATACATGGGCAAGTCACGTACTGCGTACTGGCCTGCACATGTGAATACATCAGCATGTACAAGTCCAACGTAGAGTTGGCCCCCCCCATTTGGGAAGTAGGTGGTACGACCACATCATAAGAACTACAAAGGTTACATTTCAGCTAAGTTAGAGCAGATCTCTAGCAAAGTGTGGGATGAGGATATATGTTTGTTATGTACATAGCATGGACACATACGATAAACATCTTTGGAGAGGTAATCTAGGTGGTGACACTAGGAGAGAAAGACGAAGTATATCCTAAAGTTCTTGATGGAGGGTCCGGAGATACGTTGAAATGTGTAAAGGATGATCAATGGATTTGCGTGCTAGGGTATGATGTGGTAGTTTGCACTTGAAGTAAATGTCAACGGCCAATAGAATAAAGCTTAAGGTAGTGGGGTTGAGTAGTACAATAGTACAATTCCAGGATAGGTATCAAATAGGAGTTACATGCTAGAAGCTAAAATGTGTCTTGAATAGACACATAAAACTAGCTTTCCCACATGATCCATACCTGGATCAGGCAGAGGTGACGCCATGGGTTTCATGGAGGTCTCGAACATGGATACAAGTCCGTGTTGTCTCAACATAGATAATTGTAGAAAGGCTCACAAAGTACAAGGCAAGCACCTTGTAATTCACGATTTATACGAAGGCTCACCCGCTCTTAGGCCATGACTATGGCTTAAATGCGGATGCCAAGTCATTTGGAATGCCAGAACAGCAGCATGACATCATGACAGAGAAATGTAATAACATTTCCAGGATGTAGGACAATGTTGGATTATAACTCCCAATGATAGGTAGGTTTACAATATAAGGGCCATATAATAGTGGCTTAGAAGGCACAAGACGGTTAACGGATACGTAAAGGAGTAATTGGATTGGTGACTCTACTGAATATAGATCACAACTAAAGGATGATTTGTATACGATGTGGCTGATGCATGATATTTAGCAATCTGGATAGATAGGTTATTACCTAACATGAAGGGTGGTCATTGCTAATATACAAAGGTAGATTTGCGGCTTGAAAGGCAGCAAGAGCTGAAAAACTCCTTAAAGATTTGGTGCATGGCTTAGGGAAGAAGACTTCCATGTCCTAAGACAAGATGGTGAATTGAATTCACCAAGGACATTTTTAATAAATAGATAGATAGGTAGATAGCATTTATATGTCATGCCACATTGGCAGTGTCCACGAGGACATATGACGGACCCCAGAGACTTGAACACAAGATCTCGGAATAGAGGAGGCCTACCTTGGGGGGTCTTTGGGTGGTACTGTCCTTTGGGACATTCACATAACCCCTTGGAATACGTAAGTTCATTTGTGGAACTTAACGCCATTTGGGGATTAAAGGAATGGTTGGAAATACTTTTCCCCAACCATATTTGGATACCCTAGAAGGAGGTGAGTAATCAACAAGGGTTGGGTGGCATTGGATTGTACGGGAGAACAACTCTAAAAAAAAAGGTAGATTGTTGTCACTTTGACAGGCGTGTGGTGCAGATAACTACTCATAGCCATGTAGGCGGTGAAGTTTGGCACAAAATGATACCAAGGTTTGTACCCAACAAAAGGACTCATTACGTATTTCAGAGTATGTGCCATGATCTAGGGGAAGTGATCCGTAAAAGGAACAAGACCAATGAGAAGGAATATTGAAGGGTGGTAGGATCAAAGGAATCTAAACCGATGGTCTAGAGGGGTGCTGCATGGCAGTCCCTAGTCGGTTGGACGACAAAGAGATCCTTTCTCTAGGAACTGAGACGAGTCAAGGTTTAGACACTAGAGTGAGGCAACGTTAATTAGAATTATGTTTATAAAACATTACTTATATAACGTCGAATAAGGTCTAATATAAAGCATATGAATGTAGTATGGATTGAATCATGGCAAGGGCCGAAGAAACTGTGTTATCAAGGCATCTGCCAAAGGACAATAATAATTAAAGTTATGGATCGAGGAACGCCGATGGCGGGCATTATTATCGTCGCCTAAAGAATATCCAAGGATATAACACATGCTGCTATTCTAGAGAGTTGCCCTGTCGTTAATTAAATTCCGGAATTAGTCCCACCAAGTGAGTTGATGTTATCATAACAAGTTGGCCGGACTTGCTAGATTACGTCGTGTCATTTGGTCGGTTTATTCCTAGGGGATACTAGCTTTATATATGGTTAACAGTTATCCGGTTGACTATGGCAGAGAAAGGTCGACTCCCGTGGCCATGGCAAGAGTGCTTACTCCGGCGGCTATGGCGAGAGAGCTTGCTCCGGCGGCTATGGCGAGAGAGCTTGCTCCGACGGCTATGGCGAGAGAGCTTGCCCTGGCGGAGTTGCTGCCTCCACTTCGTGGGTTTACCAAAGGCACGGCTCTAATTTTAAAATATAGATGCATTATAAATATTAGAAAAAGGATTATATCCCTTCAAGAAAGAAGTTGGCTTATTGGTGAAGGTGTTGGTTTGGGTGCAGTAGGTCAGGGGTTCAAGACCCCATAGTACCCTTTTATATAAAAGTTGCTATGCAGAGAAATAGAGTACTATATATGTATAAGAAATATGTGAAACACACATATCTTACATTCAAGAGAGAACTTGGTGTAGTGGTAGGCACCTAGGCTTGGAGTTGAGAGGTCATGGGTTCAAATCTGGGTGTAGGCGCCATAAAATATGTATATAAAGAAAATAATAAAATTTTTATACGGCGGAAATACGCGTTTTATACGGTCGGGCGCCGACAGCATTATACGCGTTTCTACCGCGTCTGTGAGTCGATCAAAAGCAAGCGGCGCCCGAGTTGACTTTCGGGGCCCCTCCTTGACCATTTTTCGCCAGCTAACGACTGTCCTAGGGTATTTGGGGTACGCCCGATCCAATGGAGCCATTTCCGCCTTCATCCCAGCTACCTACAAAAGGTTATAGCCCCTCCAAACTTGGGTCCTCCAGTCGCCCTAACTTCTTTAAACCTAACCGACGAGCTACGAGTTAGAGTTTGGCCAGTGCTATGATTCCGGTCAACCAGAATCATGGCTCTTATACCACTGTGACGCTCCCTGAATATATACGACACCCAGCCATATACATACAGGGACTTTCCCCTCCCATGGCAACCAACTTGCCATGAGCAGGGCCCTCCGTCTATTTCGGGCCATCTATGAAATGATGCCCGAAAGAAGGACACGAAGGGGTCATTCGGCCCACGCCTTCAATGGGACTCCTACGTCGCGGAAGCATGAATACAAGGGTTAGCACACAGCATAAATCATATATAAATAACCACCACGAAGGGTGGTGCATCCATCCAAATACCAACGGCATAGAATATGCATCTAAACCTAAGAAAACACCCAAACCCCAGGTTCTACCCCGGCTCAGACTCCAGTGAGGATCGACTGACGGCTGGGCCTCAAGAGATCAGCAGGCCCGAAGTCTTGGCATGGCGTTATCGGCATAGAACATCGGCTAGGGTTGACCACTCCATCCGCCCCTCCCGTGCACACTTTGCGGATGGGTCAATTCACGCTATGGCTTCGCTATAGCCTTAGGAGACGCAGTTCAAGGTATCACCCTTTGAGCCTACTCCGTGTTCATGACTTTGGTCCGATGAGAAGTGCCCGGGAAGCGCCCCTTCCGTAATCACAAGTGGTTCCATGGGTGAGCTAGAGAATACGTGCCGCATCAGCGACCCCCGCATCCGTACCCGACTTACTCACCCTAAATCTACTCAAAGTGCAAGGTGCTCCATACGGATCACACCTCTACACCCAGGGAGTGTCAGGCCCATACCCGCCCCTCGTGGCCGGCCATCGCCTAGCCCAGCGTAGGAGTCTCGGGAGCCTTGTATGCTCGTGCAAGACCCCACCCCCACTTCACCTTTGTGTTCCTTGTCCGGTGCTAAGCCAGTCCATAGCGTCTATGACCCGGTGGGCTCTTGTACACAGGCCGCATTATTGGGAATTACAGGATTTTATCTAGGAACATACTAACATATATGAGTTCAGAGGTCTCTACCCCGCCCTTATTTCCCCCATTTCCAGAGTGATACTATACAAAGAACTATCAATCCATCCTTTTTAGGAACCAAACCAGAATCAGAATATAAAGAGAACTTACCTTTACAATCAAGGGTTAGTTCCTACCATTAAAACTTTCAGAGAGAGAGAATGCAGAACATCACAACAAGTGCCCAACAGGGGCGCTACCCTAGAATTCACAACTAAACTACTACCAACCAGTGTTTCGGCTGGACCCGTTATCGTGGGGTGCTTCCATAGTGCTGTATGAAGGGTGACAGCAACAACTAGGGGTTGTTTAGTGATTTTGGTGAGGTCAGCAACAGTCCTTGGGCGCAAACCGCTCTTTTGGCGCCCAAGAAGTCCTTAAGGCCATTTGCTCCTTGAAGCCCAAAGACTCCTCTCCTCCATCTCCAGCTGCTCCTAATTCGAATTGGGGCACAAAAGCCCTAATTTGGGTGTCCAAAATGGAAACCATGCCTTGCCCAATCGATTTGGGCCAAGTGGCACCCCCTTGTTGGTGCTAATTAACTAATTTAGCTTAATTAGGGTAATTAGGCTATATACTTTATAATTATCCACAATGGATTTATTAACATAGCTAAATAAAACCATTGTGGTCGACGCCCACTTAGCCAATTACCCCCTTATGTCCTAGTGACGTGTCCCGGCGTGCATACGTATACCGTATGAATGCCTGGAACGTCACACAGCACACACTATTGATAAGTTGGTGGGGCGCAGAATGGAACCTTTGTAGAGACACTATCTTCTGTATCAAGTATACACCCTTGGCTTCTTGCCCCACAAATCTGGTGCACTTCGAATGATATGTTGGTTCGCATTAGAGGCTTTTCCTATTGAATTGCAAATCCCAAACTTCATGATTGCGATTGCCAATGGCTTGGGTCTCCACCTTGCTCACTCAATTGTCAACGTGTTTGTATCTCCCTTCTCGCCGATGCTTCTCTTTCAAAATTTGTTATTGTTAAAAGTGACCCCTTTTTTCTCAGGTATAAATTGTCTCTACCTAATGGTCCTAAGCGCTTTATCTTATATGTTAACGCCTATGATGCACGTTGTTGCATTCTACCTAATGGTCCTAAGCGCTTTATCTTATATGTTAACGCCTATGATGCACGTTGTTGCATTTGTTTCTTGAGTGTCTTTCTTGTACCACATTCCTATTCTATGCAGAGTGCATTTTATTTACCCAATTTAGGGTGATTTTCCACTAGAGTGGTGTCGCATATTTACGCATTTCTATTGGGCCACATAAGCAAATAAGAAAGAAATGATTTTCTACTTTTAAAAATAAGACATGTCCCATTTAGGTTTAGATAGGTTCCGTTCCTCCTTTTAAGGGGAATGGAATCTTATTTTATACTGGGAGATTTTAACCCGTATAAAATAAGACAGTGTCACATATGTTAAAAATATCATTAAAATAAGAGATGTCTTATATTTTTTTGGGTTTTCCACTAGCATTTTGATGGTGTCTTATTTTATGACACCTTATAGTGGAAAAACAACTCCAATTTTATGTGTCGTATTTTTTGATTTGAAGTCATAAACGGTGTCGTATCTCAATGTGACAGTCTTATTTTGTGACTATAGTAGAAAATCACCCTTAATGCAATAAGCACCTACGTATTTATAATGTTCTCAAGATGCCATGGAGGTTTTGCTTTGAAGAGGCATGTTTTAGTGGCATATGGATGTAATACATGTCTTAAAAATGTTTCATTGTATTCTGGATCGTAAATTCAAGCCATTATGTAGCTATAATTGTAACCTACAAATCTTTATCGTAGAGAGACATGTTTTCCGCTATATACATCTGAAAAGCACTAGAGCGGCTTCCTTCCAGCTGCATTTTGTTGGAGATGAGGTATGATTGGCCCATGAAAACCAAAAACCTAGAAATAAAAATGTAAAGCACATGATGGAATTTAGGCTACAATTGCTCTCTTGTAATTACTTCAACCATCAACCCTTAACAATAGGCCTTGCTTTTGTCACATCAGGTCCAACCAACCGTTGGATCAATCCTCGTTAAATCAAAGAAGCATTGGGTAGTTAAAGTGGATAAGTTTTGCCGGTAACGGTAATGGACTTGTTTCTCATGACTAGCCGCAATTATTCCCCTCTTGTGATGCATATCTTACAACAGAATGAGCCATGCCAAAATGGATCAAATTTTTTAATAGTGGCTCAATACATAATTATTGTATTAATCTAGACCATTGAATAAAGTGGGTAAAATAAGTGGGTTCAATTTTGATCCGGGTAGTTGAATGATTCATACTATTTATAAATAGACCCATTTCACCATTTCACGTGCACATTTCATTGGGCTATATGTACCCAATTTTTTTAGAGAAAAGTATATGCAATACCTCAAACTAAGGCTTTAAAGCCATGCATCCTCCAATGTTCCTTGTCCAGGATTCTTAAATGGTCCACTATATGGTACACCCCCCAGTCAAAAGGGAGAACATAGATTTTGAAGTTAAAAAAAGACGACTATTGCCTCACCTTTTAAATACCTTTTCAATCAAGATTATCTATATGGATTGGCTTGATATTGTCTGCTACATCAATGCCCAAAACTGTTCGGGAAAAGAATAAAATTTCCTGTTCAAGAGTATGCTTTATGTTCTCAGCCTGCAAAAAGGACGTGCATTTGCAGTAGTAAATTATGTCATGCCACCCAAAAATACTAACGTAAAGAAAGTTGTAAGATCAGCTCGATACCTTTCTAAAACCATGTTGTTCACCCTCATACTCCACAAGAGCAACATAGATGCCTCGTGATTTTACAGCCTCGTAAATCAGTCGTGCTTGATTAGGTGGCACGACCTGAAAGTTCACTATTTAGATCTTCACAACCAGGTACACTTTCTGAACTCCACAGCTTACCTTATCTTCTAATCCTTGAAACAGGATTATTGGGCTCGTCAACTTTTCTAGATAGTTTATTGGGGAGCGGTTGAAGAGCGCTTCTGAATCAGATCCTAAATAGGAAACATGCAGCTAAGAAACTGACAGCAACAAACAAGAACAGAGAATGAGAAATAAAACACTACGGCCATACCAATGAGAGTCTTCATGTAATGTGATTCGAATTTATGAGTTTCCTTCATCAGGGCAGACAAATCTGAAACCTGCAAATTGCCATAGCTTATATCTCTCTTGTTACTACCTATTGAGTACACATGTACTAACTTGCTCAAATTGCCATATATACTTTCTCAGTGACAACCTGAAATTCTCTGTTACCTACCCCATACCAAGAAGCACCAGCTTTGAAGGTTTCTCGAAACACAAGTGCAGCTAATGTTGTATATCCTCCTGCTGAGCGTCCATCAATAAAGAGCTTTCGGCCATCCACCAATCCAGCAGAAACCTATGAAAGGCAACGCTTAGAACAACTCTATTCACCACTCGCCACAAACCAACCTTGAGAATTACCAGATATGCAGCACAGCTACAACAGTCATCCACGTCGACGATACCCCATGTACCATAGAGCCTCTCCCTGTATTCCCGACCATATCCTGACAGAGAGAAGTATTGCTATTTAAGCTGATGCATGTAGCAACATTGACTAAGTATTCTATTTCAGCCTTGATGCTACTGCTCCTACAATATCACAATATTGGATATGGAAGTACTAGCAAATCCTTAAATAAGAAAATTGGAAAGTCCAATTAAGAGGAGAACCACCTGTGCTGCCCCCATAATTTACATCGGCAAAAGCCCAGCCACGGCTAGTCCAGTATTGAACAGATAGCTGGAGTAACGTGTGAACCTCAGAAGTGGGACCGCCTGCAAACCACATAATTGTAAAATGTAAGCCAGCACCTTGCATTTGACCAAAGATAATGATTACAAATATTGAAAGATTTACCATGACTTCTGACTAGTAATGGGGGTCTTTCTCCTTCAGGCCCTTCAAACATAGCATTTGTTGGAGGATAAAAGTTTGCAAAGGCCGTTTTTCCGGGAATTTTGGTTGGAAATTCAATGATGGTTGGAATGCTAATAGTTCTCTCGTATTGCAATATGTCAAGTGAGGTGGATGACCATCGCAGAGAATAGTTATAAGTTCCATCGTCGTTACATTCAGTATCCACCTATTCTTACAATCCAATAGAATGTTAGAGCCAGACAAAACCCCAACTAGATGATCCATAAGCACTTTAGCAAAACACCTCTAAAATCACTAGGTTCTATCCCATTTTCTTATTTGAAAGGTAATGTCATGCAGAGAAATGAGCATGCCCAACAAATATCTTGTCAGTAGAAGACCTATTATCACCTGTTGAACTCCAATGATGTAGCAGAGGTCTCTCCAACGATATTAAAATGCCAAGTGCATGGAATTTGTAAGATGTTATCTGGAAACAGTAGCAATGCAGGAGGTGAAGACAAGCATCCAGCTTATTATTGAGTGCAATGCAGCATCCAAAATGGAGTGTTGCAACGTACAAAGACTAGTTTTGATAGGCGTGCAAAGGATTGTTGCGTCTAAAAGTTTGGTAAAGCCAGGCTATTCCACTTCAAATCCAACCTGCATGGACATCAACTGCTACTTTTGGCCATTTGGTGCTGTGCGGCGTATATAAGCCTTTGAATGCCCTTACTTTGGAAAGGATATAGACGATAATGACGATAATTAGGATATAGACGATATATTGACTGAAATGTCCATTTGGTTGCAAAATTTTTTGTGACGTGAAAATGTTATCTAATGAGAAAAAGAGCAAAAATTTTAACATGGACAGCAACAATTGAAGAATGTTAAGGTAACTGCCATTTGGTGACAATGGGTCTCCAAAATGTTCTCTAAGGATCTACTTGAACGGTAATCAAAGATGAAAATACAAAAGAAAGGACAACTAGAACTATATAACTGGCATACAATCCCCACAGCCTGGCTGATAATAGGGTAACTGTTTCCTGTATAGCCAGCATTTTAGAGATCTACATATATAGTATATGTCTCCTCCATGAACCAAAGACTGACATGAAGCTGATGTTCTTTCCCTTCAGCTTCAGTTCAAAAATCTGATCACTGGAGTGCCCCTAATCACACTATAACGGGTGTGCATGGGTGTGGCTCATAGGAGGGTAACTATCTTATGAGAATGATGCAGTAGGTTACACCATAATAGTCAGCAGTTTACAGTTTAAACATGCGGTATACAAAATTTGAATTTATGTCGTAATACTTTGTACGCAGGATCTTTTGACTGCACCTCTGACAGGCCACATAATATCAGGCCTCCTATTTTATGCAAACCAATAACATTTCCCCTCTAAAGACATAAATGATGAACAATGCGACAAGACGTTTAGCTCCTCTTGTTGTAGGCTACAAGCACCATGGATATGTCTGCTACAAGAATGCAACAGATTCCTAGATCGGCAATAACAAGCGCATTTGTTTTCACAGTAATTATGCTGGAATCCCATTGCCAAAGCTGTATATATGATGTGGACAAGTGCTAAGAAGCCTAAAGCTCTGTGGCAAATACATGAAGCACTCTTACACTAGATTGGAAAAACTGATATTGAGATTACCTTAAAAATAGAGAGTGGATGCTTTGGAGAGCCAGCAACCATAAAAATACTTCTTCCGCTTGGATGCTGTAGCATGCATAAACAGTTCTAGTTAACATGTTATCCAATCAAGTAGAAAATTTGCTAGTTACAAATGCTCTTTCTTCAAAAGTTTACGGAAATTGACAGCTAATTGATCCTACCAAGGAAAGGGTTTAGTTTAAAACATTCCATTTGAATCTGCTCTCAAAGAAAATATAAGAATGACTGCCGAGATGTTTTGTTCTATCTTCCATTGACACTTAACATCCTTCGCCCATTATTCGAATGCATGTTAGTAAGCATGTAACAGTGTACGTACTGATATCCTAGCATATCCACAGTACATACTCCCATGAAGAGAATACAAGTAACAAACAGGTGGTTTTGCAAAATTTGTAAAATGCAGCAAATTATATATGGATCTCAAAAATGCCCTATATTGGTGCATATGTTATCATTAGAGTAAACAAAACTGTTATGGCACATCAAATGCCTTTCATGTCATATGTTTCTCTGCAAGAGAATGGGTTGAGAACCTATTTGTTGACGGTCGTTTAACTCTTACAATCTTCAAAGTTATAAATAAAGAGAACATCTGGGTTCAACTCCGGCACTGATATATATCCTCAAACTGGTCACATCCTGGAACAAGGCAGACTTCAAAAATTATTCCACTGTCATCATCTATCATGGGAAAGATACAGGGGGCAGAATGAAGCCCTCATCAGGATAATGAGAATGTAATATCGACCCTAAAGCAGAATTGAAATGTTAGTTGCATCAGTCCTGCATTAGACTGGGCAACTAAATCTAGATGATTCGAACATCTTCAAAGTTATAAATAAAGAGAACATCTGGGTCAACTCCGGCACTGATATATATCCTCAAACTGGTCACATCCTGGAACAATGCAGACTTCAAAAATTGTTCCGCATCATCTATAGTGGGAAAGATACAGGGGGCAGAATGAAGCCCTCATCAGGATAATGAGAATGTGATATCAACCCCAAAGCAGAATTCAAATGTTAGTTGCATCAGTCGTGCATTAGACTGGGCAACTAAATCTAACTGATTCGAACATGGGGATGTGCCAATCTAAGCTGGTGATCCATCGACTCAGATCCTGACTACTTGCGATTTGGCTTCCTAGCTTTAACGGCTTATTAATTATTAAATTGAAACAGCTTTTCACCATCCAACACCATAACATATATGTCAAGAACCTTTTAGCATATGATGACAGATGAACTATCCATACCAGGTCAGTCATAGACGTAAATGGAGTTTCTATCATGGATAAGCTGTTTGATCGGATGTGAAGCACTCCAAGGTGAGAAATCCCGCGTTGTCTGAAGTAAGGACAGATATCAACAACTGCACAATTCAATCAAGGAAATTGACTAATAGAACCTGTAGGTACAAATAATTCGTGTCCCCAGAGATACACTAGGAAGAAAGGCATATGAACAATTTCCAAAGTTCCAAGCTGGCGTTGTAAACTCAGCATTTAATGAGTACACAGGTTTCAGTTCTCCGGTTCTTTCAACCTAAGTAGGACACAACAAAGCATTAAAATACATCTCAAAAAGTAATACGATCAGCAACAAAGAGCGTGTCTATGGATGATGCCTTAGAAAGTTGAAATAGCTAGATTTACAAAGTCAGCTAACTAACCCATTGGTAAATATTCCAAAATCCATTTCCTCGGTCGGAAACGAAAAAAAGCTCCCCTACACAATAAGGCATAACATCAAATGTCGTGTATAAAGCTCCGAACTCTAATAAAGTATCAAATGCTTAGGCTGGCATGGGGTGGCATACAATGGATACTCCTTCATCCAATGCCAATGCTGGATGCCATAGCATTGTTAAGCACTAAACGTACATGGACCTTGAGGTCAAGGAACAGAAGAGGTGCCAATGACAAAGAACATTTGGACGATGAACACGCTGTAGCATGTAGACACATTGTGCCTCAAAAGACCCATCTGAAAACTTATTTGTGCATCAGATTTAGAAACTCCAAAAAAATAGGCCCAACCATTCAAGCACTATGGATGTCTATGAAGATTTCAAGCTTATAGATCATGCACTGATCACCATGAAATTTTACTTCGAAAAAAGGGACTCATGGATTACCTTCAGGTGACCATCTTGGCTCCGAGGGAGCTTCTCTAATATTTTCATCGTTGCCAGCAATGCAAACCTTCGAAGTTATCTGACTATAAAACATAAAACAAAAAGAGAATGATGACCAGATTATCACAGCTTGCACTATTAAGTCTCATGACAGTTACCCATCTTCAGAAAAGTATCCAACAAATAATGCTGCTTCATCCCATGGCATATTCGGGTGCCTCCATTCAATCCATGCTAGTTTCTGGCCATCTGGGCTAATTCTTGGGAAGGCATAGAAATCATTACCTTGCACAAGAACTCTAGGTTCTGCCAAACGAAAATGTCAACAGAAGGTCAGACTAGGAGAGCAATCTAACATGATATCTAAAAGTAAAACTAAAAAAGGATTAATGACAATTTCCTAGTAAGAAATACACTACAGCAGAATAGAAATGATACCATTATTGGGAACACCAGCGAGCTGTACAGCGACTATTTCATTTACTGGGTCTTGACCTTCATGGCGATGATCTACAGAACAAAGATTGACAAAATTTGCAATAACAGTGAACAAACCAGAAATCAAGAGGCGGATGGTAAATTAAGCAGGCTGAAAAAGCAGTCCACCAGCTGGCATAACATGGATAGGGAGGGAGGGAGGGAGGGAGGGAGGGAGGAAGGAAGGGATGGAGTTTATTAATGTCTACGGGAGACCCATGAGTCTATGCAATTCAATAAATACAGCAAGTCTTGAACAACCAGGAGCATTCTCCTAGTTGAAAGTGCTAGTTAAATCTACCAAAACAGAAACACTAAACCTTAGCAATAAAGCTTATCAATGATTTTGTATCCTCCAATTTTTAATGCACCCACTTATAGGGCCTGAAAAAACCCTGTGATGCTTTGTACATGCATATTGTCCCTTTCCTTCATTTGGAGCTGTCCTTTCATAACCTTTTTGACCATTTTCTGATTGTCCCTAGCGGAAGCAGACCCAGACCCTTCTGACTTCCTTTTCCTATTACTGTTTACTGGTGCCGGATCAATTACGAAAAAAGAAGTCAGCACTATTTGATTTGAATCTGAATCAGCTTCTTTTTTGTTTGAGCACAGACTTTCTGAATTTGGTGAGTACATATATATACAAAGCAAGGGATTTCTGATCTGGAAAGTTCATGAGCTGCCCCAAAGTGGTTGGGTACAGTGGTACCTTCCACTTATTTCATCGTATGCTGGACACAGAAAGATAAAGTGTTCTTCTGATTTCGCTTCCCCTAAGTTGCAGATTTGACAAAATTCCGCCTTCTTGTGCTCTGCCCTTAGCCCGGCCAGCTTCAACCTCTAACTGATGAGACAAGACACGGAACTGCCCAATTACATTCCTGAGCTTATGCACAAGTGGGTATCTAAGTACCCAGGACATCGAAGGGAACCATCTCTAGATATATTTAATAAATTGTCCTTGTAGAACCATCTTTTGGTGGACAGATCTTTCAAAGAGGTCCATGTCTGCCACATACATATGCTCTAAATCATGACAAATATTCATATTTACCTCTGGTGTTTCCAACGATTGTTGGGGACTGAGCGGACGTTTGTAGCTGCGTGACTGTGCTTAAGTGGTGGGACTGCGCGACTGTGCTTTGGATAAACTAAATGCCAAGTGAGGGAGCAGTTGCCTGCCCTCTTGTGTATCAGCCAAAGATTGGAGTCGGAAAATAAGACACCACCGTAAGCAGAGCTTCAAGTTTCAGAGGGTTGGCTGCAAAATCTGCCAATACTAGGTCATGTGGGACTGAGGGTTTACTCCTGATCGTTCTTGACATCATTAATATTTGGAGCTTCTTGACTTGATTCCATTCATCTTCTCTGAGATCAGCGGCCCAAAACCGTGCACCATCTTCTGGATGAGCAGACTGAAAAAGCAGCCCACCACCAGCCATGACATAATATTTAAAATGGAATGAACAGCATTATGATGTAATGATCCATAATGATGCTTCGCATCAGCAGCATGCTTGGATTGCCATGTTGACAATTCTCGGTAATCGATTCGGAGAACCAATAGTCTACATCCAATCAATGTGCCTTAGACTACTCACCTCGCCTTGCAGTTGACAGAAACTGCAATTGCTGCTATATGCAAATAATCAAGGCAATAAATCACCATCATCTCTGCTGGTCATCTCTCATTCAGGTTCTGAAGAAAAAACCCCAGAAAGATACAGTTCTGTTTGCTGTACTATCTCATCAGTTAGCCCATTGCATCATCAACGCAACATCGGCACAAAATAAACTCATCCCTTATCCAATAACCTTGATATTCATAATTTTGAACACCAATTAGAAAAACAGGATAGGCATCATAACTCACTCATTATGAGTATTCGTTTCATAGTCTAATTCCTCTATTGTAAGCATTACGTCGACCATAGTAAGATCTTTTCCTGAATGTCCAACTTATTAGCTAGCATATGTTGTACAATAGATAATTGGTCCAGACTAAAACATTAAGAAAGCAGTACCAATGATGATGATGAATAGCAACTGACATAACCATGAAGATAGCCAAGTATACGAAGCATCTTAGAGAAAAACAAATGTTTTGTTTTTTACCTTCACGTATTGTGATGTAACGCTTGAATCTTTTGTCCACATTTCCATCAGCATAACGTACCAAGCTGCCATTATAAGCTGGTGTCAATGGAACAGGAGAGCCTGTAGAATATATACACATCACTCACACACAACGATGTAAAAGATAAAAGAATGATACAATGTGTAAAGCTAAAAGAGCATTGAAAGGATGCGATTTATGATTTGTATGTCAAATGACGGAAGCAATTTTATTGGCATGTTCTTTAATTTTATCATCTATATATACATATTTCCATCATATGTAACAATCCGTTATAATGACCTCCAAATATTTTGACACATTAACCGTGTCTGTGTAGAATGCCAATGTTATGCAAGTACTTCTTTTTTCTTTATAAAGTCTACAATTGGAAAACAAGACCTAACCTCCATTAGTCGATTGCATATAGAGGCGTTGATCTGCATAATTAGAGAAAATAATCTGATCTTCGTCCAAGCAAAAGGAGCCACCACCATATTCATGGACTGTGGTGCGGACATTGAAACCCAGAGGTGTAATATCCTGTTGAGAAGATCCGTCAATAGTTTGCCTAACAAGCACCATTCTCCTGAGACAAGCATGCAAAACGTCTAATAAGTATTGATTTAATCCTGACATCTATAATTGAGTACTTACCCGCCTTCTAGTGGTCGTCCTTCTACCCAAAAAAGACTACCATCTTTATGGACCGCTATCGCGCCAAGTCGAAGAGTTGCACCAGAAACCAGCTCTGCAGTTAAGGGAGATTTCCATGACCCAAAAGGCGCAGTGGTCTTTGCGTCCATAGCTGCTGCTGCTGCTTGTATATTTCTTCTCTTTAATTTATGTGGGGAACGCAAGGGTGGAAATGCTGAAGCAGTGTGAGGTGGTGATAGAAAAGGAAATGAAATGAAGGCAAACTGTCCTCTGCAGTGGCGTGCACACAGCATGACCATGCTTGGTGACCAATCTGACTTTTGGTGACCACTACCCCATCCTTACTATTTTAATCGGAACCCATAGAGACCTTGCTTATAGTGACCATCCTGGTCTTGGTTGATTGCAGATATGGTAAGATAGCAGGTTTAGAATTTCGACAAAAAGTTATTGAAGGCTCCCTTTGAACATGCTGCATATTGTTCAAAGAAAAAGATGTTGCAATGGGTTCTGCAATATCTGAAAATCTGGTCACACAAGTTTGCTTTCAATTATGGTTCTTTGAATCAAGGTTCTTTGTGGCTTTGCTGTTTATGCGGGCTCAAAATACAGGGATGACGGGCTCTGAATACAGATTTATATTCATGAGCGCCAAAAACATAGGCATGTTGCACTACACATTTATATCATTTATATCATGTGGGTTAACAAAGCTTGCATGCAACATATAAATTGATCCTTTAAACATATATAATAGGTTTTAGTGTTGCTTTTCCATTGTGCCCGTTATTATCATGCCTCTATTTTTATTTTATTTTTGAAGAACGACAATTTATTATCAAGGAAAATCAAGATACATACAAGAGATCTGTGACATGGGACTCAAAACCTAGAGGACGAAATAGTCCATTAAGCAAAACCACCCATACACAGAGTATAATCATGATCCTTGTGCCACCTTGAGGCGCTTAATGGCCTCAACACAGTCATCATGTTCTACGTCATCGAGATGATCATCAACAGACATCAAATTCTCATGCCATTGAATAGTGCGAGGCAGGATAGCCTCATGAGATGATATCATAGACTTCTT
Organism: Isoetes taiwanensis; assembly: GCA_021234155.1. NCBI lineage: Eukaryota > Viridiplantae > Streptophyta > Lycopodiopsida > Isoetales > Isoetaceae > Isoetes > Isoetes taiwanensis. Next base: position 1,956,481 of record JAJEKV010000056.1, read on the forward strand.
CCGCGCTGCCTTCTTCCAATTGACCTGTTGCCATGGCTCTTTAGCGCACTGAAGATTAGGACCATCAGCCATAACAACCTTAGAAGCATGAGAGGCAGAAGCTGCAATGTGGAGAGTAGTAGGAACTATAGCTGCAGCCGATGGTGCTAAGGATGACACCACCGGAACTGTATCTAGAGCATGGTCCATAGCCGAGGAATGCAAAGCAACCGGCAAAGGTTGATCATGTATAGATGAAGAAATAACAGTGGGAGCTTGAACTTGGGAAGAATGTTGAACACATGCCTGAGACGCACGAGTACCTCGCCGAAAGCTAACAAAAGCCTCCTTATCATGAAACAAACGGGCTAATTCTGGCTCGTGCCTCTATTTCCCACCTACCATACATTTACCTTTATTTAAATTAGTGCTTTGGACTTAAAGTCCAACTTGTCAATCCAATCTAGTAGGTCATGTTACGGCAGACAATACTTGGGGAGCCCATTGTGTCTTACCATATTTAACGGTGGTTGCCTATCTCATAAAACATAAAAGGTATTACCTTCTTTGTTCTCCATCACATAAAAATGATATAAAATAAAGATTTGAATGGATTTTTACCGTCCACATAGACCAATAGGCCTACAGGACCCAATCAAAAAGCACAACAAACATATTATTGTCGGGATTTAAAAAACCCTTGTCTCGAAGGTTTTCGAACCTTGATAGTAATAAGCATATTGATAAACTATAGAATGATGCATTATGCTACATTTCAATGCAGTGTCTGAGGACATAGCTGAGTGTGCATATCCATGATCTCCCGAAGATATGATCCCAGAGCCATGTCTATCAGCGGGAATGGCTTAGGCGAGATCAACTCAGCATAGTGTATCTGGATGTGGTCGAATGTTGGACAATTCTGAAGAGTGTGGCATTCATCCTCAATGACTCCCGGTTGGCAACATTGACAAAGCTTGTTCTCGCGCATCTCCCGAATCTCTATTCGGAGGCAATACGCACATGCGCATCGTTCCATATGGCAAGGGGCACCACTGGGTTCCAGACTTCGACCCCATATAGAAGAACGGGCTCTATCAAGATCTTGAACAAGTGTGACTGATGGGCTCAGTCATACAATTATGCTTTGTAACTATTGTTCTGCATTGCATACAATGCCTTAAACCATAGGGCACAAAGTTTACAATGATCTAACTGTTGATGACTGTTAGATCTAGTTGAGGTTAAAACCCATAACTTACAACATTTTAGAATATTCCAAAGTTTATCACAATAACCATTGAAGATTATCATGATAATCTTCAAAATATTCTTTTATTCCATATTTTGTAGTTCGGAAAATAAGATAGAGGTAAATCCGAAAATAAAAAGACATTTATTGCCATTTTAACGGTCAAATTCAAAAATGCAAAAATATTTCTTGCCATTTTAACAGTCTGGCAGTCAACTGGTGTGATCATTCTATACAAAGCAGAACATCTGTTGTTTTTTAAACTGTATAACAGTCTCTAGCATTAATGTTCGCGGCATAATAGACCTCAACCAAACGCGGTGCCAAAATGCACATACTTCTTACGCCTTCAAAATTTAATATACGCAGTCATTAAGAGAGATTATTTAACAAATGAAATGAAATAAAAGCCTTATATAAGGACATCTTCATCCACCAAGAACACATATCATAGACTACATAGTACTTCCTTATTCAAAGTCATCTACCCGGTGTTATTCCCTACAATATTTAATATTAAACAGTAAAGAAGGGGTGAAAATAGCTTTACTCTGGTTTTGGTGATTCCATCGCGGTGAATACTCTTCCGCGGAATCACAGACCCTCTGGGAATGAGATCTGTTCCAGAGCTCCCGTTTTCCGTACCTGACAGAAGTCAGGTACCTGACAGATGTATCGTAACCCTCCGTCTGTAGAGTGCATCCAGGCCATCCGTTCTATACCTTCCCGTGGAAACACCACAACTGAATACCGCTGGACGAAATCACCGCCACTTTATTCCATGCGACGAAATCACACTCCCTTGATACCGCCGGATGGAATCACGTTTTAACATTCACCCCCGCAGAATCACCCATGGCAGATTCCACAGGACGGAAGACTGTTGACGATATCCCGCCAGGTGGAATGACCGTGTAAAATATTCCGTCGGACGGAATCATCAAATTCCAATTCCGTGGAATGGAATCACCGACTTGTAATTCCGCCAGACGAAATCATCCAGTTGCACTTCCGCCCGGTGGAATCACCCCGTTGCAATTCCGCCGGGCGGAATTACCACAATGCAATTCCGCCTGGCAAAATCACCCCGTTGCAATTCCGCTCGGCGGAATCACCACAATGGAATTCCGCCCGTCGGAATCACCATAATGTGAATCTACTGGATGGAATCACCGCCCCTGATGGAATCATCCATGACGTCCTAGCCATATCGGCATGGGAAATCCATCGTATATATTCCGTGGCTATTTTATTATAGCATATTTAAGTTTAAAGGTCCAGCTTTCGAAGGAACTTTTGAATTGAATGACGGGCGAGCGCCATTAATTGCCGTACACTGTACCCTGACAAAGAGTATGATTGCAGACTCATTGGCCTATCACCGCCTTCTACGTCAACCGTAAAGGACACAGGGTATGATTGCAGACTCATTAGCCTATCACCGCCTTCTACGTCAACCGTAAAGGACAGTGATCCTGTCCGAAGGAACCACAACCGTTAGTGCCTAAAAATCTCTCTCTCTCTCTACTTCCAAAAAGATCCCTCTCTCTCAGAGCTTCGTTTCTGTGCCTCCGCTCCTCCTGCTCAAATTCTTGTCTTTTTCCTATCACAACCGCGATCCAGATGGAGCAGAGCCTTGGAACCTCAGTTAATGAGAACTTTCAGGCAGAATCTTCTGCTAACTCGGCTTTCGTCTTCCTTGCGAACAATCCCTTGCAGGAAGAATAGGTCGATTCGGAGGTGGACCCCCCACCTAAATTTCCTGCAGTTCTTGGGGCAGGTGGAGGCGCAGGTCCCATGGCGGATCTATCTGTGCTAAGGTTGTTAGTCGGGCGACCGAGTTATTCTCAGATATTTGGAGGGACCCCTCAGTATCCCCGAGGTCCCTTCCAGTTGCAGGTAGAAAAGAAAAGATTGATTGCAAGGAGTCAGAAGAAAAGGTTGATTGCAAGGAGCTCGAAATAGATTTCGGCGAGGATGCCGTGGAGAACCTCCTCTAGAAAATGCCAGATACATGGAGGAAATCCCAAACTGGAAATTGGATTCGGGAGATGGCTGGTGCTATCGTCTATTCGGTGGGTGCAGCAGTAGCTACTCCAAAGAGTGGGATCTGGAGATCCACATACCTACTAAGCATTGCATGACCAATGATTACAAGCTGCCAGCAGTCGCAAGAGGTAGGAAACCAAATGCTCCAGAATATACAGGAGGAAGAGGAACTTTGAATTGGCCAAGTTGGAGTGGAGCGCGGATGAAGATTACATGTGGCAGCACAATCTCGGATGAATTTTGGTGAGGGCCAAGCGACGGGCCGAAGCTATGGCAGACGATCAGATTGAGCACAGACTTCTTAAACTGGCAATGAGAACTACTTGGGTCAATCAACAGGTGGAGATAAGGCGGACGATTGAGGAAACATTGGAGGATCAGAAGAGGGAAGCAATTAGAAAGAAGATCGCCAACATGTTTGATTTGACGGTTGAAGAGATGAGGGCCGAAATTTCTTTATCCATAGAGCAAGTTCAGGTAGATTACAATGATTTCAGCAAGGAAATAGCACAGGCAGAAGGAGATCTTGCATCCCCCCCTCCCCCCCCCAGGAAAGTGAGCAAGCTCCCACTTAGGAGCTCGCAAAAAACTCCAAGGAAGAAGAGAGGGCAAAAGAAAACAGAGGACTGCATAGCCCCAAACCACATAGGGTTTGAAACATCCAACTACATTCAGGGTTTGCATGACCCAATTCAACCAGCAGGTCTCCCCGATCCCAGAGCTTCATCGGAAAATGAGAGCACCTTAATTGAGATCCCCATGATGCATTGGTTAGAAGCTACCTTTTTTAATTCTGTGTTTCCTTACCAATTAGGTCTTCCTTCTAGGAGGTGAACGTGTAACTTCACATTCAAATATCGACTGACACTATGCAGCACAGCCATTCGGGTGAGTAAGAAATCATTACCAGCAGAATTTCGCGTCTATGGCAACTTTGCCCAATATTTCATGCCGGTCCCTGGTCCTGGAGATGATGTGGATTGTAGAATCAATGAAGAGTGTGTCGGTGCTTATCTCCTGTAAGTCACAGTTTTAGTTTTAAGCTCTACTCAAGCATTGCAATGTTATCATTCGTTGACTACATTGCCATATACAGGGCCTTAATACATGCTATTCCCCAGAACAAAAGATCCCAGCACGTTTTTGTGCATCCCGCGGCCTTTGGCCTATTCTTGCAAAACACTTTGGAAGGTTAATCGGGTACTTATGATATATTTGCTAATTTAATCCTACCCAAATTCTTTATCAGGCAGAATTGGCGGATGCAAAACGTGGGCTTCTATTACTTCCCAGACATGAGCAGGTAAATGTTAAAGGTCTGTCACCCCTCTAGCATAGCAACTCATTCTTTTCATGAATTAATCTACCCAGGAACTTGGAATATAGCAACACAAACTACAGCAGAAATCACGAATATACCATAGTATATGCAAGCCATGCATCAAAAGTTTCGTAATCAGTTATTTCCAAGGACTTGGTGGCTGTCATCTCCACATCCATAAGGAACCTGTAAGAATTATTTGTATGCTTCTAAGTGAACAAGAATCAAAGGGAAATCATGGAAGAATTGCACATCGTTGCCTTGTTTGCCTTAGAATATACATTGCAAAAACAAAGCTAATATAATTGTTAAAACAAAGGATACTTGCATGTGAAGGAATGGATGAATACAACTCAGTTAAGCATCACAAATGAAATGAGAGCCAAAGAATCTTCCATTGATTTCAATTCATGAATACAAAAGATAATCATTGAAGAACAGGTCATACAAAGCTTAAGGCCAGAATCGAATTGCAAGAGGGCTTTTTCTTCCCCAATCCTCACCTTAAATAGACATCGTGCTCTTAATCCAGATCAGCTAACCGACCATGCTAGATGTCCGCTCCATGTTTTATGCTCCTGAATCCTTGTCGGCAAGGCTAGCCCTAACCATTTCAACGTAACTAGAAATATTTTTTTTTCCTTCTTTTTGGATAATGACAATATTTTTTTGTATCTTTTCATAATGAGAACGATAAACACACAATGCTTCTTTTTTGTCTTTTTTTCTTAATAATGAAAACTATAGAAATATTTTTGTATTTTCAACAATAATGGAAATTGACTCAAAATTTATAATGGTCACAATACTCTGATTCTTTGTCAGAGTTATCACCTTCGCTGACTTATACACGATCATCTGCAACGGGGTCAATAATTGGGTCAACTATGTCACATTCTTGCCCCCCATTTTTTGTGTGGAGCAAGGGCTCCACACAACTCTTCTTCGTAGAGATGTGATGTTTTTTGTAATGCTTGTAGAAGACATATAACAGCTTCTTGCATTGTCCTTGAAGTGCAAGCTGCGAATCATAATAAACTTTGGAAGTTTTTCTCGTTTATACAATTGACCTGCAATTATACTGAATTTGGCCACTCTTTTAATGAAATTTTTGCGTTCTATAGCAGTAAACTTTGATGGTAACTCCCTGGTAGATAAATATTCCACGATTCCCTTATACCAGGGAGGTGTAACAACAACCCGGAAGAGATTCACATCTAGTAATTCATCATTAATTCCTGTAGGCATCTCACCATTTGTTAATCGAGACAAATGATCAGGAATAGTATGGGCACTACCTGGCTTGAGTATAATTTTGAAATTAAACTCTTGAAGAATCAATAGCCAACGGGTAATCCGACCTGTGACAGAGGGTTTATTGATCAAATACAAGAGGTCAACATAGAAATGGAAAAAGTTTCCAAGCAAATGGTGTCGGAACTTTTGGACAGCAAAAACCATTGCTAGTCCCTCTCTTTCTGTTGTACTATAATTCCTCTCTCCATGATTTAACTGTTTACTAGCGAAATGAATAGGACGGTCCACTTTTGAATCCACTTGTTGGGCTAATACTGCTCCAATTGCAATTTTTGATGCATCCACATGAATGTGGAATTGTTGATCCCACCGTGGAGCTATGAGTATAGGTGCAGTAGTCATGATAGCTTTTATTTTCTCAAATGCATTCTGACATTGAGTTGTCCCACTGAAATTTCTTTTTTGGACTAACTAACTCATTAAGAGGTGCTGCAATTTCAGCTAATCCATGGCAGAACTTCGCGTAGTAATTAGCTTTACCCATAAATCTCTTAACTTGTGTAATATTTGTGGGTAGTGGCATCTCTCTAATGGCTTGAATCTTACTCGGATCAGTAAGTAGTCCTTTCTTGCAGACAATGTGACCTAACAAGATCCCATGCCTACTAAGAAGACACATTTTTCGGATTTAAAGAAACGCCATACTGCCTATACCTATTAAAGCATTGCCAAAGCTTTTCTATATGATCATTGTAATTGCTGAATACAGTAAAGTCATCTAAAAAGACTTCCATAAAATTTCCGATATAGCCTTTAAAAACCATTAACATAATCCTTTGGAATAATGACGATGCATTACTTAAACCAAAAGGCATTACTCTGTAGGCATAAGTGCCAAATTGGGTGATAAATGTAGTCTTTAGTTGGTCTTCTGGATGAATTCAGATATGTTATAGCCGCTAAACCCATCCATGAAAGAGTAACACTCATTTCCTGCTACTTTTTCTAGTGCCTGATCGGTGAAGGGTAAGCAAAGTGGTCCTTTTCTGTGGCATCATTTAACCTTCTATAGTCCACGCAGACCCTTAACTTTCCATTTTTCTTCTTTACTATTACAATGGGAGAAACCCACTCACTTGTTTCAACCTCATAGATGAAACCGACCTGTAATAACTTTTGAATTTCTTCTTGACCAGTTTCCTCTTTAGATTCTTCAATTTGGCAGTAGAATCTGCCTAGCTATGACAGACGTCTGAATGAGTCATGGCCGAACATCACAGATTCATTCTAGATTACTTCAATGCCTAACAAACAGCAAATTCTGTAGGAAACAGAGGATTTGGTCGGATTTAAATCTGATGTGCCATGCAAGTTTGCAACGGGAATACCAATAATTTTCAGTTCAATTCCTTCCTGCAAGCAAGCTGGCATTGTTTTCCCTTCAACTCTCATTCCGTCTCTCAAAGACACTACATGCACCTATTGGAAATAGTGAAAACCAGTCTTCACATGACCCATTTAAACACCAGCCAAATTCCATCTGCTTCCGGCTCTGCAATTAAACGTAGCCGGCAAAAATAACATGGTCTTGCATGAGATGCATCCGTTGGTGAATTTACTGCTGAACTCGAAGAGTTGCAGTATTGTAAGATTATTTATCCTGGGAAGACGCCCTTGGGACAAGAGCAAACTGCTCTTATTGATTTGTGTTTTTGGTGCATCATATAATTATCAAAACAATCGTATTATTGCATGCAGTCAATGGGCCAGCAACTTCAGGAACTTCATTTGGAGAAAATAGGTTGGATAAACTATACCTATCAGTATATCTATCAGGGCAGAAGTTTAAGTCACCTTCAAATGTGCTGATGCCAAGGACCCAGAATCGGGTTATAAATGGTGGTGCTCCTTTGAAAACCATATTTTTTCCCTGTTTTTCTCGCAATGAACAGAGAAGAAGAGTCAACGAGCAGAAGAGAGGATTGATTAGGGTTACGTGCATAGGAAGCCGGGAATGCAGCTTCTAAATTGTATGCAGGTGTTTTGATTTTGTCGATCAGAGCTCTGCATTCCGTCGATCAAAAAAAGCAGAGAAACTGTAGAAAACCGTGGATGGCAGCAGTGTTGCAGAGATTTCTATAGCAAACAGAACATATTGAGGAAATATTTCCAATTCTGTAGGTAATCTCTATTCTATTCTCTGCCCTCATTAAATTCGCTCCTCTGTTCAGTCAAGGTAGTGTGGTATGGCGGAAAAACACGCTGCTCTGCTTGGTTGAGATATAGACCTTTTAGAATCGGAAGCACAAATTTATGTAGCATCTGATATCTGTGTTAAGAACCGGCAGGAGGCAGACAAAGAGGGTATACTGTAAGTTTTGATTCCAAAATTTCTGATGTTGGTGGACAAAATTGAAGGAGACAGATAAGAAGATTGTAGGTGAATTTGACCACTTTGAAGGATCCATGTATATATGCAGTTAGTCATGTCTGCCCAGACCCTATTAGTTTGCCCCATTTGATCCAATGATAAATACGTGTAAAAAAATTGATAGGCTTCTGGAAATTTCTTGAAACTTCATGCTCGAGAATCCAGAAGCTTCAAGATAATGCTTGACCATACATATGCAGTGTGCCAACAACATTTTTGTAATTCTCATACTTGATAGTATGTTGAATATGAAGGACGTCATGATCTGGGCCAAGCTTTGGTAGTGGGATGCAGATGAAAATCAATTTGAATTCTCAAAGTAATGGCAGTTTTGAAGTATAGTTATGATGATGAGACAATCTCTTGGCAGATTTTAGGCATGACATTAATGTTGCCTCGCTATAAACAAAGGCTTCAGTGGCTATTGTTAGATTCAATCAATATAATTAGCTTTTTCTATATCTTTACCATTGTATTTATTTTAGAAAGTAGGAAGCAATGATTGATGATTTGTTAGTGCTTGTACAATGGATTGTATAACTGGTTCTAGGTTTTTGCAATACTTAACTTATAGTGTTAATATTGCTCATTGTTGGTTACAATGTTTAAATATGAAGCAAGTTTGATATATGGTTCTCAGATTGACAAACATCGATGCAAAGAAGCCTTACCCCGAGAAACACAAACATTCCATGTAAAAAATATATGGAGCAGCCTCAAATTAGGCCAAGGCAATACTTTGCCTGTCCGCGACTTCGTCTGAGGAATATTCAAATAGGCAGCAAGTGAGCTTGCTGAATCAAAGTAGGAGACTCTTTGATGCAGAACAAAGACCTTCTAAGTAGTCTAGAAGTTTATTATTCAATGCTCATTTTGTTCTATATTTAAAAGGGTACAGTAATATGTCTGGGAAAATTGTGAAAATTATAGTAGCATGTCTGCATGTTTATTGCAGCAGTTAGGGCCTACCATGGAGCTGGCTTTGGTCGAAGCCAGAGAAGTTAGCACTAGCCGACGGGTTTAGAGACCTAAATTCTTGTTCTGCGAGCATCATATTGCTCTCACAATAACTACTCTAATGTATCAGACATGCCATTAGATTATTGATTAGATTGAAGCCAAAACTTTATTCTGTACATGTTTCCAATGAATTGTAGTGGCAAGTTATAAGTTAATGAGCCGTGACATTGTGTGCACATTTGATAAACAAAGGTTGAATAGCAGTGGCTGGTTGTTTGGTACCAGGAATTATCATAACCTACGTAAGAGTAGTATGGAGTTAGTACAATCTAAGATTGTCTCTCCACTCATAAACGACAATGATTTTCTAATAAACAAACAATAATAAGAACAGTGTTTAGTTCTTATTGTCCATTTTGCCATTCTGAATGCCCAGTTCTCACATTCAAACATTCAGAAGCACGATTTGTTGAATTCAAATGATCTAGGCTTTCATTGTTGTCCTTTGCACATAGGATGCTTCGAGCAGGAGACCCGATATTCCTCTTGGCGCAAATAGTTTAGTCAAATTAACTGCTCAATGCTCTTGCATCTTTCTGTTCTCGCAGGTCCCTTATATAGGTTTCTTATAGAGCTCACGGCCCAGCTAGCATACTATAACGTGGGATTGGGCGCCCACGTCCAATGTTCATGGGGCACCAATAATTACACATTGTCCAATGACTATGGGCGATGACTATGCCTAATGACTATGCATAATGCGCATTTAAGTCCATTATCCTCATTGTATCCTATCATGATGACATGCCAATTAAACTCCAACAACTGGCGATGGAATTTAATTTGCAAATCTGACCACATCTTATCCTTTAGAGTAGCATATCTGGATATGTGATCCTCGTCTATATCATACTTCAAAAGAAAAACGCTCTCAGGATGATTGACAGGACCACGTTCAGTTGTCAACATATATGCTACTTTTCCAATGACTAAAATTCCACGAAAACAGAATTCACTTTCAAACAAAGTATCACAGATTTAGCAATCTCAGGGCACTGTTTTTCACATGGAGGGACAAGTTCGGTTACTTGATCCCTCATCTTTAATCCTTCCGCTTCGTTTACGTTTCTGAGGCATATCATCTGCAAGACTGTGCTCACTGTACTCAAAAGAGAATATAACTTGGTTATATCTTGCTCCCGAAAAGTCATCATCATAATCAGCTTGGTTATATCTTGCTCCCGGAAAGTCATCATCATAATCAGCCAATCTCTTCCAGTGATGAGTGTCGATATCAAAAGCATGGAAGTGATGAGTGTCGATATCAAAAGCATCATGAAAATGCCTATTATACTGCTGAAAGTACATCAGATTGCGAATTTTAATGACATCAAAATGGCCAGCATAATAAACATCAACACCCCATCATGGGCCTTGTATGGATTCGAAGAAGCTCCACTCCATTGCACTAGTATGAAACATCCACATGGGGGCACGTGGTGTTAAAGATGTCTCTTTAGAACAATAACAACGACATCATCATGGGCTTTTTGCCAGGCTAATGTGTTACAGAATGGCAATTTCCACAAAAAAATACTACAAGCATGTGTAATTGAATACTATAGAAGCTCTTGAATGTCTAGAATGTGGAATTGTTTCTATATATCACTGTGATTGTAGACACCTTAGAACAAAACTATTTTAACCCTGCTTCTGCGTATTGTTTGTGCAGAACACATTGTTCATCGCAGAATAGCAAAATAGAATGATGCCGCGCAGAGGGAGAGAGGAGACTTTAGAGAAACAGGAAGCCAAACACGCACATAACAGAGAAAGATCGCAAAGTAGAAGACAACGCGTGCTCAAAAGAGGGACACCAGAGGAGCATCGAGCAAGACTCGATAGAGCTGCCGAAGCACGAAGAAATAGAAGAGCACAAAAAAAAAAGGTAAAGAAACAGAGCAAGAGCATGTTGCGACGTTGACGCACGGTAGAGAGAAAGTTGCCGATGAACAACATGATGAGAGGCTAGCTATAGAGACTCAAGGACGTGCATATCGAAATAACCCATCAAGTTATAGAATAGCTCGAACTGACCATCCAACACACATCGGACCTCGTCACTGTGGAGAATTGAACTAGGAGTGCAAATATTGCCATGCACTAACATTTGAACACGATGATACAAAGTGCTGCCATGACGACAAAATTAGCCTCCCTCCGTTGACAGCAATGGCCCCATTGCTATACCATCTGCTCAAAGGAGACCACCCAAAGAGCAAAGAGTTCAAATCCCACATCAGGATTTACAATAATGGATTGGCATTTGTATCATTCGGAGTAGACATACAGGAATTCAACACACCAGGCCCATATTGCTTTAAGATCCACGGTCAAGTCTACCATAGATCTGGTCCTGCTCACCCCGATGATAATGCGTCGCCGAGATATGCCCAGTTATACATTCTGGACATGGAATATGCGAATGACGAATGTACGCAAAATGTGCACAATGCAGAGTGCGATATGGACCTTATGAAGCAGCTTGACTTGGAAATAAGGAACATAAACCCATTTGCACAAGCTCTACATATGATGCACGAGGTAGAGGAAAGTGCACGTCGATTGAATGAGCACGCAGAAGTAAGGATGTATTTCAATGATGATAGAACAGGGCTAGATTTGAGGAGATACAACCCTGCATTTGTTAATGAGTCACTGCAATATTTGTAAATCCGGATGGGGAACCACCTTTTAATAGAGACATGTGCATCCATCAAAAAGCCGGCGGCCTAAGGAATATCGCCATTACTGACCCATACATTGACACTCTTACCTACCCGCTGTTAATACCCTTTGGCGACAAGGGGTGGCAAATGAACATGAGAAACCAAGTTGGGGCTTCATCGAGCCGAATGAGACAAAATGTATCTATGCTACAATACTATTTATATAGACTAAGCACACGAAGCAATATAGGAGGCGACGGTCTTAAGTTTACTTTCAATCCTCTGTTAAGTGGGGCATAGTTGATGCCTACACAAGGATAGAGGCCAACACCTTGAACTTCTACCGCCTCAACCAGAGGAAATTGCGAGCTGAAATGTACGAAGGCTTGATCGACTACGTGAACCATGAGGCAACTAGAAGATTAGTCATCTTACCGTCGTCATTTATTGGCAGTGCATGTGCCATGGAACAAAACTACCAAGATTCCATAGCGTTGATAAGGAGATTTGGAAAGCCCGACCTATTTGTCACATGCACATGCAACACGAATTGGCCAGAGATCACAAATAACTTAGAGGCGGGCCAGTCACAAGAGGATAGACCAGACGTGGTCGCCCGTGTATACCACACGAAATTAATGGCAATTTTCCATGACATTTTAGAAAAAGACATTTTTGGAAGTATACATATACAATTGAGTACCAAAAGCGAGGTTTACCACACTGTCATATGCTACTGATACTGGAACATGCAGACAAAATACGCGATAGCGATCGATAAGATCACGAGCGCAAAAATACCAGGCGGGTGAAAGCATGTTGTAGTGGAACACCCTGGGTGTCCCCCCTGTCCCCCCTAAAAATATGGTGGGAGATATCAAATTTGTGGTGCGATTTTAAATGTTTGTTTGGCGCCTAGTGCATGTACTGCCCGGATTCAATCATTTCTTGAACTGCAACAACCCGATTCCTACGCCACCCGTCCCATTCCAATTTCCTACGCCACCCGTCCCATTCAATCTCCACCGAACCGATTTCTAAACCCACGACCCCGCGCCTTTCCTGAAGCACACGGCTATGGCGCTTAATCCGGTTGTGGATCAATCCGGTTCATACCTTCAATCATTTAATTTGGAAGCAAATCTGCCTAAAATCTCAAACCGGAGCACAGGTAAGAGAAAGAGAACTCCAGAACAAGAACGGGATCATAAAAGACGCCAAAGGAAAAGACAAAGGGAAGCTAAAGAAGAATTAGCAAAAATTGCATCGCCAGAGGGAGGATCCACCGAATGGCCTCTACTAGGCGCCGGATGGTATTAAAATTGTTATCTTCATTTCATAGCCACTAAAGGCTTGTCTAACAAATGCGATAAGAAAGAGGTTTTACTAGATTTTCTGCAGCAGATGACACAATGGAATGCAGACTTGGCTTAAGAGTCGAAAAGATTTGCAAGCCAAGAGCATTGTGGTCAGCAACCTCAGGGCTTCCATTCAACTTGTGAAGAAGTCTAATAGCAATGACAGTTTAGCAGCCAAGAGTAGTTGCCTTGCTATGGCCGTAAGAGGAAGCATTAATACCGAAAGTGCTAATCCTGTCAGTGCTCGGGGTTTTGGTAAACTGCTGGGTGTTCATCCTAGGAATCTTACCAAAGCAAAATTGAAGAGGGAAGAGATAGATTGCAAAGGGGGGAAATGGGTTTTGTACAAAAGAGTTAGAAGAGCAGATGCAATTTCCAATTCTGTCATAGAACTTGTGCAGCAATTTTGGACCGAAAACAGTAGGGTCTCTCCAAATGCAAAGGATGTTAAGTTCAGAAGATTGGAACGAAATGTAAGAGAGGATCATGCCACTCACTATCTGGAAGAATCACAGGTTATTTCATTTCTTCATCTTCACCACATTTTTTATTGTTAATGTGGTATGTGGTATGTGGTTAGTGATTGCTTGTGATATGTGGTTGCTGTGGTGAGGCACGTGGTGTGAAATAAATGCTGTCAATATATGCTTTGTGGTGCCTAGTGTGGTGAATAACATGGTGTAAAATATACATCTGCTGTAATATATGCTATGTGGTGCCTAGTGTGGTGAAAAATTTGGTGTAAAATAAATGCTCTAAATATACGCTTTGTGGTGCCTAGTGTGGTGAATAACATGGTGTAAAATAAATGCTGTAATATATGATATGTGGTCCCTAGTGTGGTGAATAATATGGTGTGGTGCCTAGTGTGGTGTCTAGTGTGGTGCCTAGTGTCCAGTGTGGTGCCTAGTGTGTAGTGAATAAGGAGGTGTAAGATGAATGTCTGTAATATATGCTATGTGGTGCCTAGTGTGGTGGAAAATGTAGTGTGCAATAAATATGCTGATCACCTTGTTATCTTCCTTGCAGTTGCAATTGTTCAGAAATTCAAGAGGCGGAACATCCTAGTGTTATGATCAAACAGAGGATGTTTGAAAATTTCGAAAACCATGGTTTATTGTAAAATTAAAGGACTTCAATAGTTCTTTGCTTTGTATATACCATGTTAGAATGCAGATGCTAATAGATGGCTTCAATAGTATGAGAACTAAGCACCCAAAAAGCTGCAGCTGCACTTGTCAGCTTTGCAGGTCAGACATATATGGTGAATGCAGGGCGTCTGAATACAAAATAAGTAGCACAAGAAGTCCTGTGGGCGGTGGAATTTTATGTGAGAAAACTAGCTTCCAACCTTACCATAAGAGGGAATGTATTCTGGGTGAGTGTAAAGAGTGTGGGATTAAGAAGTTCCCTATCTGCCCACATGAACAATCTAGTGATAGTGGCATGGTGAAGTGGGAATACCTAGACTATGAAAAAATCAGTATTCGAGAGATGGCAAGAAGAAGTCTAAGCTCGCTCACCAACACAATGAAACCGCAAGTCTTCCATCGGTGAACAAAATGTTGGAGAAGCTTCCAAAATTTCCTTTACACAACTTCGGATATAAGTGGCGTGGCGGGCCAAGACAAAGAACTCCTTGATAACTTGCACGGAGATGCTTACCTATCCGTGGTTGACTTCACAGCAGAGAATTATACTTTTAAGGAGCGAGAATGAAGTTCGGTCCATGCATTTGGGTCAACAACCGGATAACTATATTTGTTCAAATAACCTATCGAGGTTGATCCACGAGACAGACACCATTGAGAAGGAAACACACTACTATGTGTGGGATGATAGGGAACATGACACACTTTTTGTTCAACATTGTTTTATGAAACATTTTGAGTACTTAAAGCAGAAAAGGCAATGTCCCCAAACAAAGACTATGTATTTTTAGGATGGTGCTTTGATCACAATTCAAAGCGACGGATCATTTTATTTTGTTGGAAGGTACGGTTGCCATCTGAGAGGTCAACATGATGTGGAACTTCTTTGGATCAAACCATGGAAAAGGTGAACATGATGGGAAGGCGTGAGAATTGAAAAGATGGATACGAGGTCTGACTTAAACATCCCGACATTAAACTAGATAATGTCCATGATGTGGTGAAAATTGCAGAGAAACAATTTCAATGTGGTACATCCGAGTGGTCGAAAATGGAAGAAAAGTTCTGAGATACTTACGGGAAATAAAACACGAGGATATCAACGGGGAAAAAGGCTTGGGGTGCGAGACAATTCAGGAAACCGGGCAAATTCATTCAGTCCATGGATTCAAAGACAGAAATCCAACACATCTACATACCAGAAAGCTATCATGTTTTTGCAGCAATTGCTTGGATGGAAAATGGGACATGTGTGAGAACAAATTGTATGTAGATGAATGGGACCTTGTAGTCGTTGAACCATCCTCCAATGTTCATGCGGATGTGGAAGAGACCCGCAAGTCTACCAAGCCACTATACTCAACCTTGGCAAATGTACTTGCGGAAGCACTTAGAGAAGGAGACGACTTTTTGCGTTCTTTGCACCTAAAGGGAACGAGGAGGATTCTGTATTTTGGATGTTGCTATGCACCAAGCCAAAATTTGAAGTTGAAAATGACTTCAAGCAGAACGGAAACTTGTTTATGAGAGGTGAAACCGTTGTGGAGGGCATGTACTATAGAAAGAAGCCTCGGTCAAAGGTGATGTATGAGTTGTTGACAAACGAGCCAAAGTCACTTGTATTCTCTACTCAAATTTGTGCTATTCGAGTTCCCATGCAGCAGATCAAGAAAGGTGCTCGAACTGTTTACAGGCTAGACCAGGCAGATGAGGAAAAGATTCTAGAAAACTTGCCCGAGGTTTTATCTGATGAAGATAGCATGTCTGATGAAGAATAGCTGAACACATTCTTACAGGTTAGGAAATGATTCAGAAATTTTGAATATGTTGTTGTGTCTTGCCTTGTTTGGGAATAATATAAGAAACTCAATTCCATGCTCAATTGTATTTTGATGTCCCTTGTTTCAATGTAATATATTTGCTTCTGATGTAATATGTAATTGTATTTTGATGTCCCTGATGTAACATGCCCCAGGTTCACCACATGTTTCACCACATGTGTTTCACCACATGTGGTGACACATGTGTTTCACTACATGTTTCACCACGTGTTTCACTTTCTGTCTCTTCTCCCGACACATATAGATCCTTCTGAACAGCTTTTCTCTTTTCCTTAAATTCTCTCGGTCCCATCAATTCCTCTCATCATCCTTTGGCCGAAAATCATTATGGGATGGCGAAAATTAATGACCTCGGGCAACCCAAAAGGCCCGAGATGCCATTCTTCTTGCTCCCGACCGAAGTTTGATTTATTACAAAGCTATTCTCAGAAGCGAGGCGGTTTACAAAGAAGCGAGTCCTTGGGACGCAGCTTTTCTGATTCTGATTTCTGATTTCTGATTGGGTGGGAAGCGATTTCTGATTCTGACTTCACGGCGGCTACACCCAGCAGACATGGCCAACTTCACCTCTTGGATGCTGCAAAACGATGGAGTGCCGGAATGGGACAATGTGACCAGAGAAGAAGAGCCCATAATACCTAGGCGTGTTGTCCCGATTTTCAGCCATGCAGAATGGATGGACATGCTCAGGCAACAGAAATTACTCTATTCACCGGATGAGAATATGACCACAGAAATGCTGAAAACTCTCACCAGGAGGTTGAATTGTACACACCACTCCCCGGACCTCTCAACTTACTCGCCTCCACTCGAAATTTTTACACACCGGCATCTTTGGCCCGTTCCTCATACTATTGACCGGGATGCGCAAAGGTTGAGACCTTTTACGCTTAATGGCTACCAAGCCTTTACGCTTAGACAGGTTCCTCTTTTGTTATGATAGGTTGTTTACGAGGACCAATTCCTTCACTTCGGGGATACGTTCTATCATCACAAGGCCTTGCGGGATGGACATGGAGAAGTTGCTATTACGTTTGGTAACACTCCACCATTATGGTTTTTGCTTTCCCTCCGAATGGGAGCAAATAGGTGGGAAGCTGACCGACGGGCCACCGATCTAGTGATCATAGAAGATGACGAGGAGGAGCTGGACCCAGATGTCTTTTTGATAGACCCACAGGAATGAAAACAAGTGTATATAATCTGAAATGTAACCTTATGTAATCATTTTATATGTTTAATATAAATCTTCACTCTTCAATCTTTACTGTTTAATTGACAGGGTGAAAGTGACACACAGAAAAATTACATTAAGGATGAACGGAATGGGACAGAGAAACACATGATGAAACCCACCACTGGAAATCTGTCACATCAAATGCAAGGTCAATCATTCAAAAGCTGGCTGTGCAGGAAAGATTGGAGGGAAACCCTAAATCTAGTTTTGCATGCAGACATTGGCTTATCCCGATCCAGCTATGGCGGAAGAAAACAGAAGGAGAACACGGGCACAAACAATTTCGCCAGTTCAAATGCAGTCGCATCTGGTAAGACCTATACTGGAGCAAATAAACCAGGAACAGAGGCGGATATTAGAGGAGCGGAGGACCCATGAATTCCGAGGTATTCTAGGCTTAAAACATAGGTTAATTCCTGATGGGCTTAAATAATTAGAAGCCAATGCAGTGATAGGCGGTTGCCTTTCTTATTACTAATGATGTTGTTTTTTACGATGGATCCGGTCGGGGAGACTTAACAGAGCTGGTGCGGCAACCGCATGGGGTTCTGGGGGTGGCGTATGATTCTGAGGATGAGTTCGCAGCTCTCCCCATGATTGAGGAAGAGGAAATGTTCATCGAACTAAAGCAGGAAATGATCCATGCTTCAGCCATTAAAAAAGTTCTCAACAGGCCAGATGCATGGAGACACAACAACCTGAGACAATACTTTGTGAATCTGTATCATAAGTGGGGCGTAAGCTTGAGAAGCTCATGTTTTAGTGTTGCTGGATTTCACCTACTCGTGAGAAAAACTTGATGAAATCTTGGACATACTTGGAAGAAGAAGAGTCTGAGATCTCACAATGCGGGGATCCGATTGAGGCCCAAGAATCGTATGTCATCATTAACCTCTTCAAAACAGCTATTATTATATCTCTAATGCATTTTGATAATACTAGAAGCTCGGGGTTATAGTTTTCCACGATTTTTTACGCATACTTCATTTCATAAGAAGTATGAACTATTCTAGGGTATGGTAGATTTCCATATGTATTTTTCTCCCTTTGGAATATAAAAACAACGTTTGCATCACCACAGCCTTCACCACAGTTTTCACCACATTTTTCACCACGGCTTTCACCACGATTTCACCATAATCAGCCGGGGGCATTGACCATTTTGACCCGGTCGAGAAAATGGAATGGCTCTCGATTCACGATAGTATCTTGACTGATTTTGGTGGCAAAGAATATATGGATCCCAAATTAGGTCCCCCGAATTGATATGAGGCCAAAATTCATTAAGCTACGCTTTGTGCAAAGATTCTTGCAAGGCCACTAACTTTTGCTTCGTGGAATTACGTGTTTTTCTTTTAGGTTTCTTTTGAACTCTATTTCTTTTGAACTCGAGCCACCCATCTCATATTTTCCTATTTCTTTTGAAATTTGGTTACCATATTTTGTTAGTGTGCGGATCATAGATTACGCACCTTCAAATTCCTTGTTTGCATTTTATAATTAATGACAAAAGTTCAAATTTAATCGAGCAGTTCAAATTAACTTGAAAAGAAACGATTGGAAACTTCAGAGAACGATTAAAGCCAAACAAGTTCTATTGCAAAACAAGGACTATTGCAAAACAAGTTCTGTCATTAATGAAAAGCCTTTACAAAGAATAGTCACAAGGACTATTGCCAAAAAAAATTGAAACCGGGGATTACAATACAAATCTAAACTAATCGGTGAGGGGCCATCTTGAGCTCTATATGGAGGTCGTCCTCGCAGAGCATACATCTTCATTTCGAGGAGTCGCTCGCCGTCATAACCTTTGCATGCACCCACTCGAGCACCATAGCGGCGGCGACTTGATGATCCATGATGAGCTTCTCCACCTCCGGTGGAGTGAACTTGGCCACCATCGTAGAATCGGCGACCTCCTGCGGTGGAGGAAGACCACGGATCCTCCGCAGAAGCCACGGATTCGACCGTGATGGTCGAAGAAGGAGCGAGAGCACAATGGCGGGATAGTGTTCTTCTGAGTGTAGTCTTGAACTTGGCCATGGCGGAAGTGAAGGAGATGGACGGAATGGGGAAGGAGTGAAGGAGATGGCGGAATAGACGATGGGGACGGAATGAAGCTGCAGGGCAGAATTTTGGGAATAAAAGGGATGCAAATCGTAGGCATTCATACGATTTTGGGAATGAGGCAGAAGAGGAAAGGGACGTTTGCATGCATGCCACCTAGGCTCCAACATGCCACAGTAAAGGGTCAAGCATGCCACATAGACCGAAAGTATTAGGAAAATCCACTTACTGTGGCAATTGTGTAAAGGGTACTGTATAGATACTTTTATGAATATAAAGAAGTTTCTGTTTTGCATTCTCATTTTTTATGCTTCAGTTACAGAAATTTGTACTTGAATGTTGAATGAATTCCAAGGTATAACTGGATTAAACTGAATTAAACTGAATTAAACTTGCACAAGGCCTGTTAGACATATGGGTGAGATCAAAGAAAGGCACTAAGGCCTGTGGTATCTGTTTTTAGAAACAGGCCTGTGGTAAAACAGAATTAGAAATTTACACAAGGCACAAATTTACACAAGACACAAAGCCATTACAAACTATTTTCTGGATTAAACAAAAGGCACAAGGCCTGGATTACAGTCGGCACAAGGCCATCATATGTTAAAACAGAAGATACCGAGAATACCGTAATTAGAAATTTACACAAGGTTCAAAAAGGCACAAGGCCATCATATATTCAAAAAGGCACTAAGGCCATCATATATTACAAAGAAGCACTAAGGCCTGTATTACAAGGGGTGAGTTCACAAGGGGGTGAGATCAAATGAAGGCACTAAGGCCTATATACCATCTGTTTTTCAAAAAAAATACAAAGGCACAAAAGGCCTGTAGACTAACTTGATCAAAAGAAAAAAAAAGGTGGCACAGCCGGGACTTCAAGCTTCATCTGTAAGAAAAAGTGAAGAAAATTAGTTTAGAATACATAAAAGAAAGCAAAAATTTAATGCATGCATGCTACTTACTCTGTAGAAAATTTTGGAGTTCCAAAAAAACTTTATGTTCTTCTTCGTCTTCTACCTCTTCTTCTTCTTCTTCTTCTTCTTCGGTTTGGTCTTCGCTCGATTCGTTATCAGAATCTTGGGAATCAAATTGATCATCAGAAGAAGCTTCATCAGAGGAATCGAAATTAGAAGAGGATTCCACCTCTTCTGAAAGTCTCAAAGATCTTGAGCTTCGGAAGAGGTGGAATTAGACTTCGAGCTCTCGGGCCTCGGGGCTCGAGTGCTTGGGCTCTCAGGTTCGGGCTCCAGCAAATGGTAATTTGGCCAAGATCCTATTTCATAACTGGCCATCACCTGTGCCAAAGGAATTGAAAGCAGTTTCCGGCGCTTAGGGGAGGGAGAGCGAGAGCGAGAGGGAGAGGGAGAGGGAGAGGCAATTCTGGAGGGAGAGCGGCGGCCCGACGACATTCGTTGGAAGGAATTGGACGATGCTTCTCCTTCACGACCATAGCCTATAAAGGCTGGCGTGAAATTAATTTCGTAGGCTACGATTTTAGGATTTCGTACCATTAGCATCTTTATTCCTAAAGATTTAGTAGGATACTAATAATAACCTCGAAATGACCATTATTTTATTTTCTAAAAAACATAAAAAAAATATATATATATATATATCTATCCTGAATTGGCCATTCATGAATAGCTCCAACATGCCACCTATGATGCACCACATGATTCACCACATGATTCACCAAATGCACCACATGATTCACCACATGCACCATTTGCATCACCAAACATGTTGGTCAATGAAAGTCAAACATGTAACAAAGGTCATGTAAAGGCTCAAGCATGCCAAGGTGGCTCAAATATGCCACCTAGGCTCCAACATGCCAAGGTGGCTCAAACATGCCACGTAAGCTCCAACATGCCACCTATGATGCACCACATGATTCACCACATGATTCACCAAATGCACCTCATGATTCACCACATGCACCAATTGCATCACCAAACATGTTGGTCAATGAAAGTCAAACATGTAACAAAGGTCATGTAAAGGCTCAAGCATGCCAAGGTGGCTCAAATATGCCACCTAGGCTCCAACATGCCAAGGTGGCTCAAACATGCCACGTAAGCTCCAACATGCCACCTACGATGCACCACATGATTCACCAAATGCACCTCATGATTCACCACATGCACCATTTGCATCACCAAACATGTTGGTCAATGAAAGTCAAACATGTAACAAAGGTCATGTAAAGGCTCAAGCATGCCAAGGTGGCTCAAATATGCCACCTAGGCTCCAACATGCCAAGGTGGCTCAAACATGCCACGTAAGCTCCAACATGCCACCTACGATGCACCACATGATTCACCACATGATTCACCAAATGCACCTCATGATTCACCACATGCACCATTTGCATCACCAAACATGTTGGTCAATGAAAGTCAAACATGCCACATAAGCTCCAACATGCCACCTACGATTCACCACATGATTCACCACATGGTTCACCAAATGCACCACATGATTCACCACATGCACCATTTGCATCACCACATCTATCACGACATGTAACACCACATTATCATGAATCTTTGAATACATCAATTTCTTCTGGAGATTTGAACTCCACCAGAGTGTTGCTCTGGTCAGCCAGAAAAGTCTATTGTATACAATAGTATACAACAATGTACATTAGAGTGTCAATGAAAGAATAGGTTACAAGAATAACCTCTTTGGTTACAATAATACAAACATGTGATTACAAGTAAAGATCTATTGATCTGTCAACCTCTACAGCAACTGTGCTTCACAACATCAATCATCATTCTGCGCGTGTCCAACAGCTCGCAACTAGAAATTGGTACACCCTGCAACAAACATATCAGGCCTCACATTGGATGAGTAATACCTTCAAATTTACGAACTCACCTTGCATTGGGATAGTATGTCCAAGTCTCGCATTACTGCAGCTACAACTTTCTTTACAAAGACACATATAGCAGGACCACACGACCAGCAATCACACTGAGTGGGGGAACTTGTAATTTTCTTGTGACGCAGCTTTATGGTGCTTGGGAATTTTGTGTTTGCATCCTCAACAAAACTCATGACAGGCTCGGAGCCCTTGTACATTTCTAGGCTGTCAAAATGGTACACACCTGGCTGACATTTAACTGGCTGACCTCCAAGACCTACAATGACATACTTTGTCGGTCTTTGGCGATAACATCTTTGGCGAGAATGGTACATTCGAAATTGCAAGTTGAGGGTGCAAACGTTTGTCCTTTGAAGCAAGCTCGTTCGACAATAATGTGTAAATGGCGGATCCATGAAATGGAACCTCTGTTCCATGTCATGCTTGATCGTAATTGGTGCATACACCGCCAAAGTCCAAGGTGCGGTAAAACAAGATGATTTAAGAAACAACGAAGACTTCAAACTGAGTTGTTTATATTAAATTACTAACCTCATAAAGAAATGGACTATCCTCCATCCGAACCAATCCCTACTTTTCTCCAATATTACGATTGCCTCTTGATCAAGCACAAGAGGCTCCTGCTATCCTTTAAACACTTCAAGTGGCAAGTGTTACGGTGGGATGCGCTCTTAACACTGCGAGTCCTCGTCTTTGGTGGTGTAAGTTTACATTCAAAGCAAATGGAAGATCATTGAAAACCTTGAGGAACATTGAAATAGCCAAGAAATGAACAATTGAAGTAAAACTTTGTTTATATTGAAAAGTCAAGAGAGGTTACATCATATACACAATAATACTATTTCTAGGCTTTAGTTCTATGTTTTTCATCATATTAATACAAATTTGACTCTCAATGTCAAACATATTGACATTTTGTTGCTTTCGACATAACTTTGCACATTCCCCGCCTTCAAAGAACCCCCGAAGCCAAACCTTTAGATCATTCATGAGGAAATTGCCATCTACTGGTCGGGGCTCGGTTTGTTTGGGCCAGATCATGGTGTTTGGCGCATTGAGGTACCCTTTGTATCTGCTGTCATCAATGAGAAGCACGTTCTCTTTTGTGAAACCTGGAAATTCGTCGTAGACCTTTTTCAGGTGCTTCAAAAAAATTGGCTTTTTACTGTTAAATAAATTTGTGTTGGTACACTGATCCTGACTCCATATGAACTTGAATTTGTCCTTGTGTTTCATCAATGCTCCCTTAACTATGACTCTCAAGTTTTGAGCCTGCAGGCTGGACCAAAGTGCTATATGAAAATTCTGACTGCACCAATCTATGAACTCGGCCCAGTCTGGTCTAGTTACTACCCACTTGGTTCTGTTAAGTGTGATCAACTTAACATCATCTTCTTTGGCAGTGGGTATGGACTCACTCTTGTCATAGCTTCTACCCAGAACTCCATTGTAGTAAAAACAAGCGAGGATTGGGCTTAACCTTGTAGTCTTCAAGCGTGGGCCGAGTTGGTGGGGGCTGGAAACTACGCCCGGCATTTCTTGGTGCGGGGCTGGAAACTTACCCAAAGCATCTCTTCGTGCGAGGGCTGGAAAACTACGCTGAGAATGTCTTTGAGGTGTCTTTTGCTTGGAATTCTGCTCTTGCTTTTTCTCCGAGACACTTCCAGTTGCAAAAATTCAATAGATTCGGTAACTATATGGGTCAAATTAAAAAGAAGACAGGCACAAAAGGTTGGAAGTGACTTACATTCACCAAACGATTTGTTCAGATCATAACCGATGCATCTGGCGATTTGGCGATTGGTGTGGAGCATGACTTAATGCATCTGCTGATCTGGCGGATTGTTGTCCGGTTGAGCACCCTATCGGAGCTTGACTTGATGCACCTCATTGATTTGTTGACATCTACTTGATTTGTCCGACTTCACGTAACGATGCATCTTCCGATTTGCGAAGTTTCTATCGTGTCTAATGCTTTCAAAGGGGTGTGAGTGTCTTGTCCCCTAACTCGACCACATTGTACATCTATATCTACAAAGTAGGGATGAAGAAGTAAGCTACATATCCCAATTGCATCAAACAAGACTTGGTTACCTTTGAGGGTAGAAAATAATTCCCTTTTGGTGTGCTAGATGGACTCACATAGTCATTGCCACGGTATGAGCGATTAGACCTGAATTAGTAAACGGCACCATGCTCGCAAACACGGAATTGAATCACAATTGATTGTAACTATGCTTTGGTTTTTTAACTAAGCTCTAGACTTTTTTTACTCTTTCACGATGTTCTTGTTTTTATATATCTAAAGTGTCCCCTAAAATGAGCGGCGATCTCATCGGGGCACTTTAGATACACAAACAAGGAGAAGCAAAAAAGAGCGGGATCTTGTTTTATGTCGGGCTTACTCCCTTTTCGAAGTTTTCTGCTTGATGTATCTAATTAGCCACCGAGTGTGAGGCGATGTCATCCTAGGGGCAAATTAGATACAATAAACAAAAAGCGAAGGAGACTAAGCCGGGCTTACTCTCTTTTCGAGCTACCTATAAGTGCTCACTGTAAGTGCCTCAAGTAGCTTGAAGTTGCTTTTGATCCTCCCTACTCACACCTAAGGCTTGTACCCATCTTTGTAGAAAATTCATGACAAGCAATTCTCAATCAATGCTTGTGATTACAAATCCGCAAAGTGAAGCATAAATTTGTCAATGAGAATACAATTATACTAAGCACTTGGGAATTTTGTTATGAAGTACCTCAAGATTTGAAAGCGGAGACATGGAAGATGGTATTGGATTTGCATTCAACAATCAAAGTTGGTAGTGGTTTCCCCATCCTTCGGAGGATCTTGCCACAGAATGGACAGACCACTACCATAATCTTTAGCCTTATCAAGGTGCGGAAGTAGTGGATCCAAGACAAATAAAGGGAAGGCGGTCCTTGCAAGACGTAAACCTCTCTAACCTTGGTTCCGGCACTTTCAATCTTTGTTAGGTATGCGCTTCCACGGGCCGATGCCAGATTAAGCTCCTCGATTTTTTGTCCGCTCAAGTTACGGTAATAGTGCCTTTATTTCGACCTCGTATCTTGGCATATAGCCCGAATAACCGATCGCGCGACTTGGTTTATCCTTAACATTCCTTCCCATTTTTAAAATCTTTATTCATCTTCTCGATGCGGAACTCAAGTTCTTTGAACCTTCATTTGTAGCACTGCGCAGCTTTGATCACAAGTTTGCAACCTTGCCTTACATGAATCGCCGATCTTGTAGAGTTGATCCATTCTCCCGGTGTCTGTTGAATTCATCTGGAAAGTAATCCAAGGTTAGTACCACATGACACAACAGGCACCACTTTACACACCACAAATTCCATCATGACAAACTTTGCACCACAAATGGCGTCATATTCACCACATGTGGTGTGGCATGTGGCACCAAACTGGTGCCACATGCCACACCACATATGGCACCACAATGCACCCAAGGCACCACATATGGCAATCCATTACTTCGCACCACAAATGGCGTCAAAGACATCACATGTGGTGCAAAATGTGGATCCATAGTGGTGCCACATTAGACACCACATGTGGCACCACAATGCACAGAAGGCACCACATCCGGCAGGCATCCACAACCCCATATGTGGCAGATAGCGTGGTGCAATATTTAGCACAGCAGTTGGCACCACATATGGCAGACAATCCACCATTCACAAGTATCAGCATATCTAACATCACATATGACACTAAGTATAGAAACATATGGAAGCCAATTCACTATTCAGAAAAGGCACTACAAGAGAATGAGGGTTCTGCGTCAGAAAAATCGTCAGATCGTCTTCACAAAAAAGGCAACTGCCCAGACCTTACTAGTTGACGATTTACCTGACGATTTTTATCTGACGATGAAGCGTCAGAAAAATCGTCAAAGTATTCGTCAGTTTTCTGACGATTATGCGTCAGAAAAATCGTCGAAAAAAACGTCGGGATTCGTCAAAACTATCGTCAAAATTATCGTCAGAGAAAACGTCAGGAAAATCGTCAGAAAAATAGTCAAAAAAATCGTCAGAAAAATAGTCAGAAAAATCGTCAGAAAAATAGTCAAATAAATCGTCAGCAAAATAGTCAAAAAAATCGTTAGAGAAATCGTCGAAAAAATCGTCAACAATTTTTACCATATTTGTCAGGTTGTTCGTCTGTTGTTTGCATTTGCAATTTGAAATTTGTATTGATTTGCAATATGTTTGCATTTTCAATTACACAGCTTGTAATGCTGCTGAAGTTTAACATGAATTTATGCTACAGGTTATGAAGAAATAAGAGCATAAGTAAAATAAAAACTCCTTTATTTAAATGCAGTCATAAGTGACAGTTACAATTACATGCAGGATCCATAAATCTGAAGCTGAAGAGTGATGCTTTAGTCATTTCCCTACCAAAAGACAAAAATAGGCAATAAAAGGGGAAAACTATTCTTGTGTATGAACAGACCAGATCTGGATATTTGTCCTTCAGCAAACGTATTGCTCTTGGTACTAGGCCATTGGAGTTGTAGGCCTCGTCACCTGTTGGAGACTGCATAAGAAATTTACCAATAAGATGCAAAGGATACGTAGAAATATGTTTAAATAAGAGAACCCTCAGAACAGATGAGCTTGAATAAGTACACTGCCCTATGCTTTTGCAAATGCATCCCTTATATCTGCAACCATTCCCAGCTAATGATTTTGTTGTTGGAAGTACATGCTATAAGAAAAAATTGGTGCAGTAACTTTACTACTGAATGTTGTACGTATCTAATACCATAGCTATGCCTAAGAAGTTACCTTCAAAGCTTCTGGAACTTTTGGAAAGAGCACAACACTATTTACTCCAACATCTCTGGCTTTGTATACCTGCAAGAAGCCAAGAAGTTTCAATTTTCCTATGTTAGATGGACACAACTCCAGTCAGTCTCAGACTGCGAAATACATAGCAAAGGATCAAGCATTAGCCATTCACCAATGAACAAAAGAGGACCTTATACTTGAATATGTCAATTCCATGCAAAACATGCAAATTATACACAGCAGATGTTAAAGATATGAACCCATATCTTTATTCTGGAAAGGAGACTCTCTTGTAGACAAATGAAACAAGAATGCTAAGGAGCATTGAACCTGCATTGAATTATAATGGTATAAAGAAACGGACCTCCTCTAGGAGCCCATTTCTCCACCCCAAACGACTACATCCAGGCATTGCTCCAATTGGACTGCTTTCTTCACCTAATAGAAAAAAAGAGGTCAGCAGGGAAAAGTAAGCATGTTGCCAGCTTGTTTCCAGGCATTTATGGATGCAGGTGATCTAGCAAAAATCACAGATTTATGCATCACTTGGGCGTATAAATATCAATAAATCCCTCCTTTATAAATGAGATATCCTGTTATAACTTAATAAATAGCATATCTGACCTGATTAGAGTCGTTCTAGCCTTGTTCCTGCACAACAAATATCAACAACAACCACCACAAGCCACTTCGCCAGCCAGCAGCTTTGCATAAGATGCAAGGGGCAGGCCTGCCTTTTTTATCAGATCCAATAGCTGGGAGCGATTCAAGCTCCTGACAAATGCCTTCTCAGTTCCGGCCATAGCAGCAGCAAGACCGCACCTGTTTCTAAATCCACATTTTACAAATATATATGCGCATAAGTTCTTTCCAGGTGTGCATTCCAGCTTAATGCAAAAAGTATATGCCACTTAGCAACCCTAAATCTGTCGAAATTGGGTGAGCATCCAAATCTGGCTGATGCCTTGGTCGGCAGAGGCTTATCTAATTTAAGCTACGAATATTTTCAAAGGGAATTACTTGCCTTCATTTTCCAGACCCGATTGGCATCCAGATCCGTCACCCATATTCCTTTGTGGTACAGCCATATCGAATCAAATTCTTCATCATTTCTGTTAGTGCTTAGCTGATCAGAGAGCTTGCTCAGCATCCGGCCTTACGTTTCATGATCTCTTCGGCAAAACCTAACCCTAAATGCCTCATGCATTTTATGCGTTGATAATATAAGGGGATTTTTTTTGCAGAATGAATTTTGTCACATTCTAAATGTTATTTTTACACTTAACGTATGTCCGTTTAAATGTTATTTTTACCCCTCAATAACATCCCATGACTAACATCCCTCAATAAATGTTATTGATGTTAATAACATCCCTTAGAAGCCATGGGAAGTCATAACATTTAAAATAACATCAATAACATCCCTCAATAATATGTCCGTTTTACACTTAACATATGTCCGTTATTTTACATTTAAAATATGTCCGTTTTACACTTAACATTTAGAATATGTTCGTTTTACACTTAACATTTAGAATATGTCTGTTTTACACTTAACATTTAGCATTGTAGCCGTATTATTGCTCTCTCCATGTATGTGGTTGCCACAAAAAGCCATGGTAACACCCCTACGACTTAAAACTTAGATACTAAGAAGCATTTGTAAGGTTAAATCCTTACTAACCTTAGATGCTTTTTTCCTTGAATTCCTGCATTGCAGTGACCCAATCGAGATTTACTTAAAACCTTAGAAATACCTTTTCAAAAAATTTTAATTTAAGCATTTAACTTACCCGTTCTTACCCTTAGAAGCCATGGGAAGTCATGGGTCCAAGGTTAAAGCCTCGAAAACAATTATGGCTTAGGGAGAGAGTACCCTTTGCTAAAAAGCCCCAGAGTTACAGTCTTAAGCGCAACAGGCGACCGTTAGTTTGGTCTGAATAGCATAATGGGCAAATATTTTACACATTGCCATAGGGAGTGAGTGCTTTGCCATGTGGCCTTATTAAGCCAAATGTCTTCCACAAGGTTTGATGCTACCAGTTACATCCCAACACTGGTTAAGCAATCCAAAGGGTAGTTTGAAGTCAGCAACCCTGTTCTGACCGCTAAGCCCTTGAAAAGAAAACTTCGATTCTTATTATACATTTAGTATGCCCCACATGCTATCCAGCTTTTCTACAGAAGTCTTAGTTTGCCAATCTAGTCCCTTGGTAAGAATGCACTACTTAGGGCAAAAAATTGCTATCCTGTCATAAATTGAGTATGGAGCAATAGTTCAGACTGCTTGGCTAGCAAATGGTTAGTGGTGCTGCACATCTTTGTGAGTCTCATAGACAATTGTGAGTAATTATTATGGCCATGCCCAAAAACCAGCTATGAGTCATATGCCTTCGAGTTTGATTCCCTGGTATCATCTGTCACTGCTAGAAGGTAAGAACTTGCCTCTAATCTATGCCTTTACCCATTAAGGTCCTATGGTCCAATAAGCAGATTTACCCATTGCCATATGGATTGAGTGCTATGCCATGTGGCTTCAGAATTAAGGCACATATTTTCCACTCTTCTGTTGATTCAAAGTTTACCATCATAATTATTATCTTTTATAGAATCTACATTTATCCATAGTGTTTATAATACCAAAAGATTAATTACTAGGTAAGCAATCCCGAGAGGTTTTCAAATGGAGGTTACACTGAATAAACCATAACTAAAGCAAACCAAAAGGTTAAGCTTTTCAACCAGATAATATAACCAAACTTTATTCAATCATATATCATGGCAGAGATCTATAAGAGAGCTTTCCAATGCAACAAATTTCACTCAAAACATGCTTTTGGATCAATTGTTATGATTAAAAATGTAAAAAAAAAAAAAAAAAAAAAAAAAAAAACCGACGTTTTTCCGGCGTTTTTCCCGACGTTTTATCTCGACGCAGCTCGACGTTTGTTCTCGACGAAAATGCCGGACGTTACATCGGCGAAAAAATCGACGATTTTTCTGACGATTCTTCTGACGCTACATGTGACGTTTAATTTCGGACGATTTGATCGACGCGTTTTCTTCGACGATATATATCGTCGGGGAATTTAATCGTCAGGATATTCGTCAGGACATAATCATTCAATTTCTCTGACGATTTTTCTGACGCCAAACCCTCATCCTCTTGTAGTGAGGTACCACGTTTGGTACTATATGTGACACTACATATGCTACAAACTACATTATTAACATATAATTGGCACCATATGATTTGTCATGTAACACATTTGGAGCTACATACTCTTGGAACCGAAATTATCCACCACAACTCGAAACTAGCAACACAAATTTTTCCTACACATAACTTACAACACACCCAAATGAAGAAGTAAGTGGTGTACCCGATTGTTCAAGCTTGCTAGACCTTCTTTGGAAAATAACAGTTCCAATATTAAATTGCATCATATAGTGGTTCCGTAAGAAGAGGGTTGAAAAGTACCTATTTTTCAAATTGATTTTCCCAGAGATTCTTCTTACGACTTGAGGAGGCTTGAATTGTGGCCTAGTCATTTCAAGAGAGGAAGCATCATCCGTGGCATGTTGCTCTGCTTCCTCACTATTTGAAATGCTTGCATTCTTCCTCTTACGTTGGGACGGAGAGGCTTGGACTCTTTTTTCTCTTAATTGTTGCCGAAACTCAACCGGTTTTTTTTCTTTTCCTTTTGTGTGAAGGTAATACATAATGACCATAGTCGTGAGGCCATGCCTCCCGTGCACACTTCCCACTGTGATTTTTTGTAAAGGCACATATATTCATTATACCTCTCCTTGCTCGGATTCTTCAACCCGCATGATGAAACAAAACAATATTCTAAACAACAGAGAATCATGGGCATCCCCGAATCTAGAATGCAACCCACCTGTAAGTAATACTTTCGGTCCCCCAAACAGACTCGATTTCTTCTTGTGTGGCGTAATGCTTTTCTTGCCAGTACATTTCCTTGTAGGTGTATCCGTGGCATTCAAGTCCCAGATGATCGTCGAGCCATTTCGCGGATCGATCTTCTTGCCGTAAATCGAAATGGTCTTGCCGGATTAAGGGAGCGTGATCGAGTTTTTGAAGGAAAATGAAAATTGAGAATCGAAATGGTCTTGCCGGATTAAGGGAGCGTGATCGAGTTTTTGAGGGAAAATGATGGGTATGCGTTCTTTGAATAAGCCTGAATAAGACTGAAAGGACAAAATTTTGAATAAGTAATCATGTGTATTTTTGAAAAAATAACTCCCTCTCCCACTACAAATTCGGTAGTTCCCACCACACTTAGCACCCAAAAATGTGGTGCTAAAATGCACGTTTTTGTTCCACTACAACATGCTTTCACCCAGGCATGTACATCACATTGTTATTTGAGTTCTGATATCATCATTTAGGTAAATCTTGAATTACAGACCCACTGGAGGATCTTGAATTGCACGAAATTGTGAAAAAATACATGGTGCATAGACCATGTAACTCGAGATGCATGAAACTAAACGAAAAAGACTAGAAAAATGGAATGTTCTAAAGGTTTTCCAAAAGCATTTACTGAAAGCACCTCAATCAAAGAGAAAGGGTACCCCGATTATAGAAGACGCGCCGGCGTCCAATATGAGCAAGGCAACAGGACGATAGACAACAGCATTGTTGTCCCATACAATGCTTACCTCACAAAGAAGTATGTGTGCCATATAAATGTGGAGCAATGTTTCAGTGTTGGGAGCATAAAGGAGCCCAAACAGTCCATTCTACATTCAAGCTCCCGCTAAAGCTAACACCTGAATCAACTTCCGACCTGCGGCCCACGAGCAGACAGGCAGACAAAATAAGAAAAGCATCACTTTTGGTGTGGGATGAATTGAGCATGACACATTCCGATGCACTCACAGCAGTTGATAATGTCTTGAGGGAAATTCGATGTGATTCCAGACCATTTGGAGGAATAATTATATTGGCTGGCGGTGATTTCAGACAGCAACTACCTGTAATCAAACGAGCCAAAAAGATGGAAATCCTCTCAAAATGCGTCAAAAGCAACCCTCCATGGAAATATTTTAAGACATTCAGATCAACAAACATGCGTCTCTGTAAAGTCGAAAGAGAATGGTCTGACTACCTACTAAAACTTGGAGATGGAGAACACGATGAGCCTACACTTCCTGCAGATGCTGTTCAGCTGCCAAGCACATGCATTGCGCGGAACAACATTATCGATGAGGTATTTGGAACAAGCATCGACTCAACAAGCATGGAACACCTATTTGAAAAACCCATACTATCTCCAAAAAATGAGGATACACTAAAACTCAGCGACAAAACCTTGCAAAGACTGCATGGAGATTTGCATCCATACATCGGCATCGATACTCTCAACATGGAAGATGAAGAGGACACAAGAAATTTTCCAATTGAATTTATTAACCACCTCACACCCTCCGGAATGCCGCCTCACAAGCTCAACATCAAGGTAGGAGCAATAGTAATGTTGCTAAGGAACATGTATCCTCAGGGTGGACTGTGCAACGGGACACGCTTGTGCATCACCCATGCAACACAAAGAATCCTATGGGCGGAAATAATTACAGGTCAATTCAGAGGCACCCCAATCCTGCTCCCAAAGATCAAGCTGACGCCGTCTGATTCGCACATACCATTCACCAGGAGACAATATCCAATCCGCTTGGCTTTCTCGATGACAATAAACAAGTCGCAGGGCCAGTCTCTAGAGACTGTTGGACCTTACTTGCCAGCCCCAGTTTTTGCACACGGTCAACTTTATGTTGCTCTCTCAAGGTGCACTTCTCAGGCAGGAATCAAAATTGCTATTATAGAAACATCACGTCAAGGTGCATTACGAAAAGACCACCCCAAATGTCATATATAAAGAAGCATTTATATAAATAGAGCAGTATTCATTTGAATATGTCACAAATAGAAAAAAGACCGCCCATTAGGGCGACCGCTTTTCTAGTATACAATATATTTACATCACAACAATGTAATGATGATATGAATACCATCATTGACCGTAGCAAAACTCGTGCCATAGGCCTCCTCTTCCTTCAACACTGGCAGAGATGTTATGGTTGTGTCATTGGCCTCCTCCCCGTTCATCCTTTCAAGTCTAGTGTCTAGCTGTCTCATCATCAGTTCCGTGGATATGAGGAGGGTGGGATCCTTTGAGGCTTGTTCCATAACCCTAGCAACACAACATTCCAAGGATGCCCAATCTTCCACTGTCAAGCCAACTTTTGGCGTGGGTTTAATGTCATCCTCTAGACTAATTATGCCCACCTCTGCCCCTACAGGGATATCAATATGGGTGTCCCCAGGTCTACATGGGCGCAAAAGCTCCATGCCACCACATGCATTTTCATGTTGGGACCCTAGAACTCCAAGGAGGTCCTAGCCCCTGTACCTATCCATCAGTTGGATAACCTTCACCTGGTGTTTGCAAACATTCCCCTTGGCTCCCCATGGGCAATCACAACTTTGCCCAATTCCTATATGCCCCATTCACAAAGGAGGGTTGGCAGTTCAGATCAAGAGTTTGGACATAGGCCTCTCCTCCACTGAGGTCGACAAATGTGACTGCATCATCTGGAATTCGCCTAGCCCTTCGAATAGCCAACTCTATAATTTGCTCTTGTGATGTGTTTATTACAAAACCAGCATCCTTCATCCCCCTGTTGGCAAGCAAAAGATACAATATGGAGTGTTAGTGCATACAAAAGGAAGCAAATTTTAGTCACTTCTACTAATTACCTAGAGTATACCATGTAGGTCTCCACATCATGGACAAGCATGTGAAGTAGCCAATCTACCTCCTACCTTTTAGCTGGGACTTGGAAATCCCAAGGGGCCTTTTTAGTGCCTTGTGCCTTCTATTGCAGCGTTGGTTTCTTGATTGGAATGGGGAAAGATTCCTGTGGCCAAGACCCAATCACAAATGTTGCGAGTCCACTCTTGACTCATGTAGGAGGCCAACTTTGGATATTGTGGGTACTTTCTCTTTGGAGTCTCCAACTTTCTTGTGGCCTCTTGTCTAACAGCCTCATTGTAATCATCCCCGTATTCATTGTTACATGGAGGACACTTTGTTCCATACATAATCTCGCCGAACTCCTTAAACAGTTGGTTTCTCAAATCCTTGTTCTTCACGTGCTTTGTCAACCACTTCAACCAATCTCTTCTCACATGCCAAATGCGAAGATGGACACATACACTAGGGAAAACCTACGGTGGAGAAAGTTGACACATGGTCAAAATGGACTAAAACAAACCAAAACTCAAATGAAGATAACTAGGGAAACATTGTTACCTTTTTTATTGCATGTATTTCGGCATCACAAGAATCGATGATAAAACATGAGGGCTTCCATGTTGAGTCATGAAGTTCGACCCACACTTTCATGGCTTCTAGCCATCTAGTTATTGTGTCTTTCTTCTGGGTATTCGTGATGATCCAAGCCAGTGGCATCCCATTGAAGTGGTCGTCAAATCCAATGAGAGCGAAGAGGTAATACCTTCAAAGTAGAAACACACTTTAGCAATGTTAGATTCCAAGGAACCTCAAAACGAGCAACCAAACCTCTTCTCGTTTGTCTTTAGGTGGAGTCAAGGCATATAGCCCTATCCGTTCCAAATCTCAACAAGGCATCCCTTTGAATGGGCGTCATGAACCCAAGTTGAAAGATGTCATCTTGCTCGTAGTGGAAGACACTGTCTTGGTTGTTGCTTGGTCTTCATGCAACTTCCAAACAGTTCGAGCCACTAACTTGTCAATGTTGTAGATTTCATGCATCTTCAACATGTCGTCTCTGCAAAGCCCATCCAACCCAACTAGCTCCTTCTTCAAGTTCACCCTCTCCTGTTGGATGTTCATCACCATTCTAGGTGTTACATAATGCACTAGCTTCTGTTTGATCCATTCTTTCTTTTCAGCCGTGAGCCATGGTGCTAGCCTATACCTCAATCCTTTCTCAATAGGTAGTGCCTTACTGTGGCAGATTGCACCTTCCTGGTTCACATGATCCCATTTATGGTAGGTAATTTGAGTGCAATTAGGAAGAAGGTAGAGCTGTTTCAAAGTAAAATGACATTGGCAACCCCTTCTCACACCCTCCTCCCTCTCAACCCTCTTCCTTCTTTGGCCCGGAGGGGGACGTCGATCCTCCACAACATAAGTGTTCTCAGATTTGTCTTCTAGCCCATAGGCACACCAGTACCTTTGTTGCACAATGAATGAATCAGACATGCTTTAAATCATAGGCTAGGGAAAGGAAATGCACACCTCTTCAAAGTCAGATATGAACCTTTGCCCAGTTTGGATAGCTCTTTATTCCTTTGAGCGCTTCTTATGTAGAAACTGCATGGTGCTTTCCCACTTTTTTTCTCCCCAGCAATGAAATCCCCAACTCGTGAGGTGGGAATGTGGCACACCCACACCAGTTGAGTACCTCCCCCTTGTAGATCAGGACCCTGGTGCTCTAACATGATCCAGGGTAGTCGACTGTGGCCAAAATGCCCTTCTGCAGAGTCTGTTTTCCAAATGCCTGCTTGCAGCTGCCACTAGAAATGATATCAGAGCTTGCAACACTGCAAGGAGATGGAATTGAGTTGTTCCAGGCACTTACCTCCTCAATCTTCTCGTCCACGTCCATGCCAAACTCCCCGCCGCCGTCATCGAATTGAGGCCGGGCAAAACAAAAGCAGGTGATTCTATGGATGGTATGAACAACCATACGGGGTGGACTCACGATGATGCAATGGCCGTCGATCTGGTCCTGCATCTATGGTCCTGATATTGTCACGTGTCGGGTATGCAAGTGAGTATCTGGAGTGATTCCATCCTGCGGAATCACAAAGACGTCCGAAGCAATTAAAAATCGGTGATTCCGCCGGGCGCAATTGCAATGGGGGATTCCCCCCAGCAGAATTGCAACGGGGTGATTCCGCCAGGCGGAATTGGTCTGGGGTGATTCCACTGGGCGGAAGTGCAACTGGATGATTCCACTTGGTGGGATATCGTCGACAGTATTCCGTCCCATGGAATCTGCCACGGGGGTGAATATTAGAACGTGATTCCATCCAGCAGTATCAAGGGAGTGTGAATCCGTCGCGTGAATAAAGTGGCGGTGATTCCGTCCGGCGGTATTCGGTCGTGGTGATTCCGCGGGAAGGTATAGAACGGACGGCCAGGGCATCCTGCAGATGGAGGGTTATGATACCTCTGTCAGGTAAGGTACCTGACTCTGTCAGGTACGAAAAATGGGAGCTCCGGAATGGATCCCGTTCCCGGAGGGTCTGCGATTCCACGGGAGAGTATTCACCGCGATGGAATCACCAAAACCAGGGTAAAGCTATTTTCACCCGTAAAGAAGAATGTATTCAAAGACAATAATGGCCCATTCACATGCATATAAATGAAAAAACGCCGGCTGCAAATGGGCGTGGCATCTATGGCAGCGATGCAAATTTGCAAGTACACCTATCAGCGGAACGGTTGCAGCTAGAGGGCTATTGCACCGCTTGTCACGCCCATCTTCGTCGCTGCTGCAAATTTTTGAGCTCATATGAGTCCTACATAAGTAGCAAATTAAATCCTACCATTAATCACTAGAATTCATTTATGATTTTCCATATCTAACTGCTTCCATAGCATGCCAAATAGAGAGCTATTCCACTTTTGTAGGTCATACAATATTCTTTCTAACAAACTTATTACATTCCAAGTGAATCAAATCTGTTGAAAATGCTAGAAGATATTCTTCTCCAGATTCTAACTTCCGACTACTTCTATTTCATACTACTTTTTAAGTTCGTTTACCTCTATATATACAGATCGTGCAAGGACAAGAAGAGAAAAAAGAAAAGATTTCTTAGCTACTATTTGTTCCTTGCAGGCGCCATAGAAGCTTGTTGCCGCTCTAGAACTGCTTGCTGTTGTCGTGCCAGAAGTGCTTGAGCCAAAAAAAACCAGCGCCTAAGGAGCCTGCACCACCAGAACGTGTGCCAGAAGCTTGTTGTCGCGCCAAAAGTGCTTGAGCTAAAAGAACATGCGCCTAAGGAGCCTACTGGAATATGTGTCATCGAGACTCTATACTCAAGAAAAATGGCCCACGAAAAACTCCTCTGCCCATTGAGTGTAAATTTAACAGGGTCTTTTTTTCATGGGCACTTTGGTTTTTTTTTATCCATATCGAAATTTTGAACGAAGTTAAGCATAATAAACAAGTTGGTATTAAGGAACATAACCATATAATACAATCAATAAGTCATTATGATCATGAATACACAGACATATAGAATGGCCTTTCATATAGATACTGAAGTTGTAATGAACATAAAGCTTCTATAAACCTTACTATGCGAGCAATTTTGCTAAAGTAGTATTAGATAGAATTGGCTGAATCAAGGTCAAATGAGTTGCTGGATCTTTTTCTAATATCTTCATCAGAACATAGAACATATGTTTGCAAGGAGTATAATTAATCTTCAATGCTTTGCTTCGAAACTCAGGGCAAGTGCAAGCAGGCTCTTTCTTGATGCTGACAGTATATGTTTGCCTCTCCCTCTCCAAAAGAAAATCAACATGCCCTCTTCCATAAAATAAGTCGCTACCCTCAGCATTGGATCCCCGATCATACATGCTAATCCGGATTTGATCCAGATTTTGGGCCGGCACAGCATTTGCGCATGAGAATAATAGATGAATCAACCATAACCCCCTTTCTTTCGATCCCTGCTGCAGAGTTTGATTTGGATTTGTTGGTCTGATTGAAGAAGAAAATCTATCTGCCTTGATCATTCCTAGCATCTTCTAGACCGACGAAAAAAAAGCTAAATCACCATAGTTTTATTTCTAGATCCACAGGCAAAAATACCCGATTAGAATTTCAATTAGAATTAGTTTTGTTTCGACTGGTCGGCGCCAACTGGCCTGAGCCGAAGTTTCCAGGATGTTTCAGACGATTTCAGATAGCCGAAGTTTTCTTGTTGCCAGTTTTCTTCTTGCCATAGTTTTCTTCTTGCCGTAGATGTTGGATTGATTGTTTCGACTGGTCGGCGCCGACTCAACATTTTCAGAAATCATTTGCTTGATCATCAACATTTGCTGGATCATTTGCTTTGCCTGGTCGGCGTCGACTGAGGTAAACACCTCTGCAAAAATGTGACGTAATTATCTATGCAAAATACCTATGCTGTATCTCTGCTGTGAATATCCCTGCTTGATCATTTCTTTGCTTTACAAAATACCTCTACATTGCTTGATCATTTCTTTTCTTTGCTTTGCTTTGCTGTGAATATCTCTGCTTTGATCATTTCTTTGTAAATCCCTTTACAAAATACGTCTACTGTAAATGATTCGGCAGACCTCTGCTGTAAATATCTCTGCTGTAAATCTCTGCTTGATCATTTCTTTGCTTTGCACGCTTGGTCGGCACCGACTGAGGTAAATGCCTCTGCAAAAACCTCAAGTAAATATCTCTGCAAAATACCTCTACTGTAAATATCTTTGCTGTAAATACCTATGCAAAATATCTCTGCAAAACATCTCTGTGGGTTGCAAGCTGCAAAAGATCTATGTGGGTTTGTGTAGCAAAATATATCTGTAAAATATCTGGATTAACTTCATTACCTCATTAAATAATCTCTAGCAAGGAATAATCTGTGGCCATTTAATTGGTTTGCCCATTTAATTAATTTAATCTTCTTGGATGTATAGTGTGCATTTCATTTCCTTTCCTGCTTTGTTCATTTCAAACTCTAATTTACACATTTCTAATTTAATTTATGTAGACTATTGGCATGCTAGAGACCAGAAATAGAGCTTCAAATTTTGTGTACAAAAAGGAGCCAAGGAGACGATCGTCAAAAAAGATGTCTGGTTCTAATACAGATGATAGTGATAGTGGTGCTAAAAGTCCAAGGGCTGATGCAGATTCTAGTGTTGCACAAGAAGAGCAAATACACGAAACTATTATCCAGCAAACAGACTCTGATTGCCATGATACTACAGGGCATGATTCGGCAGACCTGAATGTCCTTACACCTGAGCATGACAAGCCAGCAAGTAAAGATATCTCCAAATCAAGAAGGAAAGAAAAAAAAAAGGCAAAAGAAGACGAAGATTTGGAGACTCTCGAATTTCCCAAGACATTCACAATGCAGATGATTTCTAAGACACTCCAGGAGTTAAGAATTGTACGCAGGACCGCTCCACCGTTAATTCCTCTATGTAGAATAATGTTGAATCAGGCAGTAAGAATCATCAACAAGGAAGCTAAATCATTGAGAGAAACTTCATTTTGAAGCTAATGGAGAAGGGGAGCTTCATTTTGTCTGTCACCATTGCAGTAGGCACTCATTGTCCAATCAATCATAGACCAAATAATGAGCACTTGGGATGCATATTGGTTGGAGGACGCTTCGAGAATGAGCTTGCAGAAAACGAAGAATGGAAAGATTTAAGTGGCAAAATGTTTTTATGCTGGGATGGGAATCACCGAACCGATGCTGGGATGCAAGAGATTAAAGATCACTATTCACTTGTGCGTAGTATACATTTCTCGATCCAAGCAACATTTGTTCAAATTGATGCACAAAAAGAAGCAGCACTTGTTAGAGCAATGAGCAGGATGTGTGAGGCTAAATTGTATATTTATGTTTGTACTTATTACTAATAATTTTATGATTATGATGAAGGCTCAATGAAGCGGGAATTGTGCATACAAAGCTTAAAGACATTCTATACGGAGTGCACAGAATGACGATGTCTAATTTGTCAAATTTTATTCAACATATCCTTGTTGATGAGCTTCAGAGAATGAGAGCACAAGAGGTCAAAGCAATGGGGATGGAACCATGGTATCCTCATACACGTTACATATTAGCTAGGATTTTGTATTAGGTAAAGGTTCCAAATTATGTAAGATTCTTGTATACTACAATATTATTTACAAAGTCTTTATTTTCTTGAATTTGCAGTCTCAAATTGAGAATGAAGTTGAGGAAGCCATATCTGACTACAAGACGGGCCTTAGTCTTGAAGAAGCAAAGGTCAAAGCAGAAAAGGACGTGAAGACGAAGTGGGTGAAGAAAATGGGAAAGTACTTGGCAATACTGAATCCTGAACTTGGTAATGATTGGATTAATTTGGTCACCAGCAAGGAACTGGAAAACTCATATTTGCGTTTGACTGTTGAGAAACTGTATGATCTTACTAGAGCTAAAGTTGATTCACCTGTAAGAGTTAGATGGTTGAATTGGATAGCTGCAAACACAGCTATTGTGCATAGCTTTAAAGTTCCTAACAATGACAAAGATTTTCATGATTGGGTGAAGAAGGAGACATGGTTGGAGCATCTTTTGATGAAAACAAAAGACACACTAGATTCAATCCTTGAAGAAGATAACTTAGTCATCAACCATGATGGCAAGGATCTAGCTAAATGGTTTCGGCTTCAAGCTACAATACAGGCAAATGATGTTCAAAGCTTATGGCATATCTTATCTTAGATATAGATGCAGCTCTGAAGGAAAAATCCTAGCAATTTACTTCTGAAAATCCATGTTCTCATCACTGCATAAGCTCTTAACACAAAGCATGTACAAAGCTAATCTTGGCGGCATCATATGTAATCTCTAGAATTAAGCATACATATATCCGATAAATCTGACCATGACAACCCATATGTCTCTGGTTAAATACATTCAACAGAAAAAAGCCCCACCTGAGAATTTCTTCATGTATAGACCTCTGGAGCCCTTGCAATTGCATGCGCCTCAAAAGATTGGCTTCTCACTCCAAGAATCAAATTGCAAAAGAGGATACGTAGTGCAGTCAACTCTGACCCAGCATCACTATTTCCATCATAACTCTTTCATACTGATGAATTCTGGCCTGATCAGGCCAGTTCGAAAATCTTACTCAAAAACCTTTCTAGCAAAAGAAAAATCACCTAAAAAGGATCTCTAGTTATAGAGATATGATGCTCCTTGGTCACCAAAACTGTCCAGAAATTGCTTCTTCTGCTTTCATGCTTTGCAAAAGCTCTTGCAAAAATTCTTTTTCAAAGAGGTAAAGCCCTTGGTTATATGCTTTCCATGCTACATGCATGCCAAGCATGATATATACATCCATAAATACATATGATGGCCCATCAGGTGGCTAGGTATATATAGTCCCCCGTCTAAAATTTAACCCATGTCCTCATGGGTCGATTATAGCTCTATTGAAGCATTTTCGTAACTAATTAAAACTGTTGTAATCAATATGCAATGTCAACTTATTCACCATAAAGCATACCTCAATATCATCAAGGGTGGCTCTCATTGCTTACATGGAAAATACATACCTTTATGCTAACCACAAAGCCTCTAGATATTGTTCCTCCTCCTGAGGATATCATCATCTCCAATTGTCTCGCATGCATCGGACGTACGGACGCATTTACGCATTGCATGCATGCATGCATGCATGCATGTGCGTGCAGCAAAAGCGCGGCAAAGAAGTGCGAGCGCAGCGCATACGCATGCATATCAACTATTAGTATCATCATTTCACAACCTCAACTTAATTTATAATCTGCCCCCAAAGACCCAACATGCTCTGATACCAACTGTGATGAGCCTGCCGAGTTGACCTTCCTGGAAACTCGGGATCTTGTCTAAATTTGCACTAATTATAGGTTGTTATGATATTGGTGAAGAATTGAATCTTCCTTTGCAGTTGAAACTTGAACCATTCTTATATTTCCAATATACGTCAAATACAACATAAATCCAAAGGATATATTATCCACAATGCATATACAACAGAACTGTTTGGGGTCTGGGTTCGGGAACTTTTGCAAGACAGCCCTCTGTGAGGACCCGTGGATCTAACAGGAGAATCCGGGGACTATGTCACGCGGTATTTGCAAGAAAATAAAAGAAGGGAAAGGAAAACAAAGGAACAATGAGACAACAATGATAAGCTTCCTTGATATCAATGATGATGATACATGAGCTCTCGCAACCGAGAGAAAACTGAAATGAGACAAGACTCAAAACTCATCTAGCCACTCATGTGCTAGCTCTACTCATATATATAGTACAATGGCCTTTGGCCCAATATAGACACTCTGACTGATCTCGGTGCCGACTCCTGGAAGGAGGCCTGATTTGCAGGAATGTTGGCGGTGCCTCTTGAAGTGCCTGGAATCACGCTGACGCTGACGCAGGCAGTGACGGGCCATCACTTGTCTGAGCGGCGCCTCTTGGTAGCAGACGCAAAGCTTTGACAAGCGCGGGTCCGCCGCTTGGTCTTTGTCGGGCCTTTGACGATCGAACCCGCGGCTCGACCGGTGGATCCTTGGACTTGACTGGTCCGTCAGATGATGAATAGTCCCGTGCATCAGAGGCACAGATTAACACTCCCCACCAAACGACACTCACCAAGAAAAGGAGGAAGTGTTTCGAGGGCGGGAATCCAAAGAAGCTCGAAAGTGATCCTCACGGGGAATGAGGGCGAGGCACCATTATGGTAAGTGCCTATGAGATCCCTGGACGATTTGAAGAGCGCAGGAGTGTTGAACCCAAGGGCGTGGATCGGCATCAAGGAGGAAATGAGAGCCACCATGTCTTCAAGGGCAAAGATGGGCTTCGAAGAAACAAAACCGGCACTCCATGAGTAGGCGGTCCGAGACCGAAGGCACCGACGCCGGCATTCGAAAGGCAAAGAAAAGATGGACGCCGCCGATTTAAGGAGCTGACGGTGATGCACTTGAGAGCAAAGACGTAAAACCAGCCCGATGGTGGATCAAGGGTCGGGTGAAGTGGCTGCATTCCGCAAGAAGGTGTCAAGGCCATGAATAGCATCGCCAGGCGCTGCCAACCACGCCATTTGCAATATAGATCCAATTTGCGGTGTCATCAAGGGTGGCACCATCCTCCCAATTGAGCGGGCGACAAAACGTGGATCCCACCGGAGATCCGGCCGAGATCCGGGGCGAGTCCATCCAACGCGGGCCATCCATGACCTTGGTCCAAAAGGGGAGGCCAATCGACGCGGGAGGAACCGGGGTGGAGGGACACCTGTGGAAGCATATGGAGGGGGCCATGCCCGTGGGCGTGGTCGCTGAGCCCCGCCTCCCCCAAGTCACGGACAAGGTCGGGATCAAGAGCTTTGCACCAATGGTCCCAAAGCGCACGCAGGAGTCGAGAGTATACTGGGGAGGGCTATCCCAACCCGTGGGGACGGTCTTGCTATCCAGAAGAGCACGCAGTTGATTCTAACCTGCCAAGTGCTGCATATAAACTTGGGCAAAGGGAAGAT
Organism: Isoetes taiwanensis; assembly: GCA_021234155.1. Lineage (NCBI taxonomy): Eukaryota > Viridiplantae > Streptophyta > Lycopodiopsida > Isoetales > Isoetaceae > Isoetes > Isoetes taiwanensis. The sequence goes on from JAJEKV010000056.1 coordinate 2,000,175, forward strand.
CCTCAGGATGTCCAAGATTCTTCCAGATCTCGCCGGCAAAGGCGTTCGGCTTGCCATAGAGGTAAATGATGAGCAAGCTCCGGCATGTACTCTTGATGAAGAGCGTGCGTGCGATCTTGATCAGACAGATACGGGTTGTTATCCAAAAGCAACCATTGAACTGTTGAGTCCCCCTGAAAGTTCTGATGTGGCCCATCACGAAATTTGTCCTGTGTATCAGCCAGATAGAAGTCATGGAAAATGTACGCCATTGGCTGAACAACTCTGAAGGTGATCAAATCTGGATCTTCAAAGTGAATGAGGTCAAAGACTAAAAGGGCGCAGAGTAAACCTTTGTCCTCAATGGAGAGGTCTGGCCAGATCTGAAGAAAATCCTCAGTGCGCAGGTGGACATCAACTGGACCATCAGCCGCATACCACTTCAGAAGAAAGAGGTGGCGGCGGGCAACTACATAATCCAGATAACTGGAAGGAATAGGGAAGTCAACGGACATGTTGAGGGCGATGGTAACGTAGCCTTCTTGTTTGGTCTGGGCCTCACCGCCAGATCGAATGGCTTTCGAGCTGTTGTTCGAGGTCACAGATCCAGTATCTCCTTTCTAACAAGACGGACGGTCGGGTCACGGACCCGCTTCGAATGCGCGTGGCATGTGAAGAGGATTGCCCAGAATATTGAGTCGAAGCGTGGCAATCTTCTGGCCATCAAGAATTTTCTGTTTCCGAGCCCCGTAGTCGATCTTGAGAGGCGGAGCCGAGAGGTCGGGCGTGGAAAGCCGAAGCCCAAAGAGGCTTGAGTGTTGTAATCGCAGAGAGCTCAGATACGCTGGTGATCCAAATTTTGGCAATGTCTTTATCCTTGTCAACCAAGAGAGTTTCTCTTGCCTTGACCCGCTCCAACAATTCCCCGAATGGTGGTTTGCAATTGAGCCTACCGATCGCCAGCGCACTATGCCGATCGCTGGCGCTTTTAGATCCTCACGGCCCGTAAAAGAGCCTCGCTTGGCTTGAAGCCGGGTCTCCAGTGTGAACTTGCGTGGTAGCAGCTGCGGAAGGTCTCGGTGAACCGCCCCGAGGCCTCCAGAACGCTTTGAACCCCATTCATGAGAGCCGCCCCGATTCTTTGTAACTTGAGAGCAAAGCAGCCTTGAACATCCCGCCGATATTGATACGTAATGGGCGAGGATGCGGAGGTGGAGGGGCCCGCATTGTTGCCGCGGTTTGTGACGCTTGTGAGACATGATGAGAACTTGAGGGCCTCGCTTCTCAGTAGAGGAAGAGGAGATGATTGACATGCGTGGTGTTTATGCCGACATGACCAGAAGAAGAAGGGCGTGAAGGGCCAGCTGGTTGATTTTGAGGAAGAGAATGAAGGGACTGCTGAGTGGAAGCATGAGAAACAGAAGGTGATGGAGGAAGGTAACGACGGATGATGGCTTGAAGATGGCCACCCACTGAAACTTCAGAGACAGAGGAGGGGGTAGCCCGAATACGGTCTACTTCTTGAAGAAGGCGGTAGAACAAAAGCTGGGGCCAATCAACGTGGTGGTTGGAGCGGATGGTCGCGGCTCACCAGATTATAGAACGGCTTATTGATATGGGTGTTCTTGATAGAATACCCAAGTAACTTGCGCCACAAAAATTTAACAAAAGTGTCATGGGACTTGGCAATATTGGTGAGTCGATGCATGTTTGCTTGATAAGCAGGAGCGCCGAACTCAGTGACATCTATATCCTGTAAGGCAGCCCAAGATAAACAAGGTGTTTGCAAAGGAATACGGAATACCTCAGAAATCAGGGGCTGGGTAAGCAAAATGGTGGTGCCATCGACCACAGTAGCGTATCCATTCGGGCTGTTGACTATGTGAGCGATGAACTGCTTCAATTGTTCTGGATTTGGGGCCGGGAGTTCCATTTGCGAGAATTCATAAAGCTTCTGGCGTTCCGCGACTTCGCGACTTGGGCCAACGAGGGCTTCACGAAAGGTGGGCGTCAAGAAAGACACAGACTCGAAAAGAGCCGGTTCTCTAGGAGCAGTAGCTTGAAGTGTAGGAAATTTGGGTGCAGCCATGGCGAGGAGTGTCGAAACAGAAGGAACTGTCTGGAGGAGGCGGAAAGCAGAGAGCTGAAGACGAAGGCGCAGATAGATGAAAAGGTTTAGGGCGCACCAGTGTAGGCGAAGGGGCATGATGAGGGTGAAACATCAACCGTAGATGAGGCCAGATGGCAATAGATGCGCAGGAGGCGATTGAATTGCAAAATTTTGGCTAAGTCCCCAAACGGTAAAGGGAGAAGCAAGGAACGGTGGAGATGAGACGTGAGAGAATGATCGGATGTGACAGCTGGCGAAAGGACACACATTAATGTTCGACGGGCGTGAAAAGAAAGAATGTCATTTAATGCTGGCAACTCGAAGTGGGATCTCATTAAAACGAAGGTGTTAGAAGGTACCATGGCTAGATATGCGGCGGGAGAAAAGATTCCCCATTTAGAAACAGCCTTGCATTGCAACCACGTTGGCGAATTTTCTGATTGGTCCACATGGACAGGGAGGTCTTCGATTGGCTATATAAGACGAACAGGGAGCGAAGCGGAGACATCCGATGGCGCTCAGTATGTCTGCTGCTGGACTGCACGATAAGTGCACTATGCCTTCCAACTGCCTGGAGTGGATTACTTGTAAAATGGACTGCCTGGACCTCTGGCGGTGCCACAATCGTGGCATTGCGATGGACGGGTGGTGTGCCAGTATGGCTGAGCATGCCGATCCCCACACCAACGGGATGGAGGTGATTCTGCACCTGCGCTGGGACCCTGAGAACAACTGGTACCACATCCTGCGTATCACCTCTGCTCCGAACCCGGAGTAGAGGGTTTTTCTTCTTAGGACTTAGTAGATAGGGCTCTGAGCCCGTTTTTGTAAATAGGGCACTGCCCATAGCGGAAATAGCTGGGCTCTGCCCACATTTTGTAAAAAATTCCACCTATATAATATAAATATGCCACCAGTTAGTCACTATCTGTTGTGTCTGTGTCTGGAACAACATCTGTTGTATGATTGTCACTTTCTGTTGTATGAAATTGTTTGAGGCGAAAGCCATTAACCAGTGTAGGTAATGGAGTTCCATCTAATTCAGCCAGCTGAAAAACGCTGGGTTGCACCACGTGAATAATTTTATAAGGGCCAAGCCATCGAAACGTTAACTTGCCCGGAAAATTTTTGTAACGAGAATCATAAAGAAGAACCAAATTTCCTTCTTTGAATGTTTTTGTCTTAATACGTTTGTCATGTAAAGATTTTTGCAACTGTTGTCCATGAAGAACACGAATGTAAGCATCACGCCTAAGTTCATCCAACTGTTCCAATTGATAAACCCTTTCTTTGAGTGCAGCAGGCGGATTATGGGCTGTTGCCAGTTGAAAATGGAGAGTTGGAAGAATGTATTCAAAAGGCATGAGAGCTTCTTGACCATAAACCAATTTGAAAGGAGTGTGACCAGTAGCTATTTTGAAACAAGTATTGTAAGCCCACAGAACAGTAGGAAGCTTGTTTTGCCAGTCAGTGCGAGAAGCGTCACAAATTTTCTTGAGAATTGTGACCAGAGTTTTGTTGGTGCTTTCAGCCAAACCGTTCCCTTGAGGATAGTAAGGTGTGCTCTTGTGATGATGGATCAGTAGATAACCCGTTAGCTCCTTTATGGTATGATTGATAAAATGGACACCTCGATCACTCACCAGCTCCGTGGGGCAGCCAAAACACGTGATGATTTGCTGATAGATGACCTTGGCGGTGCTGGCCGCAGTGTTGTCTGGAAGTGCGCAAGCTTCCGCCCATTTGGTAGCGTAGTCAGTGAGAACCAGAATGTAGCGGGCACGGGTGTGCCGCGCAGGTGGATCAATGGGTCCCACAAAATCCATCCCCCATTTGCTGAAAGGAAGGGGCGTGGCGACCGGCGTCAATGGAAGAGCGTCACGCCTTCCCACACGCTGACAAGCATCACACGTGCGGGCGTGGGCGTGAGCGTCTTTGAAGAGCATGGGCCAAAAATAACCTGCAAGAAGGATTTTGCGTGCCGTGGTGTCACCATGAAAATGACCACCACCGAGCCCTTCATGGGCTTCTCGGACAATATCTGGGACCTCATGAGGGAGAACACAGCGTCGAAGGACGGTATCCTTGCCCTTTTTGTAAAGATGGCCTGCAACCATGGTGTAGTCACGGACCTCGCGGAGAAATTGGTGTCGACGGGATTGACGCTTGGCTGGAGAGACTGGTGGAAGAGCGCCTGTGAGGAGATACTGCTGAAAGTTGTGGAACCAATGTGGCGTTGCCGTGACCAGAAAGAGTTGAGCGTCTGGAAAGGCGTCTAAGACTCCCGTGGAGGGATCATCTGTGTGGATGCGTGAAAGATAATCCGGGACAACATGGGATTTGCCTGCCTTGTGAACAATTTCAAAAGGTGCAAATTCTTGCAGAAGGAGGACCCAACGAGCAATGCGGCCCGTGGGCGTGGATTTGTTGATCAAATAAAGGAGTGCTTGGTGGTCAACAAAGAACTTGATCCATTTGCCTAAAAGATAGTGACGAGGCGTTGGACCACGTAAAATTAAACCCAAGGCTTCACGCCTGTGGCGGTAGTTAGTTGCGCCGCCGGGATTGAGTTTTCTGGCGGCATATCGGTTTTGGTTTGTCGGCAGCGCATCATATTCTTGAGAAAGAACAGCTCCAATAGCTTAACGCGAGACATCTACATGGCGTGAAAGGGCTTGTCCCATTGAGGAGGAACAAGAACCAGGGCCCGAGTAAGTAAAAGCTTCAATCGTTGAAAGCAAAGATCCGCCGGGAATTCCAAGCCCGAGGTGGATTCATCACCCGTGAGTTTATGAATGGGATCCGCAATGGGCTGCAAGTCAGGGAATGAAGGTGGAGTAATAATTTACCCCCGGGGAAAGAGCGTGTCTCCTTGATATTGGCTGGTGCTTGAGCCTTGAGCACACAACTGATTTTGGCAGGATCCGTGGTGATATCTGCTTTGCTGACAACGTGTCCTAACAGAACACCTGAAGTGACGCAAAAGGTGCATTTCTCGGGATTGAGACTAATGCCGGACTCATCACATTTCTGAAAGACGAGTTCTAATTTATCCAAATGGTCAGCCATGGAACTGTAGGCAGAGAAGTCATCTTGAAAAACTTGCAAGAAGGGATTTTCCTTCATAAAATCATGAAAAACTGAGAGCATTATGCGTTGAAACGTTGATGGAGAGTTTGATAATCCAAAAGGAACCACCTTGTAGGCAAAAGTGCTCCATGGGGTGGTGAAAGTAGTCTTGAGTTGATCAGATTCTTTGATTGAGATCTGATTGTAGCCAGAAAAACCATCCATGAAGGAGTACATCTCATGTCCGGCTGACCTCTTCGTAACCACGGTGCGTGAAGGGAAGCGGAAAGTGATCACGCTCCGTGGCCTGATTTAGTTTCCGGTAGTTCACGCAAACACGGATCTTGCCATTGTGTTTGAGTGCAATGACAATGGGGCTCACCCATTCAGAATGTTTGACCTCATAGATCAAACCTGCAGCAAGGAGTTTGTCAATTTCTGCCTTGACGCGATCACGGTAATTGGGGTTGAGCCGGTACTGTCGTTGCTATACGGGACATGCATCGGATTTGGTAGGAATGGTGAGTTCCCCCAAGGTTTTGTTGATCCCCCGAAGGTCTCTGTAGCTCCAGGCAAAAATGTGTTTGAACTTTTTGAAGAGCGTGACGGCCCTGTTACGATAGGGTGTCGGAAGATTTGCAAAGAATGCGGGCGGCTGATTGTTGCCCACGTCCACAATCTCGACTTCAGGAGTCTGAATATGTGGGATAACTTCCGTGTCTTTGACAATATGAGCAGGAGGTTGAAGCATGACAGGATGAGTGGCGCTCTGCGTGGTGAAAAACAGAGGTTGCTGATTTTCATCAAGCAAAGGTTGCTTCATGACAGCGTGTACATCAACAGGATCAGGAGGAAGTTCAGCATCTGAAAAGTGATCAACACGTTGGATGCGATTGCAAGGAGCCAGGTAGGGGTCAAGCAAGGCAGCCACAGCCTGGTCTTGATCAAGAGTCATTTCTCCCCAAGGATCAGCATATTCGGGGTAGGATGACAGAGGCAGACTCGCAGGTGGAGCCTGAACTTGATAGATATTTTGGGCATCCTCAGAATCGGTGTCGGAGAGAGAGGGTTCAGTATTGTCGACCGAAATGATCTTACCGGTTTCCAAGTCCATAGTGGCATTGAGGTGACCATCTGTGATGACTAACTGATCCGTGGCCCAATAATGGATACTCTTGGCCTGGCGGAGAAAAGGTCTGCCGACCAACATTTCATAATCACCTGGATCTTCGCCCGCCTTCCAAACACCAAATTCTAAGGGGAATCGGAGATCACCAATGTTGATGTGAAGAAGAGGTGTGACGCCTTGAGGTCTCGTGATATGGCCATTAGCCAATTTGATGTCATATGGGGCACGATAGAGTTGTTTGATGCCCATTTGCTTGCGGAGTTTATCCGTGATGAGATTGACCGCGCTACCTCCGTCAATTTGAACATGATTGACTTGTTGATTGCCCACCGTGGCATGGACCGTGGGTGTAGAGGTAGCAACAGCCCCAACCAAAACGGTCGGGAGTGGTAACTGATCCTTGAGAGCAGGACATAGTTTCAAAATTGTTGCCAAACTTAAGGGAATTTTGATTTTGGCCAGCTCCTCTTGGAGTTCCAGAGGCACATGAGAAAAAGGATCTGCTGAATCCACAGGTGCTGGAGTGCGTAGTAATGAAGCAGCAACTTCTTTGAGTAGGTCGACCTCGGCAGCAATATTCGGATATGTCTGAGAGTGTGGAGGTTGAGATGTGGAAGGTGCATCTTGTCTTTGCTGAGCTCTGGTGGTGGCATGAACATTAGCCAACGTGCGGCCTTCAGCAGCTTGCATGAGATTCAGAATGCTTTGGCGTACTTTAGGCATGACATGAGGCATGAGTTTTTCCAAGTCAGGTGCAAAGTGAACCTTTTTGTCCTCTTCATGAGGGATTGTGTCAACTGCAAAGGCGGGTTGGCGCGTGCCATTAGGAATAATGGTTAAGGGGCGTGACATACGGTCCGGGGCGTGAAACCAAACCAACCCGGTTTGACTACCGAACCGGAGGATTAAGAGCCTGAAAAATTTCTTCCTGTGCTTGTTGATCCAGCTGAGGTTGATTGGCAGGAGCTGGTTGATAGCGTGATTGCTGAGGCGCGCGAGGTGGCTTCCGAAGAACGGGACGCGGGCCTTGTTTGCCATTGGCAATCCAAAGTTGGTAAGCCGTGGAGGCGGACCGAGGTGGTCTGATTGGTGCCAAGAAGTCGCTTTGAACTTGTGGAAGTTGAGGACATGCCGTGATGGTATGACCCCGCGCGTGTGATGATAACACCGAGCTTTAGAAGGATTAAAAGGGGGGGTGTGTTGGGTCCCCGTTGTTGCTCCCCATTGTCGATAGAGTTGATTGGGTTGAGCCCCGTGGCGGTTGCGGCTGATATTGCGATTGTTGCTGAGGTGTTGTTTGCACTTGATAAACCAGCTTGTTGCGGAAAGGTGTAGGATGAGTGCGGGTGCACTGTTCCGTGGCATGATTGCACATGTTGCATCGTTTACAATGAGGCGGGCCATTGGTGGAGTTGCACTCATTTGCCAAGTGGCCTTGATGTTTGCAGATATGGCACCGATCCGACCGGGTGCTTGAAAGTGGCGTGTTGAGGTTGGACAGCAGTCTGTGGAACCATGACTGGTGGAATGAAAGGGAGCTCCTGAAGAGCCATGCCACGGGAGGAAACATTGACTGAGTGATTGACAAGGTCGATAGCCTGCTCCAAAGTCTTCGGGCGCAGGTATTCAGTCATGAGTCGGATAGCTGGAGGAAGTCCTTGGAGAAACCAGACCAAGATCTGGCTCTGGGTCGGGTACTCCTTGAGTTTGCTGAGCAGGATGTGAAGTCGATCTGCAAAATCCCTGGCGGACTCCGTGGGCTCTTGTTGAAGGTCATTGAGTTGCTTGAGATGAAGTTGATCATCATCCGTGGTTCCATAGTGAGAAAGAAAAGCAGTTTTCATTTCTGACCAATCTTGTTTCCAGTGGCTTTTGTTGGACATAAGCCATTGGTGAGGAGAGCCACGCAATGTGGTGGAAAAGATATGGAATTTCAGTTGAGGTTGTGCATGACCATTTAGGGCAGCCAGAGCCTCAAATTCTTCCATGTGGGCCTGAGCACTTTGGTCTAATGGTTTGCCTTTCATGTTGCCAAAGGTTGGATAAGTCAGCTTAAGGGTCTGAAAGGTAGAGGTGAAAGTGCTTGGCTGGACAGGAACTGGATAGGGATTATATTGAGGTGGAGTTGGAGGTGGCATGGTGCCTGAAAGACCTTGATGAAGGGGTAACTGAGGTGGAGGTACTGGAGGTGCCTGATCATTGGTTTTCAGGTCGGTAAGGTTGTAAACAGGAAGAGCGGTGGGAAATGTAGGGAAGGGAAATTCCCGGGGAGGAGCAAAAGAGACATGTGGATATCCCTGTCCGCCCGGAGGAGATGATGGTTGTGAAGGTAGAGGCGTATGGCCGGAAGAATGATGGATGTAGGCATGTTCGGGGGTATGAAAGTAAGGTTGAGAAGGTTGAGCCCCGATAGGGCTCCCCGATAGTGATGAGGTGATCGAGGTCGCGGAGCAATGTTTGCACGCTTGAGGCGGCGAACTGGGACGAGACATGACACGAGGGGTGGGTGGCGCCGACTGAGCCCTAGACCGAATGTGGCCTCCCTCAATGTCATAAGCAGATCCATACATGTCGCGAACAGCTTCCCTTCGATGATGGCGCTCCAAGCGAGACGCCGTCTGGGAAAGAAGTTCTTCTGGCGTGAAGTTTCGGGCAGACATGGCGACAGAAGAAAGGAAAATCGAATCAGAACCCGGCGTGGCGGCGGTGTTTGGGGGGTCAGGTTCGGGGAACTCTGCAAGACAACCCCTCTGTGAGGACCCGTGGATCTAACAGGAGAATCCGGGGACTATGTCACGCGGGATTTGCAAGAAAACAAAAGAAGGGAAAGGAAAACAAAAGAACAATGAGACAACAATGATAAGCTTCCTTGATATCAATGATGATGATACATGAGCTCTCGCAACCGAGAGAAAACTGAAATGAGACAAGACTCAAAACTCATCTAGCCACTCATGTGCTAGCTCTACTCATATATATAGTACAATGGCCTTTGGCCCAATATAGACACTCTGACTGATCTCGGTGCCGACTCTTGGAAGGAGGCCTGATTTGCAGAAATGCTGGCGGTGCCTCTTGAAGTGCCTGGAATCACGCTGACGCTGACGCGGGCGGTGACGGACCATCACTTGTCTGAGCGGCGCCTCTTGGTAGCAGACGCAGGCTTTGACTGCGTGGTCTGCTGCTTGGTCTTTTGCTGGGCCTTTGACGACTGACCCGTGCCTGACTGTGGATCCTTGGACTTGACCTGGTCCGTCGTATGCATGAATAGTCCTGTACCAGGAGGCACAGGACTAACAAGAACGTAGCAACTTAATCTAGAATCTTCTAGCTCTAAAACTCAACCATGATCCCGGCTACATTGCCGCCATCCACTTGACCATTGCCCTACCCATTCACTTCACATGCACTCAATGGGATTAGCTCGTGACTAAGTGTGGATCCCTGGCTGCCACTGCATGCCTAGAAACACTCTGGAATCTTAAATAACAAGAACATAAGCTATTCAAAGATACAAGATGCTATGTGAAATAAGTGATAGCAATGACAATATGACCATGAAATTCAACACATGAGCATCAAAGTATAGAACATAATAAAGAGATAAAAAAAAAAAAAAAAAAAAAAAAAAAGGAACATTAATAAGCTAGACAAGAAAAACCAATAAACATCAACAAGGACGGAGCTCTTCCTCAATCGATCTTGGCTTTTCAGAGCTACCTTTAATAAATCGACACTTTTAAGCCTAAATCAATATTCTCTAAGCAATTTCAACCAGTTTTTTTGAATCTGATCTCAACCTGATAGCTACAAAAATCTATGCACAAGATCTCTGATTTATCCAAAATGTCCTTTCCTCTGGCCTTTCATTGTGATGTCGATCCCTCTTTCATCTGTTGAAGCAAGTATTAAACCTTCGGGGCTGATCTTATCTACCATAGCCCTTGCAATCATCCAATTCCAATCGGCAAACCTTATCCTAGATCTAGACACAGCTCTAAAGGAAAAATTCTAGCAATTGACCCCTGAAAATCCATGCCCCCATCACTGTATAAGCTTTTAACACAAAGTATGTACAAATCTAATCTTAGCTGTAGCAAATCTAATCAAATCTCTCGAATCAAGCAGGCATAAATCTGATAAATTTGATCATGACAGCCCATATGTCTCTGATTAAATATATTCAACGGAAAGCCTTCACTTGAGGATTTCTTGATGTATAAACCTTTGGACCCCTTGCAATTGCATGTGCCTCAAAAGATCAGCTTCTCGCTCCAAAAATCAAACTACAGAAGAAGATCCATAGTGCAGTCAATTCTGACCCAACATCACTATTTCTATTATAACTCTTCTATTTGAATGAATTTTAGCTTGATAAAATTCAATCTAGAAATTTTACTCAAAAGCCTTTTCGATAAAAGAAAAATCATCTAAAAAGGATTTCTAATTGCTGATTTGGTCACCAAAACTGTCCAGAAATTGCTCCTTCTACTTTCGTGCTCTGCAAAAGCTCTTGCAAAATCCTTGCTTATATGCTCTCCATGCTGCATGCATGCCAAGCATGATACATACGTCCATAAATATATACGCTGGCCCAACAGGTGGCCAGGTCTACTACACTTATAACTTTGCGCTATATAATTTGAAACTGTAGACAGACATCCAATTGTTATATCTAGCATTGGAAGGATAAATTCTAAACCTTTTGTTATTCTTACGGATACGGAAGCACCCATAATTTCGTATTCCCTAGGGTGGCAGAAATTTTGCAAGTCAAAGCCTTGGAATCTAAACCCAAACCAGTAGTATTGGCAAGTGGGGCAATCATGAACACCCAAGGCCATAGACTTAATTTAGGGATACAATTACCGGGAGCATTAGTTGTTATGGGGGGATCGAGATCATGAATATAGGAAAGTATGACCTCATTGTTGGTATGGAGTTTTTGGGAGCAACAAAAGTCAACATTGATTGTGAGAAATGAGAGGTTACATTCACTGTACCCAATGGTATACACATCACAATGGCAGATAACCATGTTAATCTGATTATGGAGTGTATTTCCTTGAAGCAATTGGATAGAGCCATAAGAAAGAATAAGGTTACCTATATTATAAAGGTCACATCTATAGAACCTCCATTCAAGCAAGATGGAATTATTAGTAGATTGCCAAAGGCTGTCAGTAACCTACTTAGGGAATTTCACGACCTTTTCCCGATGAGATAAAAGAATTGCCACCTCTCAGGGGGATAGAGTGTGAGATTAACCTTGCGCCTGAAACCAAGCCTATCAGTAAGGCTCCATAGAGAATTAATCCTGAGTTGGTAGAACTAAGAAGTGGTTGCAGGACCTTCTGAACTTAAGGTTTATCTGCCCAAGTGTGTCAACTTTTGGGGCATCAATCTTGTTTTTTGAGAAAGAGGATGGTTCCCTAAGAATGTGTATTGACTACCATCAATTGAATAAGCATATAATTAAAAATATGTATGCTTTTCTTAGAGCGGATGACCTAATAGACCAGTTGCAAGAAGCTAAGAATTTCTCTAAGGTAGACCCTCGATCAAGTTATCATTGGATAAATATAAAGGAAGAGGATATCCATAAGTCAGCTTTTAGAACCAGATATGAGTTCAGTTTTATGCCTTTGGATTAACCAATGCGTTGACAACATTCAAGAGATTGATGAATGATGTCTTTCAGGAATTCCTTGATGAATTTGACATCATTTTCTTTGATGACATCTTATTTATAGTAATACCTTAGAGAAGCATGAACGCCATCTTCAAATGGCTTTGCAAAAGTTGAGAAGGCATAAGTTTTTTGCCAAGTTCTCAAAATGAAAATTTGCTACAATAGAGATTGAATATCTAGGACATATAGTCTCGATAGAAGGATCAACTAATCCAGCCAAGATTAACATAGTTAACAAATATGTGATACATCACCATGAATAATTAATAGCTACACTAATTATTCATGTTAATATTTAATAAGGCAAGGTTAGCTATGCTAATTTAAATATTAGTTGAGAGCTAAATATACTAAATTAATTAACAATTAAAGTAATTGTCTTAATTTAATTATTAGTTAAACCTAGTTTACCAGTTGCCACTTGTCCCAAATCGATTGGGCAGAGGGAAACTACTAATCAGAGTTAAATCTAAATTGGGAACTCATCCCCAATTCGCCCCAAATTGATTTGGGGAAGCTTGGAGGAGGAGGAGCAGTCAGACTCACATGGAAGATGGAGAACCTTTGAGATAACATTTATAGTCAGGAAATTGGTTAGTAGATTAGATAGCTTGAATTCCTTGTATGTATAGATGGATGTTAAATCCTATGTTCATTCTTAGTTTGAGGTTATGAATGGATGTATTGTAGTTCTATGTCACACCTCTTGTGCTTGTGGGAGAAATTGGGGTAGAAATCTAAAAGCTAGTAGGATTATTGTTTCTAGCTAGAATCCCTATACAATCCCAATAAATGCAGCCTGCGCATAGAGCCCACCTGGTTGTAGATGCTACGTTGTGATTGAACACCAGACAATAGGCACAATGGTAATGTGCAGGTGGGGCATTGCTGAGCATGACTACTGGGGCCCTTATAGTGTGCTAGGATTAGTGTCGGTCACTGAATGTGGGCCGAGGTATGGGCCTGCCTGAGTCCCCTGGATCACAGGCGTTGTCCCTGGCTTGATAGGATGCGGTTGTTCCCGACCTATGGATTTTGTGGGGTTAAGTCGGGTACGGACATGTGTCGCCACGATCCTCCAGCTACTCACAGAACCATTGTGCTCCGGGAGGGGACTTGTTCTATTCCTGCCTCATCGGATAGGGGAGATGCAATCTAGAGTATTTCTATAGGGTGACTCCATGGGATTACATCGCTGGAAGGCTACAATCACACCACATCATGTTTCAGCCTATCTGCAAAGTGTGCATAGCGATAGGTGTGGACTATCCTAGCCAATGTTCTATGCCAGCCAAAGCCATTGTTATGACTCTGTCTGTTGTTAGCCAGAGGTCTTGACCATCAATCGATCCCCTTGAGTCCGAGCCCAAGGTGTAACCTTCATTTCTGATGCATTATGTATGTTTATGATTGTTTGGTAGTGATGATGGATGGGCCACCCTTCGTGGTAGCATAATATTTATATGTATTGTTGCTAGGTGCTAACATGTACGTATACTTCCACTATGCATGATATCCCAGAGCGAATGGAGCCAATGACACCTTCGTGTACATTTGGCCATCACAAGTAGCCCGAGTCAGACGAAGGGCCCTTCCTGGTGATATGTTTGCCAGAAAAGGGGGTTTCTTTTATTTATACAATCGAAGCATCAAACCACCAAACTTGAACAAACAAAAAAAAGTTCATCTTATCTTCATTTCTTAATTGAAGCTTCTTGCGTTTACAGTGTCGACCTGTAGTGACCAATTCTTTACTCATATTTGAACTCAGATATCTCCCAATTTGTTGATCTGGCTTTGGTGAAATTGCATGCTTTCTACTAAGTTTTGTGAGTGTGCCTACACAAAAATGCAAAAAGAAAGATTATTCTCTAGCAGCTGTGAAAATTTACCATTTTTATTAGTTTTTTCTAGAAATGGGAAAGATATGTCATCTTGAGTTTATTTGAATTTCTGGAGAATTTTGTGTTATAGTCTGGTCACCTTAAGTGGTGTGAAGATTATAAGCTTAGAAATCTCTCTCTCCCCTTTCTTTTTTTTTTGGGGGAAGGACATCAGACTTTATTAATAACACTATGACAATATAATGCAATTCACACTATTTTCCTCTCCTACAAAGAGAAGAATAATATATAATCATACCTTTAGAAAAGTTACTTTAACCAGGTCGAACTTCCACATCCATAGAATCATCAGGGACATCCACTGTAACAATCGTAGCAGAAGGGATCTACACTAGGAGCATACTACATATGGCCCTAGGTCTCTACCCCCTTCCCAATACAAGAGGAGCAACATGATCAACCAACATCCCATACATCACATCATGATCAATATCGATCTCATATGAACATCTTAACCTAATCATACATAGTTAACTAACAGTTAGGGTTCCTTGATTAGGGTTCAAGATGTTCAACAAAGGATCTAGGGTGGCTCTACTCTAGACACAAATCACTAACCCATCTGGAGTGCTAACTTCCAGATGAACTAACATGAACTCTTACTCAACCTACCTCCTCCAGAAGCGCTTCCTCCCATTCCTGGCATCTCCATGCTCCTAGACGTGGTTCGAAGGCTTGCTCCCTCTACGATCACACACACCTTCCAGGGGCTGCTGCTCCAGGCTAGACTATGACGAACGGTGCTCGAAACGGGGTTTCGGGCACGTGGATGAGAGTTCAGGTGCTAGGTTAGGGAAAAAGGTCTAGGGTTAGGGTTAGAGCTCATATAGGTGTGGGTCCACGTGGGATGCCAGGTGGCACCACTAAGATGAGGCCGTGTGGCGGTTGCCTAATAGGATAAGGTCATGTGGAAATGGGCCTTATCCTAAGGTTATCTAAGTTAACAATTAACTTAGATGTGCACCCCTTGCCACTTATCCAAGGCATACAAGGCTACCTAGGTAGACTTGTACGGTGACGGGTCCAGGAATATACGTATTTATGGCGTATATTCCCCTGGAACGTCACATTTGTCCATTTGCAAATTGTTCCTCCCTTAGTTACACCTTTTCTTATTCCAAAATTCAGTCTTTCTCAGGATTCTCTTGCTCAAGATAGCCCAGTTGGTGGTGAGCTTCATCCTTAAGGGGTGGTAATATGTTTGTTTCTCATATTTCCTGATGATTGGTTTGTAGATAAAGCCTAGAGTTTAGACATTTGTATTAAATTGGTCCACTTCCGGTTTCTTTAGGAACTGTGGGATTTAAATTCATAGATCTGAGTTCTAGAACCCAAGTGGATTGATTTAGAAGTTTTTGAAGAACAGATGCATCCACTCAATCAGCTAGGAATTATGTTCCTGAACTAACATATGTTTTTTTTGAAGTAGAATTATCCAATAATTTAAGAAGTCCCAGGGGATCCCAGGTACAGTTCTCAATGATCACTCCCAACCACAGATCAAGTTCCATATTTTTTCCACCACGCTGCGTGGTGCACCTCAATAATGTCTCATGGCAATAAAAGCCACTGCAAACAAAGTTTCTAGTAAGCTTATGAATATCCACACCATAAAGTCAAGAAAAGCCAAAAAAGAGAGGGAGATTCTGCAGATGGGGCATGTAATATGGTTGTGGCAGAGCCACGAATCAATACAATCTATGTGGGTAGGTTGCATGCTCTAAATTCACGTCCAACTCTGAGTCTAAAGCACCTTAGACGAATGCTCACTTGTATTTTATTCACAGCGAAGCCCATAAGCTAAGTAATGAAGTGGCTGCATAAATCTTAAACCTCGAACAATTAGTTTATCCCTTAGCCCTTTGCTGGAGAAAAAATGAGAATGATTGTCTGTACTAAATAATCCAAGTAATAGCACCATCAAAAAGAGCTCTGAACCTCAAAAGAGCAAAAAAAATCCTAGGGAAAACAAAAGGATCCTTCTAAAAACCACCAACAATTCAAACCTAAAACCTTGATGCAATGCTTTCAACACAAGGTCTGCTGCAAGAGCTTTTGCTCAAACATACAAGTATGAGACTAACTCCAGTTCTAGTAGCACCCCGCTATTACTAAATAATGTAAGAGAAAAAGTAAACCATAACAGGCTAATCGATTCACTTTTATTACTGCAAAGGTTTTTTTCCTTGAAAACCCTTCAGGGCAGGGGTTTTGTACTCTTGACAGTTATATATGCGTTGTAGGGTCCCATAGGCTAGTTGATCTCCATGAATGATAAAAATCAATTCAATTCTATTGGGAAGATACTTAATTGCTATTGATTTAGATTAAGGATTTAGATATCACCCTAAAGCTCATAATTAGAGCTCACAAACTGGTTTCTTCCCACAACCAAATTTTATTCTCAGCTGAACCACTTGATTATCTGCTTCTTCTCCAGAATGAGAGTCCCAGTAATCCGGCTTCAGTCTTCTTCCTATAGTTCTAGTTGCATAGTTCCTCTCCTTCAATAGGTTAATCCGTTGTCCTCTTCTCAACAGGCCGCCACCTCATGGTTACAAATTCCCACACTGAAGCTTTTTACTCTTTTTAGAAGGAGGCAGTTGTCGCCGCGTCATGGCTATAAATACCCTTAAGCTTTTTAGCCTTTTTAGTGGGGGTAGCTTCTGTAAGCTGCAGATCCGCAACCAAGTATTGGCGTTTTAAGCAGCCAGTATGTGCCTTTTTATGCATACCAATATCTGAATACCTGGCTTTTTGCTTTGCAATAGTTCATGCCAAAAAAACTTCTTTTTTTACTAAAGATTTTTCCCCTTCAACCAAAATATAAAATATAATTGCAAACCTTATCGCATTCACAATAGGAAAGAAATAAAATCATTAACTTTTTCCCTTTTTGAAGTACAAGGAATAATTGAATTTCATCCTAGGAAGAAGGAATCTTATAGATATAGGTACATCTTTGATTTAAATAACGTAGGTACATGTAGAATTCAAAAGGGAAGTTTGCATCAAGAAAGCTTGCATCTATGATCGAGGTGAAAAGAATATTGCATCTTGCAATCTTTGCTGACGAAGTTCTTGTTCAATTTCTTCATCAATTTTGAATGCAGCTTTAATGGTCCATGATAACAAGCTCTTCCATATTGAGATCCTACCATCGAAGATCCTACATAGTTCCTCTCCTTCAATCCATTAATTCGTTGTCCTCTTCTCAGCAGGTCACCACCTCATGGTTACAAATTCCCTCACTGAAGTTTTTTACTCTTTTTAGAAGGAGGCAGTTGTTGCCACATCATGGTTACAAACACCCTTACTGAAGTTTTTTAGTCTTTTTAGAAGGGGGTAGCTTCTGGAAGCTGCAGATCCGCAACCAAGTATTGGCCCTTTAGATGGCCAATATGTAGCTTTTTATGCACACCAATATCTGAATATCTGGCTTTTTGCTTTGCAATAATTCATGCCAAAAAAAACTTCTTTTTTTACTAAAGATTTCGCCCTTGCTGTGACGCACCTTGGGGGTTGAGGGGTAAGTTAACGTTTTTATTTTAAGTCTTAACCATAGGTTAGGAATATTTGAATATGGAAAAGAATAGCAATGGTTGGGAAACAAATTGAATACGGTATTTATACTATGATATGGTAGATATTTGAAGGAAATAGAGGGAATATCTAAATTAGAATAGAAGAGCTATGATTAGGGGAGATAAACTAGATAGGAGAATAGGGAGATTTCTCCTATTAATTGGAAAGGGGAGAATATTTTTCTAACTTTAGAATTCTAATGGTATAAGAATGTCCTTTTGTGGATTGATAACCCAAAATTCCTGCCAGCACCAAACAAGCTTGCTTTAGGAGAGAAATATGAACTGGTGGGTTAGCCGGAGTTAGAATCTTGGATTTTGAGATGGCTTGGATGCCGTTGTTGTTGTGTGTTTAATCATTGTATTATGAACGTCTATGAAACCCATGTTACATTGCGTTACCATCATTTAGTTATGCGGCCAGTGTTTTTCCTAAGCTCAAGCTTCTCCTGTGTATCTTAAGAGATGCTTCCTATTCATCCATGGTTTTTCCTAGTTTTCTTCCGGAAAGACTCATGGTATTGGCGCCTATGGCAACTCAAACCTCTGCTGGTTATGTCAAACTCAAATCTCTGCTTTCAGTTAACAAAAGGTGCTGAATCTAGTTCCAAAATATCCCAAGAAGAGTTATCTCCCAAATCCGGCTTGTCTGCCTCCATCTCGGCCAATTCCATCCTTGTTTGCAATTTTGCCCCTGTTCTGTGCGATACAAGCCTCTGTTATACAATTTTTATTCTTTTTCGCATCTTTTTAACTAAGTTTTGTGTTGTAGATCCACTAAAGTCTTGTAGTCCAATTGTTTGTTTAAAACCATTATTCCAGAGAGCTAGGTTCGAATCTGGCCTAAAATGCATTTTTGCCTAACCTTTCTTTTAACCTTTGTTATGTCATATTGTGCCTCACTCATGTTTCTAGTTACTCCATATAGGGTTCTTTGCTTGTAAATAAAGGTTGTTGAAGTGTTTCCTTTATGTTGTTTGAAATGTTTCAAGGTGGATAACTAACTAAGAATGGTTGTGCTTGAATGAACCCGTCTCTTTGTCGACGCCGAAGGGATCCAGGTGGAAGAGCATCGTGCATACTACGTGACTGGTATGTGGACGTATATTCGTGTCGCGAACGATATATGTGTGAGCTCGGACGAGGGATTGATCATCCCTGGATAATATTAAGTGATGAAGTTGTGTTGTGATATTGTGTTTCTTTTCAGACTACTTTGGACCCAAATGACGGTTGCCCACTTAGTCCTTCCCCAGGTCTAACCCCACCCTTACTTCTTTTTATCTTCAAGATGGAGCAGAACCAGGGGATGCTGTTGACCGGTGTAGTTAGAATCGACCTGGAAGAGCTTTGGAGCTTCCTAAGCTTTGGATGCTTTCCAACGATTCACTTATGGTTGTGCATGTGATCTGCACGACATTTTTGATCAAACTCTTTAATGAACATTCTTTTAGAGATTCAGATCATACTAGTTTGACCTCAGACAATGAGGATTATGACACCTTCAACGTTCCTAAGTAATATTTTGTTATTATTTATTCTTATCTTAATATGAATGATTTCAAGACTTCAATACAATTCAAGTGTCAAACGTGCTAGGAGCGTTTCACCTTTAACTAAAATATAAATGTTTGCAAACGTTATCGTATTCACAATAGGAAAGAAACAAAACCATTAGTTTTTTGGGTTGCCCGTAGGGGGCAACCCTCTTGTTGGAGGGTGGAGTGACAGTAGGGGGCAACCCTCTTGTTGGAGGTTTTCGTTGCTTGCGAATCTGCCGGCTGTGCTTCTGCAAAAAGAACTGATTAAATTTCCCTTTGTGCAAGATATGAGCATGGCTTTGGCTTGGTTCCAACCCTATAATCCTTAGAGCATGGCTTTAACTCAATTCCATCCTCGAAATCCTTGAGCAAGAGCGCTCCGATCCTTGCCAAAATAAGTCCCTCCAGAATATTATAGGTCAAACCCTTGCCTGAGCTCACGATCCGCAATCAAAGTGCTTCTGTGAGCAAAAGATGAAAGTAGCTCTAAGCGTATTTCTCCAAACGGCGGGGTGTTTCCCAAATTATTTCATTAAATGGGAAAGGAAGATCGTGGCCATGTCTGTCAGTGTGGTAACTCTCCCTTTGCATAGATTTCAGTCTTATAATCTACCTTTTCATACCAATCTTCACTTGGGTGTTTGTAGAAATTGCCCTGTCTTGAGCTCCGGATCAGCTCCATTTTGCTGCCGGAGATCGGATTTAGTTTTGCTTCGCAGTTTCTCAGCCTTGAGGACGAAACTTCTATTGGGTTTTAGTGTTTTGTTTGGACACGTTTCGTGCTATGGATATTGAGCTGTTTGAATGCTGAATCTATTTTGCCAGACTGCTTTGCCTCAAAAGCCCTTTTTTTGTCATGAACCTACTCGAAAACAAGGAAAATACGTGGAAAGTATGCAAGAAATACGGAAGAAATATGCCAAGATCGGCAAAGAATCTGATATATGAACAGGAATCAAGAATACAATGGCCCGAAGGCAAGCAGGAACACGAGACAGATGCCTAGAAGGCTCAAGACTGGTGTTGAACCGGAATGGTTTGACAAGAAGGAGGTGCCTCCTTATATATCTAAGCTGACGGTCAGGATCGTGCCACTCCAATGGATGAGATCGCGCCAAGTGCCGCACATGCATTTAGGTTCTAGAATATTCTAGAACCTTCTAGAGATAGTCCCACATATAAGAAAGACGTGAAGGAATATCTTCAACAAATATTGGTAGCGCACTTGGCAAGGGTGTGTGACTTGCAACTAGAAGGTTGCGAGTTCAAATCCTGTCTTGCGCAACTACTCTTTTGCATCTGTGTGACGACCATATTTTGTACATATTGAGTATAATGATCGTATGCTACGAATATCCGTATGGTCGTCACACCATCCCCCTCCACGATGGCGACGAGTCCTCGGAGCTGGGGCCGGAGTACTCAAACTTGGCTTGTTCGGGTAACGTCGGTGAAACTCCGCAATTTTGTCAGGCGCATTAGACAGATTCTTGGCAGGCTCCCAGGTCCTATCACTTGGCAAGTAACCTTCCCAATCGACAAAGTAATACAATCGTCGACGAAGAAACTTGGAGTCCAGAATCTCTCGAACCTCGAACTCCTCATGATCATCAATCTCGACTGGTGGTGGAGGTGGAGGTACTCGATCTGGAAATGGATTCGCCATATAGGGTTCCAACAAAGACACATGGAACACTGGGTGAAGCCGAACTAATGGCGGAAGCTCAAGACGGAAAGCAGCATCACCAACTCGTTCAATGATCCGATAGGGACCTAAGCACCGGTAGTCGAGCTTGTTACAAGGGCGAGCTGTCGGCAAATCCCGACGCAAGAGCCAAACAAGATCACCAACTGCAAAATGAGGAGCGTCCTGACGATGCTGATCTGCATGATAACGATAACGTGCTTGAGCCTGGAGGAGATGGTACTGAAGATCATCCTGGAGCATGTGAAGCTTCTCGAGCCTGTCTTCGGCACTGGGATTGACTGAATCATATCCAGGAGCAGTGAAAGACCAATGGGGATGCATGCCGAAATTAATAAAGAACGGAGTCTGGCCTGTGGAGGCATGGACAGAATTATTGTAAGCAAATTCTGCCAGCAGTAGCCAATCAACCCAGTCATCCTACTGATAATTGATGAAGTATCGCAAATACTGCTCAAGTGTTTGATTAGTGCGCTCCACCTGCCCATTAGTCTCCGGGTGATGTCCGGAAGAGAGCGAACGTTCCACATGCAAGAGTTTGCATCTATTCAGTCTGATTGCCTGCTTGATCTTATATGAGAAGTCTTGCAACCCTCGAAAATTCATGACAAAATATTAGGGCACCACAGAGATCTTGCAACACTAAAAAATTCATGACAAAAAGCTTTTGACAACGATGTTTAAAGGCATACTTAATAAAAGCAACGTTCAGCAAAAATCCACATTACCCCTGCATATTATGCCAGTCAATATTTCATAGACGTATCCTTATATCGCAAAGCACATATTCTCAATGACCAATCACTAAAGATGAGAAAATCATCTTAGTTTTTTCTATTAAATTCTGATTGTTAATGCTAATTGCCATGAAAGGTGAACTCATAGAGAGCTGCAAGTACTGCCAATTCATGCATATTCATAAAGACACCAGTGACAGCTATATTATCCAATCTATGGCAACTCCAGATCCTTGTCGTACCTTTCAGCGCCTCAGTCGTATAAAAGCCAATCATCAGGAAATTCTTTGTAAGAGAAATAGCTCTTGTCCTAGACAGTTTCAATACGTGGATTCCTGGCCTGTGGAAGGCAATTCGGGTTTTCTACAAATCATGTGGATATAACTACCTCGTGGAGCTGGGAAATGCTAAGATTAAAGATGCAATGGCCATTGAAGGGTGATAAAGCTTGATTGGAGCCTGACATGCTGTTTAACATTTGGAAATATGTTTTCCCTCAAGCTTATGAAACTGTTGAGCAACATCATGGTCATGAATATTTTTACACAAAAGAGTGCAGCTGCCATGGTTAAATGGACTCTTCTACATGGTTAAAAGGCCCTAACAACATCACTTACTACGTATATCCCTGATTTAAATTCCATATGCCAATCTGTCTTCTTCTTCACTAAAAGAAAAGAAATACTAAATAAATGAAACCTCCATAATCTATAGAAATGTGTCTTTTGAACAAATCATGCCTCTCGGTTTCAAAAACCTCATTGCAAACAACAAATCACCCCTCAACATTGATTACATAAACACTTTCGTACTGTACGATACATGAATGAAGATGTTAGAATAAAAAAAACTTTTGAACCTAGGCTAATAATACAAGAAAGTTACGCTCTCCGAATACATCCACTATTAACATCCAATCCCATAGGTTTATGCCATACTTTTTATACACAATATTATTCGGCACGGTCCAGAGTAATTGCGCATGCATCAATGGCTCCTCCAAAGGGCAACCCATTGATGCGTTAGCATCTTGTTCCCTTTTTGAAGTACAAGGAATAATTGAATTTCATCCTAGGAAGAAGGAATCTTATAGATATAGGTACATCTTTGATTTAAATAAGGTAGGTACATCTAGAATTCAAAGGGAAGTTTGCATTAAGAAAGCTTGCATCTATGACCGAGGTGAAAAGAATATTGCATCTTGCAATCTTTGCTGACGAAGTTCTTGTTCAATTTCTTCATCAATCTTTAATGTAGCGTTAATGGTCCATGGTAACAAGCTGTTCCATATTGATATTCTATCATCTAATTGAGAGAAAATAGAGCCAAAAAATGGAACATACCCTATAAGAAACTCTGCTACATTTTTAGCCTTTGTATTTTAAAGAAGAGAAGATGCTTACTTGTGATGGAACATACCCCATAAGAAACTTTGCTACATTCCTAGCCTTTGTATTTTAAAGAAAAGAAGATGCTTACTTATGTACAGTGATGATAAAAAACTATTCTAGCCCCTTGTCAGAAGCTCTTGTGGATACAATGTGGAAATGAGGGACGTGAAAAAGATTTCCAGCTTCTAGTTGTGCATGAATTCTATGTCCTTTTTAACAACTTGGACTCTTCCACTTCCAAGTCACCTGGTAAGCTCCAACTACGAAAATTCCAATTCCTGGGAACACATTGCACCCTGCACAAGATTTGAATATATGTGTGTTGTGCTCCTTAATTTGGTCCCATAGGCCAGTTGGTCTGCATGGATGATAAAATCAATGCAATTCTATTCTATTAGGAAGGTACCTGGTTACCATTGATTCGGATTAAGAATTCAAGTATTATCCCGGAGCTCATAATTAGAACTCTCAAACTGGTTGCTTCCCACAATTAGATTTTCTTCTCACCTGAACCACTCAATTATTTACTCCTCTGGAGGAAGCTCCAACAATCCAACTTTAGCCTTCCTCCTATAGTTCTTGTTGCAACTTTAGCCTTCCTCCTATAGTTCTTGTTGCAACTGTCATTCTATCATGCCTGGTTGCAGAAGCTCCAAATTCACAACCAAGTATTGGCCTTTTTAGGCCGCCAATATTTGGTTTAATTTTTTTATTCACTTGTCCCCCCTCAACCAAAATCTTGTAAAACACATAAACAAATCTTATCTGTTCACAATAATTAAAAAAACCAAAATCATTATTTTCCTTTTTTTAAGTACAATAATTAAAAAAAAAACAAAATCATTAACTTTTTTCATTGAATTTCATCTTAGGAAGAAGGAATCTTATAGGTATAGCTACATCTATGATCCAAAAGAATCGGTACATCTAGAATTCAAAAGGGAAGTTTGCATCAAGAAAGCTTGCATCTATGATCGAGGTGGAAAGAATATTGCATCTTGGAATCTATGATCGAGGTGGAAAGAATATTGCATCTTGTAATCTTTGCTGACGAAGTTCTTGTTCCATTTCTTCATCAACCTTGAATGCAGCTTTAATGGTCCATGATGACAAGCTCTTCCATATTGAGGTCTTACCACCCAATTGAGAGAAAATAGGGCTGAAAAATGCAACAAAACCCATAAGAAACTCTCCTACACTGCTAGCCTTTGTATTTTAAAGAAAAGAAGATGCTTACTTGTGTGCAGTGATGATAGAAAACCATTCTAGTCCTTTGTCACAAGCTCTTTTGGATACAATGTGGAAACGAGGGACGATGAAAAGATTTCCAGCTTCTAGTTGTGCATCAATCACTCTATGTCCTTCATTGTTTACAACTTGGACTCTTCCACTTCCCCTTGTTATGTAAGTCACCTGGTAAGCTCCATCTGCGGAAAATCCTGGGGAACACATTGCACCCTGCACTTGAAAACAAGCTTTGAAAATTAAAATAAAAAAAAGGGAGCAGAAAACTTGAAAAAAGGCAACATTATAATAGTGTCATGTGGGAACAAAAGTGTCATTCCTTTAGTTTGGTTGCTAAGATTAAAGACAAAAGAAAAAAAGGGGAATTAAAAAAAGGATACCGCATCCAACTTGACAAGATCTGCACCCAACTGCAGATGTTTAAGAATGGCAAGATCGCTTGGAAGATTGACAACCCGTCCTCCATTTTTGACATCCACATCTGGCGATTCATCTTCACAGTTGAATGCAAATTCTCCAAAAGGAGCTGTTTTGCAATCGTAATTTAAATCCGCATCATCAGGAAATTTAATACCCTCATCTACCTTCACAAATAAAGCCCCTTTCTGGCTCCCTAGAATCTGTTTTACTTTTTCCTCTTCCAAATCCCAGGCTTGTGCCAGAAAATCTGTGCTGAAACCTTGCATCACGCTCTTTCCTCCAAAAAGATGGAATTCCTGTTTTATTTAAGTACGTTAATAGCCATGCATTGCATAAAATTTGGAAAATATTTGATGCACAACATACAGTGGATTCTCCATCTCGAATAGATTTAGATGTATCTCCAAGAATTAGCACAGAAAGCTGATCAGATCCATTGTTAAACCACCAGTTTACAGAGCCCTGGGGAATGCATAATGCATCCCCTTTTTTAATCTTTTTCACATATTCTTGGCTACTGCCTGGAAAAACCACTCCAACTCTTCCTTCTCCTGAATTAACAAAACAAGATGAGTATTGTATTGAATCTAATGGATGATCCAAAGAAACATAAGCAAAACCTTGGAAAACATAAAAAATCTGGTGCGCATCAGAGTACTTTGGCAGCGAAAAAGCACGAGGGTTTAGAAAAAAACGGGCAGCGCAAACCCTAGCGGCTTTTAGCATTCCGCTATCGCTGCTCCATAGCTCTAAAGAGCCAGCTTCTGATGCAAATACTTGTTTGGGCATCTGCGGAGCCAGGAATGATTCCGCCATAGCCAAATAATACAACTAGAATGAAGAGCAGTTTGCAGTTTATAATACCAACAGTAATGGCGAATACAAAGGGAACCGAATTATCGCATCTAATTTAAGTGAAGCTTATCCTTACAAATTTAGAGACATGCAATGCATTGGCTTTCTAATCCAACAAATTTAGAGACATGCAATAGCCCTCTCATCTGTAGATCATTCTACTAACAATTGCATTTTACCTTCTAGAGTAAAAGACATGGCTAAATATTGAAGGGCTAAACCCTTGGGAGGTGGGTTGGTAGAATATGTCGTTTGATGTACCATTTCGAGGGCCTAGAATAAAATTCCCCCTGTATTGTGTGGCATTTAGTGAGGGCTCAATTTATCGCCGATTACCATGAGATGGTGTTCTGACTGTCCATGGGCTACTAGCCCATGCTTCTTCGTTGCCTCAAGACCATGGCGTGCTGCCCCATCAGGAGTGGGGTCTGGTGCCCGAGCTCCACCAGTCGTAGGTGCCTCCCTGCTTTTCCAAAAAAGGGTCTTAATTAGGTTACCCCTACAATATATCATTCGTGAAACCATTTTGTTTCCACGATAGAGGCTATGGCTCTTCTACGATTGCTTGTGGTGGGATTGAGCGTTCTGGATGCGTTTTTCTTCTCAAGACTTTTATGCATCCAGCTATGGTGGAGCCTTGATGATTCATTGCCTTCTTTTGTTTGTGTTTCCTCTCTATATAGTTCTATTTCTTCCGCAAATGAGCAGGTTTTTTGCCAGAATAAGCAGATTAAAATAGAGGCTCCCTTTATCCTCTATGGGCAGGGTTTAATCTTGTATTTTGAAATTGTATAGGAGTTCTTAAATCTTGCCAAAAGAAAAAGGGGCTAGCTCATATGTCAATATGGTAATGGTTCTATTCAGCATGAATAGAACCATCATTCTTGGGAAAGGGACGCCAAGAATGATATTGATATCATTCTTGGCATCCCTTTCCCAAGAATGTTCTATTCATCTATTAATTTAGCTTTACTGGAAGATGATGCTACAGTAATTGCTCTGAATATGCTCTTCCGATGCAACATTCTTTCAAAATTTGCAAACTGTGCCATCCTTAATTTAGGGTTCAGTTTCACCTTTGCTACAAAAATTTATGAATATCAGGCATCTGGTTATCCTTTCCATTCGCTTGTCCTAATAGAAAATCAGAGGGTAAACTAAGCAGTCAACATGTAACAGATAAGATGAATTTTTACGTCCACGGGAACCCAAATAATGAGTTTATTCAATGTCCTTTTTCTCCAAATAATTTTATAGCATGGCATTGATTCTAAGTCCACAACCTTGATTTCACTTTAATCCTATTTTTGCTAAGGAAATATCATTGTCAAGATTTAAGTACACAAATGGAAATATTGAGGCCATTTTGAGCTTTTCCGCTAGTGTGTTTTCACTTTAATGAAGTTGGGACAGACAAAAATATCCTTTCATTACAAATAGCTGGACCTTTCTCTTTGCTTTCATGGCTATTTATTTTAAAGAGTTTTTTCTTGTATCTTGCTTTGAAATGAGAACATAGGCATCATTGTGTATAGGAAAACTACCAGAATGCCCTTACAAGTTTTGGTAATTACCAAATTGCCCTTGCATATTTTAAAATTACCATATGCCCCCTCTTACACACTATATTTGGAGACGATATGGTAATCTTAAAACATATAAAGGCAATTTGGTAATTATCAACACTTGTAGGGACATTTTAGTAGTTTTTTCTTGTGTAAATTTGGTAATTATCAACACTTGTAGGGACATTTTAGTAGTTTTTTCTTGTGTAAATGTTAAAAACCAGTATTGACAGACCTACGTGGGAGGAAAAATGAAGTCTAATCGATTTTATGGGCAGATGGATCTGTTTTAGTTCATGAAGTCTAATCGATTTTATGGGCAGATGGATCTGTTTTAGTTCATGAAATGACAACTTATGAAATATAAAATGGTTTTATTCATAACAGGAGTAGAGCAACAGTGCTTAAGTTCACACATCATAGTTACGTTCATTTCTTCTCCAATTTGTGTGTTATTGTAGTGTTATGACCACGTGCAAGTTTTTCTATCTGGCTCAAACTTGGCAGGGTGATTACCTAATATTGGATCATACAAGTTATCTACTAAATGAGCTAATGTTAATATAGGACCATTTCAAGTTTTTGAATGCATGCATCAATGTCTGTGACACTAGAATGGAATCAAATGGATTGGTGAAGTGCTAGTTTGGAACTAGGCTCTGGGCATAATATGAAACATGCACGCATAGACTACATTGATAAGAACCAACAAGGTGCTCAAAGCACTATGGATTGCCCCTATTTTATGAGTGTATAGATAGTTTGCATCATTCTCTATTCTATTTCTCGTTGAATAAGTGGGGATTAGGGACTTGAACTTTATCTTTTGTGTTTGTGTGTTCTTATCTTTGTTTATAGCTAGTACAAGAAGAAAGGCATATCATATAAGAACCTAGGACTTCTATTTTGATAACAATGCATCATCAAAGTCCTTTTTATTGAGAAAGCATGTTCCATTCATTGATTTGGAATCATGAGTCTTACTATTCGAGACATGTTATTATATTGTATTGTTCTTGCATTCCTCTTTTGAAAATTTACAAGCTCATATGTTAGTGCTCCTGCAGTCACCCCATATATGTTGTTAGTACATAGTGCCTCCAAGAATGTTGATCCAAATAACTGACCAAGATGAACATCCAACAATGTGCCCTTTAAAAACAAAAAAAAAAAACAGTTATGCAACTTATTTTTAAATTTCATATAGTACAGAATATAACTAACTTGTTACCTATGATTATGTTGGCAACCTTCTTGGACATCTTATGGTCAAGAAGTGAGAAGTTACTCACGGTATGCGCCAGAGCATCGACCTAAAATTTAGATCAGGCCCCAGGCGCACACCGTGAGTATTTCACATCAAAAGTGGTCCTAAACATCTCCAAACTGGACAAGTAAGGGGTCAATCTTACATATCTCGGTGAGACCATCATGTTTTGACCCTCAATTCATCCTGTTTAGATAAGTTTTGACCAAATAGAGCCAAATTACTCACGGTATCCGCCAGGACCTCGACCTAAAATTTAAGTCAGCCTTCTAGCGCACACCGTGAGTATTTTCAGCATTATCTCTTTCATGCTACCTCCAATTGACCTCAAATATATAGATTATATGTAATCGATCCTACGGTTCAGGTTAATTTGATCCTGATCGTCGGTCCGAGATCCTACGGCTCACGTTGCTTTGGGACACATCCTACGGTGCACAGGGCTTTGGAAATTATATGTAATAGATTTTGCGGTCCAGATTGTGCTTGATCCTGATCGTCGATCCAGGATCTTACGGCTCACATGGCTTAGCACATATCCTACGGTGCACATGACTTTGGGAATTATATGTAATAGATCCTATGGCTCATGTTGCTTTAATTATTGTTTTTATGTTGTGTGGGGGATTTGAACCCTAGTCAGTGACCCTCTAACCCCCTATTGTAACCACTAGATCAAGCATTAATTCTATGCATAATTTATGTTTCAAATATACTTAAGGGTAATATTCTAATTAAGATAAAATAGTATAACATTCTAGCTAGTTCAATAGAGTTCTAGAATGTTCTGGAAGGCTCTAGAAAGTTCTAGAATCTTCTAGAACGTTCCAAAATATTCTAGAAAATTCTAGAACATAAGAGAATCTAGGGGAATCTAAGAAAATTCTTCTAGAAAGTTCCAAATTGTTTTAATAAGTTCTAGAATGTTCTAGAATATAGAGGAACCTATGAGAATGTAAAAGAATCTAGGGAAATACTTCCAGAAAGTTCTAAGATATTTTGAAAGTCTCAGAATGTTCCCGAAAAAGTTCTAGAATGTAAGGAATCCAGGGGAATCTAACAGAATCTAAGAAATCTAATAAAATGTAGGAGAATCTAGAAAAATATTTACAAGCCTAGGGGAATCTCTTAAAATCTAAGGGATCTAAGGGAATCTTCATAAAATCTAAGGGAATCTAAGAAAATGTTGATGAAATCTTAGAGTATTTGGGGGAATCTTTATAGAATCTCTTTGAATCTCATATAATGTAAGGGAACCTAGGGCAATCTCATAAAATCTAAAGGGATCTAAGGGAATCTAAGAGGATCTAAGGGGATCTTCATAGAATCTTCATAGAATCTTGGAGAATCTATAGAAATCTAATGAAATCTAAAGGGAATCTTATAAAATTTAGAGGAATCTCCACGAAAACTCCAAGAGAACCTTGGTAGAGTCTTAGAGAATCTATGAATTTAGAGTATTCTCAAGAGATTCTTTTAGAATGTAGGGCACGACAAGAACTTGCAGCATAGGAACATGCTAAAACTCAAACATGCACCGTAGGACGCATTAAATTTCTTGTATATAAATACATTTTGTTTGGCATTCCAAATGTTTTGTTGATGTATTTTGTTTCCACAACTATATCAGCAAACACATAATGCAATAAAACAAACAAAGCTAACCAACCGTAAGGCTATGATCTACTTGTGTATGCAGCTAGAGGTCCAGGAACAGCTGAACAAGACCGGCGAGTCCATAGAGGTGAAGAGACGCCAGTCAGACAGCACCTAGCAAGGAACCTATACGAAGAATTCGGTCCCATGACTCCCGAAGAGGAGATGTCACAGATGAGATCCGATCTTCAAGAGATAAAGGCCTTTTTAGCAGCACAAGCAGCAGTTGGGCCAGACCACAACGTCCAGTTGCCGCAAGCACCACCTCAAAAAACGGGAAAGGATAAGAAGAAAAGCAAGAGAAGGAGGTCCCCTAGCACAGAATCCTCTGACACAAGCTCGGATTCGGACTCTGATTCCGAGGAAGAGGTGGAACAAGTGCAGGACCGTAGAGACAGCAGACACAGGGACACAAGGACCTCAGACTACCAGAAGAAAGTAGATTCCTCACTGAGCAATGTATGGAAGGCAAGAAAGCTCGAACAATTCTCAGGTGACAGTCGGTCAGGCATGGAGGCAGAGGCCTGGCTGGACGAGATGAGGGAATATGGGAATGTATACGGAATGAAGGACAAAGACAAAGGCAGGGTGGCTACAGCCAACCTTAAAGGAGCAGCCAGGATATGGTAGAAGGGCTATGCCAAGGCCCATGGATTGAGCAGGGATAGCTGCAGATTCAAGAAATTTTCAAAGGCATTCAAGTGCCACTATGTGCCAAGGGAGCACAAATGCCACATGATGCAGCAATTCTATCGGCTACAGCAGGGCAACAAGTCCGTGCAGAAATACACGGAAGAGTTCATGAAACTGAGGCTTTATGTGCCGAAGCTGAGTGAACGCCATGCAGTGGAAGGGTACATCGAGGGATTAAACGATGAAATAAGGAAGCTGGTAAGAGCAATTAATCCTCGAACAGTATCAGAGGCAGAATCGAGCCTGTAAGGATCCGGCCCTCAGAGCGGTGGGCAGAAACAGCAGTACTACCAGGACAAGGGCAAAGCTTCGGGAAGTTATAGCCCTAGGGCAGCTAGTCCAGGACCAGCAAAAGCTCCATACAGTGGCAATTATGGGAAGCAGCAGGAAAAGAAATAGGTATCCTTCAAGGATAAGCCGCATCAAGAAGGATCAAACTACTCGAAAGCGGTGCAATCCTTTTTACAAGCAATGCCTAAGGAGAAGAGGCAGGAGTGTATTGAGAAACAGCTCTGCTTCAAGTGCTTCCAGCTAGGCGACAGAACATTACACTGCCCTTTCGTCATGAATGCGGCATTAGCAGAGTTGGGTGGATGGGAGACTCCCTCTGACGACGACGGCAGGGAAGCACGCGACTTCATTCAGGGTGAGTGTCATATCTTTGCAACCATAGATTCAGACCAAGCAGAAAATCAGTATCAGGTAATCTCCACAGTAGGGAAGGCCAAGGCCAAGTCTTTTATAGTTCTGATAGATACAGGGAGCAGCCACAACTTTGCGTCTCCAAGAATGGTTGAGATGTTGAAGCTCAAGCCGTTGAAGTCAAAGCCGAGACCTGTGGTGGTAGCAAACGGGGCAGTGAGACATACGACAAGCAAGAGGATAAATTTCGACATCGATTTACCAGGGATCAACATCCAGATGGGAGCAGAAGTGATGAACATCGGGAAGTATGATTTGATCATCGGCATGGAGTACCTCGTTCCAGCAAAGGCCATCATCGACTGTGGGAACCGTAAAGTGACCTTGATGGCATCCAACGGCAAAATCATAGAAATTGCAGGTAAAGAAGTTGTTCCCATCATACAGTGTATGTCTAGTAAGCGGCTGCTCAAGTGCATAAAGAGCGAGCAGGTAGCCTATGTCTTCAAGCTTCAGATCGAAGAGCCCGAGTCAGAAGAAAGCAAGGAAGATAAGGTGCTCAGCAAATTACCAAAACAGGTAACTAAGTTGGTAAAGGAGTTCCATGATCTCTTCCCAGATGAGATCAAGTAGGTTCCTCCTTACAGGGGAGTTGAGTGTGAGATAGCACTCGAACCAGGTACGAAACCGACGAGCAAAGCGCCGTACAGGATGACGATGCAAGAGCTAGCCGAGTTGAAGAAGCAATTGCAGGAGTTGCTTAACATAGGGTTCATTAGACCTAGCGTCTCACCATTTGGGGCACCCATCCTTTTTGTGAAGAAGAAGGATGGCAGCTTGAGGATGTGCATAGATTACAGGCAGCTAAACAAGCACACCATCAAGAACAAGTATGCACTCCCCAGATCGGACGACCTGATGGATCAGCTCCAAGGCGCGAAGGTTTTCTCCAAGATAGACCTGAGGTCGGGGTACCATCAAATCAGGATTAAGAAAGAATACATCCACAAAACAGCCTTCAGGACCAGGTATGGGCATTACGAGTTCACCGCAATGCCGTTTGGCTTGTCAAACGCCCCAGCAACGTTCATTTGGCTTATGAATGACATCTTCAGGGAGTTTTTGGATACTTTTGTCATAGTTGACATTCTGGTATACAGCAAATCCCTGGTAGAACACGTACAACACCTAAGAAACGTGCTCGAGAAACTAAGAAGGCACCAGTTGTACGCTAAGTTGTCGAAGTGCCACTTCGCAACGGAGAGGGTAGAATATCTGGGGCACGTAATCTCAGCAGAGGAGATTTCAACAGATCCTGCCAAGATTGAAGCAGTCATATATTGGCCGGCGCCAAAGAACATCCACGAGGTCAGAAGCTTTCTCGACCTAGCAGGGTATTATAGGAAGTTCGTGAAGAACTTTGCAAAAATAGCGGCCCCACTAACGGATTTGACGAGGGCGGAAAAAGTAAAGGATTGGGCAGATCACTGGCAGAAGAAAGCCCAAGCAGGATTCGAAATGTTGAAGGAAGCTTTGACAACCACCCCCGTCCTACCCCTGCCAGACCCCGAGAAGGACAAACTTGTGGCGACGGATGCAAGTAAAATTGCCACAGGTGCAGTATTGATGCAGGAGGAGCGGGTAGTGGCTTATGACTCCTGGAAGATGAACGACGCCGAAACGCGCTACCCGACTCATGATCAAGAGCTGCTTGCAGTTGTCAGAGCACTAAGAATTTGGAGGCACTACTTTTTGGGAAGGAAGTTCCAGCTGGATACGGATCATCAGAGCTTCCAATACGTGTTCACGCAACCACATCTCAACCTGAGGCAGTGAAGGTGGATGGAGTTCCTCGAAGAATATGATTTTGTTATAGTTTATAAGTCGGGGAAGCTCAATGTAGTAGCAGATGCGCTTTCAAGGCATCCTCTGACAACAAGAGTTCACTGCAACGCAATCTCGACGCTCACCAGCGACTTCGGAAAGAAGATCGAAGAAACCTTGCCGACAGATGCAGACTTTAAGGAAGTGTGGGCGAGCTTGTGCAAGGAGGCAAGAACAGATAAGGAGAGGGACACCTTCAAGAATTTTAAGAAGGAAGGTAACATTTTGTACCATAAGAATAAGTTGTGTGTGCCTGAGTCATCAGGAGTGAGGAAGTTGATTCTCCACGACACCCACAGCAGCCCAATAGCTGGCCACGCATGATTTATGAACACATATTTCAAAGTGCGCAGCAGTTATTATTGGCCAGGGATGAAGAAGTGGATAGCTCGCTACATCAAAGAGTGTCAGCTGTGTCAGCAGACGAAGGCAGAGCAGCTTCGAATTCCAGGAGCATTGGAACCATTAGCGATGCCGAACGCTAAGTGGGAAGTCATCAGTATGGACTTCATAACAGGGCTCCCGAGGATAGCAAGAGGGAAAGATGCCCTGATGGTTGTGGTCGACAAGCTGTCGAAGATGGCACACTTTGTGCCTTGCAGGACCACCGACACAGCCTTGGATACATCGGCTCTCTTCACCAAGGAAATCTTCAGGCTCCATGGTATGCCGAGAGAGATCATCTCTGACAGAGACCCGAAGTTCATGAGTGCCTTTTGGCAGGATCTTTTTGCGACGATCCAGACGAAGCTATCCATGAGCACGGCCTATCATCCTCAGACGGATGGGCAAACAGAACGGACCAACAGAATCTTGAAAGATATGCTAAAAAACTATGTCTGGAACAAGCAGAGTAAGTGGGAAGATTACATTCACTCGGTTGAGTTCGCTTATAATAGCACCAAGCAGGAATCATCCCAGATGTCGCCATTCATGATCAACTACGGCTACCAATGTCTAACTCCAGACACTTGGCACAATCATGTGTCAAAGGTAGAGGTTTCACAGCAAATGTTGGTCGACATGCAGCAGCTGGTAGAAGAGGTCCGAGGATATATTCTTGCAGCAAGGAGTCAACAAAAGAGTGTCGCCGACAAGCACCGGACGGTCAGAGAGTTCCAGGTTGGTGACAACGTCTGGCTCAAGATCAAAGTGAAGCAGGCAAAGCTCCGCATCGAAAATTGTAAGAAGCTTGCTCCAAGGTGGGTTGGCCCCTTCAGAATAGCCAAGAGAGTAGGTAACCAGTCCTACAAGTTAGAGCTGCCAGCACACCTGAAAATTCATAAAGTCTTCCACGTGAGTTTGCTGAAGAAGCATACTTCAAACCCAGAAGAAGTCTTGGACACGCCAACGTTGTTGGAAATGACAGAAGAGTAGCTAGAGATAGTCCCAGACTTGATCCTTGATAAGGCGATCAAGAAGACAAGGAGATCAGAGTTTCTCCAATATTTGGTCAAGTGGAAACACTTGCCGCTGGAAGACGCGACATGGGTACTTAAGAAGGACCTGATAAGGCAGTACCCGCAGTTCATGGAGCAATGGGACAGCAAGGTCATCTCCGAAGTAATCTGCTCAGGCATGTCGATTTTTGTTTAGATTAATTGATGTGTAGTTAAGATTAATCTACGCATGGAGCCTATGCTAGGTATGGGTTGCATGCGTAATTACTGATAATGGGACCACTACGGTGATCTCTAGGACGTGGTGTAATGTCATTGTAGGCAGGACCGCGGTTTTGCTTGAATTAGTTAGGCAAATGGTGAACATGAGCAACGTTGCACCGTAAAGTAAGCATGTCCATAGGGGAAGGACATGCGATTGAAGGTAGAAGTGAACATGGGCGAGGATGAGATCATCAGGGATGTTCTCTAGCTTAAACCCTTTGGGCCGTGATGCACTGGGGTATGCATGATCAGGGAGGTCATGCATAAGGTAGCACCCAATCATGGGCTATGATAGGATCATCTTAAACGACCCTTACGCTTAAACTCTCATGGGCCATGATCGAGTGCGTGGTATAGGCATTATAGAGCGCTGTCTCCACGGCCACGATGGAAGAAGGATCCTCTTCCTACGCTGGGAGATTAGTCATGCATTCATTTAGTTAATTAGATGGGTGGTTACCTTATAACCATAATCTTATTAATAATTAAAATGGTACTAACGTAGTGTCGACCTGCAGGCCAATAGAGTGCTCCAGAGGGCAAGGAGGTCGAGCTACGAAGACTTGCAACACAAGTTTTGTTGGAATGTGTTGCAAGGAATGAAGAGTACCTCGAAGGATAATTGTATATGAAATTGTTAAATCTTGATAAACTTA
This sequence comes from Isoetes taiwanensis, assembly GCA_021234155.1. NCBI lineage: Eukaryota > Viridiplantae > Streptophyta > Lycopodiopsida > Isoetales > Isoetaceae > Isoetes > Isoetes taiwanensis. The sequence goes on from JAJEKV010000056.1 coordinate 2,035,563, forward strand.
AATGTTGTATTAAGTGAGGCTAGTAAGTACCTTGCTTTAATCAAGTTATAAATTGATAAGTTATTGGGATAAGGTAATGTCGTAGTAATATTTTAAAAATATTACCTTAGAATAATTTTTATTAATAATTAAAATGGTACTAACGTAATATCGACCTGCAGGCCAATAGCGCGCTCCGGAGGGCAAGGAGGTCGAGCTACAAAGACTTGCAACACAAGTTTTGTTGGAATGTGTTGCAAGGAATGAAGAGTACCTCGAAGGATAATTGTATATGAAATTGTTAAATCTTGATAAACTTAAATGTTGTATTAAGTGAGGCTAGTAAGTACCTTGCTTTAATCAAGTTATGATTGATAAGTTATTGGGATAAGGTAATGTTGTAGTAATGTTTTAAAAATATTACCTTAGAATAATTTTAATAATTGTGTAAGTATAATCCTTATGTAATGCAGTTTATAATTTTTGTTCGCGTTCCTGCGCCGCAATCTAAAATGGCAATAAAATGAGTGGAATTTAGATCAGAGGAAGAGCTTCAACGACGACAGCTGCTTCGCCTATGAATTGGGGATGGCTAGCAGTGGCTTTGTTTTGGTTATGCAGCTAGAAATGGTTTGAATCGGGCCGCCGGGCTGGCCTGGAGCTTAGATATGTGGTGGGCAAGAAAAGGCCCAGCTGACCTCTAGCTATGGCATCGGATTTGGCTTATCCGGTGGTATGGATAAGCAGGCCGAATAGTAGAACCACAAGGCAAAGGGACGCAAATAGCCTGAAATTGTCGATAGAGAAGGATTATGGTGCTGCATTGTCTGGCCAAAGCCTTTGATTCAAGCTCCAGATCAACAAGACAGCAAGAAATAACTGCTTGTTTGAATAAGCGATGTAGCTAACAGGCGATGTTCCTCGGATTCATCTGGCAAACCTAGGTTTAACTTTATGGTATTTTTTAATATGTTCCTCTTTCTTTATCCTCTAGTTTTTTGCTTTGTTTTGATTCTGATCGATTACTCTGTTTAGACTGTAGGAAGCTTGGCGATTTAGGTATCCTCTTCCAATAACCGAGTGTTTTATTTACAACTCTCTACCTTGAGCCATGGCAACTATTTCATAAAGCTTGGCTATGGCAGAATCCGGCAGTCACATCACATGTAAGGTTCTTATTTATTTTAAACTTTTTGCAAAGTTATGAGCTATGTCTTCTACGTTCCAATTAAGGCACTATACTGGCAGGAAAGATTCTTTGAACGTCCATTATCTTTGCATTGGGTTTGCCAAATAACTGTAAACAGGTCCTGGCGCATTGGCATAGTTAGTAGGAAGCTGATGATGGTCTGCCGAAGCTGATGATGGTCCTGCATTGATGGAAGCCATCACTTATGTTCCATCAACTCATGGAAGGACAACTTGAACAAAATACTTGACATGACAGATTGGGTGTACGAAAACAAACATACGATCCAGTTTAAGGAATACAAAGAAAGTCTAGGAGGATGCTACCTAAACTGTACCAACATAGCTTAAAGGAAGGCGCTAAGGTATATGGTCAACTGATTAAGATATATTGCATTACGGATAGCTTTTTGTTAGCATATGTGGCAGCAGGATAAGGCAAATTGTTTCTTTAATTTCTAATTGCAATGTTTTCACATTCTCACATTCTATGCATGTATTTGTTCAATGCGATCTAGATCTGATATCATTGTTACCAGACACTTTCCATCTCATGTTGCATCTTACACAAGTTGTACATGTTCCAATGTGACAGCATCTTCCAATGTGACAACATCTGCTAAGCCAAAGCAAGAGTTTGACAAATGCATCAGCAAAGCTTTTCATTTGCCTTCACACTTCATGGACGTGGCTTGGAAATGGTATGTTTCCACACTCACCATTAAGTCGCATGTCAAAAATCCCCAGGCCACAAAGGTTAACAAATTATTACTCATGGAATTTGAACCTGTTGGCTTTCTAGCAGCTATAATATCATATCCAAGTTTATCTTTTATTCAATATGGCAGGTTGTAGTTTCTACTATAACAGTGGCTGCTTTAGTTTTAATTGCCACGGTTGATGGAATATAGAACAAGACTTCTTTTTCTACTTAGATTGCATTATATAACAAGTAAACATTAGCATCGTTTTGTGACTGAAATTTTGTGTTGAGAAAGAGCTATTCTATTTCTGTGGTAGTTTTAATATGCCTCTTCATTGCTGCACATGACTGAAATTTGGTGGTGAGAAAGATCTATTCTATTTTTGTATTTGTCTTGACATTTCTCTTTCTTATTGCCTATGGTTGGTCATGGGGACCTCTAGGATGGTTAGGGGCTAGTGAAATATTTCAAGTAGAGGCATGATCCTAGGTATCACTATTTCAATAAACTTGCTCTGTCACATGGCATCTTCATATTTTTTTCTTGGTCTGGTGGTCATCATGTCTTTGTTTTTCTACTTTCTTCTGGCTGAGACAAAGAATGTGTCTATTGAGGAGATGATTTTTATAGGGAGGAAGCACTTGATTGTAAGAGGTGATGCCATTGGAGATGAACAACTCAAGCCAAATGTAGATCCTTGAATACATGGTCAAGGATTTGCTATAATATTTAGTTACGGATTGTATGTAAGCATGAAGTTCACATTTATTGCAATGAAAAACAATAATGTTCTTTGACTTTGGCATGTCTACTCTTGGCATGTGGACTGTAAATGTCTCCTACTTTAAATTGAATTCTAGTTTTTTTTGCGGATTTTGCTGTTGGATTTTCTCATATTTGAACGCGAATCCTCACACAGAAAAGTGCAAATTGTCTGACTTTGACAAGTCAAACTAATTGGTTTTTCGATGTAATTGAAATTTTTTGTTGTCAACATTGATTTTCTATTTGTCTATTGTTAGTGGTCGTGGTCCAGATTTTTTGGGCACATCAACATATTGTTCTGAAAATAAAACTAAGATGAATCCAATGGCTAAATCAAGATTCAATGCAAAGTAGTGATTTAAAAAGCACGCATACAAATGTGAACAAATGTAAAGAAGCTATAATCTACTAAATTTTTGCATCACTTGGTAGCTGCAAACGATAGTCTTTTAATGAAATTTGCATATGCTTTAGAAACTACCAAAGAATCTAGGAACTGTCATACATTTTCATGAATGTCTTTAACACACCATGACATGAATGTCTCTTATGCACCATGATAAATTGAGACATTGTTAAATGATAAACTACATAGGTTACACCTTCATATTTAAGGAGGTTATGTAAATATGATAAAATTCCTATGCTTTTACTTTTGTTGTGCACATCATGGCGAAAGAGTGACATAAATTTGTGGGGTTGCATGTTAATAGTGAGTCTAACTTGACAAGTTTGGAACTAGAGAAATGTTCGCGGCGGCCTTGGCCGCCGCGATAAATTTCTTGTTGTAATAAATTGTATGCATCAAGTTGGTTGCAGGACAAGAAGATCCCAAGGTGGGGAGACCCACGATGCTGCGGACAACATCATTTCAAGGTGGGGAGAATGTGACGTTCCAGCACAGTATATGGTCCCAGGACGTATACTGTACTACATCGTCACGCATACACGCCATCCCGATTGACGTGTACGCCGACGTGTAGCTAAGCAAGTAGCACCCAAGGGGGCAACTTGCAAGTGTGTGCACATTTATTCATGTGTACACTTTAGCCCAGTTAATTAATATAGGCAAGTGGGCCACATTCAATTATCCCACAAGCCTAAGGGTTGATGGAAACCCTAGCCCTAACTTATAGTCTATATAAGGCATATGAAACCCTAACTTTCCATTTTCGTCCACAGCCTTCTAGAGCTCCGTTTCGCTTGCCCCAAGAGCCAATCTCGACTCCCGAAGTCTGTCTGAGCAGCCTAGCTCATCAGCTTCCCTTTCTAGCTTCATCTTCAAGCAGTTATGCAGCATGGACGCGTTCAGAGCAGGAGGAGCAAGCCAGGGATCAAGTATTTTGCCAATTCAATAGTCTAATCCGCCTTTCAAGCATAGTGTGAGTTGGTTTAGCCTATTGAATTGCCCATAGCAGCCATCTAGACCTCTAGATACCAAGCCATAACTAAAGAACCTAACTTCTGTGATTTAGATTAAATCTTATTCTTTAGTTCTTCTATGATATGTATGTGATGATGATCTCTGTGGAATCATTGTATTGGGAAGGGGGGTAGAAGCCTTAAAAGCCTAGTAGTCGATGCTCCTAGCTAGTCCTCTTTAATGCACTATTAAATTCGGCATGTGTACAAGAACCACACCTGGTTGTGGGTGGAGGGACTAGACTGGCTTACAATGAGGTTCATGTCCTGACTCATGATCAAGTCCCTCTGGTAGTAAATCCTATCGGGGATTACAATGCACTAGACCTAATGCTCTGCCACTGCGTGCGGGCTTTGCATGGGTTTGACACTCTTGGGGTGGTGGACACCTTCCATGGAGTTCAGTCGAGTACGGGCAGTGGCCCTCTAGTCACCTTGAGTCAGCATGCCAACCTCTGGTGGGAGCAATCCCTACCTGCCCCATCGGAACTGGGGAGATGCAACCCAGGAGTATCCCCTTTGGCTACGCATCCGGCAGGCTACAGTCAGGTCCCAAGACCCTTCAACCTACTCTACAAAGTGTGCACATGAGGGGCGGATGGAGTGGACTACCCTAAGCCATGTTCTATACCAGCCAAATCCATTTGCCATGAATTCTGTCTGCAATGATCTCTGGAGACCCAAGCCGTCAGTCATCTCCCTCGAGTCTGAGCCTTGGGTAGGATCTCCATATGTGATGTACTGAACTCTGTATATGCAGATATGTGATGAGTCATCCTTCGTGATGGTCATGTGATGTTGATGTATGTATAACATGTATGTTACGCTTCCGCAGCTAGGTAGGCCCTGAGGGAGACAGGGTAAAATGACCCCTTCATTCTTCCCACTGGAACTCGCCAAGGTTGCAGTGATACGTGGAGGGCCTCGTATCAGCATGGAGCTGGTATGGGGGATGAACTCCTGTTTGTATACGGTGAGTGCACCGTATATGAGTAGGGGACGTCACAGGAAGATGGAGGTAAGAGAGGGAATGAAGTAGCATTTGAGGACATCATAGCTCGACCTTGAGTGAATAACTCGAGAAATCATTCTTCCTTATGCGAGAATCATTGTTTCTTAAAGTACTAGTTATCCAAGGTATGAGTTCTTTGCCCTTAGCAGGGACCAAGCACTGGTTAGCCAGTTTTCAGAGTGGCTAAACAGCAATAGGAGCCACCGACAGTTTACAACCGATAATTGGTTTGGGACAGTTATTGGCATATTTCGGGCATGTACTGGCATATACCTAGAATATGCCATAAACCCACATGGACGAGGGCTTGCCCCCTTAGGGGCAACCCAAAAATATAGAAATATTGTTTACCCCAAATTAATTGTAGCCATTAGATAATTGGATGCGCAAAATATGCCTCAAGATGTTCAAAGCCAACCTAGTCCTAACGAATTGCCACAATCCAAAAAGATATATGCATACTTTCCTATATAGTCAAGATTTTGGCCATCGGGGCCTTCAACATCAATTTTAAGACCATCCTCCTTCGCCCTGTTCATTCCAATGATAATATCTCTTAAGTTTATTGGTCCACTCTGTGCAACTTTTGGTAGAATTAAAGTGTGGTTATCATCTACAATCGAGCTAAATGCAATAATAAACAGATGCCATCCTATATAATAATGTTATAGAGTGTGTCTTAAATCACGCCCTAAATCCAATGGCTGGGATTTGATTTGATAATTGATGAAGGGGATTTAACTAAAAAAAAGGGCAAGCTATCGAGCTTACCCGGGATTACCCTATCGAGCTTACCCTCTTCACGACCTCTCTTTGCATCAACCGATTCCTCCTGCAAGACGGTACAGTGCTTGCCCTAGATTTACCAGAGCCAAAGTTTGCATTAGATAGGCTTGCGATTTGCATCAGATCCGCCTTTACGCAATGGCAGTATGCAAAGTTTATGGTATTCTGCTTGGCTGTGGCGGCGAATAACATTAAATTAGAAGGTTGGATTTTTTTCCACAGGGATAGTAAGCACATATCATAGGCAGATCTCGGCTTCTTTTAAATGCGGATCTGGCAACGGCAATTAGAGCATATCAAACTACCGATGTATGCAACTACTAATACAACCTTTTCTCAGAAACATCATAATTAACACTGTTGAACGCCCTACACAATTCTGAATACTTTTTGAATAACACGGCCAACAAACTACAAGTGGAACGAGTCACAAGCTACACTGATTTTTCGCCTCAAGCTATCCGCAAAACAAACATGAGAGGCCTGGCGAATTTTTACAAGCTTTGCCGTAGCCAGACCGAATGGCCAGTTACCCAGTTAGAACATTCATGATCCCAAATGCACAAGACCGCCAATTTACATTGAACAATGGTTTTGGAGCTGTCACTGGCATATCCTAGGTATATTCTAGCATATACCTAGGATATGCCACAAATACACATAAGCGAGGGTTTGCCCCCTAGGGGCAACCTAAAAATACAAGTCTCCCCATAAACAACCAATAAAAAAGAATACGCAAGTCATTATGTACAGAATATTTTTTCAGCATATTTTTCGGAGTTCATAAATGACAGAGCTCAAAGTCCACGTTGATTAATACGCCTGCCCATATTGAAGCATAAGGTTGGCAAATTATATCTTAATATGATTTTGTTAATGGTTTGGCGGAAAATAGGGGTGTGGGTTTTATCTCTTACTATGATTTTGTTAATGGTTTGGCGAAAAATAGGGGTTAGGGTTTTGGTAAAAAAAAACCAGACCTTGGCTAATTATGGCAGTTGCAAACTCGTGGCGGCCGCCGTCCGAGCATGGCAGGAAGCAGAGGAAGTCAGGGAAGCATAGGAAGTCCAACGCACCTGAGAAGCTCTGCACCTGAGAACAACAGCTCCACACCTGAAAAGCTGAGAAGCTGAGGAAGTCTGAGGGCAGGGGAAACAACAGCTAGATCCACTGCCCGTAAAATCCGCTGCTCAACCGTTTAAAAAATTTCGTATGATTATTTTGAAGGGAAGCAAACTTTTGTTTATTTAAAAGGAAAGAAGGGGAAAGAACGCCGGAAAACTAAAATATGACCGGAAAATATTTGTTTCCTTCCAAAAATCACACCCGGAAAAGGGCACACCGGCATCAGCAACAAACCCCAAAAACATTTTAAGTAAGTAGATATAAAGTTGTGAGTAAATCTTACAGGATACCGCAAGTTGGTATCTGCCACCGTTTTAGCATTTGGAACTCCCGAGATTTCAATACTAAAGCTTAGAAACAGTTTATTCTCTGTTTTTGCTATCATCTCTTCTGATTGACAATATGTTTGACGTTCCTAGAAAGAAGGCTTATAATCCTGGATATGACTATGCACACCGGACATCAAAAATGTTCCCAAGGCTTGAGAGGTACAGAACAACTATGGGGGTGCCCGGTTATCTTAGGTATATTCCAGCATATACCTAGGATATGCCACAAACCCACATAAGCAAGGGTTTACCCCCTTGGGGCCAACCCAAAAATTGTAAAATACAAAGCAACTAGGTAAATACCTTAAAAATTAGGGCTATTTGAGTATCCCTTTACTTAAATACAGGAGAACAAAAACTTGAAACCATGTTGACTGCGGCTTGATCTTCTGTTGCGATGGCAAGCGGCGCCGCCCGCAGTAGGTTGCTAAACCACCAGACAGGACAAATTTCAAGATCGTGAAAATTTCTCCGATAATTCTAACAAGAACAAAAACCAGTCGCTTGACATTTTTAACCTGTAAGAATTTCAACAATCAAGCACAAAAACTTTGAACTTATATGTTTGACCCTTTATTTACTTCAAGATCGTGAAAATTTCTCCGATAATTCTAACAAGAACAAAAACCAGTCGCTTGACATTTTTAACCTGTAAGAATTTCAACACTCAAGCACAAAAACTTTGAACTTGTATGTTTGAAGGTTTATTTTAAATCCTGGTTTTGCTAATTTATTTAGCAATGTTAGGCACAAACTTGTCCTAGTCAAACTGATTTTCTTTTATCCTAATATCCAACATATACTGCAGCATTTACAATGAAACATTGGTCATTCTTGTCCCCCATTGCTTCAATCACCACCCCGCTGGAGCATACCAATCCTCCATCAACCACCTCGACATCCACTATCTTCCCACTGAAATTGATGATACTCAAATTGAATTACCAAGCAAATGCAAATAAAACCCAAAATATACGAATTCACTTACTAAGGAAAAACAGATTTCACTTTCTCAAAGATTTAGGTCGTCATGACAACGCGGAACACCAAGCTTCAATTTCAGCTTCATATGTTCTGTGCTTACACCCGGGATAGCTCCTAAACATGTTCACATTGTTGTAATAAGAAATGTTTCTCATGTTGCTATATATAGGAAAGCTGCTGAAAGGAAGCGTGCTTTACAACATATGTACATAATCATGATCCAGCATACTTCACATAATGACCTTTTTTATTTTTTCTGGACCATGCATTACAAATGGCCAAGATGGCATGCTAAATGAATTTAAAATTCGGGTGAAAACATCTCAACACATATAACTTATTGAAATATACCTCCTCACTAAAATTTGAAAGAATGCCAGTCATTCAGTTGGCCCTTATCTACAAGCACTTTATTATGTTACTGATGAGAAACACCAGCAATGGTACAACATTATAGAGTTAATTTCTAAAAAGATTGATATTGAAGATGGACATGGTACCTTTTTACTTATTACAAAGTTCTTATAGTGGTGAATACGGAGTGCAAAGAAAATGATACGCAGTTCAATTTTTTACATGCTCTGGAAGTACTTAACAGCTTCCAACCATACATGCAACATTGGACGTTCTTTTGTTGGCAACAGATCTCAAGCAAATGAAATAGCAGGATGTAAAATGAACAGAGCAGCCAACATGATCTGTTCAAACATCCATACCAATTGAACCCCCAATTTGATGTAAACATGTTTCTAATGGAAAAAGCGAAATTCAATGATCAATGAAGCATACTGAATAAGTTACAAAAACTGTTCAAACAGACAGTGTGTCTAGTAAAAAATAAGATCTCTTTGAATCATGTTAAGACTGGAGGACGAATGAATGTTCACATATGGCTAGCTGAAATTATTACAATCAAGTAAAAACCCAATATCTGTACCTTGACTATCTATTTAAATTATCTTAAGACTGAAAGCTTTAGGTACAGTCCCAGGATGGTTTTATGCCAACATAAATAATGGATCAATGACAGAATGATTTCGTTGTTCTAAGATGTGATAACTCAATTTCACGCATTGGTACTAACACTGGCGAGAAAAATGCACAGAGACGAAAAACCTACCTCGAAATGCAGGAATCAAATTACTAGAAATTGCATCTTTGCATGCTCGCATGGCTGCTGCTGTAATATCCTGTCTGAGACACCTTAAACTTTCTAACATGCCAACAGAGGAGGAAGAAGAAGGGAAAAAAATATCTGATACTCATGCTGATCATATCCGACACCCATCTCCACGAAAAGGAGTTTCATCTGCTGAGGAAGTTGAGCGACCTGCATATCTAATGTAGTCGTGGCAACAGTCACCAACTTTAAAGTCTTAAATCCATTTTAAATTGACCGTAAGAACAAAGTTCTGGTGTAGTTAGTCATGGCCAATGAGCATTCGCTTCTGAATCTTGGAGTACCCAAGAGCCGGATCACTACCAAAAACATAGCCCAAGCAGAGGTTGGATGCCATGAAAAACGTTTTGAACTCCAACTCTGGGCTCCATTGCCGATTACCTGGAAAATAATTCCTAACATCATTTCAACCTAAAACAGGCAGCTACGAAGAATAACATTACCTGTGCGATTCAACTGGTTCTGCTGCCGCTCTCCACAGAGCGACCTTGAGCACATCAAAAGAAAGAAACCGGCTTCAAGAAATGAGACGTCGAGTTCTTTACCAGGTGAATGCATGGCAGGTTATATCACCCGTTGTACACTAACCGCTCTTCGTCCCAGGGATAATTGATGCCTAAACTCTAATATGCCAAGGTTACTAACCCTGATGGCATATATACATGTATAGAGCTGCCCTTCGGGATGCTTTAGGGTATTAACATAATCTTGGTGATTGAGAAATGGTGCTATCTTGGTTGACTACAATATTATAATACATTCAGCAATGCTGGTTGCACCAAAGAGCAGGCCCCCATTATTTTGAAGTTAAAATGCAAGAATTAGCAATGTCCTTACCTTCCTTTGCTCTACTGGATCAATCAAGCGGTGAACTTGCCAGCAAATCTTCGATGTAGTCATTGAGAACTTGATCATACAGTTTCTTAAGACGTTCTGAGGCCCGCTCCTTTTCTTTGTCAGAAGCATTATCCAAATGAAAATTCTCTGTAATGAATCGCTGAAAACCTCTAGTTGCTTCAAACTGAACAGGACAAGAACCAGCAGTAAACAAAGGATTGAATGCCAGCAAAAAAGGAAACGTCATCATATTCCTGAGCACGATCACCAGCAACATATGATGCTTTTGCAAGACCACTCAAATCAACCTTATGGCCAACAACTTGAGGCAGATTTTGGCAGTCCATTCTGTGAATGCAGGAGTGTCAAAGTGTCAAAACAAGGGCCACTCTACCACCAGCAATAGCTAATTAGTAGTACTTGTGCATTCAGAAAATGCACTGCTAAATTTTATATGTACTGAATAAAGCATCCCAGGCTTAGAACTATTTGACGGTCTAAAGTCAAAATGATATGCTACGTGCCCACTATAACTTACAAATGTTGAGAATGAAATGCCTGCTAACAATAATACATTGATGTACATTCCAACATTATGCCCATGTCATGCTCTAACACAATGTATCGAGATTGGAATTAAGACTTACAATGGCATGAATGAGGATGCTGCGCTGATTCGACAATTCCCACTTCTGCTCCATCTTGAGAAGCAGACCATCCAGTTCATATGCCTCCAGAAAAGCAAGTTTGGCTTTGTTTGGCAAGTCATGAGGATGAACAAATGGAACGTCAAAAGGCCACCCCAGTTCTGCTCACATTGCTGCACAGGGACTGTCTGAAGCAGTGAGATGATTCTCTTCACATTTGAGTTGCCCATCCTGAACAAGTGCAGAAATCATAGCATTCCAAGACAAATTCTTTATTGGCATTTCTTGAAATGATCGGTATGCTTCATCAATATTCCCATTCTGAGCATAAGCTGTAATCATGATATTCCAAGTTGTGATATCATGTTCCCGCATTTGTTTGAAAATTTTTATAGCCTTCTCCAGTTCTCTATGCTTAGCGTACCCTGAAATTAATGAAGTCCAAGACATCACATTTTTGTGAGGCATTCATTTAAAAAGCTCTAAAGCCTCTGACATCTGGCCTACCTGAGTAAAGGCTAAAATCAAGGCACTCCATGAAAATATGTCTGGGTCGGGCATTTGTTCAAAAAACTGCATGGCTTCCTTTGGTTGTCCCAAATGGGCATATGAAGCAATCATGGTATTCCAAGAAAAAGCATCATGCTCAGGCATTCTGGTGAAGAGCTCAAGTGCTTCGCTAACATTTGTGCATAAGCAGAAAGTGATCCACTCGAAGCTTATCCTCCAGATTGACCAACATATCCATAACTGATTTCCATAAATCTCGCTCTAAGAACGCCTTCCCCTTCTCTAAGGGAAGGCTTATATATGGACCTCGCTCTAAGAACGCCTTCCCCTTCTCAAAGGGAAGGCTTATGCTGACGATGACAACCTCCTGGCCTATACTCCAGAGGACATGCAACATCGCCTGGATGCTCTGGACACTTTTTGCCAATTCACTGGCATGCGAGTTAACTTGGCCAAAACTAGGGTGCTGCTAGTTGCCTCATCCCGTCCGCCAAAGCTTCCCTCATTCACTTACCAGGGACAAGAGGTAGAGGTGGCTCCGACCTACAGGTACTTGGGGATCGAGTTCTCAACTACCACCCATTGGAATCCCTATGCCATGCAGAACAACAGCCACAAGGCAGAGTTGTATGCCTGGGGCCACCAGTCACACTTGTTTCGGGCCTTGGTCGAGCCGGCCCTTTTGTACGGGGCAGAAGTGTGGGGTCCGGTGATATCCCTCAACACCTGGAATGACCTCGAGCAGGTGCAGAAGGCCTTCTTGGCACGGGCCCTGGGGGTGAAGTCCACAGTTCCATACCAGATCCTACTCCAGGAGACAGGCTTTCTACCCCTTCAACGGGCTGCATTGGAATGCCATATCGTTTACTTCCAAAAGGTGGTCGCTATGGCTGATACACGCTTGCCCCACCTTGCTTTGGCCATGGTGATGGGTCCCCAACGCCTGAAATCCTGCTGGAAAGTGGTTCTCACGCTGGGGTGTGCAGGCAAACAGATGCATCAAGGTCAGGACAAAGAAAGATCGCAAGGCACTTAAGCTGTACCTAGATGCTACTTTCCTTCGCAAGCTCTGGGATGCAGATGCTCTGACGCACGTTAAGCTGGCACACTATCAGCAGCAAGTCAATCCTAGGCTCACAAGAGGCCCACACCAGTACTTGTACACCCAGCTGCCCATGAAGAAGCGCAGACTTATAGCTTCCATTCGCATGGGTGCACATCGCCTCCGCATTGAAACAGGGCGTTGGGCTCGGGAGGCACGAGAGCAAAGGCTTTGCCAGTGTTGCCACCAGGGCGCCATTGAGAATGAATGTCATACCCTCCATATCTGCCTAGCATTTGCCCATATCCGAGAGCGATCTAGTGCCTGGCCAGCCGTTGCATCAGTTATTGACTACGGCGTCAGTGGGTTCGTTGGGGTCATACCTTCAGGAGGTTATGGATGCACGGACTCATTTGTGTCCTACGGGACGGTATTGAACTGTCCTATACAATTGTATAGCGTGCCAACATACTTATTACTGCTAAGGTTTTTCCTTCGAAAACCCTTCGGGGCGGGGGGTTTTTTAATCCTGTCAGTAATACGCTTGATGCTCTCTTTTTTGTTTGGGTCCCATAGGCCAATTGGTCTCCGTGGACGCTAAAAATCTATTCTATTATATTCTATTCTATTCTAATGCTTGGTTAACCAGTTCCCACACTAGCTTATGGACCTCGCTCTAATGCTTGGCGGTGCCGGTTAACCAGTTCCCACACCAGCCGCACAACAACAATGGCATCCGAGAGTTTACAGGTAAGAGTAGGTTTGGAGCACTCACATCATATCCTAGGTATATTCCAGCATATACCTAGGATATGCCAAAAGTCCACATAAACAAGGGTTTGCCCTAGGGGCAACCCAAAAATCCAAAAAAATTTCCACTTGCCAGAAAAACCAAATTTATAAAATAGATATTATGACAAACACATTTCATGGTTAGAGGAGGGTACCTTTTTGTAAGAACCCATATTTTAATAAAATAAATGTAACTTCTTATCCCCTATTTTGATATAGAATTTCTATTCACAAAAAACACGAGACATTACGAACTCTACTATAGAGGTTTTAAACCAAGTTTTTTAGACCCAGTAGAGCACAAACCAATTGAGTGCACACTAAAGTAAGTAGTCAACTAATGCTTCACTAAAGTCTCTGTGGTCTATGGAAAATTAAAGTGGTTAAGCAAGTAAGTAAGTGAGTGACTGAGTGCACATTAAAGTAAGTAGTCAAGCTGGTTAAGCAACCCATTCACTGGTCCAGCATATTGTTATCCATTGTGCATTGTTCTTGTAGCTTTTCTCAATTAGACTCTAATCATAATTGATGTACTAACAATTGCCTTGTTAGTACAAATTATAACAAGACTTCATATGTGGAAATCATAATGTATCTGCTATGGAAAAATGTCAATGCCAATGTTAGAGCTTCACACATTCAGATTCAAGTCTCAAAAACATTTGGATGTTATATCTTTATGATGAATAGCAAACACAATCAAAGTGGTGTACCCCTCTTGTTGGGCATAATACAGAGTGGCAAAATCGTGTATATTGTGGTGTATGCCCTCACCAGAATCCAGATGCAGCAACAAAGGACATGGAATTTGTAGCCTCCGGCATGCCTCCTAGTCGGAGAATAAGATGAAGAGACTCCAATGATTGCTGCCACAAGTCAACGGACCACCATTTTGTTGCAATTGAAAATCAATGAAAGGTGTAAATAAGTCTTTACTTGCTATTCATAGGGAAGTAATAAAAGCCAATGCTTTTCATCTTCCAATTGGGCTTGCTAAAGAGGGATGGGGGAGGGAGGAGGGGGACAAATTAGCAAACATCTCATAGGCATCGGAGTGGATCTCCAAAAAAAGCCTAGAAGATGCTGCATGTAAGAAGATGTGTTGGGATCTTTTGTTCAGAGGAATATATATATTAATACCCTGTGAGTTGCAAAAGGTGTTTGTGAATTTATGAAATGCATAATCATATAGCTCAATAGTATTTACTATAAATAAAAATATCTTGCCTTCAAAAAAAAAAAAAAAAAGAAAAGAAAAGAAAAGCCTAGAAGCTGTTGGATGTAAGAAGATGTGTTGGGATCTTTTGTTCAGAGGAATATATATTAATGCCCTTTGAGTTGCAAAAGGTGTCTATGAATTCATGAAATGCATAATCATATAGCTCAATAGCAAAGAATGATCAACTCACAACAGATACACTCTAATGTATTCTTTATTGATTGTGCAGTCTACATCGTTCAATGGACCTGGAATTGTCATGAAATCATGGGCATCATTGTAATAAACATGAAATTTTGCTGCAATAGACTTCTTTCTTACGCGGGTGGTTGTGCTGCACAATGTCCATCTCTTGTGATTTCCTGCACTGCTGTGATTGCAGGTCCATTTCCTGGAAACAAAGCCAATTTGATAATCAAATACAAAATAAAATAACTGGGCTCGAGACGATGCATATAAGGGATTTCAATTAAGGTCCCCTCTTCTACCACCGGGGCTCTAGGATTGGGTAGTCTTGCTGTTTCCATCGCCTCCTTCAATCTCTGAATATTGCTTGAAGTCCCGAAAGTAATGTGATTTGGTGCAATGCAATCTTCTATTTTTTTAGCCCCTCTCCCTTTTTTGGGAGTTTTCAGAGCTAGCTTGTTCCTTATCTTTGCCAAGGGGGAACACATTCTGCTTGGGCCTCGGCTACTTCTCTATCAAGTTATCAAAGGTCAACTCATGCCTGTTCTTTGACTGAGGAGTTAGACACGGTCACTTTTGCAAGTGTCAAATCAAACTTCTTGACAATATTCTTTCTGATAGCTTCCCTTTTCTGATCTGCCAGAGTCTCCTCAATGCTCTCAAATCTCAACTTGCTGATTTACCCAAATTTGACGAATATGTAGCATAATAACAGGGGGTTTTCTTTGTGTTTTTGTACGCTTTTCACTAAGGTTTTCCTATGATTTCGTGATGTATTCAAATGGATGTACTAATGCGTACATCTAGAGTGCACCATTTCCGAGCCATTAATTTTAGCCTTTTTTTTTTCAATGGTCAACAACCAATGGCTCACAACAAAAGCCCCTTTTTTGTGCGTGTGGTGCATAATGGTCAACAACTAATGGCTCACAACAAAAGCCCTCTTTTTGTGTGTGTGTGGTGAATAATGGGCACATGAAGGGCTTGAAGGGCGCATGTAGTGCAGTTTCCCCGCCGGCAACACATTTCTTATCATAACTTTTGATCCAGAGCTCTGTTTCAGATGATTTTTATTGTGTTGGAAAGCTCTCTCCGAGATATTTTTGATAATGTATGATATGGATATGTTTGGTTAAGTTATCTATGCTAAAACAGCAATTTGTCGGCCGGGTTTGGTAGGCTTTCACATCCTACCAGTTGACTAATACAGGATTGCGCTATTGGATATTGTTTTATGGCTCATTCCGAATGAAGCTTGCAAAAAATTACCATGCATTTTTAGATTTTGAGACAGTTATTAAGCAAATTCCAAGGCTTCTAGATCCTTGTGCTAACAAGCAGAAAAGTTTCCCACTTTGGTTTCTCACCACAAGAATCCATGGAGGCCAAATGCTGCTGTTAAATTCCAGTTGAAAAATGTTTGTGTATGGGTGTTGCAAACTTTATGACTTTCAGAATAATGGGATCAATCTGCTCTATCTTTATGGTAACTTTTACTTATGTTCTATTTATTTTATTGTGATGAAATTCAAAAGCTACAGGTGATGAAAGCTTCAAATGAATTCTAGTTTTTTTTTCTGGTTTGAATTCTAAAATTTTTGTCACAACCATGGGGGGGGGGTGATGTCCCTAAGGCCAACAACTAATACATAACTACCATTGACATTAATTAACACAACCATTGGGTCCAACACATTTAAATTAAAATTCCCCTTAAACCCCCTTTGGTTTGGGTGCATATTCACACGGGGGTGACGTAGGGCAGTGAGAGCCCTCATAATTTTATTTTGCACGTACGAAATCAACACCATATAGTATTCCGCTTGAAATCTTATAGTATTTTGCGAATCTTGTTATACAGTATAGCAAATTTTGTACTTGCATATCCCACAAACGAGGAACTTTACGTACGGTGTAGATTAAGGAATAAGGGGTGAATATGCCTATCCAACAGCTCTCGTTGCCCGGAGTCACCCCCTGTGTGAATATACACCCAAACCAAAGGGGGTTTAAGGGGAATTTTAATTTAAAACACCATGCTCTATCTGCTCATCTGGCATAGCCTCTGCTCTTCTCTTGGCTCTGTCCAAAATCCTTCTCAGGTTGTGCTGCCACAGATACTCCTTGTCAATGTTGCGCTCCAACCCTGGGAGATCCACTTATAATAAAGGGGATATGCCATCTGCGTTCATAGGGTAGTACCCCTTGTACATTGACTTTTAAAAACTAATTTAACACCTAAAGTATATAGTTTACCCCACAAAGTGATGAAAACCCCCCCTAATGTTAAATATGCCTACGTAGCATGGTCGAAAAAACCCCTTATAGTTGAATGCACATTCCGTATGCCCAATAATTGTGAATATCCTTGGGCTCTAACCTAATCTATTCAAAATTCGTTCTTCTTCTAGGCAATTCCAGAGTCCTTGGCTTCCTACTGCGAGGTGCTGGAGGGGCTTGTAACCATTTGCCATGCCATGCTTGGCAAGCCTACGGATCTCCAGATCCCATTTTTTGGAATAATAACTGATCTAATTGCCAAATTTACAATGCCATCAACTATCTTTAGAATCAAACTTTGGGAATTTCTCCCATGTTACCGGCTAGTTTCCAAGGTAGATCTTCCACGACATTGTGACAATACTCAATTTCCACATGTATGCTAACTTCTGTTTCTTTGCTAACTTCTGTTTCTTTTGGCAGGGACTTTAGAGATTCCCCTTAGAGATTACGGAATAAGTGAGCAGTTTGAACCTGTGCCTGCACTTGAACAGATGAAAAATCATCTTTCGGACTTGTGGTGCCCACTTCACTAAAACCATTATTAAAAGCCTTCTTTTCCGCAGGACTTTTTTGTTTTTTGAAGAACTGAGACACTTATATTAAAAGAATGGCAATGATACAAGACGAGTAGTGAGGAAAAAGAATGCCCCAAAGGGACAAAAAACACCTCAGCACTCCATACTAAAAAACTAGAGCGTAAACCACCTCTAGTAATCACTGCACAAACTCCCCATTCGCATTTACAATATGCAAAATATCTCGCCAGATGCAAAACTTTGTCTCCTCTAGGCCAGTAAATAGAAGAAAACTCTGGAATAGCTTATGTCTGAGTCGTGGAAATAGAGAGGCTGCAAGTTGCTGAATCCCTTAAAAAATCCATAAACGACGCCGTTTCCAAATCAACCAAACCAACCATGCCTTATACAGATGGAAAGCCTGCTTTTTAGGAGAGGACCATGAAGCTAGAAACACATGAAGAAGTATCTTCTGGCTACACATCCTGATCCGGAACAATGCTCTGACCCAATCCCATGCAGCTTGCAAATGTGGGCAAAAGACTAGACAATGTTCAATGGACTCTCGATGAGAGCCACAACAGGGGCAAAGAAAACTCACAGCTGGCTTAAATCTATGCACAAGAACATTTACCCTAATGCAGCGGTGCACCACTTGCCACAAGAGAACCCTCACCTTCGGTGGGGGGAGAGAGTTCCAAGTCTATGTCCAGACGGAGCGCCAACAGGAACCCTGAAGCTTCAGTCCACTTTTTAGAGGACTTTCTTTCTTTCCTGCAGGACTTTTTAGAGGGGAGTCCACTTCCATATCCAATTGTTAGCCAGAAAAAGAGCCACAGACGTCCACCACAAAGGCCGAATTTGCAGACTCTCCTATCCTGTAAATGCTCAACTCCACCTCGAAAGGGATTGATGTAGCAAGAAGACAAGGAAAAAATAGAGAAATTGAAAAAAAAAATAATGGCGTCGGAACATATTTTGTGAGAGAGAATTTCAGAAGCCTGGAAGAATGATTTTCTTGGCGTTAACAAGATGTGATTCCATGGGACGGATTAACTAGGGAACTCATGTTGCAATGGCTATTGAGCATATAATACAAGGTAGATGTGTTAATGCATATGAGATATGTATACCTGTAATCATGCCGTTAGTCAGCATACGGTGTACGCACGTTATCCTATCGTTAGAATCAACCTTAAGTACATTTCAATAAAAAACAAAAATAAAGATAAAATTAGAGTCCGATGATTCTACAATGCGGAATATATACGATGTGATCTTGCCTTAAGGAGTACACATGGACTTGATTCCATGGAAGTGGATAACGGTAGTGGATATCCTATTTGAGGGAATGCTTATGTGGTGATTCCACTGTTGAGAATCTCGGGATCAATGGCTAAGATTATCCAGTCCGACAAACGACCGAGATGGCCTGCCAAGTACCTGGTCGGTGTCAAGCTGGGGCCTGGGTTCCCTTATTGTGGAGTGATTCCTTTCGAGGGGATTACACGGCAGGACTATGCCCAAGGAGATTCTACGTGGCGGAATATTTTGGTTGGCGATTCCATCGGCAGGGTTAAAACCCTTGTAATTCTGCCGGTGGAATAATACGTTAGTGATTTCTTTTGGAAGAATTGGTTCGTTGTGATTTCACTGAAAGGGATTTTTTGGATGGCCAGGATGATCCCAACAGACCAGTGGCTTGGATCCGTAGGCAGGTACTCAAAAGAGGGTCTTTAGAATGGAACCCCTTCGGGAGGGTTGGTGATTCTGAGGGAAGGGCGGTCCTGCGAAGGTAAAGCTATTTTGAGCCCCCAATGACCATATCATAGTACACATATTTGGAAGAATCAGAGGGAAAAGGGAACTTTCAGTATTAATAAAGTAGATTTTTTCGATTGGAAACTGGAGATATTCAATGGTATTTGGATAGCCGGAATTTTTTCAAAAGATTTCATGTCATTTTTCATAAGAGAAATAAAATTTCTGGTTGAGAACTTGAAATATTCGAGAGGACTACTAGGAGATTTTCCTGTATAAGGGAAAGGCCATGTGGCCTTCTTTTCGGAAGGGCGCGTCGGCCAGCTTTCCCTTCCGGAAAGAAGGCCACAAGGCCTTTCTCTCAACGTAGAGGATGGCTGGGCTCAATCCAAGCGTGACACGAGGTGAAAATGTTAGAACAAGAAAAAAAAGTCAGAACGTACTACGGAACGCAATGTAAAAAAGGCAGAATGCAGAGTAAGGCCCAGATTCCACTAACGCATCTATTTCGAGACTTGATAAGAAGAAGTGGCAGGCAAATCAGGGCTAATTGCCGCAGTTGAGATTCCATTATAGATCGGCAGCTTTGCTAATCAAAGCTTTAGTTATCCTAGCTGGCGAATTTTCCTGCATCTCCCGGGCAAGGTCGCCCGTCACTAAAATTCATGATTTGTGACTCCAACTCATCATCTTCCACCCTGCAATGGAACAGCAACACTGGCGTCATTTGCTGATTTGTGGCCTCTCGATTCGTCCCTGCAACTACCGCCGGGATAGTGGAATCTGGGCCTAAAATCTTTCACGCCTTTTCAGGCCTAGAAAAGGTGTACGTGTCACCTATTTATTGGATGAGACGGCTGGATTGGCCCAGCCGTCCTTTACGTAGGCTATAAAAGTTCCCCAACATTGAAGCACCTAAGCAAATATAAGAAGGTTGGTTGTTTATGGGAGCCGTGAACAACCCATAGAAGGTCAAGTGTAAAGTTATTTGTGGGTTTGGTTCTTCCTCAACCCTAGAGGAGCACGAACATCGCAGCTTGTGTTTTCAGGATTCGGGCTCGATCAAAAGGCGCTAGCAATGTATAATGGTATTGGGCTTCAGACGCCCCGTGGATCCGGCACCAATGGTTATATACAGACCAATAAGTTCTTTGTTAGGGCCAAAGCAGCTAGAACAGAGCCCAAGGAGTTTCAGAATGGTGAAGGCGCTGGTGGGGTTTCTAAAAAGGCCAATAAAGAGATTTTGGAGCATGATCGAAAGCGACAAATTCAGCTCAAGCTTTTGACTCTGGAAGAAGCACTTGTAGAGCAGGGTTATGCGGATGATGAGATTATGGAGCAGCTGAGTGCTGCCCGCAAAGCCCTGGAAGAAGCAAATGCCGAAGAAGGGGCTCAGGAATCTATGAAGTAAGTAAACTCTCCTTGTATTTTGTACATTTGTTTTGTTGAAAAAATAGCGCTGTTCTTTGCTTCGTTTTCGGATGATGGAACTTTTAAATAATGATGGTAATTGCTTGCACATGTCATACAATGGTAAAGGCAAATTGTTCTGCCGAAATTGTTTTCGTTGAAAAATAGCGCTGTTCTTTGCTTCGTTTTCAGATGATGAAACTTTTAAATAATGATGGTAATTGCTTGCTCATGTCATACAATGGTAAATGCAAATTGTTCTGCCAAAATTATTTTTTATAATCTATGCTTGTAGTTTCTAAGCCACGCTGTAGATTCGGATAAAAGTGTTTAGTCCTTATTCATGAACAAAACGTTTTTTTATCTTGTGTGGTGTGCATAAATCATAACTGAAAGCATCAGGAGAAAGATACTTAGTAAGATGTGGGCATTACAAACATCGTACACTTGCCATAAACTTTTACCATAAAATTACAGAAGGTAAGTTCATAATTATATATGCCTTGCTGCAAACAGGGAATTGCAGTCAAACCGATTTTTCTGCTAGGGCAAGGTGTCTCTCTTGTGCCAGGCCTTCCAAGTCATCCAAAACTCTTCATTAGATACCAGGCTATGCACTTCTAAGTATAGATGCATAAGTGTAACATAATATGGTGCGTTCCATAATCTTTATGTGGAATTTGATGGGCTTCTAGAGCATTCAGACCCAATCCAGCGTTCTACTGATCCTGTCTTAGAATTAGCCTTCATCCAATAGTGCATAACGAGTGAACAAGCAGGAGCTTTATATTGTATTTTGACAATGGGAAAGGTAGGCTACTTGGTCGTCGTTTATTGTTCTGCATTGTCTTAGGTTTCAAACTGACATGACATATATCTACAATGCCATCTGGTATGCATATCTGGTGGTTGTATACACTCCCTTGGCTGGAGATGCGTTAACCCTGTACATGCGGTTTTATCAACATTTCTGGATATTGTACCACTTTTTTGGAGCCTGAAAATTTGCCAATCTCCATAGCATCTGAGTTAGATGACCAAATGTAATTGGAAATTGTTAGCTGAAAGAATAGGCAAGTATCATTTCAACAATCTTTTTTCACAATGGATGGATGAATGACCATTATTGAAATGCCATCAACTGAGAATATGCTGGACCTACCTGATAATCTTTACAGCTGTCAGCAATTCCATTTATTGTAAAGGATCATATTCTCTCACAAGCTCATTCTTTGACTAAATGTGTGTTTAATGAACGTTGTATGTGCGCAGAATCTTAAGTTATAAACCCATGCACGCCTTAACTTCAGCTTTATTTTATTAGAAACCTTATCCCCAAAGACAAAGTTCACAGAATGCTACATAGGCAGCAGAATACTCAGTTACATTTTTTAATTCAATAGGCAGCATAGGCTCCGAGGTGGCACACCTCAAGAAAAGATTGCAATGTGACAAGAAAAGATTGCAATGTGACAAGGAAGTTGCATGTTTATAGTCTGCAATTTGTGTTTATAAACTGTTATACCACTCGCCGTTTTGTATAGAGAATTACTTAGAAAACGTCATTTATTGGCTTAAGAATATAGTTAAAATAGTTTTGAACAGTTGCCCCTTTGATAGTGCAAGTGATTGGTAATAACCATTTCATTAGTGTTTGATGACATGAATAAGTGATGTATTTCAGGGTGTCAGAGACTCAAACACATCATATTGCTGCACTGAAAGAGAAGAAGCTGGAGACTCTGAAGGCTGCACTTTCTCTAGGAACAATAGTTGAAGGAGAAGCATTCGATCATGAACTCCAGGAACAGCGAAAACAAGAGAGAATTCTGGCAAGAGAGGAGCGCAAAGAGAAACAATTGGAACTTGAGAAGGAGCGGCTTCAAAAAGAAAAAGAGAAAAAGAAAAAGGAAAAGGAGGACAGCAAACGAAAGAAGCTAGAAGAGAAGCAGTTGGAAGAAGAAAGAAGATTAGCTGAGAAAAAGAAAAAAGAAGAAGAACGCTTACTGGAAGAGGAGAGACAAAAAGAAGAGACAAGAAGGAAGGAGAAAGAAAAAGAAGAGAGAGAAGAAGAACAGCGACAAGCAGAGAGAAGGAGAAAAGAAGAAATTCAGCGAAGAGAAAAAGAGGAAGAAAGGAGAAGGTTGGAAAGACGAAGGAAAGAAGAGGGACCGCGAGAGGTCCAGGAGGAGGGAAGGAGACGAAGGAAGGAAGAAGGACCCCGCGAGGCTCATGAGGAGGAAAGGAGGCGAAGAAAGGAAGGTCCTCGCGAAGCTCATGAGGAGGAAAGGAGGCGCAGGAAGGAAGAAGGACCTCGTGAAGTGCAGGATGAAGGAAAGAGGAGGAAGGAAGAAGGGCCACGTGAGGCTCATGAGGAGGAAAGTAGGTGGAGGAAGGAAGAGGGACCGCTTGAGGTTCATGAGGAGGAAAGAAGGCATAGGAAGGACGGACATCGAGACATGGAGGAGGAAAGGAGACGCAGGAAGGAAGAAGGTTTGCGTGAGGCTCATGGGGATGAAAAGAGGCGCAGGAAGGAAGAGGGTCCCCGAGAGGTGCAGGAGGGAAGGAGGCGGAGGAACGAAGATGGGCCACGAGAGGTGCAGGATGAGGAGAGGAGAAAGAAGGAAGAAAGGAAGCATGAGACTGAGGAAGATAAACGGTCGAGGAAGGAAGCAAGGGAGGCATTAGAGGTAGAAAGGAGACGGAACAGGGAAGATGGCGAGATACAGGAGAGCAGAAGACAGATAGAAAGGTCAAGGAGGGATGAGCCTTATAGCACTGAAAGTGAATCTGATGCCGAGGGAGACAGAAGGCAGAGGAAGGAAGGAAGGGAAGCACTGGAGATGGACAGGAGACGAAAGAGGGAAGATGCAGAGATACAGGAGAGCAGAAAACGGACGGAAAGGTCAAAGGGGGATGAGCGGGGCAGCTTAGAAGAAGTCAGGAAAAGGAAAGAGAGGGAGCATGATGAGCATGCTGGAGATAAAGAGAAGCTTAAAATGAAATTCAGAGGATTGCCAGAAAGGAAGTTCGATTAATTGGGGGAACAAGGATGAAGAAAGAGACAGCAGACATGAAGACATCATAAAATATGAGATGAAAGAAGACATAACAACTAAAGAAGAAACAGAGACAAAAGCCGCTCCACCACGTGTTCTTGTAACAGTTTGAATCTAATTTAACATCTAGTGCAACTAAGATGTTCATGTATTTCAACAGAGGTATGTTTTTGCAGCAAGTTCAAATGTTTATAAAGCTTTCTGTAGCAAGGTGTAAAACTTAATCTTGCAGTCTTAGCCACTGAATATATACAAAATACTCTATTTACTGAAAGGGTCCAATGATAGTTTTCTACTGGTTTAGCTTCAAATTTTTGGAGTAAGTTCCTGTTGAACCTATTTCTTCATGATATTGTTGCAAAGGCGGCCATATCTTCATGATTTGGCCTTCCAAGCATTCTACCAAGTCAGAGTGTATCTCTGCTGCTTAGAATGATGTTTGAAACTATGACTCGAAGAACCCCTTTGTATCTCTGTTTAGTTCTTGTGCTGGACTAATGAGCATAATCAAGCCTGGCCATGCATTTGTCCCATTTTTGTTGCTTTTGTTTAGTTTCTGTTACCACAAATATATATTTTTTTATGTTGGCTTGCTTGCTGATACTTTCTCTTCTGCAAACTTTATCCCCTTGTAGCCAGTCTTGGAATAATTATCTACCCTAGTTTTAACTTGCCTGTATTGTAAACTTCATTCTGCCTACCCATATGTCCCAAAGCTACTAGTGCTGGGTTTTTTTTTTCCATTCTAAAATGGGTTTGAAAATTCCATCTTTCTTTTATAATGGAGCCAGTCTCTTCATCAGACGGCTCAGGTATTGGCCTTATCGTTTGAGCTGTTTTACACTGATTTTCAATTTAAAGTAAATTGAGTGACTCCAGCGTTGTAATTTTCTCTGTAACACAGTAATGTGGCCATCATCAGGGGGTCAAAGACTTAATTAAAGGCTTTACTGCATTTGAAACCTAGAATGGGTGTTAGTCATCAGAATGGGTGTTAAGATTTATATGAATGACTAGACACTGACTAAATGCTGATTTGTTATCCTATAGGCTGATTCACTTTTGAAAGGTTTGATCACTTTGATTACATGACACTTTGATGACATTGTAGACTCTTAATGACGTCTTCTTTTAGAGTCATGTCCACAATAACTACCCTCAAAGTGAAGATACGATCAATGTTTTCACATAATTTGATAGATTCGTTGGGCACTCGGCCTTTTTAGAAAGAAACATTTTGTTTGGAAAAACCATTACAAATAGCTTCTTTAAGCATGTCCATAATTGCTGGTGCTAATGTCTTAGCCCTACAGATAATCATGTTCAAACTTGCATAAGCTGCCAGAAGTTTGGAGGTTCATGTTTTATTCTTATTCAATATATATAGACGTGGATACTCTTGTTTCTGCAGAATCACGCCCTTCCAATTTCTGCGTGCAACTTTTCTGATGAAAAATATCTTTGCTATGAATTCTGAGGCATTTGAAATTTGAAAAAAAGAACTCACGTTTTGAGTCTTGGGGGCATTTGAAAAATTTACAGGGAACTTTAAAAGTATTTGGGGAATTAACCTCAATCTTAAGGGGGACATTTGAAAAATTTATAGGAAAGATATTTGGGGAATTAACCTCAAACTTAAGGAGGGCATCACAAGTGTATCTCATGAAATTCATTATAACAGTATTTTGTAGTTTTTTCCATTTAACAATATTTGGAGGATTTTTTAGCAGGGTTGCCTAACCCGAGCTGCCCGATTTTCTGCAATTCTAGCTATGCCACGTGTCATGCCACGTAAGCTAAAAAAACTCCTGTCCATCGGATCTTTTATTTTCGGCATCAACGGTTCTGAAAATTCGAAAAATCCAGTAATTTCCTTCCCACTCCTTCGTCTGTCGGCTTCCTTCTCTTCACGGCTGCATCCTGCATAGGCGATTATACTAGCTGGGGTTTGCATGATGTTCTTCCAGCTGCTTATTGCTTTTCATTCAAGTCTGATTACAAAATATGCTACAGGTGTTGCCTGTAAGCTTGTCCCCCCATGTATCCTTAGGATCTCTCTGATGGTGGTGATCCTGACAAGGACAGTAAAATTTAACCTGAAGTGAAGGTGACACAGTACAACGAACCTGCTAATGCAGATTGATTTATGTTTTGTCCCTTAGCAATACCAGCTAACATGGCTCATCATATGCATCAGCTTAATTTGTATGCTGCACAAAGACTTATGAGCCTTTTCAACATGCTTGTACAAAAAGATGCAAATATCAAGGCACCACATGCAGGGATCTCAAAGTTTTTTAATGGATATACATGGCAGCAAATCCAGAGCGACCCAGACAAACCATGAAATCATCTTGCTCTGGAGTGTTTCATTAATATGAATGAAGATGGCTTCAAGCCAGAGAAGTCACATTTTTGGCGAGTACCATGATGCTGATTTCATATTCTTTTCTGATTATTTTATAGTTTACATGCAGTAACTCACTGTGGTAGGGAATATAAAGCACTGAGAAAGTTTAGTTCCCATCTCTAATATTTGTTTGTCTTAATCTGCAGTAAAACTATTTAATATTGAATGAATCCAATCATCCTGCCTGCACTGCAATCACCAAATCCTTGTTAGAGCTAACTTGCAAGACTGAAAAGCACTATGCGGAGGTCATCTATTGTTCTCCTGTTTTCAAAAAACACCATGCTGCAGCTGTCTATTTGAAATTGACGAATAAAATTAATGAATGGCTAGTTGAATTTTGATTTGCCTAAGTTTATATATATTTTAAATGAGGAAGGGAAAAAGCCTAGAATTTGTGAAGCATGTGCATGGATGGGTAAGAACCACGGAAGAAAACCACATGGTGCCTATGTTCGTGGGAGGTTGGAGTTTATCTGATAGTATTTGGTTTCAATGGATTAAGTATTCATGGACTTCTCTCGTATTTGAGTAAGTGGAGTCTGTATTATTTTGGCCTATAACGTGAGGAAAAAATAAAACAGCTGCTGTGGGAAGATGAAAGATGTCGAGAAGGTCGGCAAATTCATATTGAAATGCTGAACATGGACCTGGCTTTGAAGCATTGGAACGTTTTCAACAGATGCAAAGAGAATGTTCATCTCCAGATGCTGTCATGATCGTTTGCTGCTTGAAAGCTTGTCGCAGCAAGAGATCAATAGATAAGATATAAACACTGAGATTACGATTTTAAAAGGAATGCTTTTATTGGCAATGCTTTGGTTGACATGTATGCTAGATGTGGTTTTCTTGTAGGGGCATGGGAAGTCCTTGAGAAGGTTCTTGTTGCAGATGTCATAACTTGGACTGGACATGTTAAATGTGGGGCTTGTAAGCATTGAATTGTTTGAAGCAGATGTAAGTGAAGGCGCGTGTCTAGATGCAATGGCATATGGTGTGTTGAAAACTTGCATCTCTATTGGATCCATATTTGATAAACAAATGAATGCATAGATTCTAGAGAAGGCATATGCAACTAATTGTTTTATTAATTGGCATGTATGCAAAATCTGGCTTGGTTTTGGAGGCAGGGGTTCTTTGCAAGCCGCCAAATCAAAATGTTATACCTTGAAGTGCGCTGATTGCAGGTATGTTGGAATGGACAATATTTTTGAACAGATGCAACTGTAGGATGTGCCTCCAAATGTTGTGACATGTCTTTGTAGCCTAGGAGCTCTAGAAAGAAGCCGAGAAAACATTGGAGAATTATCCTCTTGTTTGTAATGTTCTCATACAGAGATTGCATGAAGGGATTTGGAAGAGATGTTTTTGTTGGAAATGCTCTAACTGACATGTATGCCAAGCATGAATATTTTTTGGAGTCACGGTTGGACATCATTGATAGCTGGAAATAGCAGTGTTTTGGGCAGATGCAGCTCGAGGACACGGCTCCAAATGCTGTCACATTTGTTTGTCTTGAAACTTAAGCAG
Organism: Isoetes taiwanensis; assembly: GCA_021234155.1. Classification (NCBI taxonomy): domain Eukaryota; kingdom Viridiplantae; phylum Streptophyta; class Lycopodiopsida; order Isoetales; family Isoetaceae; genus Isoetes; species Isoetes taiwanensis. Next base: position 2,063,238 of record JAJEKV010000056.1, read on the forward strand.
GAGTTGCCAAATTCACATCGCAGTTGACGAGAAGGGATTTGCAGAAGATATTTTGGTGGTAGCAGTCTCCCTGGCATGTATATTAATTGTGGTGAGTTTGTGGAAGCACGTGCAGCCTTTAACAAGCTACATGTTCAAAGTGTCATTTTACAGAATGTATTAATTACAGAATATTCAAAAAAGGGGCCTGCCTCAAAAGTACCTAACTGTTATGGGAAACTGAAACATCCCCCATGCAACGACGTGAGATTCACTTTAAGATTACTTAGAAAGGCTTGACAAAGATGTATTCATTTCATGAATGCAATCATCAGGGTACAATGGCATGAACTATGAAGGCCTTGTGGCTGTAGATTGCTTTGGGAACATGCAAGAGCAGGGCAGATTGATCCATGATATCCTTGGAGAGCCCATCTCTAACAAATTATCTTGCGCTTCAACATATGTACCTGCATACGGAAGACATTCTACATCATATTTGGTATGTCCAACTTACTTATTCAATGATTTGAAAGTGCGAATTGATTTTTATAGATTGCTCCTACCAAGTTACGCAATAAATCTGCCTAAAAGACTCCAGGATTTTCTTGTGATCTACAACTGAATTCCTAACGTCTTCTATAATAATAAAATGCCTGGCTATAAAAGGCATAGGTTCATAATTATTAGCAACAGTATATTTTAAGTGCATCATCATGAGATATCACTAATTTTGCGTGAACTTGCACTCCAGTTAGGTTCTGGTATAGGACTGGTAGGGGTTTACCTTGTTTGATGCAGTGCTGCAAGTTTACCAATTTCGTCCTCAGCAAATGGATCCATTCTAGGTATAAGTTCTTTTCTCAAGGAGCTTTTGCACCCTATTCTCCTTCAATTCTTTCAGATATATAGAAATTGTGCTAGTTGCTCGATCTGCAAATTGTGCAAAGCTATAAATTCAACTAGGTCAACAATGACAGTAAATTAATAAGCATCCAAATAAGGTCTTAATATCTAAGTAATGGTCTTTATTTCCAGGTTCTTATTGCAAAGCTATGGTTGCACTGTAATAATCATAGGGCAATCCAGTTGTGTTATAGTCCATAGTATGCAAGCACCTTCATCCAACTCTCCCTAGCAGATGGTAATGATTTTATGCACAAGTAAGGCAGAGAAATTGCAGTTCATTCTTACCCTCTGGTCCTTCTAAATCCTCAACATGGTAAGCCTGTATTTTCTTTTATTCTCTCTGTGTTCTTATTTACAGCAAAACATTCTTATCCATGTTTTGCACCAGTTTTTTGGAGTGGTAAGTAAACCACGCTTAAGCTCCTAAAGTGTACTCTTAATGGAGGAAAAAGAATTTACAGGACTTAGAATTTACACCATAGTTTTTGCTCTCTAAGGCACAATTGGTGACAGAGGCACGTCCTTATATTGGACTTATTGTGCAGCAGCCACATCTACTGTAGTAAGCGCAAGGTGACACCAATTGCAGCATTTTTGTCAGCTGTTTTGCACCCTGAAGTATTTAAGGATGTAAAGTTGCACAACTGTTCTGGCCCTTTGAAATGGGTAATACACTAATGTTCTTTTGGTTTGCAAGTGTCTTTTCTTATTTGAAGTCATGTTTGTTTCTGTCATCCAGAGTTGGCTATAATATGTGTTAAGTCCTTGGCAGCTTGTATATAGATTGATAGCATTGGGTTGTCGAAGCCCTCGTACAATGCGTTTGGCAACACTACAGTTAACTGGCTTGTGGTTCAAATTTCCCGCAACATTTCGTTTTATGTGAAAGAAATAATACAATTGTCGCTGCATGGAGGAGGTAAAGCTGTAAAAGTAAGGCAAGGTAATTTTTATCCAGATGACTTCATTACTTTGATCTTTTATAGATGTGGTAGATGAAGAGTTGGATGGGGAATTGCTTGAGGGTGAGATGGCTGCAAGAGAATACTTTGAGTTGATGAAGAGTACTGACCCAGAGTTAACTGAGGTGACCATCTTTCTTTTTTGCCTATCTTATAGGTTATATGTATCAAGCAATATTTTTATCGGTTTCTATATGCAGGCATTTACTAACTCGGAAATGTATGTAAGGGTAGCAGTTGCAGTTATGATTGACAAGCTTGCAAGCAATGTTGAGGGTTTGCAGGAATCATTATCTAGTGCAAACGTGGAAACTACTTTGGCCTCTCAAAATTGTGGATAAATTCTTGTCCTTGAACTCCTTAAAGCAGTGGTAATTTCTGGCTTTACATTGTACTGTTGCAATTTCTTATCATCATAAAATTAATACTTATATTCTATTCTTTAAACTCCGTCTCTTAAGCAGGTTGATGACCCAGATTTGTCAAAAGAACTTTACAAAAAGAAGCATGCTGTAAGTTTTAGCATTTGAAAGGGCATCTTTGCAACAGGCTAGGATTCATGCATGTTGTGTTTCAGATTCATAGACGAAAAATACGAGCATGGCAAATGCTTTGTATTCTCACACGGTTTGCAGTTGTGGCTATGCTTCCTGAACTTATGCCATTGCTTGAACTATGTCTCTATGTAAGTGTTGTACATTTGAATCAGGACATTGGCAATCTCATGAATTCTTATTTTTCCTGTCTGTTTACAGAGGAATAATATGTCTTCTGTACGACAGTATATTGAAATGTTTGCCATTCAGATATATCTACGATTTCCGAATTTGGTAAGATTATATAACGATGTGTGATAAGTGTTTTTGTGGTGGATAGTCTTTTCTATAACGCAGTGGATTAGTTTTCCAAATATCCCAAAGCAACTTCCCTGATTTTGAGAATCATTAGCTCTAACATTCCTTTCTAAAATGGCAGGTTCTGCGTTCCAAAATTTCCAGACTAATATAAGCCACTGAGAAAGAGATCCTCACATCAGTTCGTTATATATATGCATATTATTTATTCTATCACCTCGCTTTCAGCTTTAGAAACATTGAGCAAAACTTGGTTGAAATGCATAATACCTGGTATTCTAATTGGAAATTTTGTTTTGTAAATGCCACCGACTCTTGGGCGTTTTTTTAGGGATGGTGATATCTTTATTGATATTTAATCTCAAATAAATATAGTGAAAGAGCTTTGAAATCAAGCAACACCAAAGTCGATAGGAAGCCAGTCTTCGACAGTCTTATAATAGAACTTGTATTCTGTACTGGATAACTGCTGTGTGTACTGGACAAATTAATCGATTGTTATTCAATCCAACAGGCTCCAATCCAGGTTAGTCGTCATTCAAAATGTAGCATTTACGTGCTTTTCAATCAAACTGTTCCTTACGAAATCGTTGCTTACTCGGTTTTGAAATAGGTGAAAATTTTCATTTCCCTGAAAATAGGCTTAATCAGACTTTGTGACTTTGTGCAGGAGGAGAAAATATTACTGTAGTTTACATATTCTCAAAGAATTCACTCTACTCCCTCAATATTAGAAGTGGAGCATATCTCTACGACTAGTTCAATGAGAACATTTAGAAGCTTTTGGAGTTAGCATGTTTTTTGAAAGCACAACAAAAGTTATCAATGTTTTGAAAGTTTAATTTGGGGTGCAATCATCTGTTTGTGGTTTTGCGATGTTCATACGTAGTTCTATTTTGGATGCCTCAAAAGAGGTTTTTTCCTGGTGCTGCAACAGACAAGGCCCTGCCGTCTTGTAGAAGCATCCGCATGACCATGGCGAGGAAGTCTAGAGTGCACATAGAACCCAACCAACAACACAAACAACCCAATGTGCTTCACACTCAATCAAACACCCAATTGTTGCACCTTAACAACATCGTCTTATTATTAATCTATAATGACCGTCAACATTATATTCAAAAATACAAAACAACATATGGATGTGTTCCCTCCCCTCCACACGACACCATGGGCGCTACATAATCACACAAACACATCCGCTACAATCCAAAAACAGATTACACCAGCCAATCCCTAGTGGGCAAGCACCTTATTCCAAAAACAGATTACACCAGCCAATCCCTAGTGGGCAAGCACCTTATTTTGTTGTATTATTGTTTGGTAGCTGTCAAGTGCTTGTGGAGCTCTTGATAAGCACACAAGCACGCCCAAAAAAGTTGACATCAACAAACCCGTCGTACATAAGCACCTTATTATGTTGCAACATTGTTTGGTAGTTATCAATCTTAATTTTCTACAAACTGTTGTACCTTCAAGTTTCAGAACCCTCCTTCAAAGATATTCTATCACTCTCACGCTGCCTAACCCTTGCCCCAAGCCTGCCCTACTGCTCGCCGATCCAGAGCGAGCTTGCGCAAATGCTGGGACCCCACATCATCGACAAAGAAGAAGCGATCGGCAAGATCGACCGTAACACCACGGTGCTGTGCATCCACCACGAGGAAGTACGACATTACAACATGATGGCCATGATCAAGATGTTCCCCAGCGACACTTTATATCGTCGTGGGATGCAAAGTCATAATCGTTACCAACATGGACGTACTGGGAGAAATAATCAATGGAACGACAGGAACAGTCGCCTACATATAGACCGACGAGCAAACAGGAGATGCAAAAGGCATCATAGTCCACATCGATGACTCCCTCCACCACATGCACGTCAAGCGAACGCAATCAAAAGAAGGCAACACAATCATGGTCGTGAGGAGGGCGTTCACGCCGCAGGCTATCAGACGCTGGATGCTCGCGAATAAAGGATAGGAAGCAACTGTCGATCGTGTCGCCAATCACGACCACGGACTTCCCACCGATCAAAACACCGCCAATGTAGCCGCTTTAAAACTGTGGTAATCCCCACTTTGTCGCATAAAGGGGAACCGACATTTCGGGGACGCCGCCGCGACGCCGGATTCTTCCTATTAGGGTCACAATAAGGGATGCACAATGTAATATTTGTATATTAACACGTATTCTCTTAGCATGTCGCCGAAATTCAAATTAATATGATTAAAATTTCAACACAAACCTATCTGCCTAGCCTTCTTCCCAACCCTGCAGTTCTGCTAGTTGTTTTTAGCACACCAGTCTAACCAAGCCTACAACCTTCCTTGCAATTCTAAGCTATCCAAACCTACAACCTTCCTTGCAATTCTAAACTATCCACGTAGCACTTCCACTTAAGCAAAATATGATATGGCAATATCTTAGCCATTGGATATGACTTATTCCAAATTGATGGTTAAAAAAAAAATAGAAGAAGCATTAGGGCGGATTTGGGGTCTCAAAATGGCCTCCTATCAGCCATTCCACGTCATATTTCCGCTCCTTTTTTCCCATGCCACCTAGGATACCAAACTCTCATAATTACAGATTTGCTTGGAATATTCTTCCGGAATAAGGGGGATTGCATATTCATGGCGCCATATGTATTTAATTCTGTTGGTTGTCAGACAGACTGATGCAACACGTGGCGCTTCTAAAATGCCACTTGCATTATAGCATACCGGCAACTCATGACGGTGTCTCTTGGTTTGTCAGATACCAAGCGTGCGCGTCACCGCCTTCTACATTTCAAAATTTGAATGTGTAGGTTGAAGCTTTGTATCAGATCAGACTTTCATTTCGAGGCCATGGGCCAAGGCTTTAACCGATCTTCACTTCATCCTAATACAGGCTTCCCGCCCCCTACAATTCGAAATTTGAATTTGCTTAATGTATAAAAGCATGGATTGTAGGAGAATGGACTTTTCGATTTCCTTATGCATGTTGCAAATTTCAAAAACGAGGTTAGTAATGGGACGTTAGGCTCACACGGCTTAATTGTGTTGGGGCATAAAAATTGTACACCTTCATTTCGCTACCGCGGCGATCTACACAAAGATGGAAGTTGCTTGTTGTCAAATTAAACTTAAACACAAGTGAGGTCGGCACTTTACGTGGTTTTCTCGAGGAGGGTTTGGAGTGTTTTTTTTTTTAAATCCCAATTATCGACATAGTGTGACGTAGCATCTTGGTATTAAATAGTATGTTAAATTCAATTATATCGGTGTTCATTTTCGGGTTAAACTCAAATCATATAGGTTTAGGAATAAGGTTAAAAAAAGGAAGATATTGGATATTTAGGAATAAGGTTAAAAAAAGGAAGATATTGGTATTTAGGAATAAGGTTAAAAAAGGAAGATATTGGATATGGCTCAAATTTCGAGATATGCACATAATGGCATGTAATGATGGTTGATAGGACCGAATACTGAATCATTCCTACGATTTTCACGTCTAATCCAGCCTATATCTATTCCAGCCTAGATTGGCGCCCATTCTCCCCCCAATCTCCGCCCAATCTTCGCTAGATCCTCCGCCCAATTTCGCTAGTCCATCGCCATGAAGAGATCAGCTACGGAAGAGCCGGAGGTGTCCTCCAAGAGGCCTATTACGGCTGGAAGAGGTATTCCTCCCTAGATTCCCTCCGCCTACCTGCGGTTCTTGCTCTGGAATGCCTCGATTCTTCGATTCCTCCGATTCCTTTGACGAGGAATCGAGAATGAGGAATCGAGGAAATTTCGGAGCAGGAGTTCATCATGTGTGTTCTTGAAGGTGGGCGGGGAGATTCTTGAGAGAATGAGTGGTCTACCGAAGGAGAAGAAGTCAAGATGATGAAGAAGATGAAGAAGTTGAAGACTTAATCCTACCGACTTCGAGGAGCTCATGGCGTTAGTTCATGGTACATGCATGTTTTCTTTCTTTTCTTAAGCATTCAACTAACGGTTATTTCTTATTTTTTTGTTTTGCAGATGGTGAAGCAGATGAATGAAATTTGTTAGGGCAGAGCACCTCTTTTTTTTTTCCTTGTTCTTAGCCTCCAGCTTGCCTCCAGCTTGCCTCCAGCTTCTTACCATATGACTGCAAGCCTCCGGGCTTTTTTGTTGTGAATAGTTGAAGCCTCCGGGCATTTAAATTTACAAAATGATGTTCTGATGTAAAGCCATACGGCCATAAAAAATTTTGAATGTAAAAAGTTTTTGCTTCTAATTCCATTTGAATACCTAACTTGTTTTTTTACTGTACATGTGTTACCACTCTTAAGTACATAAGTCATTATCCCTTTCCAAAGAGCATATTATTTTTCAAGAAGGATCACACCAAGTGAATAGTACATATGCAACAAAAATGGAACACACTAAATTCGCATCGTGTGATCCACTTTCTTATTTGTTGTCAAATTAAAATTAAACACAAGTACCCCTTCTCCCTAAGTGCATAAAGTTATTAGTCCTTTTCAAAGAGCATATCTTTTTTTAAGAAGGATCACATCAAGCATCCCATTTGCATCTAAAATACTTTACCAACTCTAGTAGTACATAAAGTTATTAGCTTTTTTCAAAAAGCAAACACTTTATCAATAAATGAGCATGTCACATATCCACACTTAACTTCAAATAAGACACATATATATTTCTTTTATTAAAAGATAATCAAAGTAATTTTACTATAAGAAGTCATCTTTTTCCAAAAAGATCACACCAAGCGAATTTTATATAAGCTAAAAGGTTGGAATATACTAAATTCGCATGGTGTGATCCACTTTCTTGTTTGTTGTCAATAGATAATAACACCAAGTCCCTCATCAATAGTCTCCCATTTGCATATAAAATATGTATCATTCCAAGTTATATTATGTTTTATGAACTAAAATGGCCTCCTATCAGCCATTCCACGTCATATTTCCGCTCCTTGGGGATTTGGGGTCTCAAAATGGCCTCCTATAAGCCATTCCACGTCATATTTCCGCTCCTTTTTTCCCGTCCGATTTGCTTGGAATATTCTCAAAGGAATAAGGGGATCGCACATTTATGGCGCCATATGTATTTAATTCGTTGGTTGTCGAATGATTGATGCAACACGTGGCGCTTCTAAAAGCCACTTGCATTATAGCATACCCAAGCAACTCATGACGGTGTCTCTTGGTTTGTCAAATACCAAGCGTGCGATCACCGATTCTTGACTTGGCGCTTATTTTCATTTAGAGGCCATGGCCATACAAGCTTCCCGCCTTCTACATTTCAAAATTTGAATGTGTAGGTTGAAGCTTTGTATCGACTTTCGCTTCGAGTAGCGTACCGCGATTGACGCCTTTAAAAGTTCAGAACCTTAGGGATCTTTACTTCATCCCAATACAAAGCTTCCCCGCCCCTACAATTCGAATTTTGAATTTGCTTATGTATAAAAGCATGGATTGTAGGAGAATGGACTTTTCGATTTCCATTTGCACGTTGCAAATTTCAAAACGAGGTTAGTACGGACGACGCTCGCTCACACGGTTTAATTGTTTGGGGCATACAAATTGTACACCTTCATTTCGCTACGATGCGATCCACGCTGTATGGAAGCTCCAAATGATGTGTGGATAAGGATCCAACCGACTCACTTAATATGCTCCAGTCTTCAATCGAAAAAAAAATGAGGTCTAAAAATAAGAACTTAGACCTCGACATGTTGCGCCTTTGTGCTCAAAAAGTGTCGACATCCGGGCGGATGACGGTTTATATCCATTGGATCCGTTGAGTGGCAAGAAACCGCCATTCCGGGGACGTTTCAAGTTTAGTCCGATTTTGTGGTGACGGTAACTCGGGCCTCTTGGGATATTGTGAGAGATTGAGAGAGGATGAAGGCATTCGAATCGAATACAGTTCCTTGAGATGAACCGCCCGATTGTCACAAGAGAATTATAACTTAAACCAGCAGCTCTTTTTTCTCTCGCTTCATTACTCCACTGTGATGAAGGAAAGGAATGACGGCTTGGGGAGGGAAACTTCTTTGAGATACGAAGTGGAAAAGTCCAAATCAAGAGCTCGAAAGAGCAAACTTTGGGCTTCAATGTAGGTTAAAGAATTTGAAGAAAACACCCCTTGGCTTGCGAGAAATGAAGAAGCACTATCGACCGATAGAGGAACTGAAGTTTGGATCAGGTGCATTCAGACGCAGGGTCACGGCCACAAGGTCCATTTACAACACTAGCAAAGGCCAATTAAGATCTGGGGAAACTAGAAGCAATCTTGGTTACGTAGTGAAGAACCTAGCGACAAACAGGGAGATAGTGGACATGATTTGTCAGCCCTACAACTCTTCTCTCAAGAAGATGGTATTGGAAATGGTACTAGGAGAGATCTACAAGAAGTTAGAAGCGACAGATGTACAGACTGTTTGTGATGATGTAGGCATCCGTAGGCTTGGTTACGTTCTCTATTCAAGCCATTCCACGAAGCGTTGAAAAGAATGGGCACAAAAAAAGTATTCGCTCCACGTCCACAAATTGTCGAGAATACAAGGGTTACTAGGACAAAGATGGTGTATGCCATATTAGGAGAGATGCACCACGTTGAATGTGCTGGTCCTGCCATAGCTATAAAAAATAAGAATGGCAAGGATTGTTGTGATATAGTTGGAATGAATGAACGCAATAATCTTTGGGTTGACCTGGTTACTCTCTTACAATTCCTTGTCAAATATTATGACTTAACAAATTCTGCGTAAACTAATGGTGAGATTGAAGTTTGCATAAAATTGGATGAAATGGAACCCACCAAGTTTGAGAAGTATGAGAGGGTATCCGTTGTCATCATGAATAGAGCAATTGAGAATGCAATTGCACATGCTAAATCAAAGAGCAACAAGAATAATAAAAAGATGTAGAGGTAACTGACGAGGAGAAGAAGCGTCTTAGAAAAATGGTTCTCATGTCAATCAAGATGACACCGGTGGTTAGGTCTCTTTAAAGTTGAGAAAAAGAAACCCATGAGGTATTGAAATGGGTGTTCAATCAAACCCACATCCCGAGTCTAATATCTAGATTCGAGGGAGGGGAAAAATTGCAAGTAGATCACTATGGATCTTACAAAGTAATTTTTCACTTGGCGTGATTTAAAAACCGAGAAAGCAATGTACAACATAAGTGGAGGAGGACAAGGAACATGCAAAAGTTGTCTCAGACCGCAATCATGCAAGGAAGTCAAGTCTTGGGAAGATCTGTTTCAACCTTGTCCCTTAACCAAGCAAATGCTCCTAATAGAGGAGAAGAAGATCCCAAGTTCCATGGCATTTTCCCCATTCCATTAGAGAGGGTTCATATCTCAGACTTTGCACGGCTTTGTGAGAATCATCGACAAGATGATATTTTTGAGCTGCAGATTAGGTGTGGAACATTTTAGACAAGAAGAGAAGAGAGGAAGGAATTGTGAGAGTTGAACATGTTCTATCGTAAGCAGGTTTGCATGGTGGCAATGTAAGATTAGAGCTCGATGAGAAACGGGCGGGGAAGAACAAGTGTGCCTCAGAAGGTGTCAATTGAGGGGTGAAAGCTCGACGCTTCATAAAGAATCATAGAGAGGCTCGAACGAAACCGGATGGGAGAAAAGGTCTATGACTTTGGAAAATTGCTGGTTGATGCGAGCAGGACCGCCTGATGGCGCTCGCTCGGCATTGAGGAAAAAAAAAGCATGGGATGCATTGTCTGAATTGTTCCCATACATTCGTGAGAATGGACCTCACAAGAGAAGATGCGTAAATGTTCGTGCAAGTTTAATAACAAATTTATTAAAGCTTTCATAGACGCATGGGGGAGAGAGTGAAGTCACGACTACTTGCACATCTTTTGGGCTCATGCACCTTGGTTTTTAGGAAGTATGGAAGCCTAGCAATTGTGGAGTGCACAAGGCATGGAGAAGTCGATAAACAAGCTAAAATAGCCTTTCATCGTATACACTCAAAGAGGGGGTGGAAATGTGGGAACCAACCCTCTAAGACGGATGATGAGTGGTTTTATAGAAGGGCGATGGCTAAACACGACAAGAAGGTCGCTTTAAGGAGCAACCCGTAAGTCGTGAAACACCATTGGCATAATGTCAAGAGAAAACGGAAAGTTGGTTGGCAAAATTTAGGGCCCCACTAGCATCGCAACGGTGGAGATCTAAGAGACAAAGAATCGGTAAAGTATACTTGTAATGTGTAGCATGTTCACACGACGCGAAGTACTTGCCTCCAACCTTGTTTGCACAACCGTAGCTTCGCGTCGTGTGATCTTATTTGTATCATACGGCCGAACAAAGGAGTTCGCTATTGCTTGCATTTATGTGGCTTCGGCGTCGGTGAAGCTTTACAAGATAATAATAAAAAAGGTTACTTTTGATTAAAGTTGTGAAAGATGTTACATTGAAAAACAAAATACAACGACTCATTGTTGCTCCAAAGGCGAGCTCTTCTTCATTATCTTCATCATCATCATCAGCTCCGGCCCTCCGTCTTCGTCTTTCATCTCTTCTCCTCAAGCGAGCAATCACCCTATCCAAACGTTTCCTCCAATCTGTCCACCATCTCTTTGTACATGTCCCGCTCTCGTCCCAATAGCACAACGCGTGTTCTTCTCGCGTGAATTAGCAACCTCGTTGCCGTCATAACCACCTCGGTCAGCAGGTTGTTGGGGCATGTCATCCCGTCAAACCTTCTATTCAACCGCTGATTTGCCTCTCCGGCTACGAAGCATGAGAAGGTTGAATTCATTCTCTTCTTCTTTCGCTGAATTGTAACGACATTTTCCTTTAGAAGATCATCTTGCTCCTTCAACCTCTTCATTAGAACACCCAACACTATGTCGGAAGGGAGTTCTATCCTCTTTATGTTTTCCCTTATCACGGGTTGAGGATGTGGAGGCCATAGATGACAAATGGGAGGGACGTTAAGATTATAGAAGTGAGGAGCAAAGACTCTAACCGCTGGAAGGAGCACAATGCAAGGACCTCAATTTATACATATTAGCTTGAACATATTAAACACGCGGTCGGCCGCCGCGACGCGTGTCGAAAGCAGATTCTCGGTTTGGTTGTCCGCTAGAACACATTAATGGTAACCGTCATTTGGAACACATTAATAACTATTCTAACTACATCGTATCACACCACGCTGAAATCGCGACACGAGCTTTAAAACCCTATGAAGGGTTTCGCTTCGTGTGTGATCTGCCTTGTCATTCTCTACCACGGATATTAAAAAATAAAAAAAATAGGAAACGTAATATTCAAGACATTTGTCAAAAACTTTTCCCATTGAGAAATAAAACCATTACAAACATTAAAAAAAGGGCCCCTCTAGGAGGAGCCCGATGCCTATGATTGCGGGCAAGCTCTTCCCGGAGGGCGTTGATAATTTTTTTTCGCTCCTCCAACATGATTGCCGCCTCAGAACCACGCTCTCATATTCCGAACCTTATCTTCCCGCCATCGAAGTTGAGCTCGCAGCAGCCTCTCCGCCTCGATTGCGGCCCTAAGCCTCTCTTGAGGTTATATCTCGCGGGCGCCAATTCACGGCCTAAGGCAGCCCGCTGATTGTCGCTAAGACTAAAATCGCCTTCCTATAGAAGGCGGCCTTTGTCCTCTCACAGAACCAGCTTTGGCGACGTCTTCATCATTCTTTTCTTTTTAGAAGGCGGATCCGTTCCTCCGTTTCAACACTAATGTTCTCAATTTCCTTTGACCGTAACTTGAGACAAGATCGGGCAGGGATGGAACTGAGCCTGGAGGCCATTGAAAGTGATGGGAGAACAGAGAGATGGCTGAGGGCGGATGTGGTAGAACAGGAGATGGCGGATAGGAGAAGACAAAGGCCTCGACGTTTTATATAGAAACTAGAGATACATTGGAATCTACGGTTCAAGTGAAAACCGATAAAGTTGTGTAATAATCCCACGAGGCGAAATTATAGCATGCAATTAGGCAACGGAGCCTATGTTCGCATCATGGGATCCGCCATATCCCAGCCGCATCGTATGCATGCCGCATAAAAAGACAAGGTGTTATTGTGGCAACAAGATGCCACGCCCTTGGCATGACGTTGTCATCCACATGCCAATTATATGTGAATAGACGTTGTCATCCACATGCCAATCCTAGATATGACTAATTCGCGCATTTACCCGCAAGTTATCACATAATCTAGCTAGATATTTGTGTTACATATAGTTTTCCATTAATAAATTAGAATTTATACATACAACGAGTAGGTGCGTTGTGGAGATCATCTGACGCCGAAATCCATTGATTGCTACCTAATTGCAAGCAAGGCATTTCAAGGTCGTGGTGATCTTTTTAATAAAACAAAACAAGAGAACAGATAGAAGCAAGAAATAGAGAAAACTTTTCTTTGAAACAAAAAATATATATACAATGGCTAGGGATCTTCATGATCCCCAGAAATCGGCCGTAAAGCTGCGTTCTCATCCTCCGCAGCTCGAAGCTTCTTCTCCATATCTTCTAACGCTGCGAAATATTGTGTGCTAAAAAGCGCCTCGACCCTACGGCTATTGGCCTCGGGACTGGTTAATGTTGCGCGAAGCTCAAGGTCTCGCTCATCAAAGCAACCCCGGAATTTAATTCTAACAATCGCCTTTGATCTTCTACGACGAGACGGCTGTTTTCGTCGTGAACCTCCTTGAATCTCTTCATCACCACTGCAAGGGTGATGTCCGCTGGGCAGCTGGGGCGGCCGCCGCTGGAGGAGGATGAAGATGCCATCGGAGCAGAAGGCGGAAGGCGGAAGACGGAGAGGATGAGCAGAAGGCGGAAGGCGGAAGGCGGAGAGGAGGTCGAAGGGAAGATAGAAGGTCTTCTATTTATAACAGGGATTTCGTAGTAGCTTGAGTCACACGACGTGAAGGATGCCGTCGGTCAGGAAAATGGACCGTTACTTCTTCTCACGTCTTTTCTTCCAGAGAAAGCTCGTGTGATAAATAATTTCGGTGATACAATCTATACATAAGTAATTTTACTGATACATAACTAAAGATAGAACTTCTCATTGAAGCAAAATAGAAGCGGCATGGAGATATTAACGACGCCGAAATCCATTGATTGCTACCTAATTGCAAGCAAGGCATTTTCAAGGCCGTGTGATCTTTTAATAAAACAGAACATACATTGGAACAAGAGGATAGATAGAAGCAAAAAATAGAGAAAACTTTTCTTTGAAGCAAAAAATAGATAGATACAACGGCTAGGGATCTTCATGATCCTCTAGCTGATTTTCATGTCCTGCAGCTGAAGCCGTAAGGTTGCGTTCTCATCCTCCGCATTTTCTGAGCTTCTTCTCCATATCTTCTAAGGCTGCGAAATCGCAGGTGGCGGTTTCAACCGCCTTCGCCCCGTGGCAAATTAAGCCTCTTGGTACATGGCGAATGTTTCCGCTGAGCTCAATGTCTCGTCGCGGCCAGCCTCCCTCGTGAAGGCTAATCCTGCCGACCGCCTCCATATTCTCGGCACGAGGCGGTTGCTTTCATCATGGATCTCCTTGAATCTCTTCATCACCACTGCAAGGGTGATGTCCACGGCGCTCACTACTGGGGAGTGCTACCTTGGCGTGGTCGCTGCTAGAGGAAGATGATGATGCCATCTGAGCGAGAAGGTGGAAGGGAAGCCGGAAGTAGAAGATGAGCGAAAATGAAAAGGCGTCGGAGGTCGAGTGGACATCGGTCTTCTATTTATAACATGAGTCACACGAAGTTGCTTCGCGGCGTCGTGTGAGGAATAAATAAATTAATTGTTTTATTCCAATAATATTTCATTTCTTCGAGATAAATATCACACGACGCGAAAACCTAGATATGACAGAAAATCAGACTGATGTATTTCGCGTGATGTGAATAAATACAAATAAAATAATTTTTATTACGAATTTCGGAAGGACAATCTGTACATAAATAATTTTACCGATACAAGTTGGAAAATATATAACTTCCAAATTTTCAAGCTTCGTCGTCAATTTCATGCTCTTTCAATCCCCTGCCGCACTGATCCAACAAGGCAATGACTTCCATGTTATCGACCCCAGCTTCCAACCTTGGGTGAGTCAAGCCAGCAGCTAAAAAATTTAACATATTGCTCGCCCGCAGACCGGCTTGGTCGTCAAAATATTGTAGCACAACATCCCGCCGAATTGCTATCACCCTTTCAGTGTTTGATGCCAATTGGGAATGGTTCCCGAACATGCATAATGCACGGATGTAATAGACAAACTCTGCACCTTTTGGACTGAAAGTTCTGCTGAAGACGATTATCTCCCCATTAACGAATCTTGAGATATATCGTAACAATGTAGAGTCCTTCAATATTTCCTGTCCCCCGCGTGCATGTCGATCAAAAAAAAAAAAAAAAAAAACAAAGTGCGAAGCTAGGCTTCTAAGAAAGAAATGGACTAAGAGATTAAGCTTATAAAGCCATTACATTAAAGAATATTATACAAAGGCACTTCACGGCCTTTTTTCTGGGGGGTCTTTCTTCTTGTTGTATTCAGCCATAAAATTTTGACCATAGTACTCGGGATCCCTTATGCGTAAGACGAGGCGCATGTCCTTGGGCATGACAGTCACCCGCTTGGCATGTATTGCTGCAAGCTACAAGTCCTCGAACATACCGACACCAACTGCTTCCGAAGCCATTTGAAGAGCATTTAAGGCAGTTGCTTGAATTCTGTAACCGGTATGATGTATCGCACCACACTCTTGCGGAGAATCTCTTTCACGAGCACGGCAAATGGGAGGCGGAATGACCATCTCGATCGCTAACCACGATGCTTCTTAATCTCGCGAAGGCTTTAATACCAGGCCGTCTTCCGCTTCCGGCCACTACCCTCACCCACCCCAGCATTTGGAGCTGTTGCTCGGCCGACTCTTCCGGCCGTCTCCTCCCCGGCATTTTGCGTGCGGTACATTTCCTCGGCCCATTGTTCGACCGTCTCCTCACATTTGGTCGCCTTCCCTTTCGGGCGTTGGGCCTCCTCCTTTGATTTGAAGGTTACGGCGCCTCCACGGGGAGGAAGCGGGAGGAGCGATAAGAGCAAGAAAGGCGGCTGCCCAATAATTAATCGGCGTCATATTCTGCTCGCCGGTCTCTCACATTTTCATCCTCCGTCTCCGAACCGGAGTGCACCTCCCTACTTACTCCCGAGCTGCTTCTCCCGCCGTCTGTCATGCGGATTTCTTTTCGGGTCTTCTGTTAGGCATGGTCGGAGGAGGAGAATCTCTATCAGAGACTTGATTCCGGATGAAGGAGGCGGACTAATGTAATCACCTGGCCTTACACCACGGATGGATCCCCTGCAGTTTGCTTAGTTCTTGCCATGGCTTCTCACGGATGGCTTTATACTACTTAACACCGACAAAAAATAGACAACCGGGCAAGAGATAAATAGTAAAAAACAGAAGTTAAAGTAAAATATGATGGTAACGTTTTTAAATAATTGTACGGAACCCTAAAAAAATATCGGACAAAAATTACGGAACCCTAAAAAAACATCGGACAAAAACACAAATAAAAAACCGAGATTCAAAGCGCTAGGCGATAGACAATTTCTTGTTGATCGCGAACTCACTAAACTTTACATTTCCCTCTTGCCTGTAACCAACCCTAATGCCATCAATGAAATAATGGAAGTCTTCAACAATCTCCTCTGTCTCCATTAGCACTCTTAGCTCTGATAATGGCCATTCGCTTTCCATGGTGGCTGTATAAATGACTTCCTCCCCTCTCCATACTCGAATATCCACCGTGACGGATTAATACGTTATGGTCCTCAAGCGGCTCCCAAAAAGTTGTGCGACCTCTCTTTTTCTGTTTCCTTCATTCTAGTTGACAATTAACATTATAAATATTGTTTTGGAAGAAAGTATCCGAACTTAAAGGAGGACTTAACTATGCGGACCTCTGTTAGTTGACCGGATGATTCGTGGAATCAACATCCTGTGTCGGAACCAAAAATAAGCCATCCACAAAATCGTGAGGGGGGAGAAAGCATTATATATGTTCTTGAGCTTTTGAACTTCCCTGCGCCATCTGGAATATGTTAGCAAATACCTCAAAGCGGTGTGAAGATTTTGAAACTCATCCTCACGCCTCCGTTTTTGGACATTCCCGCTTGCACCTCGTCGAGCCATGCATTTCTTCATTGCAATTACATTGTTCTCGTTAGTATGCGTGGCTTACAAAGTTCACTTAAAGGGGGCAATTCAACCGCCTCAAGCTTCGGTTTCGACCTTTACGTTATAATCATGTCCGAAAAACCAGATGCCTATACCCCGCAAGGTCACGGCATCCATACCTTGGAAAAAGACAATTCCGATGTCTATGTGATACACGACAAGTACACTACTAATACTTTCGGCCGGAATGACATCCACGACGTCTGATAAACATAAACCCGCACAATAAATTTGTTTGTAAACATGTGTCAACGAAAAGAAATGAAAAGATAAAGGAGATCACCACGACGCGAAACTATCTCTACGCAGTTAAGTAGGTCAATGTGATAGCTTCGCCGTGTGATCCGGATTAAGGTGGTTACCATTTGCGGGCAATTTTGGGAAGTCGTTTTTGGTGGAGATTAGCTCTTTGGCCATATCGGAAGGGGTATATGCATGTCGTATTGTTATACTTTCCACTTTCCGGCGCTAGAATTCAACTTGAACTCTTTTATCCTACCTATCCAATGTGTCCGCCGCGTCGATCGCCTTTGTCGCTTAACTCTATGCTCGCCCCTCGTTGATGGCGGCATACTCACCCACTGAACCTATTGAGACAAAACCTCCCACTTCTTGACCTTGGGAGTTCTCGTAAAATGGGGCAAGAACACGTAAATTACAGGAGACATGGATTGCGGATGAGGAGTGAAGGCGGAGAGGATGCACGTAGAAAGCCGGAGTGACAAGATCTTAAGTTTGGCTACCAAAATTTGACAAAGGGAGTTGGTGACGCCGACAAGTGGCGGTCAAAGTCACCATTATTTTGGGCGGCGTGGCGACTCCGAAAAATACGGGCCATTAAAATGGTTGCAATAAAAGCGCAGGCATCCCCTATGAAAATACGCCATGTGGATGCCAAGTAAGCCTGCTCATCCTTCTACCTGCCAAGTAATACTGACTTTCGTAAAAAAGGCGCAAACCTGATTGGTCCTGGCGAATCTGACGTGGAAATCTTTAACCCAAGATATGGGCCATTTTCAGACCCCAAATCCGCCCTAATGCCAAAAAAAAAAAGGAGACGACGTACATTCTGATGGTGCTTCCATCGTGGCTTCTGAAATGCAATGCAAACCCGCTCTTTTTGTTTTGCCTTTTGTCGGTGGGCATTGGTGGGCATTTGAAGGATGAGAAGGGGCCATTGAGCAGTTTTGCCCTGGGAATAGTTTTGGAGCAAAGGAGTATCGCCATTGAGGAGGTTTGCCCTGCCTTCTCAAGTGTTTTATTAATAGTTAGGCGTGGAACAGAACGTTCAGAATTTTGACAGCACATAATCATTGGAATTTTGCCCTGCCTTCTCAAGTTTTGTAAATGCTCGGGCATGGTACAAAATATTTTGAATTCCAGGAAGTTTCAAAATTCGAGCATTTTTTTGCTGGAAGTTTTAATTTGTCCCATGGCTGCGGGTCCGACTTGAAATCATCCACCCCAGCTTTTCGACGACTCTGATTGATGCTCACGTCTCAGTCCTACATGCCATGATTAGCAAGTCTGCTGCCCCCCCTTTTTTAGCACGTTTGCACAAACGCAAGTGGACACTTTGAAGCAATTCTAGAGTGTCCACGTTGCTGCCAGGTGGGATTTTTGTGCACGTGTACCACCTACAATCGTCCGATATCATCTATGGCTGTAAAAATTTAAGAAAATTCCAGGTGGGTTGTCCGTTACGTTCCCCGAGCCATGGCGCGATTTCGCTTGAAACAATTGCAGAGGAGCGGATTTGAAGAAGCAAGCGCTCCTTTCTACTTCTCTTTCTGTATATTTGCTATTTTTCCTTTCCAATCTACGTTGTTCTTGCCGTGAGGTTCTGTTGTTTATTTGGAAAAGTTTGTATCGAGCGGATCAGAAAAAGGGCCATCAGAAAAAGAGAGCTTGGAGGTCGAAATACTTCTCACCTGTCCCGTAGCTCTATTTTGAGCCCGGGTTAGGGTGGTTTGTGAGCATTTGCTCTGGGGATAGAACTCGGTTTCTTGAGTTTGGCTATGGCAGAAGCTTGTGTAGTATCTAATGTATGTGATTTCTGATTCTTACTACCGTAAGTTGCATGTGATATCTTCTCAACCTTTCTTTCTTGATCTATGTAGGGTTCAAACGATCTTGCCAGAACAATCGCAAACAATTTATGCTGGGCCGGGAGAATGCAATGGGCAGAGAAATAAAGTTATTTCTGTATCTAATTTACTCACCTTTTCATCAATAGTTATCACCGTGAAGTTGAAGTGAGGTATTAGCTTCTGTCGGCAGCTTGCCTAGTATTTTATACTTGCAACTTTCCATTTAGAATGCTTCTTGGGAAGTTCTTTCATTGTGAAAAGGGGTTTTGCAAGCATAGGTCAGGATGCATTTGAGTATTAAAACTGCTGGTACAAGCTTTTCACATGGTAAAAGCTTTTCACAAATTGACATTCGGAAAAGGTAAAAGAGATTGCTGAAGAATGCACTTACAAGTTGGACTGGCCCTTCAGTCAAGAGTTGTCGTGTCATGATCACATAATTGTTTTATCAGCACGTTGGTGGATGTTAAAAAGGAGGGAAACGTGCTGCATATTACAACAGGAGTTAAAGCCATGGTGCAGTTGGATCTTAGCGACATTGGCAGCAATGTCAGACTCAAGGCAGAACCATGTTCAAACAATCTTGATAGAACAATGTGCTTGTCTGAGGCAAAAGATCAGAGAAATAGAGACTCCAGATGTCAATTTATGCTGCGCAATGATTGACGGCCTTCTGAAGTCCAATGAAAAGTAGGAAGTTTACAGGCTTTTTGCAGAAATGTCCAAGAAAGGGATCGAAGCTGGTGTTACATTATTTTATTCAACAAAGCATGCCAATATAAACAAAGTTCCTGGGCAGATTCTATGGTTCAGGGTATGGTGAAACTTTCTCTCATTTACTTAGGAATATTGATTTGTTTTGTTTGTGTCTTATTTCTGGTTGTAAATTGAATCTTTTTTAACAGGGCTGTTCCGCGATGGCAGGCAGATCATGACATACCTCTTACTAGACGCGTGATTGTTGGTAAGCTCAAGGAAAGCATCTGAGTGCCTGAATTGATTTGGAAATTAAATTTTACCATCTTAGATGGATTTGTTATTTATTATTTAATTATGTTTAGCAAAAGGAGATATGCACTACCAACTATCATTATTTCATTTATGCATTTCCTTGCAGTGATGGCACAATCACTAGAACATCACAAGTCTGGCTCTTTTTCTATCATGTCATCCTAGACATATAATCTTTGCTCTTGCTAGAATATCTTTGGATTGAACTTTAATAGGGATGTGCAATTTTGGAACCTCGTGCTAATCTTATAGGTGACGGTGTTCAGACAAGAAAATGAAGTGAAATAGGATACTTCGGAGGCATATTAATTTCTTTCTTCATCGGAATTCTTGGGAATAAACTTTTTATTTCCTTGACCCCAGTTGTAAGACATGAAGCACGCCATGTGACCTTGAAAGTTTAGAAGACATATTATATCAGGCCCAAAACTTGTTTGCTTCTACCAAGAACAAAAAGAGATTGTTGAGGAACCGGAATATACAATGACCATAAACTTGGAAAAGAATGCCTCTCGAAAAATCGAATGTAGTTTTAATGGAATGATACTTGCAGGTGCTCACGTTTTTAGCATTTTTGGAAGATTTTAAAGTGAATGATCTGTTCGTACCCTTGTTTTCAATGTGTGTCCTCTACTCATGACCTGTGTCTTTCACGAAAATCATGTCATCCAGTATTACAATTTAATTTTCCATGCTTGTAGCCTGTAAATTTCTACTGATAGACTTGAATATGTGGCATCAACCAAAGGGTCTATATGCTCTTCTATTCCACTCTAGTGACAAGGTGCAAAGGATAGCAAACAGGCTTGCAAATTTTCTCTAGCCCTTTTAGTAAGTGATTTGGCATGCAAAGATGGTGAAAAGCTATTTATTGCATGCTTCAGGATGCTTCTTTCGGGCTGCATATCATACTTTTGAATTGGAAGATTGATTTGAAGTGCGACTTTGAGGTATCATACTTTTTGAATTGGAAGATTGATTTGAAGTGCGACTTTGAGGTATGTTATCTTATCTTGTTGTCGTAAAATCGTTGTCCCTCTCCTTTTAAAAGATGTCATAAGTTAAGATAGTAAAGCTATGAAGTATGTTGTACATCAAGCGGAGGTGTTGTGGTTTGCATTGCATACAATTATACCAACATAGACTGTAAAGAGGATTACAGCAGTGCTCAAAGAGTAGATTGTTTACCTTCGATGACTTATTTTACCTTTGTTACTTATTCAATCCATTCACGATCTTCCATCTTTTCTACTTATGAAGGACATCTCAACAAGCTTATCATAAAACCTGAATGCAGATTGAATGGTTATGCTATCTAATGTTCTTCTGTTCTTAGTTTGAGCTGGACATGCTATAGCTTTTGTGCTATTGAGCTACAAATCTAGTCTCATGCCTCTATATTTTATAGATACTGGTTAGGCCTCGCAGAAATATGCCTTAATTCATATCTGCTGCTAATGTTAAATTATTATTCTAGAATGGGACTCGCAAGAAACCAACAAAGCGCCCTAGGCTTCTCATTCATCTCAGCAGATTTTCTACAATGGTGGACAGTGGGTAGCCGCACACATGCGAACTACCCACGAAAAATAAAGGGAAAATCCAATTATATCATTTGGACCCCAAAACAAATACAATGCTAATAGATGAGTGGCTGATGTATCTGCCGAAAGCTTATCACCGGGATTAAAAAACCCCGCCCTTTCGGGTTTTCGAGGAAACACCCTAGTGATAAGCCTTCGGCAAGGGGCTTAGACAAACGTAAGGCATAGAATCGCTCCCAAAAACCCCCGCATGGAGAAGTCGAAACGGATGCCGCTCGCCAACCTGTACCTGCACATCACCAACACAACAAACGAGAAACATACCAGAGAATAGCATCACCCAGCGGGTGGAAAAAAAGCATCACCCAGCGGGTGGAAAAACATGATAAACAGAACTTGTACAATAAACAAAGAAGGGGGAGGGTGGGTTCAAAGAGAATAAGGTGCTGGCGAGAGAAGAGGAAGCCGATGAGACGTGGATGCGTAAACGCGCACGAAATAGCTTAACTCCCAACCCAAAACGGGCATGCGCCGCCGCGCATGCATGCATGACATGCATGCTCGTCCCATTCTAGAATGGCGATCCGATGTCTCGGATCGATGCGATTCTAGAATGGGACTCGCGAAGAAACCAACAAAGCGCCCGACTACCGTAGAGAACTTCCTTACAAACTAGGATCAAGGACGAGGTCACGGGGACGAGGCCAAAGGCGATAAAGGATAGCAAGAAAGATACGCCAAATTGGCTAAACCAAAGCGGGAAGAAGCCCTCCCCCGCCTCGGAAACAATTCAAAGAGAATAAGGTATGGCGAGAGAAGAGAAAGCCGATGAGGCGTGGATGCAGTAAACGCCTGAAATAGCGAACTCCCAACCCAAAACGGGCATGCGCCGCCCGCATGCATGCATGACATGCATGCTCGTCCCATTCTAGAATGGCGATCCGATGTCTCGGATCGATGCGATTTACGTCAAGGATTCTACATACGTTATAAAGAATGCTTTCTTCTCGTCTAACATTTAATTGCCCTCTATTTCAACCATGTATAAGGGTGATGCATATTTTTGTCTTATATCAAAACATCTCATGCCCTCATTTTAACATCTACATCACTTAATCATGTTCAACCGCATAATCGCCATACGCATCGTTTCTTTATTTTATTCTTGTTTTATTAATTTACGGATCTAATTGGTGTAACCATCTTGGAATCCCTTCCATGCCTGCTATGTGCTTGCAAGATGGCAAGGCAATTAAATTGCCGGAGTAGTATATGTCCGTATGTCATATGTTCCTAAATTGTTTAGATATACCAAGACCTTCTAGTTCCAGAAATAGTGGAGGGCTATGTATGAGGGTTGTCATGGCGGTTTTATTCCATTCCAAAAAGTAACGTAGCGGTTTGAAATTTCTGACTTATTATTTGAGAACCAACATGGAATTAGCAAAGATACCAAAGAAGAGATAAGCCGCAGCCATCCAACTCCTATAGCACATAAATTTCTACGATCATTCTATAATAGCAAAATGCGGATTCTCAGGACGAAAAAGAGTTTGAATGTCAGTAGGAAGAGCTCCTAGCAAATAGGCACCATGCAAACAATGAATAAGATGTGAAGGGGTTACTCCAGGTAGTGTATATACTATGGAAAGAATCCGAGAGAATGGCTTATAGTTGGTGTCGCTTATTTCACTATTTTTATCTTAGATTTATTACAAGCATGATGCCAAAGATGACCAGCTCTCATTGTTGCAGATTCTCTAATATTTTAAGTATCCTGTCACTAATTTCAAAGTTTTGAATGCAGGGGGTGGCATGCTTCTTTTGTTAGAGCAGATAAATATGCGCTATTGCTCGTTTGGACACAAATGCTTTTGGTCAAGCAAACCCTTACAAAGGGTTGTTACTCAAGTTTGATAGGAAGGCCAAGCCTCCTTCCTATTTAGCATATACTTTCCGGTAAGTACCCTTGTACTTGTGCCTTTTGATTTGTCGAAGGCAACTCTTTCTCTTTCTTGTCTTTTTGTGCTAAAATTTGAGTATTGAATTTTACTTACAGAAGGAAAATGAATCAAGCACAAGGTTCAAACATTGCTCCAGTTTACAATGAAAACATGGCCTAGAGACGGCTACCGCTTAGTGTGGTGGCTCATTTGATCGAGTGTAATCGCAACATGGTTGAAGAAGTAGCCCGCAGACATTGAATGGGAAGTAGCGGGATCGACTAGAACCTAATTTGCGAATGTTAAATCGTGGGGAATTATCATTACAATTACCACCTACTCTTCAGATATATTCTACGTAGTTGCTCTTTAAGGCTTTATCTTCTAGTCAATGCAATTTGCTGAAAAGCCCTCTATTTGTGTTGCCATGAACATTATGCTTATTGGCCTTTTGCATGTAAAACTTAGATTACGTGATGGACCTAGAAAGCGTTTTTCTTGTAAAACTTAGATTATGTGATGAATCTAGAAACTTAAAACAAAATAAACATCATTATTAGAGCACAATATAACATTTATATACATAGTTCTTCTACTTGATTAGGGTCATTCTCTATCAATTTGTGTCGCCTACCCTTTGCCCCAAGCCTCATCCACAAGCACCACCGAATCTGACCATTTATTTAAGATCTTATTAATTGGTGACTCTGGTGTTAGCATAGTCTTCTCTTACGATTTACAACAGATACTTTTGATGATAGGACCCACACCAGATCCTACAATTTGCTATGCAAAATAATCAAACGTGCTTTTGACTAGTTTTTTTTTTTTTTTTTTTTTTTTGTGGGTATTTCTTCTTGCTAGGGCGCCAATGGCCAAGCTTCTCATTCTATGTTCTACCTATCCCATTGCATTTCATTTCTTCATTATCGTAGCTTTTTGCAAAAAAGAAGATGGAAGAAATCGTCATCATTTTAATTGCAGTTTCTTGGTTTGCATCACATATGTTGATGCTACAAACTGTGAGTGCTCATCAGTACAAAAGCATTCGATGAGTAAGCAGTTCACGTTTTTATAATTTTAAGGTTGTGTTTCCAGTTCAAAGTAGTATCGGATTAATCTTTCCTGTAGTAAATCTGCATCCTTTATTTCCATTCTAGTTAAATTATGGGTTCTTTTTCTTCTGATATTGAACTGTTTGTGACAAAAAAGGATTGTGAGCCGAATGCCGGAAGGTGGACATGCTTCAAAATGGCCTTTATCTGAAGGCATCTGGCACTTGAGGATGAGGTACCGTGTTGAGTTTCTTGCTCATGTTTTGCAAAGATTAGATTCATTTTATTCAAAAACGGAGAGGCTGCATTTAATGAGATTGCTTTTGTGCAGACAATTTGAGAGCCACTAGTTCTACGGAAGCCAGGACTTTTTTTCCTTCCACACTATTAATTACCCTACATCTTCAGGTTTGCATTTTTGTTGAGAACGATTTAGCTACTGTTTGTTCACCTACTTAGAATTTATTTATGACTCTTGCAGTTTGAAGTAGCCTGGACTCTTAGCAATATTGCATCATGAACATCTAAATAAACAGGTATAGTGATGGAACATAGGGTTGTACCCATCTTTCTTCAGCTTCTAAGCTGCCTGAGTGATGACATTCGTCAGCGGGTCGGTTGTTTGCTTTCAAACAATGGTGATTTGTAGTGGTCCAACTAATGCTTCCATTGTTTTATGTATTAGAGCTTCCCCATTAATATACTTGCAAAATTGCCAAATTCTGAGGGACATAGTTAATATCTACTAGCAGCTTCAATAATCCTGCAAATTGACGTGTTTAAGAAGCTGGTTCAGCTTTATTCCAGAAAGTTGCACTTCTCCAGATATGTCGGTGTTCCATATTCCATGGATTCATTAGTTCCATGCTGTATAAATTCTATATCCTTTACTTGATCTGTCAATGGTTCTGTGCATGCCCTCGAAAGTTGAGTTTTTCTGTTAGTTTGGCATGCAATACTTTTGAAACCGAATTTAAAAATATAAATTCCATTACAGCAAATCCACGGAGACAGTGCTCTAAATTTAGGAAAAGGTGAATGGCTTGCAGATGTCCCTGTTTGATCTTTTGCAGCAGGATCAACTTTATTATGGCAAGGTCAAATGTTGAAGCTGCGGCATTTAAAATATTGCGTTATAAGCAACACGTATATCACCATGAGGCCCACTAAATGTTTCTTTTGCCTCTAGCATAGCCCACACAATATCATATAATGCATCACAAAGATGCGCATGTAACTTATAAAAAACAGAAGCAAGAAACCCCATGAAAGCAAGTTTGTTGTGCAAAGGTAACATAATCTACACATTATACTCGTTATGCTAGCAGAATTTAAGCTAGACCACTACGGTTTGCAAGCGGTCTTTAATATGCTAAGAAGAAAGGGATGAAAATTCGTTAACAAATAGGAAGGTATATTGACTTTCAGAGACATCAGCATTCTTTGATTTCTTTGATTTTCTACTACACCATCTCCTAGTGTTCATCACAGCACAACACCTGATCTGGATTCGATCAAACAGGAAGGGAATCCGTTTAAATAAAGGTTGCCCAATCAGCTCTATGTATTGGGAAACACATGCTTCTTAGTTTGTTTTGTTTCAAGATCATTTTTATCCATGGTATTTGTACCATCTATCAATTGAGAATCCTTTTGCACTTTCAGTTACATGCAAAACTTAGGGCCATTTTACATGGTTGCATTACATGACCTTCACAACTGCACAAGTGAAAGGTCTCCTTTCAGTCCTGTACAATCAGAGCCCTTGGCCCTTGTCTATAGTTCTTGTTTCTTAAGGCGGCCTGTCTCCTAGCACTTAAAGGCAACTCTGAAATAAGTGAGAAAGGAAATTCCGAATGCATTGATAAGGGGCATGTTTCATGCAAGCAATCTACTCGAATATCTGCCATTGGTAAATCTGAGATTGAAACAATAGGCCAAAACCCTATAGGGACAAATTTCATTGAGAAAATAATTGTGTAGCCTGATGCAAACTTGGAGTCACTTCTGGTGATAGCACATCATTAGCTTGAAGATGGCATGTTGAAATACATAGAAGTCAAAAAACGCATGCATGCATGTGGCCTTTATGATCATGCATGATAGTTCTCACACTTCTAGTATAATTAGTATGAGCCATTGGCACGTTTGAAGTATCAACCTCATAATTTGTGTGTGATGACTTACAGATATAGCACATGGCAAAATTCATTGGCAACCCATCCACGTAGTTTCTTCTACAAAAAAATTGGATTTATTCTTAACTGTGGCAAGATGGATTTATTCTTAACATAGCTTTGCTTTTCGTTTCTTTTGTATAACAAACTTTGCTCCTTTGGTTCTAACCCAGTTGGCTGAACAAGCAATTTTTCCAACTCCCCTGGATAAGCTCTATTCGTCAGGACCAGATTTTTGTGGACTCAGATTAAAAAGGATTCTTATGTTCTCATGTTCGTGGGAGGTTGGTCAGCTTATTTACTATATTTGTGAAGTGTTACACAACCACTCCAACTATATTAGTGGAGCTTTACACAACCACCCCAGTCTGACACATATATTATAGAATGTTAGTTTGTATGTGAAGTGTATTTGTTTGGTTGTGGCTTGCTCAACGTTTGTAGATACATTAAAATCTTAGATAACCCAGGAATGAATGCTTTTAATCTAATTCTTAAGAGCCTTGCCTATAGAAAACACATGTTTCATCCTCCAGGCAACATTTCCATCAATATCACAATAATAAGCTTTATGGAATGTCTCAATCAGGATGGTAATCAGGGGCTGTCAACAAGCTCTGCAAAAATCAATATTGGTGGTAGAATCAACAAAAGCATCAACAGAGCACTTAAGATGATCTTTTGGGTCCTATTGTTGTAAGTTTCCATTTACTCAAGTTCTTCTACTGTTGTCCACACCTATTATTCACTAAACTTCTTCTATTGTTGTGCACACCTATTATTTAGTGACGTTAGTGTATTCTCTGCAGCAAATCAGACTATTATTATCAAACATTAGTACCTGGTTAACATATGCCTGGTTCATCAGAATGTGTACCATTTTTTAACATCAAAGCAATTCATAATGCCATAAGCTTCTATTTTGTCATGCATTGGTCACCAATTTCATTTTGTCATCTAGCATGGGATGCTAATACTTAATTTTCAATTTTTTGACTGTGCAAAGAATCGATTCCTTCTTACGTCTTGTATTCAAGAAATATTTTCCTTGTTTGAGGCAAAGATGCATCATATTACTTTGTAATCTATCTGAATCTTGCTTATTTTCGCAATCTTCAAATGATCCTTAATTTACCTCCATATGTCCCCAAACAAAGCACCTTTTGACAATAAAGCATGTTGCATTACATTCCAGCGCATTGCAGGGGAAGAAATCTCGTTCCTTGCAAGAGAATAGGACATGGAATTGTGGACTTAACGTCAAGAGCTGCATCAAGAAGGCTTTTTGAACATTCCTCCCATGTGAAGTGATATCATAGGACCCTATACTTAGACACCAAAAAGGAAGGAAGGAAGGAAGTTTATTTTAACGTCCACGGAGGCCAGAGGCCTATGAGACGGCACAGAACAGGCAAAAAAGCCAAAAACCCCAACACCAAAAACAAACAATGTAATCATGATAAAAAAGAGAACCCTACTACAGGGATGAAAAACCCCCACTTGGGAGGAAAAACCCTAACAATAGGCTCTCAAATACCATGCCCCGAGAAGAGCAAGTCCGACGGCCGAAATCTGCGGGATGTAAGCTCCCGGTCGGCTACCATAGGTGATGCGAGTGGCGATGTAGCGTGTGTGTCGAGCATCTAAGATCGGTGTGCCGCCGGACATGGGCATATGCTGGGCACCGCTGGAGGGCATGGTGCTCATCCTCTATCACGTGCATCTCACAACACTGACATATCCTCTCCTCCCTGGGGATCCCGTGCCGCCATTCACCCCCAATGACTGTCTCATTGCGAGGTAATGGGAACCCGTCCTTATGGCGGCAATAGCTCTCCGTTTCTTCACAGAGATGTGTGCTTTCAAGTACCGATGGGGTCCATGCTCAAGGCTGGGATTAATCTGAGCGTGATAGTGCTCTGTCTTGGGCTTTGCAAGAGTAGAGGCATCCCACAGAGTGGCAGCATAGCCCGCATCCAATTGCCCATTCGCGATCGAGAATCGCCGGTGCCACCATCATTTGGTAATCCATAGACCACCTCTAAACCATCCCTTACGGTGCTTCGTGCCATACCCTCTTCGGGCATTTGGGGGCCCTGCGTTAACAACACGGCTTTGTGGGGGCAGCGATGCTCATCCATCCCATCCACCTTATGGAAGCAAGTAAGATGCCTTCAAGATAGCGTATCGTTGTAAAGGCGTAACCCCGCCTCATACAACAAAATCGATGCAGTGTATGCGGTGTCCTTCACTCCCAAGCTATAGGTCAAGAAAGCTTTCTCGCACCCTTTCCAACCTATCCCATGTATTTTTTGCTAACTCTTTGGGCCCCAAACCTCCACCCCATATAGCAAGACGGCTCAACCAAAGCTCTAAACAGGTGTGCTCTCCTAAGCCCATCCAGAGATCTATCCCGCAACACGCGTTTTGCTTTGCAGATATAAAGCCTTCCCTGCCTGCAGCGGCTCTTCTCTCCACACACTCATCCCACAAAGATGTTAGTAGTGAAATCAATTCCCAGATACTTGAAGCTCCGCAAGACCATCTCCACTTCCGCCCCCGTAATAGAACTCCGGGATAGGGTGTTGCGAGGACAGGATCGCGAGAAGCTTAGTTTTGTGCAAGTTCATGTCATTCCGTTGCCCCACGTAAACCCACCGAGGGCATCCAAATCTGCTTTGATAATGCTGGCCGTGTGAGCTAGCAAAGCTACATCATCCGCGATATAGTAAGCGGCTCATAGAGGTCGATCGGATAATTGCACCCGGCTCCCCATGGTGCTGCATCCACGTCTCCAAGCTATCAATATACAACCCAAAAAGCGTTGGAGACAACGGGCAGCCCTGCTTAACTCCCATAGTGCTAGCTACCCGCCGATCCTCATAAGGCAGTGCAGCATAAATCCCATCATAAAGCTGGTGCACCACATTCTGCAACTCCTGTGGAACTCGCAATTCTTGCAACCTCTGCCACAGTATGTCTCTGGGGACGGTATCATATGCAGTCTTAAAATCTACAAAGCAGCAATACAAGTCCTGTCGCTCATTCCGGCTTGCCTCCATCAACACTCTCAAAGTGAAGATATGGTCGGTCGTGGAGTGAGCTGGGCGAAAGCCTGCCTGGCCAATTGCCCGCACCCCTGCCTCCTCGGCCCACTTAGTAAGTTTCTTCTCCAAGAACTAGCTCAACCAACACCCAAAATAAATGTGTCTAATGGGACCAATCATAGAGTTTTGCTCGTGGCAATTATTTTACATAGCATACAAAGCCTTCCAACCTACAATGACCTTTTTTTTGGGTACATGTATCCTAGTGCATAGTGGTTGTAAAATCTATACCAACATACTTGTATGTTTGTACCACCTCCATTATTTGACTATAATGCTCTTGGCTGCCTATAAGAGGAAATGACCAGAACCTGAATAAGTTGACTCGCATACTAGTTGGCAAAAAACTATCACTGGCATCCAGAGATCTTATTGCATACTAGTAGGGTATGCTCTAAAAAGTCCCCCTCACATGCATACAACAACTGCCTAATGATATGATAAGCAAGTCATGTCCCTCTATCTCCATGTTGGGCAACCCAATCCTCAAGTTGGTCAATATATAACCCAAATAAAGTTGGAGAACACCCCGATTTTCCTGAGGCTCTAAGATTAACAAGAAAATAAACTAGAACCCCCAGTCAAATGGGAATAGAGTTTTTACCTTACTGCTTCACTTGTATCAAGGTCTTAAAGCAAGCTAGAAAAATTTTATCCCCTTCAGTGAAAAGATAGTCCTTGAGTAAATAAAAGTATTATATAATCACAGTTATATACTCACAAAGCTTGCTAAATATTACTAAATGAGAAAAATACAATTGTACATGCTTCCAACCAACTAAATACATAAAAAGTAGACCAAAAGGAACAAAAAATGTTACCAAGGGGGTTTTAGAAATTGCTAATTTGGATTTTTTTTTTTCCTTTTCTTGGGCTAAGCTGAATTCTTAACTATCGGCGCCAAATCAATGCCCCTTGCCGCTGGCTTATCTATGTCTCTACTAAATCTGAGCGCCAAGAGCCTGCAACAAGTTTGAGAAGTTGCCAATTGTATACTGAGTAGATTTTACCTGGATTACAATATGGTGATTGAACCTGGCTTCTCTCTATGGGAGTCATGAAATTAGTGAATGCTTTTCTGATTAATTTGATCCATTGCATGTTTTTTTTTTTTTTTTTTTTTTTTTTTTGAAGAACTGTGTCATTAATATATTAAAAGAATGGTAATGTTACAAAGCAAGTGAGGAGGAAGGAGAATCGCCCCTAAAGAGACAAATGATGCCTCGACACTCCACAACAAACTCACGTAAAAACCGCAACTCTCATAGCCTGATAAACCTGACCATCACCATCTACAACACCCAAGAAGTCCCGCCAAATGGCAAACTTCCGCTCTACTAATCCCGGGAACACCAGAAAGCTTTGAAATAGCTTGTACCTGAGTCGAGGAATCAAAGAGCTGAATCTCCTGAAAGATCCACAACCGCCGCCGCTTCCAAATCAGCCACACCAACCAAGCCACGACACGGATGCAAGTTTTGCCGCAAGAGCGGCCAAGCACCAGATAAACATGAAGCAAAGAATCTGGCGGCTAGTCAATCTCACCTAAAACAGAGCCCCGACCCAATCCGCAGCCCACGCAAGTGAGGGCATAAAACCAGACAATGCTCCACAGTCTCACGATGAAGGCCACAACAAGGCCAGAGAGGGCTCACACCCAGCCTAAACTGACTCACAAGGGCATTCACCCTGATAGAGCAGTGCACCACCTGCCATAGAAGCACCCTAACCTTCGATGGGGGATGTGAGCTCCATGTCCACGTCCAAACCGAGCGCCATCGAGAACCCGGAAGCTGCAGAGACCACTTGCCTGAAGGGGGGCAGAGTGTCATGAGTAGCCAGCACCCGGTAACAAGACCGCACAAAACAAGAAGACACAACATCCGGATGAACCTTCCAAACCTGCACCACCACATCATCTTGAGGGACTATAGGTATGTGTACCGGAATACTCCCCGCCACTTGTTCCCAGATAGCCCGGTCACTGCCCCTCAGGCGAAAGTGAGCTCAAAAGAACTCCCATGAAGCTAGCTGATCACCCCAATACCAATCCTCCAAGGTGAGCACAACAGCTCGCCTCCAACGGGCCTGCGTCCGAGCATGCACAGTGGCAGCCAAGGGCAAGTGCGCAGGGGGTAGAGGAACCCACAAGAAAGGAGAAAAGTGGTGATAAACTGAGACATAATCTAGCTGGAAGAGCATATGCACATGATCCCAAGCCCGCAACAACCCCGTGAGAAAAGGGGATTGTTGAACCACAAGTGGTCCAACATGCGTGTGCGTGGATTGAGAAGATATTATTTGGGGCAATGGTTAAAAAATATAATTTGGGGCAATGTTAAAATATTGTAATGGGATATTGTATGGTGGAGATGAAGAGGTGAAGAATTGAAGGGTGAGGATGAAGAGGTGATTTTAATGGTTTAGATGAAGGGGTGAAATTGGACAGTCTAGATTTTGTTGTAAAAAATATAAGTATTTTGAGGAGCAAAAGCTCCTCCTCTTCCCTTCACGTTCTTCATTGGAGCATGGTGGCAGTGCTCAAGGAGGGGTGTGGCAGCCCCCTCCATATTTGAACTGAAGGTCCCTTGCAAGGGGATTTCTGTTGTATTTTGATCATATTTTATTGCAGAAATATTTATCTTTGTGCAAATTTTGATGTCTCATTCAGTTGATAATCAATTGATCTTTTCTTGAGATGATATTTTATGGGTGTTGGCCTGGATGGGGAACCAGGTTCAACATTATGGCACTCCCGGTAGCAGAGTTTTATTCCCCAAAAGAGCAG
Organism: Isoetes taiwanensis; assembly: GCA_021234155.1. Classification (NCBI taxonomy): domain Eukaryota; kingdom Viridiplantae; phylum Streptophyta; class Lycopodiopsida; order Isoetales; family Isoetaceae; genus Isoetes; species Isoetes taiwanensis. Next base: position 2,095,899 of record JAJEKV010000056.1, read on the forward strand.
ATTCTGTATCAGAAATCATAATATCAGAGTGCTTATTTTCATCAAGCTGTTGGATTTGCAACAAATCTCGCAGATATCAAGTGCTTTATGAAGATATTTCCCTCAATGTGTTGGCTTCTTGCAGCAATGCTGTTAATCTCAAGGTGTTGGCTTCTTGCAGCAATATGTTAATCTCAAGGGAAAGTCCGCTCTGTAGCAGACCAGTGGCTAGGTGTAGGAGAAATCTATATGCAGAATCAAACGGATTGTTCCCTGTCCCAGAAGACTCAAACGGACGTAGCCTAGCCGTTTTTTTTTCGGCCATTCCTTCTGCAACATTGCCTTCTATCTCTGATAATTTACAATCATTGCTTCCTCGAAATCCAGAAAGCCACCATATATTTTGTATGATGCATCGATTCAAAGACCTGAATCCGCTACTACCATACAATCTGAAGTTGCCTAAGCATTTTGAACTGCTTAAAACCAGCTTGTTCAAAACCTACTTTTTTAGATCTGGTAAAATGCTTGCTGGATTCTGCGCTGCCAAATGTTTTTTGCCGACTCTGCCGCCAAGCCGTTGATATCCAAAGGCGGCCTTATCCTGCTGCCGTAAATGTAGCTTCTATTCTTGCCCTAACCAGAGCACATCAGACCAGGCGCACTCTCCTTGCAGGTTTGCAGTAACAAACCGCCTGCATTTCTAATATTTCTGATGCATTCCGTTCCAGCTTGTTGCATGCCCTAACCCTAAAGGTTTTTTTTTTTTTTTTTTTACCGTTGCCTTTTCTCGTTTTCCACGACCATTGCCTCTAGAAATTATATAACCAATTATTTTTGGGGTACCCACGGTATGGATTTCTCTATTGGATTGAAGCTATGGTCTCAAGGTCTTTCTGGCACAAAGGTGTTGGAGTCACACCTAAACCAAAACTCCGGTGCCTAGGAGGCACCTTAAAAACTCACATTGTGTTGGAATACACGTTAAACTTTCCACTGCCTAGGAGGCACTTTAAAAACTCACATTACTTTTTTCTTTTTCTTTTGTGTCAGTATGAGGGCCGAAGGGACCGGCCCATTGTTTTTTTGGGGCATAATGTTGAACCACAAGTGGTCCAACATGCGTGTGCGTGGATTGAGAAGATATTATTTGGGGCAATGGTTAAAAAATATAATTTGGGGCAATGTTAAAATATTGTAATGGGATATTGTATGGTGGAGATGAAGAGGTGAAGAATTGAAGGGTGAGGATGAAGAGGTGATTTTAATGGTTTAGATGAAGGGGTGAAATTGGACAGTCTAGATTTTGTTGTAAAAAATATAAGTATTTTGAGGAGCAAAAGCTCCTCCTCTTCCCTTCACGTTCTTCATTGGAGCATGGTGGCAGTGCTCAAGGAGGGGTGTGGCAGCCCCCTCCATATTTGAACTGAAGGTCCCTTGCAAGGGGATTTCTGTTGTATTTTGATCATATTTTATTGCAGAAATATTTATCTTTGTGCAAATTTTGATGTCTCATTAGGTTGATAATCAATTGATCTTTTCTTGAGATGATATTTTATGGGTGTTGGCCCGGATGGGGAACCGGTGTTCAACAGGATGCATGTGGGAAAGGCGGAGACCATACAACAAAGTTTTCGTGGCAACTCCACATGCACAGACGGCTTCCCAAACGCCACACAATGGCTTAAGAGATCGCAACAACAAAGACCGCAGCACCGGGGAGAGAAGATGCTCCATCCCCGCAGAGTGCTCCAAACAAACTTGGAGACCAACACCTTACTATGCAAATACCAAAATTCGGGGAATGGTCAAGCCCCCATCCTCCCCGGTATGAGACACTTCCACCAAGCCACTTTAACAACCGCCCCTTCATCATCCCCACAAAATTTCAACAATCTTATCCAAAGCCACAGATCTTACCCTCGAGGAGCTAACATCGCAGAGATGTTGTATACACATGAGTGCTACAAAGAAATCCGACTTGGCAATAGTGATCCTACCGCCATGGACAACTTTACCCTTCCACCAATTGAGGTGTTTTACGCAACCCCCAGTAAAATCTCATCCCACACCCTCCCCATGGAAACATCCCTCCAAAGGGAATACCCAACGACTTAGTACACACATTACCTGGAAGCACCTTCCAAGGGAATAGAGCCAAACAAGGGGGAAGCGGATTCAGCTGGGCCCATAATGCGGAGCATTTACCCCAATTCAGATGAATGCCCGAGGCCAAGGAGAAAGTATCCAGCAAACCTTTCACATTCCGCAAATTCCTCTCTTCTGCCACCAAGAAGAGGAAAGTGTCATCGGTGAACTGGTTAATAATCTGCTGGCTACCATCCTGCATTCGAAGCCCATCCACCACCCCCTCCTCCACTACAGCAAAAAACAACTGAGACAGTACCTCCGCCACAATCGTAAACAAAAACGGCGTCAAAGGGCACCCCTGACGCACCCCCCTGCCCCCGTGTGCATGTTTTGCACACGGGGATGGTTTTTAAGAGAAAAATCTTAATAGTAATAGACTCACAGAAAAACTGTACATCTGTGCATTTGTACATATCAAGTTATGATGTAGGACTTAGTTCATCTCGCTCATCGAGAACCTCCAGGATAAAGGATGATAATGCCATTACTGCATGCATTTGCAAGAGCACATACCGTTATCGAATAGTGTAGTTATCGTTATCGTTATCGTCTCAAACGCTTGGCAGATTTGAAACGTATGGCATTCATCTTCAATGACTCCTATTTGGAAACATTCACATTTCCTATTATCTTACTCCCATCTATCCATTTCGATTTTGAGGTAGTGTGCACCAATATGTTGCAATTGTTTTATGCCTCTTCATGGCACAACAGATGATACATGTTGTTCTGGGCTTGGATTGGCTTTTATAATTTGTTGTTTTGATTTATTTCAAAGCGCTGGCATCCAAAATCTTAACAATGAAATATATATCAAGATATTGCTTCAAATGAGTGTGATCTTCATTATCTGCACCTGCACACATCCCTGCTCTTAGATATTCCATCTGGAGAACCAACATGCACGTTTCTTCCTCTTCTAGGAAGTTTTAAGACGCTGTGGACCCATGGCCAGTGTGTAGGCCAGATTTAGAAGTCAGGTTTCACCCATGTTCACCACCTTCTGGCAATAGAGTCACTCCAAAGCGGCACGTTGTAGATGCAAGAATCATGTTTCTTGAAAGATAATTAAGTATAAAATCATGGACTTGATCACTCTGAGAGCCCGAGTCAGAAAGGCATTCTGGACCCGTTTCAAACCTTCGCAAATGGTTCGACTCCAGGGAAAATAGACCATTATGTATTGTGCATAATTGGTTAGGTTTTATGCACGCAATATTGTTTGGTCTTCATGTCCTATGCCCTTGACCTTAGATCTTAGGATGCCCTTGACCTTAGATCTCATGATATTTCTTGATGTTCTTGGGATTGGAAGGCCGAAATTTAAACATATACAAATATGTAGCAAAATAACAGGGGTTCCAAGGGGATTTGATATGGATGTAAAAAATAACAATTCCTGAAATCATAGACCATATATCCCTAAAACAAATGAATGGATTACTATAAAAAAAAAAACATAAATTTAAGATAAAAAATAATCACATTAGCTTACTGGGTATATTGGTTAAAGTAGTTTTATTAGGACATTGAGTTATTTTGGTAGAGGTTCGAGCCCCTGTATTTGATATTCTAAACTCTTAAGCAAAGCCGTAGAGGTTCGATATTCCTTCAAAACCTTAGGTGATTTCAAAATCATAGGCGCCTCCAATTATAAATGACTATAAGCGAAACAAGAGGTGGTAACAGGCCTCAACATACGATCTGGGTCGTAGGATCGACGAATCCGACGACTGTGATAGTCTATGGTGCACCTTGTTTAGAATATGTAGCACAATAACAGGGGGTTCCAAGGGGATTTGATATGGATATAATTCCTTAAACCATAAACGATGTCCCTGAACTAATTGTATGGGTTGTTATAAAGAAAACGTAGATTTAAGATAAAAAATAATCACGTTAGCTTACTGGTTAGATTGGTTAAAGTAGTCTTATTAGGACACTGAGTTATTTTAGTAGAGCCCTCATATTTCATATTCTAAAACCTTAGGCGAAGTCGTGTAGAGGCTCGATATTCCATCAAAACCTTATAGGCAAACTTGTATTTCATATATCAAAATCATAGGTATGTCCAATCATAAATGACGATAAGCGAAATGAGAGGTGCCCAGAGGCTTTAACATATGGTCTGGGCCGTAGGATCAACGAATCCAACGACTATGATAGTCTAGGGTGCACCTTGTTTAGAATATGTAGCATAATAACAGGGGGTTTTCTTTGTGTTTTTGTACGCTTTTCACTAAGGTTTTCCTATGATTTCGTGATGTATTCAAATGGATATACTAATGCGTACATCTAGAGTGCACCATTTCTGAGCCATTGATTTTAGCCTTTTTTTTTCAATGGTCAACAACCAATGGCTCACAACAAAAGCCCTTTTTTTGTGCGTGTGGTGCATAATGGTCAACAACCAATGGCTCACAACAAAAGCCCTCTTTTTGAGTGTGTGGTGCATAATGGGCACATGAAGGGCTTGAAAACCAATGGCTCACAACAAAAGCCCTTTTTTTGTGCGTGTGGTGCATAATGGTCAACAACCAATGGCTCACAACAAAAGCCCTCTTTTTTGTGTGTGTGGTGCATAATGGGCACATGAAGGGCTTGAAGGGCGCATGTAGTGCGGTTCCCTTGGCAACACATTTCTTATCATAACTTTTGATCCAGAGCTCTGTTTGAGATGATTTTTATTGCGTTGGAAAGCACTCTCCGAGATCTTTTTGATAGTGTATGATATGGATATGTTTGGTTAAGCTATGTATGCTAAAACAGCAATTTTTTGGCCGGGTTTGGTAGGCTTTCACATCCTACCGGTGATTATCTGATTGCGCTTATTGGATATTGTTTTATGGCTCATCTCGAATGAAGCTTGCAAAAAATTACCATGCATTTTTAGATTTTGAGGCAGTTATTAAGCAAATTCCAAGGCTTCTGCTAACAAGCAGAAAAGTTTTCCACTTTAGTTTCTCACCACAAGAATCCTTGGAGGACAAAGGCTGTTTTAAATTCCAGTTGAAAAATGTTTGTATATGGGTGTTGCAAACTTTATGACTTTCAGAATAATGGGATCAATCTGCTCTATCTTTATGGTAACTTTTACTTATGTTCTATTTGTTTTATTGTGATGAAATTCAAAAAAAGCTAAAAGCCTCAAATGAATTCTAGTTTTTTTTTCGGGTTTGAATTCTAAAATTTTTTGTCACACCGGGGAGGGGTGGCGTCCCTAAGGCCAGAAGGGGCCAAAATTTTTTTTTTTGCAACACAAACTATTAACATCCAATATATAAAAATTAAATCCCCAACACATAACAACCAACACATAACAACCATTGACATTAACAACCAACACATAACTACCATTGACATTAATTAACACAACCATTGGGTCCAACACATTTAAATTAAAATCCCCCTTAAACCCCTTTGGTTTGGGTGCATATTCACGGGGGTGACGTAGGGCGGCGAGAGCCCTCATAATTGTATTTTGCACGCATTTTAAATCAACACCATATAATATTCCGCTTGAAATCTTATAGTATTTTGCAAATCTTGTTATACAGTATAGCAAATTTTGTACTTGCATACCCCACAAACGAGGAACTTTACGTACGGTGTAGATTAAGGAATAAGGGGTGAATATGCCTATCCAAAGCTCTCTCGTTCTGAGTCACCCCCCGCGGTGAATATGCACCCAAACCAAAGGGGGTTTAAGGGGGATTTTAATTTAAATGTGTTGGACCCAATGGTTGTGTTAATTAATGTCAATGGTAGTTATGTGTTGGTTGTTAATGTCAATGGTTGTTATGTGTTGGTTGTGAATATGTAGCACGATAACAGGGTTTCCAGGGGGATTTGATATGGATATAATTCTTTAAACCATAGACGATATCCCTAAACTAATTGTATGGGTTGTTATAAAAAAAACATAAATTTAAGATAAAAAATAATCACGTTAACTTATTGGTTAGATTGGTTCGAGCCCCCATATTTCATATTCTAAAACCGTAGGCGAAGCCGCATAGAGGCTCGATATTCCATCAAAACTTTATAGGCAAACTTGTATTTCATATATCAAATTCATAAGCACCCCTAATCATAAATGACCATAAGCGAAATGAGAGTTGTCCAGAGGCTCCAATATATTGTCTGGGTCGTAGGATCGACGGATCCGATAACTGTGGTAGTCTAGGTTGCACCTCATTTTTTATTCAGATGTTACATTGTTGCCAATACCATCTCATATAATGTCAATTGCTGTGCCTCATCTTGAAGTTGTCCTATCATAGCTGCCTTTTAGATGCTATTCTTTATTGCGTAAATTTCTCAACATAACTATTGTATACTTCAAACACAATATGGTCACCCTTTCTAGTCACTGATAACCACCAGAGTTTCTAATCTGGGCCCTCTAGCGTTTTACCTTCCAAAGTTTGAAGGATCTCTTCTTTTTTCCTTTGCTCCCTTTCAAGTTCGTCACAAACCGAAAGGACCATGATCTCGTTGTTGTCAATCACTCAAAACATATTTTAATAGTGGTGAAAAACATCTTACCGAGTATGAATGAGATAGGAGACAGTAGGTTCTTCATACGACATCTTTGGACTACAAATAAAAATATTAAATTTGTCAATATCTGCAAATATCAGGTATTCTGTTAGAAAACTATTATTGGCCAAAATTTTAAACATACTATATTGTACTACTGGATTGTCCTTTGCTTGTACTCGATGTGGAAGATTTGAATCCTTCTTGATCAATAAAGTTGGGATCTCTATGATTTTTAAGTTTTGAACTCTCATGATCCACATGGTTCAATAATAATTGTATTTCTGATCCTTTGCCGACTTTTAACTAGGTTACATGAACCATTAAAATTAGTTAGCTAGTTCACATAAACAATATGAATCTTTTAAGCTTCTCATCACACATATCTAAATAGTAGAAGAAAGATACTAGACTGATTCAAAACGTTTCCCACCTATTGACTAATAAAAGCACTCGTAAGAAATATCCTAACCTGGACTCCACTGCTTTGGTTGTCTACTCTTACATCTTTTTGTCCTCTGTAACCAAACATGTCAATTGTATATTCATAAGTTGATCACGATGTACAGTAGAAAACAGACAACCTTAGAACCACTTCTTGTCTATGTTCTCCTCCATGAACTATGATTTGACCTTGTCCTCCTTGAACAACGACCTGCCCTTGATGACCTTGAATCGTGATAGTTCCATCATTGTCAGCTGCATTGCTTTGAAAACTTGGCGGCAATATGATAGAAATTGGAGTATTGGAGCTGGTCAAAGATTTCCTCGGAACCGAAAAGGACTCAGGGTGTTGGTTGTAGACACCATTTAGTGCAATGTTTATAGTATCTGGGAGAACATTAATAAGAATTGCTTTCTCTCCCTTGGAATGTTGTATTATTGGTTTGAATGTGGGGCTCTTTCTGTGCAGATCTTTGTCCTGAGTCCCTTCTAATGATTTCGGTGTAGGGCTCTTTCTCATTTTAAAGCTGATCTACACCAGAACTATCCCATCATATTGCATATATAATCATTAATTTCCATTTGCTCTTTCCTTCAGAGGTTTGGAATGACATGTATGGACGGTTGGAGAATCAAATATTTCTGCAATTCAATCATCAACCAGATAATTACTTAAGTCTAAACCAATTCACAACAAGAACACGCAAGACTTTTAAACATTTTAAATGACAAAATAAAGATAAATTGTGAAGCACAAAAAACATTATTTGACCTTATGATTATATTTAATCGTTGCCTTATCAATCAGCAATTTGAAGTCCAGGAACTCTTCTAAATAGCAGACAATTTTTTATAGCAGCCTGTAATGTCATCCTTCAACATACATCCATTCTTGTACCAAATGCATTACTTTTGATCTATCCCTTCAATTTTGTATACTAAAATTACTTCCAATGGATCAGTAAATGCCTCTGCAATGGAAATCTAGGTACCCATTCTGTCTTCTGTTTACAAGCTCAAAGCATTACGCCAAGAAACTTGGTGGCTAAAATATGTTCTTCAGCCTCATTAAGACAAGAGTTGGCATCTTTAGTGTAAGATCCAGAAAGAGAATTGTTGAAATATGTCGTGCATAAGTTAATATGACGTTTGCGTCCAATGAAACTTGAAATTTCAAGGATTGCCTTCCATATTTACATATATAGAGCCAAAACAGCATGGATATAGCCCATATCTCCTTGATGCAATGGTTTGTGATTAAGACTATAGCCCCGAGAATCCAACTAAAAGGTCAAATTCAAGAACCATTAGTTGCACAATCCTCAACTTTGGGCAGTAAATGCTGGTCTGGTTGGTTACCATCCAGCAATACCCAAAACATTACACCCGTCCGAGAGAAGAGGAGCCCCTCAAGGGGAAAGATTCCATAGTATAATTCCCTTAGGGAATCCTCCACAACCTGCCTTCAGAGGCAACCAAAAGCGCTTTGTCTAAAGTTGGGATGCATATGTGAAGCGTTGGCATTAAGAAGAGACGTTAGGAAATTGGAACGCAATGAGACTTCCATATGATATCCCTCCTGCTTAGGTGGCAAGAATTAGAATTATAATGGAAGATGCGTTGCTAGCACAAACGAATATATATCTTGATTATTTGATGAAGCTTGTGGACAAGATGGTTTGCTGAAGAACTATTACTAGGATTATAGTATGCGATGTAGGTGTGGCATGACATGAGAGTCATGAGTCTTCAAAGGTAAAATCGGTCCTGGATAAATAAATGGTACATTCAACGGGAAGCATGAGGGTGTATGTTATGATGGCAACACCACAACCGCGTAAAGAGAGCAAGGAAAAGAAATTGCTAACACTTGGCTGCACAGGCTTTACCAAAAGTCCCCACAAGAGCATCTTCCATGTTCAAATACATGGAACCGAGTTGCATCCCTGCAAATGACAATTCTTTGCTCTATCTTTGAGATAAGAGAAATGGATTTGTGACAATCATTACAAACCCGAAGGTTCTTAACAACACGTATGGGCATCCCTGGTGCAGTATTCACAAGCGCACAACCAATAGCCAGCCTCTCACTATGCCCACATAGTGCAGACTCTTTTTGATCATCCGAAATATCTTGTAAAACACTGTCTAAGTCAGGCACATATCCTTCCTTTTTCATCTTCACCAAAACATCTTGCAGTTTTGCTTCTATATCTTTAATCTGGTAGTGACTTGTGTCTCCAGCCATAAATTTGTGCACTGTTCCATTATCATCAGTCCAACAACTTTGTCCTGGTTTCTTCCAAGCCCTGGCTTCAATCCTCATGGCGTGGACTTTTGCACTTTCCTCCCACATACCACAAACTGCATAAATATTTGCCATTGATACATAAGCTGACGCATCTTTAGTATCAAATATTAGCAAACATTCAAAGGCATGCCTTCCAATCACCACATTCTTCCACTTCCAACAAGCACCCAACACTGTCATCCATATTGTCCAATTGGGTTCAAAAGGCATGTTTTTCACCAATTCCATGGCATCGTCCAATAAATTGCCCGACCCAGAAGATCAACCATACAAGCATAATGTTCTAGAGCTATAGTAACCAAGTAGTGTAAGCACATGAGTGAGAAGTACTGTTTTGCCTCGTCAAGGAGACCAGCATGACTGCAAGCATGGAGAATAGTGACAAATGTGATGCCATCTGCTTGAATAGAATCCTCCTGCATCTTCCTAAATAGAGCAAAGACATGCCTTGAATCTCCATGATGAGCATATCCTGTCAGCAGAGCATTCCATGTTACCAGATCCCTTGTGCTCAGTGAATCGAAACTTTCCTCAGCATCAAGCATGCTTCCACACTTGCCAAAGAATCCAACCAGACATGCTGCTATTACTGGCTCATTCTGGAGGCCATAATTGTTAATTTGAACCTGAAGCTCCCTTCCAGCTTTTAAGGCCACCAAACTGCCACATGCCTTCAGGGCAGCAACATAAGTCAGAGCATCTGGCATAAAGCCCTCATCTTGCATATGCCTAAATAATTGCAGAGCCACAATGCTCTCCTCATTTTCAGCATATCCAAATATAATAGCATTCCATGATACTAAATCATGAGATGGCATTTTGTCAAAGATACAACGAGCATGCAACACACTCCCACATTTGGAATATATGTCCACCAACGTACTTGCCACAAAGATGTCCAACTCATACCCCTCTTTTGCAAGTTGGGAATGAATAGATATGCATTTTTCTAAGGACTCTATTCTTATTAGTTTGCCCTCGACTTGCTTGCCATCCTCCTTAGATACACAAGTTGAGCACGCCTTAAGTACAGCAAGATAAGTTCGATCATTTGGCACAAAACCCTTATCTTGCATGCATGCATATAACTGGAAGGAACATTCCTCTGCATCTTCTGCATACCCAGATATCATAGAATTCCATGACACTAAATCATGTTCTGGCATGTTGTCAAAGATCCAATGAGTATGCTCCATACTTCCACATCTGGCGATACATCCAGCATCGTGATTTGCCACAAAAATGTCAGACCCATACCCACCTTTCACAAGTTGAGAATGAACAGACAGAACCTTCTCAAGACATTGTACTTTCATAAGCTTGCCATCAACTTGCACGCCAACTTCATTTTCTGCACAATTTGCACATGCTTTGAATACAGCCATGTAAGTTCGAGCAAGCGGTAAGAAACCTGCAACTTGCAGTAGTGTAAATAACTGGAATGCACATTCCCTCTCATGACTTTCTGCATAGCCAAATATCATTGCATTCAACAACACCAGATCATGCCAAGGCATTGTGTCCAGAACGTGACGAGCATGCTCCATGCTCCCACATTTGCAATACATGTCCACAATTGCACTTGCTGGAAAGATGTCGGACTCATGCATGCTCTTCTTGAGATGAGAATGAATAGTTATTCCTTTCTCTAGGGACTGTATTTTTACAATCTTGCCTTCAATTTGCTTGCCAATTTCTTTTGCTGCAGAACTAGCACATGCCTTAAGTGCAGCAACATAAGTTTGAGAATTTGGTGTAAAACCTTCTGCTTGCATGCTAGCAAATGATTTGAGCGCGTACTCACATGCCCCACCGTCTACATATCCAAATATAAGAGCATTCCATGACACAATATCATGCTGATCCATTTTGTCAAAGATCTGACAAGCATGATCCATGCTCCCACATTTAGCATACATATCCACCATTGTGTTTGCCACAAAAATATCCGACTCATATCCACTTTTAAGAAGTCGAGAATGGATAGACATGCCTTTCTCTAGAGACTGTACTTTTACATGTTTGTCTTTGACTTGCTTTGTTAGCCTCTTTTTGCTGCACGGTTAGCACAGCCTTTAAGTGCAGCAACATAAGTCCGATCATTTGGCTTAAAACCTTCTTCTTGCATGCAAGCAAATATTTGGAGAGCATCTTCATCCTCCCCACTTTCCACATACCCAAATATCAGACTGTTCCAAGTCACAACAAGTGAAGGTATTCTATTGAAAACCCAATGAGCATGCTGCATGCTCCCACATTTGGCATAAAAATCCACCATTGTATTTGCCACAAACATGTCAGAGTCATACCCATTCTTTGAAAGTTGAGAATGGACAGATATGCCTTTTTCAAGAGACTGTATTTTAACAAACTTGCCTTCAACTTGCTTTGCATCTTCTTTTGCTGCACAACTAGCACATGCCTTTAGTGCAGCAACATAGGTTTGAGGATTTGGCATGAAGCCTTCTGCCTGCAAGTGGGAAAATAAGTGAAGTGCATATTCGCCATGCCCCCATTCCACATAGCCAGAAATTATTGTATTCCAAGACACAAGATCATGTTGAGGCATCTTATTGAAGATCCAACAAGCATGTTCCATACTCCCACATATGGCATACAAATCCATCATTGTATTTGCTACAAACTTGTCAAACTCATACCCACTCTTTGCAAGTTGGGAATGAATAGCCATGCACTTTTCTAAAGATTGTACTTTTATATGTCTGTCTGCAATTCGGTGTGCACCTTCTCTTGTTGCTTTATTAGCACAGGCCTTAAGTGCGGCAACATAAGTTCTGTCATTTGGTGCAAAACCTTCGCATTGCATGTATTCAAAAAATTGAAGAGCGGCCTCACCATTTTCAATCTCTGTATAACCAAATATCAGAGTATTCCAAGACACCAGATCATGCTGAGCCATGTTCCCAAGAACCTGAAGAGCATGCTGCATGCTTCCACATTTGGCATAAACATCCATCAATGTGTTTGCAACAAAAATGTCAGATTCTTATCCTCTTTTTGCAAGTTGGGAGTGTATAACCATGCACTTCTCTAGAGACTGTACTTTGAAAATTTTACTGCCAACTTGCTTGTACTCTTCCTTCATTGCAAAGCTAGCACATGCTTTAAGTACAGCAACATAAGTACGAGGATTTGGTGGGAAACCTTCTCCTTGCATACGCATGAATAATTCAAGAGCAGATTCGCCCTCCCCACAGTTCACATAAGCAAATATCATAGCATTCCAGGACACCAGATCATGTTGATGAATGCTGTCAAAAACCTCACAAGCTTGCACCATGCTTCCGCACTTGGCATACATATGCACTAGAGTGGTTGCCACAGCAATGTTTATACGAATCCTACTGTCATTCACATGAGCATGAATTTTCATCCCTGTTTCTAAGTCTCTCGAAGTGGTACATGCCTTCAATGCTGCATTTGTAACAGAAAGACTTGGTTTCAATCCTTTACTCAAGGCTTTAGTATAAAGAATGAGCGCTTCTGTACCCTCCACTTCACGTGGCCTTTTTGTACTCTGGAAGGACGGTATTTTCCTTTGTTCTGACACCCCGCCCAAGAAGTCCACAGAATCATTTGAGTTTCTTACGTGACCATTTTGGACAACAGTAAGAGTCAATCCACGGGCTTCCGTAGCGGAAAGCATCAGGAAAATGCAGAATTCAGAGTGGATAGGTAGAGCAATATTGTGTTATGATGGCAATTACACTTGAATACCGTTGCCATTGAGAACCTAGCGTCCAGTTAAGTTGTGGTGCTGAATAATTAGAAAATCTACTTCTGTCTGCATAATTAATTTCCTTTGCCATCTCGTTTAAAATGGCAAAATTTACGGCACATTAGACACCGTGCAATTGAAAGAAATAAGAAGATAGAGACATACCATAATCCCATGAACCCGAGAATCCTTTACATACTTTCCGGCGACGGGCGAATTCAATTTGATTTGGAGTTCATAGCTTTTGCAACATTTCTTCCTGTCAAAATGGCAGATAAATGCCATCATCATTCATTAGTTTGGAGAAATGCACATTACAGTTCCGTTGAGTGGCATTTAGAGTCTCCATAGCCCGCGCACTTGGTAACTTCTTATGTTAAGGCCAGATGCCGGAGCAGGCAGAAACCCGCGAAGGGCAGATTTCTGCATTTTCAGATTGCCACCTCAGCCGCTGTTTTCATATAGGCCAGCTAGGTTGTCATTATGCAACATGGAATAAACCAATTGTATTGTTGTTGATTATATAACTTTGTGGTATTCAATACTATTTTATCGAACATGGAAGTAGGTTGAAAGAACTATTTTATCGAACATGGAAGTAGGCTATGGTCACCATGTTATGTGCACTTAAGAGCAAAATCCCAGTTAATGAGTGTCAATTAACATACAACCTAATGGCCTACATGTTTAGATATTTGATGTTGTCCGCAATTGGGCTTGTGGAACTTTTGGGTCCAAACGTCGATGGGCTAGAAACTAAATAACAGTCAAAGTCGGGGGAAGGGGGATGGGGGGTCTGGGATTCCCCTTCGCAATAACTTTAGCCATCTAGCATGGCAGTAAATGATTGGACAAGGGGCCCCTGACCGCTTACTTGGCATTGCCTGCTATGCAAGTAATTGCTACTCACCCCTGACCATGCTTGTCCTATCATACATCTGTTGCATATTATAGCCTCAAGGTGTTCCTATGGTCATGAGGCCTGAGGTTACCATCATGGTAGCTCCAATCACCCATTGTGGGTCTATTCAACCGCTAGCGCTGCCAAAGTGATGGGCATGCGCTGAATTAGCAGCTCAATCAGGAACTCAAGATCAATTCTTATGGAGTGACCTGCCATATTTGACCGGAATCCCTTTATCCCCCAATTGCAGCCAAAAGAGTTAGAAATTAAAGCTTAAATTTTTGAAAAATCATCCTCGCACAAAAGAGGATGATCATTGCATCTCTCGTTTAAAAAAGGATTCAAATTGATCAAGAAGCAGCACGCCTCTTCTCCTTCCAGCTTCGGAATGTTAAAGGTAAGTGCCTTCTGTAGTTGATGTGCTCTAATGCAAGCGGCCAATCTTCTGCTTCTTTATCACAGATAGGTAACTACTTCAGTTCACCAAGGATGGACACACATTGCCAGTCTTTCCTTCTGCTAACATGGGACATAGCTTGCGACAACCTGTTTGAAACCCCATTCCTTGCATAAAGACCTCAGGTGGAGTCGTCCTCTTCAACAATATCTACCTCTTTATGCTCGGCCAATATGAAAAAAATCCCAAAGAGAGAAGAAAAAATAAATAACTAGCAGAACTGCAGGGTTGAGAAGAAGGCTAGGTAGTTGGGTTTGTGTTGAAATTTTAATCGTAGTAATTTGAATTTTGGCGGCAACCTTCTTAAGGGTTTTTTTTCTAGTGGAGTTTGGTGAAGGTCTGGGTGGGGATGGAGTAGTTACATTGACAAAGCTTACTTGGAGATGGTTGTCTAGTGGAGTTTGTGTGTTAAGACACGAATTGAAAGTTGCTTAGTGCTTGAATTAGTGCGAGCTAGACATGTGGGTGTGCGATAGGGGTATTGTGTGGATTTTCGTGCTACGCGATAGGGTACGACGCCATTTAGAAAGTATTGTGATTTTGGAGGCTATGTGATAGGGCTATATGGTGGCATTATTGATCGATGTTGCTAAAGGTTTTCACGTTTGTCGAGTACATTGATGGCTTTTTTTTTTGGTACAAATATGTATTAATATATAAATTTACAATGGATATCCCGAAATGGGATTTCGATAGAAAGAATTACGACAAAATGGGATTACTATAGGACTAGTCATCTTCAACTAGGCTTAGATACGATATGGAAGTAGCCAATTTCAAGCAGCAAGAGATGGGGAGAGTACCCCACTGAAAATGGAGTTCCGCTATTGAACATTATGATAGGTGTCGGGCAAGTCATATACCCTGACTGCACGTTGTTTGAATCCGTCTCCCAATGACATTTGGAAAATGAATAGAACCCTCTTATAGTACTGCAGGGTTTGGGCAGTTACATTGTGTGCCGTTGTTGCTACATTAGCAGTGTTTTGTTTGGCTGGAAGTCTGCTGTCGTGACTGGCGATACGATGGACAGTTGTTTCCTGCCCTTTATTCGTGACAATATCACGTACAGTAGTCCAGCATGAGCGCCCTTCTCATGACCACGATTATGTTGCCTTAGTAGCTTCGATAATATCCCGTTGCCGACCATTATCACTAATTGCCGACCATTATCACTAAGATTTGGAAAAAGCTTTTGATTACTAAAGTTGCAAAATGAATTCTTGCTAATTGTGCACTACGTTCAGATAATACTCCGTCGAGAATACGGCGAGAATAGTACCATATAAACAAAATTAATTTGTTCATGAATAGAATAAAATAGAAGAAAACATGAAGAGACAAAAGGGGAGAAAATACGTTCAAAAAGGTACCAGACCAAGAGGGAAAAGCAATTAGTTCATTGTTAACTATACATTCAATCGATTGTTTTACAAGGGTGTCTGGGAGGTTCTCTTCAGGAAGCAGCAGCATGGGGTATGCCATCACAATTGCAGCATTATATATTCGCCATGATCCTTTTAAATTGTGAACCATAGAATACGCTACAACTATGAGAAGAAGTAAAACTTTCTATAGTAGATGACTTCTTAGATGAGGCACAATAGTCGCATTTTATTAAAGTGGGTCACATTCTGACGTTTAGGACTCATACAAAAAATGGAACTCTTACAGGAAAAAAAAAGTTTTGCATTGAATCAGTGATAGAAATGCACATCTTTCTCATAAAATTTTCTAACCACGAGTTGAGAAAGTTCTCAAGAATTTTCAAGCATAACTTTCAAGTTGGGAAAGTGGTAGAGAGGGGAGGGAGGGGAGGGGAGGAGCAAAGAAAGGGGAAAAGGGGGCACATGAGGAGGGGAAGGGCAACAAGGGGAAGTTGGGGAAGGGGAAAAGAAGTTGGGGGCAAGGGGGAAGAGCGGGGAGCGAGGGAAGGGTGGAGCCACAAGAGTTAAAAAGGAAGTCGAGAATGCAAGGAAGCAAGCAATATTACCATGCTTTTGAATTAATAAATTTCTAATTTAATTAAATATAAATTAAATTATCAATACTCTATTACAAACCTTTCTCGACCCACTAGTCGAGAAGAAGGACTACCAGGATGACATCTCCTCCAAGGCAAATAAAATGCCACCTATAGGACTCCTGAATGCTCCTGCGAGCCTTGCAGCTGACCCACAAGTAACTAGATCCCGCCGATCTTTATCACTGGCTAGAAGATTAAATGCTTTGGAGTCTCCCATTGTAGATGCTATTTGACCTAAGATATATCCTATGCAAGACCCTATATGCACAAGAGGACCCCCCCTTCCCACTTATTAAGCCGCTTGATACGGCACCAACAATCCCTACTATCTGCATGCAAAACAAATCAAGATCGACTTGTGTTTTCCAGTGTGGTATTTCAAGTGGTTACATGTTAAAAAGAAAGGTTAAAGTTTTACCTTTACAAGAAGAACTTTTAGAGAGAACAACTCAGATACATCAAGACCATTTAGGTATGCTTTTACTTCAGGAATCCCAGATCCAGCTGCTGCAGGCGCAAAGAAGATGCAAAGTAGTGCACAAACAAAAACACCACATTGCTTACTGAATAAACTGCAAAGGCTGATGCATAACTGCCCAAAACAAAAGTGTTAGCATACAGAAGATTAGTTAGAAAAGGTTGTTTACGTTTGAATATAAACCTCCAAGAGACCCCAACACATTTACCTTTTAGAATCCATTAGATCAGTAGTAATTAAAAATCTGGTGCCAGCAATATTCTCTATAGCAACATTGATGATAATTGCAAGCAGAGCAGTTAAGAAACCAATCAGAAATGTTGCAATCCACTTGTTGATAGTATAAACAAAGATAACTATCTGAGAACAATCTTGTTTATATAACTCATTGTCTATCAATCTGCATCAGACCATTTTTTAAAAAAATTAAGGATTTGTGGGTCTTTGATTCATACAGCATGGAGAGAAAAAAGGGAATACGGAGTGAGAAGCTATTTACCCATAGTCTAAGCTCTCCAGTTTAAAAGGACCGCGAAACTTTTCTGGTTGTTTTACTCTGATTAAGGGTTCTGAAATATCAACGTCATTCTGGGTTGCCATCAATCAATCCACAGAAGCTTCAGTATGCATAGGATTGCATTGCAGACGATGAAAGAGCAAAGTACGAAGACGACCGAAGTCAAGCAAAGCTGCGCTGCAATTGTAGAGTTGCATCTTTGAATAAGTAGCTCTAAAACTGTCGATGCCATTCATGGCTGCATACACTTCTCCTTTAGGCGTTTATAAATGTTCCTCTCAAGGGAGTCGCTATCTTCGTTCAGCCTTGCTTTAAATACACGGGCACAAAAACAACCGGGGAGTATATACCTAATTCCACCGTCTTGCAACGAGAAATTGTGCATTGTTTTCCCAGAGGTTGGTAAAATGGTTTCTAAGGAACAATTTATGTTTCCGCCATTCTAAGGGTGTTCATTTTGAATGATTGACCAAGGCTACATTATGATAGGAGTCAATGAAGCAAGATAATTTACAATAGGTACCTAAGAACTTTCATGTTCTGAAGAAACATTCATATGTCGTATCCTAGGCATAAGTTGGAAGCACTCTTACCCAACTCTTACCACTTATCTAGCATTTTCTTTAGTTTTTTTTTTTTTTTTTTTTTATTTTTTTTTTTTTTTTTTTTTTTTTTTTTTTTTTTTCCATTTTTCAAGTTGCTCTATTCGTTTTGATGCTCTTTGCAAGTTTGCATATTCTTATGTTTCATTTTTCTCGGCGTGGCACTATAGCCTCCGACGCATAACTATTATTTCATTCTTTCTCGGCATGGCACTGTAGCCTCTGAGGCATTCTCCATTTTTTATTATCTCTCGGCGTGGCGATGTAGCCTCCGAGGCAGCACTAATCAGATATTTTTTCTCCGCGATGGTCATTCCCCAGGCGGTTCCCGATTGATCGTGTTTCTTTTTCAGCGTGGCTCTGGAGGCGCCTAACTCCTTGACGGGTCATTATCTTTTTTCATCTTTGTCTCTGCATGTTATTTTTGAGGTCTCTTGGTTGTCGGGGCGCACGGGGTCGTGTAAGAGCGGGGTTTTTCATCCCGATGAGAAGCGATCGCCAGTTTTCTCACCTTTGTATAGACCGAGCGGTGGATAAATCATCTTTTTATCTTGTATTCCCTAGTTTCTTCATGCTCTCGATGATTGTCTAGTTTCAGAGCACTCAAACTTCAAGTTCTTTAAAAAATTCTACCCCCAGTAGGTGAATCAATTTGTACTCAACGATTTTACAAAGCTCAATGAGAACACCACTTCACTTCGGCCACTTGGTTGTGTCATAGGACCCATCCTAGGAATAAACTATTATTTGTTTTGGTTTGCGATATGCAACAGTGGAGAAGAAGTGGGCACACAAACATTGCATTAAGTTCTTGAAATTTCTGAAGCACTTAGGAGATAAACGTTGAGCATGGCAAAGTCACAAAGCCAACAACCCGAGTCAAAGCTACGTGAAGATTAGTGTAACATGGTCAAATTGGTGTAATGAGGAGATCATGTGACATGCCTTTCTTAACTTTCATGTGTATCATCAAATTGCCGGGGAACGGGCTGTCTAAGACTCTCAGCAAATGTGAATGAGAAGCAAAGAGCTAGATAGATAGATAGATATTATTTTAACCTGTAGAAGCATTATTTAAGGAAAGCAAAGGCTCGCAATGAAATACGACAAATGCTATATTGTTCATGATATTTCGCCACCAAATCTTTGGACTTGAAAATTTACATGCCACCAAACTGTTGGAAGAACAAACGAATTCGATTTGTATTCTCTAGGAATTTTATTTGATTATCAATTCTTCCCAACCTGAGCATATAACTTCCCAGCACTACCTATGAACAAGCTGAAAGGCATACAGTACTTCCCAATGCTATCCATGAATAGACTAGAATTTTCGTAAATCTATTTGCCCGTAGATCAAATCCAATGATTATAAGGTTCTCCACATGCACATATATCCTAGTTGGAACGTGGAGAGCCTCAAATTGCTTCATATTCTCAACTCATATTTGTGCAAACATGCAAAAAATTATTAGCCTGTTTTGGTTTGGGATATGCAGATATGACGAAAAAGAAGTATGCACACAAACATTGCCTTAAGTTGTTGAAATTTCTGAAGCTGGCTTGTGAAGGTATAATGATTCAACTTGTTTGAAATTGGTAGATGGCATTGATTTCCCTCTTTAAGATTGCTATTATTTAGTAAATATGTCATGAAATGAGATGCTATAAAGAGAACATGCTTTAACATGCATCCATTTTCAACTTGCAGCACTCCTCCATAGACCATGATTGCCATTTATAGCAACTGACATGCCTTAAGGACATATATTTTTTAACTCTCACGGATATCATCAAATTGGTAGAAAACTGACTTTTCAAAGTTCTCCACAAATCTAGCTCAGAAACAAAAATTTAACAAAACAAATAGATAGGTAGATAGTTCTTTTTACATCATACCATATGGCATCATCCATAGGGACATAAAGGAACAAGTGAATTCATAAACCTGTAGAAGCATGTTGAAGGAAAGCAAAGGCCACAAAGAAACATGACAAATGCACTTTTATGTTGTTTCGCTATATCGCAATCAAATCTTTGGACTTGAATGCTGCCAGACTGTTGGAAGAAAAAACCAATTCGATTTATGTTCTCTAGGAATTCAATTCGATTACTAATTTTCCCTAGTCAAGCATATAACTTTCCAACTATCCAGACAACCATATGGATAATGATGAAAACTGGTGTGACAACCATATGGATATTATACTTATTATATGCCAAAGATGATCGTCACACGAGTGCAAAAGGGTAGTTGCACGAGGAAAGGTTTGAACTCGCAACTCTCTAATTGCAAGCTATATGCCTTTGCCAACTAAAATACCAAGATTTCTTAAAAATATTCTCTTGTTCTTCTTCATATGGGTGCTAGTTTCTAGGAAGTTCTAGAATATTCCAGAGCTTATGTGCATATGGAAAACTTGGCGCGATCTCATCCATTGGAATGGTACGATCTTGACCATTGGTCTAAATATGTATCGAAGAGCCTCATTCTTGTTGAACCATTCTAGTTCAATGTCAATCCTGAGACTTAAACATCTGTCTCATGTTCCTGCTTGCCTTTGGGCTATTGTATTGTTGATGCATCATTATATATCAAATTCTTTCCCGATCTTCACATATCTTTTACATATTTTCCATGTATTTTGCTTGTTTTTGCATAGGTTCATGACAGTTTGAACCGAAATACCTTACTGGTTCTTGTTTACTCGAGGCTAATTATATATTTGGTGGTTCTTGTCTCTATAGAGGATATTTCGTCCTTGTTATAGCGAGTCTAACAGCTTATTCATGTGTGTCAGCTATTGCAATTGAACAATGAAAAGCTCAAGGAATGGATTGCTTCTTATGAATCAGTATCTAGCTCTGGATTGAGGCCATCAGAGCCTAAAATTAGCTTGCCCCAGAAGTTTGATAGCACTCGATCCAAGCTTCATGGTTTTTTCAAAAAGCTTTAGCTTGTGATTTAGCTCTATCCTCATAGATATTTTAATGGGTTAGAAACAAGTTGAATTGATTGGTTCTCTCCTCACACGACCAGCTCTTACTAGAGATGGAGTCCAAGAGTTGCAGGATTTTGTTGCTTTCACTACTGAACTTGAGGCATGCTTTGGATATACTGATCGTCAGTGCACATCAGTTACAAAACTTAGCAATCTCAAGCAAGGCGCTTGTCCAACAATTTGAATTGAGTGGTGCTCTCCTCACACGGCCACGACCTCTAAGTTGGTTTGCTCTTTTGCTCGAGAGGGAGCCCCAGAGTTACAATATTTTGTTGCTTTCACTACTGAACTTGAGGCATGCTTTGGGGATACTAATCATCAGCGCACACCAGTTACAAAACTCAGGAACCTCAAAAAAGGCTCCTGTCCAACTTCAGTTTATGCATCTGAATTCCATAAAATTGCAATTGACTGCTTGGGATGTTGATGCTCTCTGCGATTGTTTTTAGAGAGAACTTTGTGAGGATGTTAAAGATATGTTGTTATCTATGGAGGACTCCAGGACTTTAGAAGCCATTCAGCTTGTGGTTTGCTGTGATAATTATTCTTTTGAGCACAGATATGAGAGATGTCATCAGACTTTTCCTTTGAAAACACATGTAGAACCAGTCTCTGCTCCATCCGGCACCTTTGAATCATATAGTTTAGTGCCCATGCAAATTGAGTGTGTGGTTCAGGGGCCTTTGTTTACTCTTGAAAAAAAGACACGCAGAGAGGCTAACCCTTGTCTCTATTGTGCGGGGAGTCGGCCATATTGCTCGTGGATGTCTGTTAAGTGTTCAAATTAGTGGAAAAACTTCATGGGCTAGTCCGAGGTAAGTCTCTCAATGGCTAGCCGATGTTTCTCAGACTCCTTCCATATGCGGTGAAGGATTTATTCCTTTGGATAAGTTCATTAAAAAGTTTTTTGTTTCTATATTATGGACGTTGGAAGGTTGGATGCATTAACGCATAACTTGATAGTGGTGCAAATGCTTGCTTTATGGATAGTGTGTTTGCCTCTAAAAACGACATATTCCTAGAAGCAAAGCGAAGTATTCCGATTCTATTGGTGTGACTGACAGACATGAGATCTCCTTAGGTGCAATCACAGAATGTACTGCACCTCTTTAGGTTCTATTCGGGGGAGCTTCTTGTAGCATTTCCTTCAATCTCATCGCTAGCCCACATATGCCAGTAGTCTTGGGTCTTCCCTGGCTCGAGTTGCATAATCCACAGATTGAGGGGCGCTCTAGATCATTTCAGTTTTGCTAGTTCTAGATCTAGTCCCATTTCATCTGCAGTTTTTGCCTTTGCACCAGCATCTACTTCAGTTCATGCAGTATCATTGGCTCCGGATTTCGATGATGTTCATGTTCCAGTTCTTGTTTCTGCTCTGTTTCCTGATCCTGTTCCTATCTTTGCTCCGGTTCATGTTCTAGATCATGTCCATGTTCTAGATGATGTCCCAGATCCTATTGTTGTTTTTGTTCCTGCTCTTGTTATTGTTCTAGTTTCTATTCCTGCTCCTGTTCCTGTTAAGGTTCCTGTTTCTGCGAAAGCTTCATCATCCCAGTCAAGCCCTCAGTTCCATATCTCAAAGCTTTCTCTCCACAAGTTTATCAAATTTGGAAGGTAAGATCCCAGTTCAACATTTGCAATTCAAATTCCTGTTCAAGTTCATCTGTTGATTAGATCACGCCCATATCGTTCCTAATTACAATGATTTTGATGATGTTTTCGAGGTGATCAAATCCAACAAGCTTCCAAAGCATCGTCCCTATGACTGCCCCAATGATCTCCTTTTAGGAATGGTCCTCCCATATGGCCCTAAGCCCTATCTGTGACTTGTCGCCAACAGAGTTGAAGGCTTTGCAGAATGGTTCTTTGCAATTGGTTGTGGATTGTCGCGGTCTCAACAAGATATTGCATGCAATCGGTATCCCCTTCCTTTGATTCTAGAATTACTTTAGCTGCAAAACGTATGATACTTCACCAAGATTGATCTTTGTGGTGCATATTCTTATTCGGATCAGAGAAGGTGATACGTGAAAGACAGGCTTCCAAACTCAGTATGGTCATTTTGAGTACAATGTTATGCGCTTCGACCTTACTAATGCTCTAGCAGTCTTTTAGGACATGGCTAACGATCTCCTTCTGAAATTTTTGGATCTCTTTCTTATCATCTATTCAGATGATATTCTGGGTTATTGAAGACTCTAGACGAGCATAAAAAATATGTCAGGAATATCA
Source organism: Isoetes taiwanensis (assembly GCA_021234155.1). NCBI lineage: Eukaryota > Viridiplantae > Streptophyta > Lycopodiopsida > Isoetales > Isoetaceae > Isoetes > Isoetes taiwanensis. Next base: position 2,119,283 of record JAJEKV010000056.1, read on the forward strand.
GATACAAGAGCATGGACTTTAAGCCAAGCTAGAGAAATGCCAATTTGAGCAGGATAATATCGAGCTTCTTGACTATTGTATCACATCTTAGGGTGTCTTCATGGATCTAGAGAAGGATCATAAGGTAATTGTATACACTAATCACCAAAATCTGGAGTATTTTTAGTCTGCTTGAATTTTCAATCGTCTTCAGGCTCGATGGCATATACAGATATTATCTCGTTTTAATTTCGTCATCAAATTTTGGTCTGGCACACTTTAAGTGAAACCAGATGCTCTTTCTTACAGATCACATTTGGAACCTAAGATTATGCAATCGACATTTGATGAGCAGTCCCAGGCCATTCTCGGGACCTAGGATACCTTTTCTCGCCTTGCTTCGAGCCCTTCCACATATGCCCTAGCATTATGATGTTTTTTTTTGTTGTTTGGGAGGCAGGGTGGTTTTTATATTTCATTTAAAGAAAATACATAAAGAAAAGAAATGATGATATCACTCCAATATCAGCCTCCCTTACATAAGGAGTTTCAAAAGGATATAGTTTAAGCACTTTAGTTTAACATCTGTATCTTATAAGCCGTTATGTTAAAGACCCTTTAACGCTAAGTGTTAAAGTAGTAGAAAATTCATAGGTATTCCTATGACCTCTTCTGCATCTAGACAACATAATCAACAACATCCATCAGATCTTGAATGGTGAGATCTGCCACAGTCATATTGAAAAAATGAACAACATTTTTTCCAATTGCTTGACAGAGTAGGTAGACAAATCCAAGAACAGAAGGACATGAGCCTCTATCCTTTGTTTCCACTTATGGAATAGGTTCTCAAAGTATGGTTTCACCACGTCCATGATTGACTAATTTTTCAAAATGATATCCTATATGTTCCTAATGATGCTCCTTGATTTCAAGTTCTGTAGTTCTATCATGATTCTCCTCTTGCCTTGCACTTTGAGATTGCCAAGGACCTGGAACTCGTTGCTTGAGATTATTGTGGCCAGGTCACCACCACATGGTCGTGATCTTTCCATGCGTATGAGTGCAGTATTTTCATTCCCAATTATACCATGACCCAGGAGCACATATGACAAAAGTAACACTGGAGACGTGATAACTCTTGGCACCCTTTGGCATTTGGCGGCATGGTGACCAAAGCCATATCATGGGACCAAAATACGCACCGTCTACATGGCTGAAGAAGTACATAAATAAGTTGGCAAAATAAAGAAGAAGAAGAAATCAATCAGAACAAAGAGAAGTTGAAAGTAGAGATTTTAAAGACTCACATTTAGAGTTCTTTATAAACAACATTTGTTGTATATATTGACTTGTGCACATCATGGAAAACATCTTCATTCTTCTTAAGAATGAGTAACTTTATGCCTTCCTTGAGCTCTCGAGAGTGCCAGATAGAGTTGTCCATGACCGAATACTGGATTTGGCAAATACAAACCACCCATTTTCATTGTTTGCCCTTGTGACTTATTAATTGTCATACCAAAAGCTGGACGAGACAGAAATTGCATGTGCTCAAACTAGAAAGGGAGTTCTACATTATTAGGCACTAAAGAATTCAAAATATGAACACCTTGCCTCCAATATTTTTCCCAGTGACAATCTCGGCATCTATAGCACGCCTTTCCAATGAACGTATAATGAGGCGAGTGCCATTGTAGAGTCCCATACATGTAGAAATAGATCTCAATATCATGGTAATCATCCCAACCTTCAATGTCAATTGATGTGGAGGCATCACACTTGGAGTTTACGCATTCAAACATTCAATAAGATGGATTCCTTCACCATTCTCATTTACATCTCGATCAGCGCTGTAATAATCGATAGGTGAGTAGGCAACCACTCTGTCATCCTCTTGTTTACTTCGTCTACATCCTCATTTAGTGGCGTAAGGATTTCCTTTGCACCCAATAGGACACAATTCTATAATTTATTGAAACATCGGGGTAGTGCCCTTTGCCCGGTGAGTCTTTTAAAATCCTGCGGATCGAGACAAATCTCTTTCGGAAGATATACTATATCCGATCCAATGTTGGGAAGCGCCTTTTGCTCTTCTGCATCTCTTCCCACATTGTTCATTACCCACATATTTATGTTGCGCTTATGTTCCTCGACATGATCCCATATGTAACAATACTTCAAGGAAGCATACACAATTTGGGGTCGATTTCCTCATGGAACCATCGGTGGAACCTGGCAAAAATCTCCTCCTAAAACAATAATGAGCCCTCCAAATATTTTGTCGTATGACATCAGGTCACGGAGCATTCTATCAAGTGCTTCATAAACATATTTATGCATCATTGGGGCCTCATCCCATATAGTCATGCGAGTCGCTCTTATCAATTTTGCCAGCTTGGACTGCTTTGGAATATTGCAAGTTGATGTCTCATCTATGTTTATCAGTATCTTGAACCTTGAACGTGCAGTGCGCCCGCCCTTCAATAAAATGGATGCAATTCTTGAAGAAGCAACTGCAAGTGCAATGATACCTTTGGCACGAACATAAGACAACATGCTGTTAAAAAGAAAACTCTTTCTCGGGCCGCCTCCACCATGAATAAAACACACCTGTCCTTTTACCAACATCACGTGTTCAGTAATCACACGGTCGAAGATAATACATTGGTCATTATATAAGCAGTCCACATCTTCTTGCACCTCTGTCATGTCTTCTTGAAACGCTTCATTTCGAAATATCATATATGGATCTATTGCACGCTCAGGAAGAATAAAGTCAAACTCCCTTAAGGATCATCCGACAAAGTTCATATGGTCTTCAATGTCTAGAAATTGATCCTCTGCAATCCTGGCCTTCCCTCTGGTAAGATGGTGGTACTGCCTTCAAGTTTTCAAGGATCTATATGAGCCTTGCAACAGAACTATCAAGATGCAATGGCATTAGTCAGATGCCATGGTAAACCCGATTTATTCATCATGTACACATGCAATCCAGGATGGGTCGAAATCCAGTAGTCACATTTTATTAAAATGGGTCTCATGCGATTCCCATTTTTTTTGGAGCCTTGTTATTTTACACAAAATGGGCATGCGAAACTTTTGAAAGCGCTTTATTGCTTTAAAAGATGCCTTTTTTCTTGTATGGAAAAAAATGTTAAGGAAAATTACGTGGTCTACTTTTCTTGGTTGGTGAGTCGAGAAGGGAAAAACCTGACTAAAACTAATGAACATGCCATCTCTCTGTAAACAAAGTACTAACATTGCATTGTATTTTACAGTGGTTGAGGAGACCATGATTGTTGGGCTGTCACAACAGTTATATCATCCTCGCACACAGACCACTACTGGGAACGTGCGGAGCAAGTTCCGACGCGTTCCAAGCCATTTCATCAATGAATGGGTCTTTCCATTGCTCCCGATCATGTACTTTACGTTTCACTATTTGGGTGCAAAAGACAAAATCAAGCTAGTCAATTGATGCTCACCGGACAATACAAATAAAATAAGAACCACCAGAGGTGTTAGTCTGTGCCTCACAGTACGGGGACTATTCATCATCTGACGGACCAAGTCAAGCTCAAGGATCCCGCAGGCGAGGCGCGGGTCAGCCGTCAAAAGCCCAAACAAAAGACCAAGCAGCGGACCCACGCGGTCAAAACAGCTGCGTCACGGTACCAAGAGGCGCTTTTCGGACAAGTGGCGGCCCGTCACCGCCCGCGTCGGCGTCGGCGTGCTTTCGGGATTTTCAAGAGGCACCGCTTGGCATTCCTGCAAATCAGGCCTCCTTCCGAGTCGGCGCAGAGATCGGTCGAGAATGTCTATATTGGGCCAAAGGCCATTGTACTATATATATGAGTAGAGCTAAGCGCTCTAGTTTCTAGATGAGTTTGAGTCTTGTCTCACTTGAGTCTTCTCTCGGTTTGCGAGCTCATGTATCATCATCATTGATATCAAGGAAGCTTATCATTGTTGTCTCATTGTTCTTTTTGTTTTTCTTTTCCCTTTCCTTGTTTCCTTGCAAATCCAGCGTGACATAGTCCCGGATTCTCTGTTAGATCCAAGGGTCCTCCACGGAGGACTGTCTTGCGAGGAGTTTCGAACCTGAACCCCAAACACCGGCGCCCGTCGGGTCGATTCGATTTTCCTTTTCTTACGCCGCCATATGCATCCGAAACTTCGCGCCGGAAGAACTCCTTCCCAGGCGGCTTTCGCTTGGGCGCCATCATCGAGGGGCATTCGCGACATGTATGGATATGCTTATGACATTGAGGGAGGCCATATTCGGTCTAGGGCTCAGTCGGCGCCACCCACCCCTCGTGTCCTGTCTCGTCCCAGTTCCCCGCCTCAAGCGTGCAAACATTGCTCACAGCCTCAGTCACCTCATCACTATCAGGAGCCCTATCAGGCTCAACCTTCTCACCCTTACTTTCATACTCCCGACCATGCCTACATCCATCATTCTTCTGGCCATACACCGCTGCCTTCACAACCATCATCTCCTACGGGCGGACAGAGGTATCCACATGTCTCTTTTGCTCCTCCCCAGGAATTTCCCTTCCCTACATTTCCCACCACTCTTCCTGTTTACAACCTTACCGACCTCAAAACCAATGATCAGGCACCTCCCGTACCTCCCCCTCAGTTACCCCTTCGCCGGGGTCCTTGGGCACCATGCCACCTCCAACTCCACCTAACTATATTCCCTATCAATTTCCGGTCCAGCCAAGCACTTTCACCTCTACCTTTCAGACCCTTAAGTTGACTTATCCAACCTTTGGCAACACGAAAGGCAAACCATTAGACCAAAGTGCTCGGGCCCACATGGAAGAATTTGAGCTCTCGGCTGCCCTAAATGGTCATGCACAACCTCAACTGAAATTCCATATCTTTTCCACCACAACTGCGTGGTTCTCCTCATCAATAGCTTATGTCCAACAAAAGCCCTTTGGAAACAAGATTGGTGAAATGAATGGCGCTTTTCTTTCTCACTATGGAACCACGGATGATGATCAACTTCATCTCAAGCAACTCAATGACCTTCAACAAGAGCCCGCTTGAGTCCGCTAAAGGATTTTTGCGGTCGACTTCACATCTTGCTTAGCAAACTCAAGGAGTACCCGACCGCGAGCCGGATCTTGGTGCGGTTTCTCCAAGGACTTCCTCCGGCTATCCGACTCATGGTGAATACTGGCCGAAGACTTTGGAGGCGGGCTATCGACCTTGTCAATCACTCAAAGTCAATGTTTCCTCCGGGTGGCGTGGCTCTTGGGGAGCTTCCTTTCATTCCACCCGTCATGGTTCCGCGGGCTGGCATCCAACCTCAACACGCAAATCCAGCGTATGATCGGATCACGGTGCCATATCACGCAAATACCAAGGCCACTTGGCAAATGAATGCAACTCCACCAATGGCCCACCTCATTGTAAAAGATGCAACATGTGCAATCATGCCCGCGGAAGAGTGCACTCGCACTCATCCTACACCCTTCCGCAACAAGATGGTTTATCAAGTGCAAACAACACCTCGGCAACAATGCAATATTAGCGCGCAACCAACTGCGGGCTCAACCCACTCAACTCTATCAGCGACCCGAGCAACAGCGGGGACCCAACCGCGCCCCCTTGCAGTCCTTCTAAAGCTCGGTGTTATCAGCATCACGAATGGGGTCATACAACCACGGCATGTCCTCAACTCCCACAAGTTCAGGTGCAGCTTCCTGGCACCAATCAGACCACCTCGGTTCGCCTCACAGCTTACCAACTCTGGATTGCCAATGGCAAACAAGGCCCGCGTCCTGTTCTACGGAAGCCACCTCGCGCGCCTCAGCAATCACGCTATCAACCAGCTCCTGCCAATCAACCTCAGGATCAACAAGCACAGGAAGAAATTTTCCAGGCTCTTAATCCTCGATCCGGTAGTCAAATTGGGTTGGTTTTGGTTTTCCGCGCCGGACCGTCGGCGTCCTTGCGGTTTTTCCTCATGACCGCATAACTTTGCCTTTTGCAGTCGACACCATCCCTCATGACGAGGAAAAAAAGGTTCACTTTGCACCTGACTTATAAAACTCATGCCTCATGTCATGCCAAAAGTACGCCAAAGCATTCTGAACTGTGACGTTCCAACATAATATATGCCCCGAATACGTATATTATACTGCCACGTCACCTATACATGTCAGGATGACATGTACTTGCGAGACGTATAGGGTTGCACCTAGGGGGCAAGGGTTGAACCTAGGGGGCAACATTGAATGTTGTGCATGTTAAATAAACATACACAATTAATAACCCCATGGACCCCATTGCCAAATGGCTAAATCCCATTTGGCCAATATCTAACCTAACCCTAAGGGTTTCTATAAAAGGGCTTTCCCCTTAAACCCTAAACCTTTCTTCTCTTTGCATTTTAGGGTTTTTCCTAGAGCTCCTTTCCTCTCTCGAGTTCAGGGTTCTCTTGAGCCATTTCGCCAAGTATGGACTTCAATCCGCATTCTTTGAGCTCAGGAAAGCCGGTTGCACAACATTATCGATTAGCGACCATCTTCAGCAAGATCGGGAGCATGGGCCGCCCCGAGGGTCGGGGGGCGGGTCAAGGAGCAGGTATCTAGTTGTTACGTTGTGCAAAGCCGTCTTTGGGCAAGGCAATAGGCTGGTTTAGTATGTTAGATCAACTCTAGAGGCCTTATAGATCCCGAGATCATAAGCCCTAACTAAGGAACCTAACTCTGTTGTTTAGGTAGATAGATTAGATGATATTCTCTATTTTAGTTACGTGATGTTGTATGTATTTCACTCTGTGATCTCCATGTATTGGGAAGGGGGTAGAGACCTAAAAGGCGTATGTAGAGATGATCCTAGGTAGCACCACTAGTTCCCAATTATATCGGCCCGTGCACGGGGAGCCCCTTTGGTTGTGGGTGAAGGGGCTAGGCCGGTTGATAAGGAGGAACTTGTCTCATCACGGACTGACCCCTCTGGTAGTAAGGCCTATCGGGGGTCTCTGTGGGCTAGGCTTAATGGCTTGTCCTTTGCGTGTGGGCAAGGCATGAGCTCGACACTTTCGTGGGGTGGTGAATATGACCTTCCGGTGAGTTCAAGTCGAATAAGGGCGGTGGCCCCTCTAGCCCTTTGTGATGAGCATGGATGCCTCGGAGGGAGGCAACTCTCTTCCTGCCTCATCGGGGCTGGGGAGATGCAACCCGGTAGTAGTAGCCCCTCCGGCTATTCACCCGGCGGAGCTACGGCCAAGTCCCAACACTTACCGACCTACTGCACGCAAAGTGTGCGGGGAGGCGGATGGAGTGGACTACCCTAAGCCATGTTCTATGCCAGCCAAATCCATTGCCATGAATTACATGCGCAATGAACTCCGGAGACCCTAGCAGTGAGTCATCCCCACAGGTCCCGAGGCCACGGGTAGGATCTCCCCTCTTGTTATTTATGTTATGTGATGATGTTATTTCTATGGTATTGCTATCTACGTGATGTTGTATTGTATTCACCTCTCGAGGTACTTGTATTTGTTTCTTTGTTAGTTGTGCTCACGTTTGTTTATTCACGCTTCGCGCAGATAGGTCGACCCGATGGAAGGCGGGTGAATGACACATCCATTCTTCCCTGGCGGCTCATCCACGAGTCGGTGGATGGCCCCTGTCGATTGTAGCTGCCGGGGAATGCTCCTCGCCGAATACGATGTGGGCATCGTTATAAGGAGTAGGGGACGTCACAAAGTGGTATCGAGCATGATCTTGGTAGACCAGGATCGAGCAGCGACCATTTTCCTTAGGACTAACGGTAGACTTCGGTCTTGGGAACAACCTCCCAAGCAAGAACCTCGAAAATTGGGAAAATGTTTTCCCAATTGTAGTAAACAATAGGTTAATGCTAAGAGTAGTGATAAGTTTTAGCAAAAACCCAACCTAAAATGGCCAAAAGAGGTGACCCCTCAAAGTGCGCCCAGACCAATTGGGTTTGCAAACCGATTCGACCACTGGCGCCTTTGTGTGAGTGGTGACCCATGTTGACCTAGTTAGATGTATAATTTAGCTAAACTAATGGTGCGTTCAGCTTATCTCCTTGATTCTAGCTAGTTTTGCATATTATAACACTAAGAAACCCCTTGTAAATTGAAAATTGGACCCCAAAAAGGTGACCCCTCACGAGTGCGCCCTGAGACCAATTTGGTTTGCAAACCAATTCGACCACGGCGCAGCGTGTGAGTGGTCAAAACTTTGAACAACAGTAACTTGAGTTATACAGCTCCAAATCGCTTTGAAATTTGTTGCGTTAGGACCATTAAAGAGTCTAGAATCCATTTATGACCTCAAATTCGGCTAAAAATATTATAATCCTCCTCAAAATGACCAAAATAGGTCAAACCCTAAATTACTGTCTCCCAAACTACGGTTTATTTAGAAATAGAAGCAATAGCTTTTAAGGTACAAGGCTAGAGCCCGAGGAAGGGCAAGGAGCATGACTTTTGAAGACATTGAGAAGACCCATGCGACCCAAGAGAGGAAGCACTATGGCAAATACCTCTACAAGCAAGCGCGAGCTGATGCGTGCACAACCTAGACCTATCAACAATCTTCATCGAATGGAAGACATACGTTAATCATCTGCATGAAGAACCTTTCGACTATCAAGAACTCGGGTGCAACATCCACGAGCTCTCGTGAGAAAGAAGATTGCTAGTTTATTGTAAATATAAATTTATGTTTTGATCATGTTAATGTGTTAAATCAGGGTGTAAGTAGAATGTGTTACTAAGTTGCATTTGGAATTAACAAAGTTGGAGCAAAACTTCAGTGTTTTGGCCCCACCCCTCGCAAAAGTGCGCCCAGGCCACTTAGGATTATATTCCTAAGCTGCCTCTCGCGGCGATTTGTGTGAGTGGTCGAAAACTGATCTATGCCAAAACTTGTCCAAATGCGAGAAAGTAAGCACACCATTAGACTCGAGCTCACCATAATTAGTAGGATTTGAACCTAGTTTGTAGAAATTGCCCAACCCTAACTCACATGGAGCCCCACCCTCATGAGTGCGCCTGAACCAATTGGGTTTGCAAACCGATTCGACCTGGCTGGCCTTTGTGTGAGTGGTCGACCCCAAATCTGGGCCAAAACTTATCCAAATGTATCTCGACGAGATATGCAGGATTTCATCCTTAGTTTGCATGTTTGGCATCATCCTCGACCCAAACATGGCCCCACCCCTCCAGAGTCGCCCGAGGCCACTTAGGATCATATTCCTAAGCGCCTCTCGCGCCTTTGTGTGAGTGGTCCCAAAATTGCTCCAATTTGTCCACACTTTCCCCAAATTAGATAGAAATTGTTGCAATAGGATCCTTAGAATGTACTCTTTAGCTTGATTAGCTTGTCTTGTGCTTAGCAATACCTTAGAATCCTAGATTTTCCTTTATCCAAATTTTTTTCTAAAATTAGGGTTTTTGCCTATAAGTAGACCACAACCCTCGTTTGCATCCTACACCTTTGCTCCTCGCTCCATGCCGAATTTTCAGCTCCCAGAGGTGCTCCTTCATCTGTTTGATATCCCCAGCAGCTCTAGCATCATGGCAACCATCAATGCTATTCCCTATTTTACCAGGACATCATGGCTGAGTTCCATGCAAGGATAGGTCCTTCTCTAGTAGAACTTCCCCCTTGCATAGGATACTTTAGGACAACCTTAAGATAGACAAATACCTAGAAAATCTGACCACCGCTTGCCCAATTATATGTCGTGTAGCTCAGTAGCAATTTTTCTATTCCATAGAGCCCAAACCCGGATAGGAGAGCCATCCGCCCAACCCTAGAGCTCGAGCCTATGGCCATGGCGGCAGGTGAAGAAGAGCGGATGCTTCTCAGTCACGAGGAGGCAAAGCGGGGAGGAAGATGAAGGGCGTGGGTGGGGCGAGAGGACATCAATGGCGTCGACCCGGCACAAGAAAGGCGACAAGCGGGCGGGAACTTCAAAGCTTTGAAGAGGGGCTGAGAACCCGCCTTGAGACAACTCCACCACTTGGGCTAGGCATCACAAGCTTAACCCCCAGTAATCATCCAAGGAACGTGCACATGCACCGCACGACATCAAAACCCCCCTCCTCCCGAGTGCGGAGGGGCCGAGGCTGCAGGATAAACGAGCTCCTACATCTCCTACGTCAACAAGCGGACCTCGATGACTTCATCGACCGAGAAACGCAGAATTTCCACATCAACATAAGGGGAGGCGTAGACTGCCCGGGACATCGGCGGACATAGAAGCCTATACACAGGCATCGGGCAGATGATGACAGCGGGGAGTTACCCACGAGGAGGAGTTCATAGCGATCCCACGGCGGATGGGAATCGAGGGAAAACAACGAGTGCATCCCTACCCGGCACCTCGGTGAGCGGGATAGAAGGCGGTATCAACGTAACATCTCCTAAGTTCATGTTCGACTGCTGGGGAGATGATAGCGCACCGGTGGGCCGAATAACCCGGAAGACATAGGGCTGCAATCCGGCGTGAGAGGAGGCGGGGGTAGTAGGAAACCACGACAAAGGGGCGAAGGAGCCGACCTAGCCAACAACCACACAGACCACTCAAGGGCAACTCAAAGGGCGATGGCATGTGCAATGGGCGGCAACAATTCGAGGCATAGGGGAGGCATCTCACAACGAAGCCGAAGACATGCAACAATGCCCATTTGCAACAACCAAGTGATCGTACTCAAGTGATCAATGGCACTACACATCTCCAAATGACACTCCACATGATAGATAAACACATTAAGGAGGAGCATTTTCAACTCAAGGATTCACACAGAACAGCGTTCTCATGACTTGGGATAACGACCTCAAATCACACACGAAGGTCAACTACGATCGCCCAACACCTCAAGGAACCCGAGTCAAGTAGAACAAGGAAGATCAAGCAAAATCGAGAAGAATCAAAAGCGTGATTGGAGGAGGGAAAATCAAAAGAAGTATACACAATTAAGCATATGCTCTTCTATAAATTAGAAAAGTGGATGAATTAAAATCGATTATAATTATATATATATATGTCTATCATAAATATCGAGGGAGCTAACACATAGTACAAAATTAGGATCATGTTTTAAGGTTTAGTGGTTGCATCAAGAAACTCCATCGCCCATTTGCCAGGGATGAAGTAAAGAACCACATGTATAGCCAAGAGCAAGTGCTCAAATGGAAGAGCAAATATAGGAGAGAGCGACCCGAGCTCAAGCCAAGCTTCAACTCCGGACACCGGCGGCCTCAAGTAGAAGATCTTCGTCCGGACACAATGTCAAGATGAGAGATAGCGCCGGTCATGTCAAGATCTCTAGCGCCCGCACCATCTAGGTTTTGCACGGCGACATATTTGGGATGCAACTCTACCTCTTGTAGCAGCGGCAACACTAACGACGAGTGTCCTCAACAACGAAGGAGGAGCGAACACACATCTTGAAACTTCGACAACGACCTCAAGCCAATAGGCGTCGAGGAATTCCTTGGGACAACTTCGACATCAACGAAGCCAACTAAGGAGGCAACCCGGCGACCATAATTCTACCTTGTATGGTGATGTTTGTAACATGCACACCGGATGGAGATACACTTAAGAAAGGCGCCACAACAATGGGTTATGTCTATGCTCATTCAACAACTAGGTGATGGCCGTCAAGTACTCCTACCAACAATTAGAAGACAAGAAGCCCAACTTATCTCCGACACAAAGGGACCTCAGCGCCCAAGATAGAAGCATTCGACACCTTAACGACAAGGACTGACAACCAAAGCACCTTCGACAAAAAGAGAGTTCAAGACATTAGCCGGGCTATTCAAGGACCGCGGCAGGTCTAGGGCAGAAAGTACTTCAACTCAAGGGTCAATCTACGCAGATATAAGAGTACATCATCCCCGACAGCAAACCAATCATGGAGAAGAGTCATGAGGCTTTACTCGCCAGGAAGATGCACATGTATTGAGGGACAATGGCCATAAACCAGAAGACGAAGGAGTGCTAGTACTTCCACGAGCTCCTTAGATGCAACATGAGGTCCAAAGCGTGGGCGTGATCAAGTGCAACTAGAAGGCAGCATAGCAGCGAAGATCGTGATAACGTCTAAGCCATCACATTGAGGAGATCAAGCAGTGCGATGAGAAGCTTCGATGGAAGCGAATAGGAGAACCGAGCCAAAGAATCGGCCGAATCAGCTAGAACCTCACAAAGCTACGAACTTCGCATGCAACCGTGAACCCAAGGATCGACAATTTCAAAGGCAAGCGATGAAGAGAACAACTCCATAATTACGAGTCTAGCCAAAGGGATTGTGCACAACTTCAAGAGGCGCCTCCAAAGATCTTGAGACATTGTGAAGGAAGCAAGTTATGCGGTCGGCCGGACATTGGAGCTCAAAAATATCAAAGAGTCTACCTGTCGAACGCGCCGACATATAAATAGGAGGATATAGATCTTCAACACCGGCACACTAGGAGGAACATCGACAACAAGCGCCATGGATGCGTGTGTGCACCTCGAGGGAGACACCAAGGGGAGCCTAATAGCTTTAATAGTATTTGTAATCATAATAGTGTAAGCTATATGACTTGCATGCATATTTCCCTTTGTTATTTCCCTCTCTCTCATTATAACTTGAGATCAAAGAAAAGAGATCTTGGGACAATTGGAAGGCGTGAAGCGAAACAACATCCTCAACACTTGCGTCAACACTCTGAGGACTCGAAGGATGGAGTTGGCACAATAAGATCGGATCTAGGGGCATCTTTTAGCCACCAAGATGTTTCTTAATGAAACCACCTTGAGGCTTTTGGGAAGTAACATAGAAGATTTCAAGTGGTCAACTTCGCCATCAAAACCACCAACAATGGGAAGCCTCTACATCGAGGAAAGTTGACCTCTACATCGAGGAGGAGCCGGAGTCTCGAGCAACTTCGAAGAAGCGTTACCCTCAAGAAGGCGCGTGAGTGGATGAGCTGCGAGCAAGATTGAGGCTTATGGATGGATAGCGACATCCATAATGGGAGTGGAAGGCATTTCTAGATTTTCTCATGAAGGGATTGCCCCAAGTTGAGCTAAGCGTCAGCGATTGGGAAGGAAATGCATAGGAGTAACTAAAATTATACATGATTGTTATGGACATCCAACATATTGAAACCACTTAGGTGAGGCCGATCACCTCGCTAAGAAGGAATCATTACTAGGATAATTGTTGACTATGTATAAAGCTAGTACCTCAAGGAATAATCAATCGAATGAAAAAAGTAATCTAACAAGTCAGGCCAACTTGTTATGATGACATCAATTCAATTGATAGGGATATTCAAAGAGTAAATAACTAAGAAAAGGGGGATATTTAGAATATAAAATTAAATAGCACATGAAAGGCACATCGAGAAATAAGAAACATATTAATCACATAGTCTCTTGAGGCAAAAGAATTGTCATGATAATAAAACCTTGCAATTTAGAATTGTTCTAAATAATTCAATAACTCATCGCTTAGGGATAGATATGTTACATGATGGCTGCATCCATCATAGATGATTAAATATGTTAGCTAAGGCTAGTAAATTAATGTGTTAGATAAGAAGCATATAACCTCTGAAGGTAAATAGAATAGCTAAGATGTTATGACAACATCAATTAAGGGGATAGGATACATTGAGGTGTAGGACCACTTTCTTATGAAGAAAGTGGGGAAGGCTCAATCTTAGGACTGAACCTACTTACATCTTAGGGGTTGAATCGCCATCCAATTAGTCGACCCTTAGAATAGAGTTCCTTTCGCAAGTAGCCAAAGCACATAGAGCGTAAGATGGATAGATGCTTAATGTCTATGTGTCCTTCAGCATGCAAGATTAATGCGGTAACCAATTGCACCAAAGCAGGGAACGAATCAATGGAAGCAATGCAACGGCCAAGTCGTCTCCAAATTAGTCGACACCGACTCAATGGGGAGATGTATTCTAGCCCTAGCGGGTGCGATAACTAAGGTGGGGAGAGGCTTTGCATAAAATTCTTACGCCATGATCTATTGTTTGCATTCGCATCTAGGAATGAGCTAGTAGCCTAGCTCTTAATTAAATTATTCAGGGTTGTCAACCCTATATAACTACATAAATTATATAATCTTAAATATGTTATCATGCAGGGCATCGATAGCACTCCATGATGGCATGTATCATAAGCTTTAATGCCTTGTTGATAAATTATATGTTCATAATAGCTGCATAGATAGTTTTGTCTTGTGTAGATATCTCGAAGATCGAGATAAAGTAAGATAATAATTACATAAAATCTTAGTTAAACCTTAGCAAGGATGTAATTCCTTCCAAAGGCATTTAAGTAACTTTCATAGGATCGACAAATATAATAAGAATTTGTCTATCTTTCCATAAGTATAGCAAATATAAAGTATATACATGTAAGGTTGATACATCACCAACCAAGTAGCGGCGAGAGTCATACGCTCAACACTTGGATCCGATGATATAAATCCTAGCCATATGATAAACAATTAAAATACGTTTCAAACTAAGTATGGCATCGATAATCATTATGATGACATATCTTAAAGGTAAATAAAAGTTATCATATAATAGTTAGTTAAATATAATACTATTGGAAGCAATATATCCAATACTACTATAATGCTAATATAAGAATATTACCGTAAGGTAATTAATATAATTGCATGCATTAGGGAAGTCCCCAGGGATCATGCAGGGGGTCCAAAGATGTAATGTTTATTTAAGACATTAACGGATGCTAGCCGACATACAACAGTTGGTGGAGGAAGTACAAAGATATCCTCTAGCAAAGAAGAGGGGTGAGAAGAGCATAGCAACAAGCTCTGCATCGACAATTGCATAGATGAAGCTTTGCATCTAGGTTAGGCTTAAGCTCGCATCGGCGATTCTGACATCAATTTGAAGCTCTGCATCGACAATTGCAAGAAGCTTGCTCCAAGGTGAAATTTGGACAATTCGGGATAACCAAAAGAGTAGGTAACCAATCCTATAAGTTGGACCTGCCAAAGACACTTAAAGATCCATAGTGTTTTCCGGTAAGTCTCCTAAAGAAACACATTCCTAATCCGGAGGAAGTCTTGGAGAGACCAAAGTTATCGAAACAATGGGCGATCACCTTGAGATTGTTCGCAGGTTCTTCTTGTCGATCCTATAAGAAGACAAGAAGATCTCAATCCTCAATACCCGATGAAAGAGACACTTACAAGTGGAAGACGCTACGTGGGCACTACAAATAGATCTTGAAGAAGACCAACTCATGGAGCAATGCAATGTCGGCTCGTCCACCGAAGTAATCGACATCGACACCCAAGAAATCGGCTCGGGCATGTCGATTTGGGTTTAGATTGAATTTCATGTGTAGCTAAGATTAATCTACGCATGCGACCTATGCTAGGTATGGGTTGCATGCGTTGTTACCGATGATGAGACCACTACGGTGATCTCTAGCGTGGTGTAATGTCATTGTAGGCATGACCCGCGGTTTTGCTTGCACGAGTTGGGAGGTAGATTAGAAGGTCTACTTCGTCCCCACGAAGTACACGACCTCGAGAGATAAGAGGTCATTCGGGGAATGCATGATAGGAAAAGCACCTCTAGTCAATGCCTACGGGGAGGGCCCTTCACGCCCCATATCTGGGGAAGGACCCTATCTCCCACGTTGGCCAACTCTGAGGAATGTGTAGTCATGAGTGGCATATAGGCATGATAGTATTTGTCTCCACGGCCATGATGGAAGAAACATAATCTTCCTATGCTTGGGAGATATGCCTTGCATCCATATAATTGTATTTAATGGGTGGTTCCCTAACAACCAATATCTATAATAATTAAATGTATGCTAGCGTAGTGTGGACCTGAGGCCAATAGGGGAGTCTCACGGGAGGAAGGTCACTGCTTGCAAAGACTTGCAACACATAATTTTGTCACGATGTGTTGTAAGGAAACGATGTGGAACCTTAAGTAGGAAATTTTGGAACTATGTTAATAATAATAATGGTGTAAGCTATAAAATTTTGTGAATAATAATAGATGATAAAGTAAGAGGGTGAAAGACTCCTTACCATAGTATGATATTAAACAAGGATGTGTTATAGAAATTAAAACTTAAATATTTCCTTGGGGTAATTTTGCTATACATCCCATTATATTAAATGTGATTGCGGGATATGCGGGGTTTCCAAGGTGGGGGAGGCGGCGTGATCTTGAGGACAACATCAAGTCAAGGTGGGGAGAATGTGGCGTTCCAACATAATATCGCCCGAATCATTATATTATCTTGCCCGTCACCTATACATGTCACGGATGACATGTACTTGCGAGACGTATAGGGTTGCACCTAGGGGGCAAGGGTTGCACCTAGGGGGCAACATTGAATGTTGTGCATGTTAAATAAACATACACAATTAATAACCCCATGGACCCCATTGCCAAATGGCTAAATCCCATTTGGCCAATATCTAACCTAACCCTAAGGGTTTCTATAAAAGGGCTTTCCCCTTAAACCCTAAACCTTTCTTCTCTTTGCATTTTAGGGTTTTTCCTAGAGCTCCTTTCCTCTCTCGAGTTCAGGGTTCTCTTGAGCCATTTCGGCCAAGTATGGACTTCAATCCGCATTGCTGAGCTCCGGAAAGCCGGATTTGCACAACAGATTATCGATTAGCAGCCATCTTCAGCAAGATCAGGAGCATGGACGCCTTCCGAGGGGGGAGGCGGGTCAAGGAGCGGGTATCTAGTTGTTACGTTGTGCAAAGCCGTCTTTGGGCAAGGCAATAGGCTGGTTTAGTATGTTAGATCAACTCTAGAGGCCTTATAGATCCCGAGATCATAAGCCCTAACTAAGGAACCTAACTCTGTTGTTTAGGTAGATAGATTAGATGATATTCTCTATTTTAGTTCTGTGATGTTGTATGTATTTCACTCTGTGATCTCCATGTATTGGGAAGGGGGGTAGAGACCTAAAGGCGTGTAGCGAGATGATCCTAGGTAGCACCACTAGTTCCCAATTATATCTTGACTTGGTGCACGAGGCCCGCCCTTTGGTTGTGGGTGAAGGGGGCTAGGCGGTTGATAAGGAGGAACTTGTCTCATCACGGACTGACCCCTCCAGTAGTAAGGCCTATCGGGGTCTCGTGGGCTAGGCTTAATGGCTTGTCCTTTGCGTGTGGGCAAGGCATGAGCTCGACACACTCGTGGGGTGGTGAATATGACCTTCCGGTGAGTTCAAGTCGAATAAGGGGCGTGGGCCCTCTAGCCGCTGTGTGATGAGCATGGATGCCTCACGGAAGGGAGGCAACTCTCTTCTGCCTCATCGGGGCTGGGGAGATGCAACCCGGTAGTAGTAGCCCCTCGGCTATTCACCGTGAGCTACGGCCAAGTCCCAACACTTTTCAGCCTACTACTGCGCAAAGTGTGCACGGGGAGGGGCGGATGGAGTGGACTACCCTAAGCCATGTTCTATGCCAGCCAAATCCATTGCCATGAATTTCATGCGCGAATGAACTCGAGACCCTAGCGTCGGTCATCCCCCACGAGTGCGAGCCCCGGTAGGATCTCCCCTCTTGTTATTTATGTTATGTGATGATGTTATTTCTATGGTATTGCTATCTCTGTGATGTTGTATTGTATTCACCTCTCGAGGTACTTGTATTTGTTTGCTGTTAGCTGTGCTCACGTTTGTTTATTCACGCTTCTGCAGATAGGTCGACCCGATGGAAGACGGGTGAATGACACATCCATTCTTCCCTTGCTGGCTCATCCCGAGTCGAGTGGATGGCCCCCGATGTAGCCGCCGAGGGGAATGCTCCTCGCCGAATACGATGTGGGCATCGTATAAGGAGTAGGGGACGCCACATGAACCTAATGCAAGCTGCTGAAGGCCGCACGTTGGCTAATGTTCATGCCACCACCAGAGCTCAGCAAAGACAAGATGCACCTTCCACATCTCAACCTCCACGCTCTCAGACATATCCGAATATTGCTGCAGAGGTCGACTTACTCAAAGAAGTTGCTGCTTCATTACCACGCACTCAAAGACCGTGGATCCAGAGATCCTTTTTCTCATGTGCCTCGGAACTCCAAGAGGGTGGCAAAAATCAAAATTCCCTTAAGTTTGGCAACAATTTTGAAACTATGTCCTGCTCTCAAGGATCAGTTACCACTCCCGACCGTTTTGGTTGGGGCTGTTGCTACCTCTACACCCACGGTCCATGCCACGGTGGGCAATCAACAAGTCAATCATGTTCAAATTGATGGAGGTAAGTATTTGTCAATCTCATTACGGATAAACTCCGCCAAACAAATGGGCATCAAACAACTCTATCGTGCCCCTATGACATCAAATTGGCTAATGGCCATATCCACGAGACCTCAAGGCGTCACACCTCTTCTTCACATCAACATAGGTGAGCTCAGATTTCCCTTAGAGTTTGGTGTTTGGAAGGCTGGAGAAGATCCGGTGATTATGAAATGTTGGTCGAGGCCTTTTCTCCGCCGGCCAAGAGTATCCATTATTGGGCCACGGATCGTTAGTCATCACGGATGGTCACCTCAATGCCACTATGGACTTGGAAAGCGGGTAAGATCATTTGAGGCCGACAATCTTTGAACCCTCTCTCCGACACCGATTCGGGGACATTTCCGGAATATCTATCAAGTTGGGGCTCCACTGCGAAGTGCCGCCTCTGTCATCCTACCCGAATATACGATCCTTGGGGAGATATGACTCTTGATCGGGACCAGGCGTGTGGCGGCCTTGACCTTGACCCCTACGGCTCCTTGCAATCGCATCCAACGTGTTGATCACTTTTCGGATGCCGAACTTCCTTCCGAACTTTGTTGATGTACGCGGTCATGCGGCAACCTTTGCTTGAGGAAACTCAACAACCTCTCTTTTTTTCACCACCTTGAACGCCACTCATCCTGTCATGCTTCAACCTCCTGCACATATTGTCCAAGACACGGAAGTTATCCCACATATTCAGACTCCTGAAGTCGAGATTGTGGATGTGGGCAACAATCACCTGTCGCATTCGCCAATCTTCCGACACCCTATCGTAACGAGGGCCGTCCACGCTCTTTAAAAGTTCAAACACATTTTCGCACGGAGCTACAGAGACCTTCGGGGGATCAACAAAACCTTGGGGGAACTCACCATTCCTACAAAATCCGATGCACGTCCCGTGTAGCAACGACAGTACCGGCTCAACCCAAATTACCGTGATCGCGTCAAGGCAGAAATTGACAAACTCCTGTTCAAACATTCTGAATGGGTGAGCCCCATTGTCATTGCACTCAAACACAATGGAAAGATCCGCGTTTGTGTGGACTACCGGAAACTAAATCAAGGCCCGCGGGCGTGATCACTTTCCACTTCCCTTCCTGCACTGGGTTCGGAAGAGGTTCTTTGGACATGAGATGTATTCCTTCATGGATGGTTTTTGGCTACAATCAGATCTCAATCAAAGAATCTGATCAACTCAAGACCACTTTCACCACCCCGTGGGGCACTTTTGCCTACAAGGTGGTTCCTTTTGGATTATCAAACTCTCCATCAACATTTCAACGTATAATGCTCTCAGTTTTTCATGATTTTATGAAGGAAAATCCCTTCTTGTAAATTTTTCAAGATGACTTCTCTGCCTACATTTCCATGGCTGATCATTTGGATAAATTGGAACTCGTCTTTCAGAAATGTGATGAGTCCGGCATTAGTCTCAATCCCGAGAAATGCACCTTTTGCGTCACTTCAGGTGTTCTGTTAGGACACGTTGTCAGCAAAGCAGGTATCACCATGGATCCTGCCAAAATCAGTTGTGTGCTCAAGGCTCAAGCACCAGCCAATATCAAGGAGACACACTCTTTCCTGGGTAAGGTCAATTATTACTCCACCTTCATTCTTGGACTTGCAGCCATTGCAGATCCCATTCATAAACTCACGGGTGATGAATCCACCTGGGCTTGGAATTCCCAGGCGGATGCTGCTTTCCAACAGTTGAAGCTTTTGCTTACTCAGGCACCGGTTCTTGTTCCTCCTCAATGGGACAAGCCCTTTCATGTTCATGTAGATGTCTCGGCGTTCGCTATTGGAGCTGTTCTTTCTCAAGAATATGATGCGCACACTGACAAACCCAATCGATATGCCAGCAGAAAACTCAATCCTGCTGAGCTCAACTACTCTGCCACAGAGCGTGAAGCCTTGGGTTTAATTTTCTGTGTCCAACGCTTCCGTCACTACTTTTTAGGCAGTCAGATCAAATTCTTTGTTGATCACCAAGCCCTCGTTTATTTGATCAACAAGTCCACACCCACGGGCCGCATTGCTCGTTGGGTCCTCCTTCTGCAAGAATTTGCACCTTTTGAAATTGTTCACAAGGCAGGCAAATCTCATGTTGTCCCGGATTATCTTTCACGCATCCATACAGATGATCCCTCCACAGGAGTCTCAGACGCCTTTCCTGACGCTCAACTCTTTTTGGTCACCGCAATGCCACATTGGTTCTACAACTTTCAGCAGTATCTCCTCACAGGCGCTCTTCCACCAGAAGACGCCACGCTCTCTCCAGCCAAGCGTCAATCCCGTCGACACCAATTTCTCCGCGAGGTCCGTGACTACACCATGGTTGCAGGCCATCTTTACAAAAGGGGCAAGAATACCGTCCTTCGACGCTGTGTTCTCCCTCATGAGGTTCCAGATATTGTCCAGAAGCCCATGAAGGGCTCGGTGGTGGTCATTTTCATGGTGACACCACGGCCCGCAAAATCCTTCTTGCAGGTTATTTTTGGCCCACGCTCTTCAAAGACGCTCACGCCCACGCCCGCACGTGTGATGCTTGTCAGCGTGTGGGAAGGCCCACGGCCCGTGACGCTCTTCCATTGACGTCGGTCGCCACGCCACTTCCTTTCAGCAAATGGGGAATGGATTTTGTGGGACCCATTGATCCTCCTGCGCGGCACACCCGTGTCCGCTACATTCTGGTTCTCACTGACTATGCTACCAAATGGGCGGAAGCTTGCGCACTTCCAGACAACACTGCGGCCAGCACAGCCAAGGTCATTTATCAGCAAATCATCACGCGTTTTGGCTGTCCCACGGAGCTGGTCAGTGATCGAGGTGTCCATTTTATCAATCATACCATAAAGGAGCTGACGGATTATCTCCTGATCCATCATCACAAGAGCACACCTTACTATCCTCAAGGGAACGGTTTGGCTGAAGGCACCAACAAAACTCTGGTCACAATTCTCAAGAAAATTTGTGACGCTTCTCGCACTGACTGGCAAAACAAGCTTCCTACTATTCTTTGGGCTTACAATACTTGTTTCAAAATAGCTACTGGTCACACTCCTTTCAAATTAGTTTATGGTCAAGAAGCTCTCATGCCTTTTGAATACATTCTTCCAACTCTCCGTTTTCAACTCGCTACAGCCCATAATCCGCCTGCTGCACTCAAAGAAAGGGTTTATCAATTGGAACAGTTGGATGAACTTAGGCGTGATGCTTACATTCGTGTTCTTCATGGACAACAGTTGCAAAAATCTTTACATGACAAACGTATTAAGACAAAAACATTCAAAGAAGGTGATTTGGTTCTTCTTTATGATTCTCGTTACAAAAAGTTTCCGGGCAAGTTAAAGTTTCGATGGCTTGGCCCTTATCAAATTGTTCAAGTGGTGCAACCCAGCGTTTTCAAGCTAGCTGAATTAGATGGAACTCCATTACCTACACTAGTTAATGGTTTTCGCCTCAAACCATTTCATACAACACAAAGTGACACTCATACAACAGCTGCTGTTCAAGACAAAGACACAACAGATAGTGACTAACTGGCGGCATATTTATATTATATAGATGAAAATTTTTACAAAATGTGGGCAGAGCCCATCTATTTCCGCTATGGGCAGTGCCCTATTTACAAAAACGGGCTCAGAGCCCTATCCACTAAGTCCTAAGGAGAAAACTCCTCTACTCCGGGTTGGGAGCAGAGGTGATACGCAGGATGTGGTAGTAATTCTGCTCCGGATCCCAGCGCAGGTGAATCACCACCTCCACCCCGTTGGTGAGGGGGTCGGGATGCTCAGCCATCCCGGCACACCACCCGTCCATGGCAATGCCACGATTGTGGCACCGCCAGAGGTCCAGGCAGTCCATTTTACAAGTAATCCACTCCAGACAGTTGGAAGGCATAGTGCACTTATCGTGCAGACCAGCAGCAGACATACTGAGCGCCATCGGGTGTCTTTCCTTCGCTCACTATTCGTCTTATATAGCCAACCGAGGACCTCCCTGTCGACGTGGACCAATCAGAAAATTCGCCAACGTGGTTGCAATGCAAGGCTGTTTCTAAATGGAGAATCTTTTTTCCCGCCGCATATCTAGCCATGGTACCTTCTGACACCTTCGTTTTAATGATATCTCACTTCGAGTTGCCAGCATTAAATACCATTCCTTCTTTTCACGCCCGTCGAACATTAATGTGCGTCCTTTCGCCAGCTGTCACATCTGATCATTCTCTCTGGTCCAACTCCATTTCCTAAAAAAATCGGTGGGTTGTACGCCATTTTCAAATGATCTAGCTTCAAATGATCCAGATTCCTTTTCGGCCAAAGCATTACCCATATCAAATGTTAGCCAAACAAGCTAATCTAAGCAGAGCTCTGGCTGTCTTGGAGGCTCTTGTCAGAATTTTTTTTTCCTGATTTGGGCGAATCAACCTTGACAGAGTCATTTTTCTGCTAAAATCAGAGCTCTGGGATGGCGATTGAAAAATCCATGCGGTTATCGATTTATAGATGCAGATTCTTCATGTAGATGCTAAAAGCAATCTCGGACCCCGCCGGTTAAAGGGGTCAAACCCCCTTTCTAGCCGGTTTAATCCCTTCTTCCTCTTTCTCGCCAGTTTAACCCCTTTTTCCTTTTTCTCGCCAGTTTAACCCCTTTTTCTCGATAAGTGGGCCCTGTGTTGGAGCCTAGGTGGCATGTTAGAGCCCATGTGGCATGCTTGAGCCACCTTGGCATGTTTGAGCCTAGGTGGCATGCTGGAGCCTGCGTGGCATGTTTGAGCCACCTTGGCATGTTTGAGCTTAGGTGGCATGTTGGAGCCTGCATGGTATGTTTGAGCCACCTTGGCATGTTTGAGCCTAGTTGGCATGTTCGAGCCTAGATGGCATGTTTGAGCCAACCTTGGCATGTTGGAGCCAAGGTGGCATGTTGGAGCCCACGTGGCATATTTGAGCCACCTTGGCATGATTGAGCCTAGGTAGCATGTTGGAGCCTAGGTGGCATGTTTGAGCCAATCTTGGCATGTTGGAACCAAGGTGGCATGTTGGAGCCCACGTGGCATGGTTGAGCCACATGGCCTAGGTGGCATGTTGGAGCTTGGTGTGTGGCATGTTTTAGCCCACATGGCATGTTTGAGCCACCTTGGCATGTTTGAGCCACCTTGGTGTGTTGGAGTGGCATGTTTGAGCCACCTTGGCATGTTTGAGCCAGGTGGCATGTTTGAGCCACCTTGGCATGTTTGAGTGGCATGTTGGAGCCACGTGGCATGTTTGAGCCACCTTGGCATGTTTGTGCCTAGGTGGCATGTTGGACCCTAGGTGGCACATTTGATCCACCTTGGCATGTTGGAGCCTAGGTGGCATGTTGTGAGCCACCTTGGCTTGTTAGAGCCTAGGTGGCATGTTGGAGCCCGTGGCATGTTTAAGCTACCTTGGCATGTTTGAGCCTAGGTGGCATGTTGGAGCCTAGGTGGCATGTTTGAGCCAACCTTGGCATGTTGGAGCCAAGGTGGCATGTTGGAGCCCACATGGCATGTTGGAGCCACCTTGATATGTTGGAGCCTAGGTGGCATGTTGTAGCCCACGTGGCATCTTTGAGCTTAGGTGGCATGTTGTAGCCCACATGGCATCTTTGAGCTTAGGTGGCATGTTGGAGCCTAGGTGGCATGTTTGAGCCACCTTGGTGTGTTGGAGCCTAGGTGGCATGTTGGAGCCCACATGGCATGTTTGAGCCCACATGGCATGTTTGAGCCACCTTGGCATGTTTGAGCCAACTTGACATGTTTCAGCCTAGGTAACATGTTTGAGCCACCTTGGCATGTTTGAGGCACCTTGGCATGTTTGAGACTAGGTGGCATGTTGGAGCCTAGGTGGCATGTTTGAGCCAACCTTGGCATGTTGGAGCCAAGGTGGCATGTTGGAGCCCATGTGGCATGTTTGAGCCACCTTGGCATGTTGGAGCCTAGGTGGCATGTTCTAAGCCCACATGGCATCTTTGAGCTTAGATGGCATGCTGGAGCCTAGGTGGCATGTTTGAGCCACCTTGGTGTGTTGGAGCCTAGGTGGCATGTTGGAGCTTAGGTGGCATGTTTGAGCCACCTTGACATGTTTGAGCCTAGGTGGCATGTTGGAGCCTAGGTGGCATGTTTGAGCCAACCTTGGCATGTTGGAGCCAAGGTGGCATGTTGGAGTCCACGTGGCATGTTTGAGCCACCTTGGCATGTTGGAGCCTAGGTGGCATGTTGTAAGCCCACATGGCATCTTTGAGCTTAGATGGCATGTTGGAGCCTAGGTGGCATGTTTGAGCCACCTTGGTGTGTTGGAGCCTAGATGGCATGTTAGAGTACACGTGGCATGTTTGAGCCACCTTGGCATGTTGGAGCCTAGGTGGCATGCTGGAGCCTACGTGGCATGTTTGAGCCACCTTGGCATGTTTGTGCCTAGGTGGCATGTTGGAGCCTAGATGGCACATTTGAGCAACCTTGGCATGTTGGAGCCTAGGTGGCATGTTGTGAGCCACCTTGGCTTGTTAGAGCCTAGGTGGCATGTTGGAGCCGAGTGGCATGTTTGAGCTACCTTGGCATGTTTGAGCCTAGGTGGCATGTTGGAGCCTAGGTGGCATGTTTGAGCCAACCTTGGCATGTGTGGAGCCAAGGTGGCATGTTGGAGCCACCTTGACATGTTGGAGCCTAGGTGGCATGTTGTAGCCCACATGGCATCTTTGAGCTTAGGTGGCATGTTTGAGCCACCTTGGTGTGTTGGAGCCTAGGTGGCATGTTGGAGCCCACATGGCATGTTTGAGCCACCTTGGCATGTTTGAGCCACCTTGACATGTTTGAGCCTAAGTGGCATGTTTGAGCCACCTTGGCATGTTGGAGCCTAGGTGGCATGTTGGAGCCACCGTGGCATGTTTAAGCCTAGGTGGCATATTGGAGCCTAGATGGCATGTTTGAGCCAACCTTGTCATGTCGGAGCCAAGGTGGCATGTTTGAGCCACCTTGGTGTGTTGGAGCCTAGGTGGCATGTTGTAGCCCACATGGCATCTTTGAGCTTAGGTGGCATGTTAGAGCCTAGGTGGCATGTTTGAGCCACCTTGGTGTGTCGGAGCCTAGGTGGCATGTTAGAGCCCACGTGGCATGTTAGAGCCACCTTCGCATGTTTGAGCCTAGGTGGCATGTTGGAGCTAGCGTGGCATGTTTGAGCCACCTTGGCATGTTTGTGCCTAGGTGGCATGTTGGAGCTTAGATGGCACATTTGAGCCACCTTGGCATGTTGGAGCCTAGGTGGCATGTTGTGAGCCATCTTGGCTTGTTGGAGCCTAGGTGGCATGCCCGCGTGGCATGTTTGAGCCTAGGTGGCATGTTGGAGCCTAAGTGGCATGTTTGAGCCAACCTTGGCATGTGGGAGCCCTGGCATGTTGGAGCCACCTTCACATGTTGGAGCCTAGGTGACATGTTGTAGCCCACGTAGCATCTTTGAGCTTCGATGGCATGTTGTAGCCCACGTGGCATCTTTGAGCTTGGGTGGCATGTTTGAGCCACCTTGGTGTGTTGGAGCCTAGGTGGCATTTTGGAGCCCACATGGCATGTTTGAGCCACCTTGGCATGTTTGAGCCACGTTGACATGTTGGAGCCTAGGTGGCATATTGGAGCCTGCGTGGCATGTTTGAGCCACCTTGGCATGTTTGTGCCTAGGTGGCATGTTGGAGCCTAGGTGGCACATTTGAGCCACCTTGGCATGTTGGAGCCTCGGTGACATGTTGTGAGCCACCTTGGCTTGTTGGAGCCAGCGTGGCATGTTTGAGCTACCTTGGCATGTTTGAGCCTAGGTGGCATGTTGGAGCCCACGTGACCGCCGCCCACGTGGCATGTTTGAGCCACCTTGGCATGTTGGAGTCTAGGTGGCATGTTGGATCCCACGTGGCATGTTGGAGCCCACGTGGCATTTTTGAGCCACCTTGGTATGTTGGAGCCCACGTGGCATGTTAGAGTGGGTGTGGCATGTTTGAGTCCTTCAAGAAATGCCTATATGATGACAAACCAGTGTCTATCTTTGGTTCTTTGTATCAATGTGTCTTCTACAAGTTGCCAAGTGATGGATGTCTTCAAGTTTCATGCTCTACAAGCTCATACACACATGGATGTACAACACACACACACACACACACACACACACACACACACACACACACACACACACACACACACACACACACACACACACACACACACACACACACACACACACACACACACACACACACACACACACACACACACACACACACACGTTATGAAGTCAAATGCTAGTGATTGTGTCAAGCATGCATCAGGCTCTTTTATGTCGCCATTTTGTGGCAGTAATGGCATGTGGACAACTTGGTCATACATGGATTCTTAGAAAACCATAAAAAACCACACCTCAAAAAAATACTACCTTAAAAAACACCACCTTAAAAAAAACATCCCTTCAAGAAACCATACCGCCTGAGAAAACAACACATCCTTAGAAAAGAAACTATACCTCCTCAAAAAAACACACATTCTTAAAAAAGAAAGCTACGGCTCCCTATCCTTGAAAAACCCCACCTCCGTATAACTACGTGTAGATTTTTTTCAAATCTTTAAAAAAACAATCCGTACTTTGTTTTTACTGTTGTCTTCAGTCGTGGACCAAATGTTGGGGTTGTAGTGTCCGGTTTGCCACTAGCCTCGTTATATGGTGCTAAGTCACTCCATAGCCCCCATAGCTGGGTGGGTTCCTATGCACAGGCCGCATCTAATAGGAATACAAAAGAATAGAGTTTTTATCGTCCACTGAGACCCCTCTTCCCAATAAAAGAGAAGAAAACATGATCAACCAACATCATATATCCACATAACATGATAAATAATGATAATAACATCTCATCCTAATCACATGCATCTAACTTACAGTTAGGGTTCTGATTAGGGTTCAAGATCTAAACTGAGGATTATAGAATGGCTCTACTAGAGATAC
Source organism: Isoetes taiwanensis (assembly GCA_021234155.1). Taxonomy (NCBI): domain Eukaryota; kingdom Viridiplantae; phylum Streptophyta; class Lycopodiopsida; order Isoetales; family Isoetaceae; genus Isoetes; species Isoetes taiwanensis. The sequence goes on from JAJEKV010000056.1 coordinate 2,146,582, forward strand.
GAAATGCTAACTCATCTGGAATCCTAACTTCCAGATGATCTACAAAGGACTAACCCAAATACCTGCTCCTGAGGAACTCTCTCTTGCTCTAAGCATATCCAGGGCCTTCAAGGGGTTCGAAGTAGCTCCCACTTCTACCAATGCACCACGCTTCGGGGGCTGTTGTGCTATGCTATGCTATGCCATAGTAGACGATTCTCAAAATGGAGTTTCGAGCGCGAACAATCCAAGACTGTTGGAGCCAGAAAAATGGCCTAGAGTTAGGGTTTGACCATTTATAGGTTAGGGTTCCATTCTCTCTTTTCTTATCCATTCTTGCGCTCTTTCAAAGATTAGCCCATATGTGCTTGAACTCTGTGCTAGAGGAGATGGCTTCTTCTATCTTCTTGTCGTTTCTAATCACTATGGAGATGGCGTTTCAAAATGATACTTCAAAAGCTTGCCAACAAGTGGCATTGTCTTAACATCTCCAAGGCTCTCCTCAAATGGTGCATGCTCCTCCAAGATTTTGCTATATATCACGATGTTGAAGAAGAAAAAAAGTTGTTGACAAACTCGTCTAAGAAATCTCTAAAGATGTCATTTGTCCAACGCGTAAAAATCGCTAAAGCATTCGATAGACCAAGGGGCATTACTAGGAACTCTTAATGCCCATACCGCATTCTGAAGCAGTATTATAGATATCTTTCCCCTTGATCGTTATTTGATAATTGCCCGACCTTGAGTCGATTTTCTAGAAGAATCTTGCTTCTTGGGGCTGATCCATTATGTCGTCTGCTTGTTGAACCGCCAATGTTTAATATACATCTTCTGACTTCCATTCTGGTTGAAAGCATCCCCAAGTCGAGCAACTCCTACAACTCCTTCTTTAGCTCTGCTAGCTCGGGAGTGCCCATTCTATAAAGAGCTTTGCTGGTCGGCTCTACATCTGGTGCAAGAGTGATTTCACACTCTATGCCTCTATACCGCAAAAGCTCTCAAATTTCATCCAGAGATATTTCATGGGGCTTTTTTATTAGCTTATCAGTCAGCCGAGGCAACTATTCTGAAGTAGTATCTTCCTTCTTACTCTTGTTGTCGGGGTCGACGACTTGTAGCTTAAGTATGTATGACCTCATTCCTCATAACACGCTTAAGTAATTGTTTCACTAACATGCATTGTGTGACTAGAATTACTTCCTTAACTTTAATTCCATTTGGTGCTAGGGTAGAGATACCTTGCTTATGATAATCAATTATTGCCTTAGCCAACTTTAATATTTCATGTCTATTATGAGGTCATACTTGCCAATGTACATAACTTGGTGCCGATGCTTCACTTTGCTCTACTTAAGGTTGATGTCGAACTTGACTCTTGTTCCTTTGGTGCGACAAAGCTTATCACCGGGATTAAAAAACCCCGCCCTTTCGGGTTTTCGAGGAAAAACCCTAGTGATAAGCCTTCGGCAAGGGGCTTAGACAAACGTAAGGCATAGTTCCCAAAACCCCGCATGGAGAAGTCGAAACGGATGCCGCTCGCCAACCTTAACCGCACATCACCAACACAACAATTGAAACATTCCAGAATAGCATCACCCAAGGGTGGAGAAAAGCATGTGGAAAAAACATGATAAACAAAACTTGTACAATAAACAAAGAAGGGGGAGGGTGGGTTCAAAGAGAATAAGGTATGCTGAGAGAAGAGGAAGCGCCCGATGAGGCGTGGATGCGAATGGTTTGAAATAGCGAACTCCCAACCCAAAAAACGGGCATGCGCCGCCCGCATGCATGCATGACATGCATGCTCGTCCCATTCTAGAATGGCGATCCGATGTCTCGGATCGATGCGATTAAATAATTATTCTTGTTTTAGATCTAACTAGTTATGGTGCCCGGCGTTGCCGGGCATAACAACGATCTATATCAAAAATATCAAAGTAAATGGAATAATGATTGCAAAGGTGGTATGATGGAGGACCGGCATCGGGTTACACAATAATACTAGCCCGGATGATATTGTTATCCGTCGGTGATGCTTTAAGCCTTTTATTATATTCGCTTCCAACCTGAAACCAACTTGCATGTACAGGCTCTACTTGATTATATTCAGAATGGGTTTAATATGGATGTTTATTGGAAGACATTAAACGAAAATGGTGTGACAAAGGAGCGCCTTGCTAGCTATGACCAGCCGATAGTATCAGAACCACGTCTCTTGTTATCTTATGCATCATGTTCAACTCATTCGCAGACTTGCTTGCAGTGTATTCAACTCATACCATGATGCGGTAATTGTGAAGCAAATTTGTCACTATGTAATCTTTGCCTATGACGATATGGCAGTCCATCAAAATGAAGGAAATTCTCATCGCTTTTGTGCACGTCATCGAACCTCCAAGTGCATTATAAAGACGTAGAGTAACAGAGTACAAGAATGAAGGTTCAGTCCTCCATTTTGGTGCAGATGTCCTTTGAAAGTTCCTGTATCCATATTTCGCAGAATGTTACATGATTTGGAATTATGAGGGCATTGTGTTATGAAGACATCCTAAATGCAGCAATGAAGCTTCAAGCACTATTTTTCTTCAATCGACCAGCCTGTTATCTTATGCAACATATTCAACTCATTCCCAGCTTGTTTGAGTTATTTGCAGCGTATTCAACTCGGACCATGATGTGTATTCTCTGGGCAGTCATAATATGTATTGCACTTTGAAGGGACCCATACAAACTGCATGTTTCTTTCCAAAACCTTTTGGAATGACTCATTATGAGGTTACTGAAGCCTCATTTGAGGTGAATCTCTTACATGTTCTTTAGAATTAAACGTGCGTTCTAGATTCTATACTTCTTGTCGATTCAAGATTATATCTTCAAACTACAACACGATGGTTCCAAATCTCAATTGTTGTTGCTTCACGTATTAATTTATCTTTTTATCATCCAAGTGTGATGTGATGTTGTTTGTTTTTGGGGAAGGGAAAAAAAAATTTTTAACGTATAACACAAACTATTACATAAAAATTTTAAACGTATAACACAAACTATTACATTACACGCCTTAAAATTAAATTCCCCCTTAAACCCCCTTTTGTTTGGGTGCATATTCACACGGGGGGTGACTCCGGGCATCGAGAGCTGTTGGATAGGCATATTCGCCCCTTATTCCTTAATCTACACCGTACACAAAGTTCCTCGTTTGTGGGGTATGGATGTATAGAATTACTTATACTATATAACAAGATTTGCAAAATACTATAAGATTTCAGGCAATATACTATATGGTGTTGATTTTGTACGTGCAAAACATAATTACAGGGGCTCTCACTGCCCTACGTCACCCCCCGTGTGAATATGCACCCAAACAAAAGGGGGTTTAAGGGGGAATTTAATTTTAAGGCGTGTAATGTAATAGTTTGTGTTATACGTTAAAAATTTTTATGTAATAGTTTGTGTTATACGTTAAAAATGTTTTTGCCTGCGTGGCATGTTTGAGCCACCTTGGCATGTTTGTGCCTAGGTGGCATGTTGGAGCCTAGGTGGCACATTTGAGCCACCTTGGCATGTTGGAGCCTCGGTGACATGTTGTGAGCCACCTTGGCTTGTTGGAGCCCGCGTGGCATGTTTGAGCTACCTTGGCATGTTTGAGCCTAGGTGGCATGTTGGAGCCCACGTGACACGCTGGCCCACGTGGCATGTTTGAGCCACCTTGGCATGTTGGAGTCTAGGTGGCATGTTGGATCCTACGTGGCATGTTTGTGCCACCTTGGCATATTGGAGCCTAGGTGGCATGTCGGAGCCCACGTGGCATATTTGAGCCACCTTGGTATGTTGGAGCCCACGTGGCATGTTAGAGTGGGTGTGGCATGTTTGAGTCCTTCAAGAAATGCCTATATGATGACAAACCAGTGTCTATCTTTGGTTCTTTGTATCAATGTGTCTTCTACAAGTTGCCAAGTGATGGATGTCTTCAAGTTTCATGCTCTACAAGCTCATGCGCGCACGCACGCACGCACGCACGCATGCACGCACGCACGCACACACACACGTATGAAGTCAAATGCTAGTGATTGTGTCAAGCATGCATACAGCTCTTTTATGTCGCCATTTTGTGGCAGTAATGGCATGTGGACAACTTGGTCATACATGGATTCTTAGAAAACCATAAAAAACCACACCTCAAAAAAATACTACCTTAAAAAACACCACCTTAAAAAAAACATCCCTTCAAGAAACCATACCGCCTGAGAAAACAACACATCCTTAGAAAAGAAACTATACCTCCTCAAAAAAACACACATTCTTAAAAAAGAAAGCTACGGCTCCCTATCCTTGAAAAACCCCACCTCCGTATAACTCCGTGTAGATTTTTTTCAAATCTTTAAAAAAACAATCCGTACTTTGTTTTTACTGTTGTCTTCAGCCGTGGACCAAATGTTGGGGTTGTAGTGTCGGGGTTTGCCACTAGCCTCGTTATATGGTGCTAAGTCACTCCATAGCCCCCATATTTGGGTGGGTTCCTATGCACAGGCCGCATCTAATAGGAATACAAAAGAATAGAGTTTTTATCGTCCACTGAGACCCCTCTTCCCAATAAAAGAGAAGAAAACATGATCAACCAACATCATATATCCACATAACATGATAAATAATGATAATAACATCTCATCCTAATCACATGCATCTAACTTACAGTTAGGGTTCTGATTAGGGTTCAAGATCTAAACTGAGGATTATAGAATGGCTCTACTAGAGATACGAAATGCTAACTCATCTGGAATCCTAACTTCCAGATGATCTACAAAGGACTAACCCAAATACCTGCTCCTGAGGAACTCTCTCTTGCTCTAAGCATATCCAGGGCCTTCAAGGGGTTCGAAGTAGCTCCCACTTCTACCAATGCACCACGCTTCGGGGGCTGTTGTGCTATGCTATGCTATGCCATAGTAGACGATTCTCAAAATGGAGTTTCGAGCGCGAACAATCCAAGACTGTTGGAGCCAGAAAAATGGCCTAGAGTTAGGGTTTGACCATTTATAGGTTAGGGTTCCATTCTCTCTTTTCTTATCCATTCTTGCGCTCTTTCAAAGATTAGCCCATATGTGCTTAACCTCTATGCTAGAGGAGATGGCTTCTTCTATCTTCTTGCCGTTTCTAATCACTATGGAGATGGCGTTTCAAAATGATACTTCAAAAGCTTGCCAACAAGTGGCATTGTCTTAACATCTCCAAGGCTCTCCTCAAATGGTGCATGCTCCTCCAAGATTTTGCTATATATCACGATGTTGAAGAAGAAAAAAAGTTGTTGACAAACTCGTCTAAGAAATCTCTAAAGATGTCATTTGTCCAACGCGTAAAAATCGCTAAAGCATTCGATAGACCAAGGGGCATTACTAGGAACTCTTAATGCCCATACCGCATTCTGAAGCAGTATTATAGATATCTTTCCCCTTGATCGTTATTTGATAATTGCCCGACCTTGAGTCAATTTTCTAGAAGAATCTTGCTTCTTGGGGCTGATCCATTATGTCGTCTGCTTGTTGAACCGCCAATGTTTAATATACATCTTCTGACTTCCATTCTGGTTGAAAGCATCCCCAAGTCGAGCAACTCCTACAACTCCTTCTTTAGCTCTGCTAGCTCGGGAGTGCCCATTCTATAAAGAGCTTTGCTGGTCGGCTCTACATCTGGTGCAAGAGTGATTTCACACTCTATGCCTCTATACCGCAAAAGCTCTCAAATTTCATCCAGAGATATTTCATGGGGCTTTTTGATTAGCTTATCAGTCAGCCGAGGCAACTATTCTGAAGTAGTATCTTCCTTCTTACTCTTGTTGTCGGGGTCGACGACTTGTAGCTTAAGTATGTATGACCTCATTCCTCATAACACGCTTAAGTAGTTGTTTCACTAACATGCATTGTGTGACTAGAATTACTTCCTTAACTTTAATTCCATTTGGTGCTAGGGTAGAGATACCTTGCTTATGATAATCAATTATTGCCTTAGCCAACTTTAATATTTCATGTCTATTATGAGGTCATACTTGCCAATGTACATAACTTGGTGCCGATGCTTCACTTTGCTCTACTTAAGGTTGATGTCGAACTTGACTCTTGTTCCTTTGGTGCTGCTAAGTACTTAGCCTTGCCATAATTACTGGCCTAGATTTAACAGCTTGTTCCTTTGGTGCTGCTAATTACTTCGCCTTCACTAATTGCATTGTCTTGCTCTTAAAGATGTCCGCCATCTAGGAGGTGCAAGGTTACAGGTTAAAGAGTTATTTACATGAATCCTATGGTCGCAAGGTTTTGTCGACATGACATTTCCTTTGGACACACATAAAAAAACTATGCAATTCTAGAATGGGACTCGCAAGAAACCAACAAAGCGCCGATAGATAGGCTTCTCATTCATCTCAGCAGATTTTCTACAATGGTGGACAGTGGGTAGCCGCACACATGCGAACTACCTACGAAAAATAAAGGGAAAATCCAATTATATCATTTGGACCCCAAAACAAATACAATGCTAATAGATGAGTGGCTGATGTACCTGCCGAAAGCTTATCACCGGGATTAAAAAACCCCGCCCTTTCGGGTTTTCGAGGAAAAACCCTAGTGATAAGCCTTCGGCAAGGGGCTTAGACAAACGTAAGGCATAGAATCGCTCCCAAAAACCCCCGCATGGAGAAGTCGAAACGGATGCCGCTCGCCAACCTGTACCTGCACATCACCAACACAACAAACGAGAAACATTCCAGAGAATAGCATCACCCAGCGGGTGGAGAAAAAGCATCACCCAGCGGGTGGAAAAACATGATAAACAAAACTTGTACAATAAACAAAGAAGGGGGGGAGGGTGGGTTCAAAGAGAATAAGGTACTGCTGAGAGAAGAGGAAGCGCCGATGAGACGTGGATGCAGAAACACGCCTGAAATAGCGAACTCCCAACCCAAAACGGGCATGCGCCGCCCGCATGCATGCATGACATGCATGCTCGTCCCATTCTAGAATGGCGATCCGATGTCTCGGATCGATGCGATTAAATAATTATTCTTGTTTTAGATCTAACTAGTTATGGTGCCCGGCGTTGCCGGGCATAACAGTCCTATATCAAAAATATCGTTGCAGCGGAATAATGATTGCAAAGGTGGTATGATGGAGGACTGGCATCAGAAGCTACACAATAATACTAGCCCAGATGATATTGTTATCTGTCAGGTGATGCTTTAAGCCTTTTATTATATTCGCTTCCAACCTGAAACCAACTTGCATGTACAGGCTCTACTTGATTATATTCAGAATGGGTTTAATATGGATGTTTATTGGAAGACATTAAACGAAAATGGTGTGACAAAGGAGCGCCTTGCTAGCTATGACCAGCCGATAGTATCAGAACCACGTCTCTTGTTATCTTATGCATCATGTTCAACTCATTCGCAGACTTGCTTGCAGTGTATTCAACTCATACCATGATGCAGAATTGTGAAGCAAATTTGTCACTATGTAATGCTGCCTATGACGATATGGCAGTCCATCAAAATGAAGGAAATTCTCATCGCTTTTGTGCACGTCATCGAACCTCCAAGTGCATTATAAAGACGTAGAGTAACAGAGTACAAGAATGAAGGTTCAGTCCTCCATTTTGGTGCAGATGTCCTTTGAAAGTTCCTGTATCCATATTTCGCAGAATGTTACATGATTTGGAATTATGAGGGCATTGTGTTATGAAGACATCCTAAATGCAGCAATGAAGCTTCAAGCACTATTTTTCTTCAATCGACCAGCCTGTTATCTTATGCAACATATTCAACTCATTCCCAGCTTGTTTGAGTTATTTGCAGCGTATTCAACTCGGACCATGATGTGTATTCTCTGGGCAGTCATAATATGTATTGCACTTTGAAGGGACCCATACAAACTGCATGTTTCTTTCCAAAACCTTTTGGAATGACTCATTATGAGGTTACTGAAGCCTCATTTGAGGTGAATCTCTTACATATTCTTTAGAATTAAACGTGCGTTCTAGATTCTATACTTCTTGTCGATTCAAGATTATATCTTCAAACTACAAACACGATGGTTCCAAATCTCAATTGTTGTTGCTTTCACGTATTAATTTATCTTTTTTATCATCCAAGTGTGATGTGATGTTGTTTGTTTTGCCCGAAGGGAACAAAAAATTTTAACGATATAACACAAACTATTACATAAAAATTTTTAACTTATAACACAAACTATTACATTACACTGCCTTAAAATTAAATTCCCCCTTAAACCCCCTTTTGTTTGGGTGCATATTCACACGGGGGGTGACTCCGGGCATCGAGAGCTGTTGGATAGGCATATTCGCCCCTTATTCCTTAATCTACACCGTACACAAAGTTCCTCGTTTGTGGGGTATGGATGTATAGAATTACTTATACTATATAACAAGATTTGCAAAATACTATAAGATTTCAGGCAATATACTATATGGTGTTGATTTTGTACGTGCAAAACATAATTACAGGGGCTCTCAGCGCCCCTCGTCACCGAGTGTGAATATGCACCCAAACAAAAGGGGGTTTAAGGGGGAATTTAATTTAAGGCGTGTAATGTAATAGTTTGTGTTATAATGCTAAAAATTTTATGTAATAGTTTGTGTTATAATGCTAAAAAATTTTTTGCTGCGTGGCATGTTTGAGCCACCTTGGCATGTTTGTGCCTAGGTGGCATGTTGGAGCCTAGGTGGCACATTTGAGCCACCTTGGCATGTTGGAGCCCGGTGACATGTTGTGAGCCACCTTGGCTTGTTGGAGCCCGTGGCATGTTTGAGCTACCTTGGCATGTTTGAGCCTAGGTGGCATGTTGGAGCCCACGTGACACGCTGGCCCACGTGGCATGTTTGAGCCACCTTGGCATGTTGGAGTCTAGGTGGCATGTTTGATCCTACGTGGCATGTTTGTGCCACCTTGGCATATTGGAGCCTAGGTGGCATGTCGGAGCCCACGTGGCATATTTGAGCCACCTTGGTATGTTGGAGCCCACGTGGCATGTTAGAGTGGGTGTGGCATGTTTGAGTCCTTCAAGAAATGCCTATATGATGACAAACCAGTGTCTATCTTTGGTTCTTTGTATCAATGTGTCTTCTACAAGTTGCCAAGTGATGGATGTCTTCAAGTTTCATGCTCTACAAGCTCATGCGACGCTGCTACAGACGCACGCACACGCACACACACACACACACACACACACACACACACACACACACACACACACACACACACACACACACACACACACACACGCGTATGAAGTCAAATGCTAGTGATTGTGTCAAGCATGCATACTCTTTTTTATGTCGCCATTTTGTGGCAGTAATGGCATGTGGACAACTTGGTCATACATGGATTCTTAGAAAACCATAAAAAACCACACCTCAAAAAAATACTACCTTAAAAAACACCACCTTAAAAAAAACATCCCTTCAAGAAACCATACCGCCTGAGAAAACAACACATCCTTAGAAAAGAAACTATACCTCCTCAAAAAAACACACATTCTTAAAAAAGAAAGCTACGGCTCCCTATCCTTGAAAAACCCCACCTCCGTATAACTCCGTGTAGATTTTTTTCAAATCTTTAAAAAAACAATCCGTACTTTGTTTTTACTGTTGTCTTCAGCCGTGGACCAAATGTTGGGGTTGTAGTGTCCGGTTTGCCACTAGCCTCGTTATATGGTGCTAAGTCACTCCATAGCCCCCATAGCTGGGTGGGTTCCTATGCACAGGCCGCATCTAATAGGAATACAAAAGAATAGAGTTTTTATCGTCCACTGAGACCCCTCTTCCCAATAAAAGAGAAGAAAACATGATCAACCAACATCATATATCCACATAACATGATAAATAATGATAATAACATCTCATCCTAATCACATGCATCTAACTTACAGTTAGGGTTCTGATTAGGGTTCAAGATCTAAACTGAGGATTATAGAATGGCTCTACTAGAGATACGAAATGCTAACTCATCTGGAATCCTAACTTCCAGATGATCTACAAAGGACTAACCCAAATACCTGCTCCTGAGGAACTCTCTCTTGCTCTAAGCATATCCAGGGCCTTCAAGGGGTTCGAAGTAGCTCCCACTTCTACCAATGCACCACGCTTCGGGGGCTGTTGTGCCATGCTATGCTATGCCATAGTAGACGATTCTCAAAATGGAGTTTCGAGCGCGAACAATCCAAGACTGTTGGAGCCAGAAAAATGGCCTAGAGTTAGGGTTTGACCATTTATAGGTTAGGGTTCCATTCTCTCTTTTCTTATCCATTCTTGCGCTCTTTCAAAGATTAGCCCATATGTGCTTGAACTCTGTGCTAGAGGAGATGGCTTCTTCTATCTTCTTGCCGTTTCTAATCACTATGGAGATGGCGTTTCAAAATGATACTTCAAAAGCTTGCCAACAAGTGGCATTGTCTTAACATCTCCAAGGCTCTCCTCAAATGGTGCATGCTCCTCCAAGATTTTGCTATATATCACGATGTTGAAGAAGAAAAAAAGTTGTTGACAAACTCGTCTAAGAAATCTCTAAAGATGTCATTTGTCCAACGCGTAAAAATCGCTAAAGCATTCGATAGACCAAGGGGCATTACTAGGAACTCTTAATGCCCATACCGCATTCAAGCAATTATTATAGATATCTTTCCCTTGATCGTTATTTGATAATTGCCCGACCTTGAGTCAATTTTCTAGAAGAATCTTGCTTCTTTGGGGCTGATCCATTATGTCGATGCCGCTTGTTGAACCGCCAATGTTTAATATACATCTTCTGACTTCCATTACGGTTGAAAGCATCCCCAAGTCGAGCAACTCCTACAACTCCTTCTTTAGCTCTGCTAGCTCGGGAGTGCCCATTCTATAAAGAGCTTTGCTGGTCGGCTCTACATCTGGTGCAAGAGTGATTTCACACTCTATGCCTCTATACCGCAAAAGCTCTCAAATTTCATCCGAGAGATATTTCATGGGGCTTTTGATTAGCTTATCGGTCGGTAGGCAACTATTCAAGTAGTATCTTCCTTCTTACTCTTGTTGTCGGTCGACGAATTTGTAGCTTAAGTATGTATGACCTCATTCCTCATAACACGCTTTAAGTAATTGTTTCACTAACATGCATTGTGTGACTAGAATTACTTCCTTAACTTTAATTCCATTTGGTGCTAGGGTAGAGATACCTTGCTTATGATAATCAATTATTGCCTTAGCCAACTTTAATATTTCATGTCTATTATGAGGTCATACTTGCCAATGTACATAACTTGGTGCCGATGCTTCACTTTGCTCTACTTAAGGTTGATGTCTAACTTGACTCTTGTTCCTTTGGTCTTTGCTAAGTACTTAGCCTTGCCATAATTATCGGCCTAGATTTATGACTTGTTCCTTTGTGTCTTTGCTAATTACTTGCCTTCACTAATTGCATTGTCTTGCTCTTAAAGATGTCCGCCATCTAGGAGGTGCAAGGTTACTGAGTTAAAGAGTTATTTACATGAATCCTATGGTCGCAAGGTTTTGTCGACATGACATTTCCTTTGGACACACATAAAAAAACTATGCAATTCTAGAATGGGACTCGCAAGAAACCAACAAAGCGCCGATAGATAGGCTTCTCATTCATCTCAGCAGATTTTCTACAATGGTGGGGATTGGGTAGCCGCACACACACGCGAACTACCCACTAAAAAATAAAGGGAAAATCCAATTATATCATTTGGACCCCAAAACAAATACAATGCTAATAGATGAGTGGTTGATGATGTACTGCCGAAAGCTTATCACTAGGGATTAAAAACCCCGCCCTTTCGGGTTTTCGAGGAAAAACCCTAGTGATAAGCCGGCAAGGGGCTTAGACAAACGTAAGGCATAGAAATCGCTCCCAAAACCCCGCATGGAGAAGTCGAAACGGATGCGCCGCCAACCTGTACACGCACATCACCAACACAACAAACGAGAAACATTCCGGAGAATAGCATCACCCGGTGGTGGAGAAAAGCATCACCGGTGGGTGGAAAAACATGATAAACAAAACTTGTACAATAAACAAAGAAGGGGGGGGTGGGTTCAAAGAGAATAAGGTATGCTGAGAGAAGAGGGAAGCCGATGAGGCGTGGATGCGTGAAACACGCTGAAATAGCGAACTCCCAACCCAAAACGGGCATGCGCCGCCCGCATGCATGCATGACATGCATGCTCGTCCCATTCTAGAATGGCGATCCGATGTCTCGGATCGATGCGATTAAATAATTATTCTTGTTTTAGATCTAACTAGTTATGGTGCCCGGCGTTGCCGGGCATAACAGTCCTATATCAAAAATATCGTTGCAGCGGAATAATGATTGCAAAGGTGGTATGATGGAGGACTGGCATCAGAAGCTACACAATAATACTAGCCCAGATGATATTGTTATCTGTCAGGTGATGCTTTAAGCCTTTTATTATATTAAGCTTCCAACCTGAAACCAACTTGCATATACAGGCTCTACTTGATTATATTCAGAATGGGTTTAATATGGATGTTTATTGGAAGACATTAAACGAAAATGGTGTGACAAAGGAGCGCCTTGCTAGCTATGACCAGCCGATAGTATCAGAACCACGTCTCTTGTTATCTTATGCATCATGTTCAACTCATTCGCAGACTTGCTTGCAGTGTATTCAACTCATACCATGATGCGGTGTGTGAAACAAATTTGTCACTATGTAATCTTTGCCTATGGCGATATGGCGGTCCATCAAAATGAAGGAAATTCTCGCCGGCTTTTGTGCCGTCATCGAACCTCCAAGTGCATTATAAAGGCGTAGAAATAGCAGTACAAGAATGAAGGTTGGTCCTCCATTTTGGTGCAGATGTCCTTTGAAAGTTCCTGTATCCATATTTCGCAGAATGTTACATGATTTGGAATTATGAGGGCATTGTGTTATGAAGACATCCTAAATGCAGCAATGAAGCTTCAAGCACTATTTTTCTTCAATCGACCAGCCTGTTATCTTATGCAACATATTCAACTCATTCCCAGCTTGTTTGAGTTATTTGCAGCGTATTCAACTCGGACCATGATGTGTATTCTCTGGGCAGTCATAATATGTATTGCACTTTGAAGGGACCCATACAAACTGCATGTTTCTTTCCAAAACCTTTTGGAATGACTCATTATGAGGTTACTGAAGCCTCATTTGAGGTGAATCTCTTACATGTTCTTTAGAATTAAACGTGCGTTCTAGATTCTATACTTCTTGTCGATTCAAGATTATATCTTCAAACTACAACACGATGGTTCCAAATCTCAATTGTTGTTGCTTCACGTATTAATTTATCTTTTTATCATCCAAGTGTGATGTGATGTTGTTTGTTTTTGGCCCGAAGGGGCAAAAAAATTTTTAACGTATAACACAAACTATTACATAAAAATTTTTAACGTATAACACAAACTATTACATTACACGCCTTAAAATTAAATTCCCCCTTAAACCCCCTTTTGTTTGGGTGCATATTCACACGGGGGGTGACTCCGGGCATCGAGAGCTGTTGGATAGGCATATTCGCCCCTTATTCCTTAATCTACACCGTACACAAAGTTCCTCGTTTGTGGGGTATGGATGTATAGAATTACTTATACTATATAACAAGATTTGCAAAATACTATAAGATTTCAGGCAATATACTATATGGTGTTGATTTTGTACGTGCAAAACATAATTGCTGTGGGCTCTCATCGCCTCTACGCCACCCCCGTGTGAATATGCACCCAAACAAAAGGGGGTTTAAGGGGGAATTTAATTTTAAGGCGTGTAATGTAATAGTTTCGCGGATAACGCTAAAAATTTTTATGTAATAGTTTGTGTTACGTTAAAATTTTTTTTTCTTCGGGCCAAAAACAAACAACATCACATCACACTTGGATGATAAAAAGATAAATTAATACGTGAAGCAACAACAATTGAGATTTGGAACCATCGTTGTAGTTTGAAGATATAATCTTGAATCGACAAGAAGTATAGAATCTAGAACGACGCTTAATTCTAAAGAATATGTAAGAGATTCACCTCAAATGAGGCTTCAAGAACCTCATAATGAGTCATTCCAAAAGGTTTTGGAAAGAAACATGCGCTTGTATGGGTCCCTTCAAAGTGCAATACATATTATGATGCCCTGCAGAATACACATCATGGTCCGAAGTTGAATACCGCAAATAACTCAAACAAGCCGGAATGAGTTGAATATGTTGCATAAGATAACAGTTGGTCGATTGAAGAAAAATAGTGCTTGAAGCTTCATTGTCGCATTTAGGATGTCTTCATAACACAATGCCCTCATAATTCCAAATCATGTAACATTCTCACAAATATGGATACAGAACTTTCAAAGGACATCCGCACCAAAATGGAGGACCGAACCTTCATTCTTGTACTCTGCTACTCTTTACGCCTTTATAATGCACTTGGAGGTTCGATGACGGCACAAAAGCCGGCGAGAATTTCCTTCATTTTGATGGACCGCCATATCGCCATAGGCAAAGATTACATAGTGACAAATTTGTTTCACAATTCTCGCATCATGGTATGAGTTGAATACACCGCAAGCAAGTCCGCGAATGAGTTGAACATGATGCATAAGATAACAAGAGACGGGTTCTCGATACTATCGGCTGGTCATAGCTAGCAAGGCGCCCCTTGTCACACCATTTTCGCTTTAATGTCTTCCAATAAACATCCATATTAAACCCATTCGAATATAATCAAGTAGAGCCCGTACATGCAAGTTGGTTTCGTGTTGGAAGCTTAATATAATAAAAGGCTTAAAGCATCACCGACATTGATAACAATATCATCCGGGCTAGTATTATTGTGTAGCTTCATGATGCCCCTCCATCATACCACCTTTGCAATCATTATTCCACAAGAACGATATTTTTGATATAGGACTGTTAATTCTCAACATTTCTCTCAATGAAAACATACCAAAGGTTAGCAGACTAAAAGCTCACCTGAACAACCAAAATTTCATCACGATACGCCGCCCCACATCACCGCCGCACCCCTTCCAATCGTACTCATAATAAACCTAATAATTTCGGTTTGCCGGGTTGTTCTTTATATGTTTCGTAAGTAGTCCCGTTAATCTTTCTTGAGCTGCACTAATTTCCCCGGTAAGCGTAAATATACGTAAAAAGCAAATGATTTTAAATAGGAAGAGGAGCATTAAGGGGTACGAATGAACAGCAGAAGATCACACAAGGTGGGCTTTTGTGGGTTTGGATAGCATGAAGCATAGCCCGATTTTGCTGAAGCAAGGCAGAAACAGAGATGCATATGGTAGGAGCGAGCCCCAGAGGCAAAGCAACGGAAGTGTTTTTTTTTCTTAGGGTTCGCTGGTTTCACTGAAGCATGGCAGAAGTAGAGATAGTGGCTGAAGCATCGCCAAAGAGCTGGTCGTTCGATGTGAAGACAAAGCAATAAGAAGCAACATGAATAGGAAACGAGAAACAAAAACAGAGTAAAGAAGAAAAAGCAGAGTTACATCCGGCATGCCTAATGTTTGATGCGCACAATTTTTCCTTCCCCTCCAAAAAGAAATCATTGTCCTAAACGAAACCAAAAGACAAGAATGAAGAGCATAACAAAAGCTATGATCTCATACCGATACCGATATGTAGCAACAATGGACTTCGCCAGCAAGAGAAATCGAGAAGACAAGAATCCAGAGGACAAAAGTTTTGGGGTTTGATGCATATGAATGCAATATTGATAACAACAGCCCTTAGATTGTTTAAGCTAGTCGAAATCAAACGGTCCAAAAATGACGCACTCTAGAAATACTATTTAGTACGTACTAACGAATACAACACCAAAATCATAGGAAAACCATGCCAAAAAGCGTATAAAACTACAAAAAAACCCCCTGTTATTATGCTACATATTGCAAGGAACGAAGAAGTTCTACATGTAGCAAAATTGTTGATGTTAGGTTTGTTGAGTTGCCCTAGCATGAGAGTATTTGAATTTATGTATTTGTACATGGTACAAATGAATTATGAATATATATTTTGAAATAAAAATAGTTATTTTTCATGAAAATTTTTAGTATATAAAGTAATGAGCGGTTGAGAGAGAAATAATGGATGGCATGTGGTATAAATGTTTGTACGTGCAATCCAATGTGAAAGGATACTATCTTGAGGCCCATGCACCCATGTGGAATTACAAACAAATAGGTCATCTCAAATTTTATCCATATGTGTGCAAACACAATGGAATTAGGAATAGCACAAAAGAGTAGAGTGTGTGGATTCTTCAGCTGGTGCTATAGGTACGTGATTTTTGGCATCATATTGTAAGTCTTCCAATTTACCCTGTGCTAACCAACATTGCAACAAAGTTTGTAAGATAGTAGCCATTGTTCAAGTTTTGACATAAGTGAAGGATAAAATCTCACATGGTTTTTTCTAAAAACTTAATTAGTCAACATAGCGTTTGGAAGCATGCATTAACGATTAGAAATTCTTAACAATGAAATCTATAGTAATGTGTTAAAAACCTAGATGGTCATGACTTAATCTTATGTACATGAAAGAGTTTGGCTTGAATAGTTTGAGGTGGAAAATATGGTCGTGTCAAATTATAGGAAGAAGTTTCTTGTTTATGTGCTAGCAAATACATGTAAATGTGTTAATAGTTATGGATAAATGATCCCTTCAAGAGAAATGGTCCATTGAGTCTTGGATGTATGTGTCTACATAAGTATTTTGTTTTGAAAAAGCAAGATTTTTTCTTAACTTTTAAGCAAGAAGTTTCAAGAGTAAAATGTATTTACTTGCAACGGGAATGGGTATCCGAATGGGAGGCCTTAAGCTTTTCTTTATCTTGGCGCCAAACTATTTTTCTACCATATATACTAATATTAAAAATCTCACAATTCAAAAGCGTTAATTGCAACGTAACAATACAACAACAATACAACATGGAAGGAAATTGTTCCTTGTAGCCATTGGAAAATAAACATATCATGAGCCACCATGTTCTAATGACTTTAATAAGATGGTATCGCACCAGACATAAGCTCTACATAAGTTCTGGATCTTACATAAGTTCTAGATCTTACGATGACTTTAATTGAAAAATAAGGCATCTCAATTTCATGATCTTTTCTACCTTCTATATTTTCATCCCTAGCATGTTGATCATAAGTAAAAAATAATGATCATAAATCAAACCTCTGGTCTCACCAAGTGATTTGGTCATCACAATCTTCTGTGTCCACTTTGCACACATTTTCCATAATTTCTGTTAGGACCAATGCCATGGTCAAACCAATTAATTTGGTCATTAAAATCTCCTATCGACTTTGTTATCCATTTTATCACATGTATGTTTAAAGTAGGGGCATGACTTCATTTCTCACAGTTCTTATGCATATAAAGAAGCATCAAATGTGTTAGATTTCATATATTTCATTTAGAACTCCATTTGTAAGACTTGGTTATGCATACACCAGTATGCACACACCAAAGTGCTTGGTCCACAGCTCCTTAGAATCCAAGCTGATTGGCGCAAGTACATTTAGTTTCTTGCGCCTCTAGGATTCAAACATGAAGGATGCAATGGGAAAACATTGAAAATTATGTGAGTAAGCGCATGAACAAAATTATCCTAAGTGGCAATGTTGGCGATAGCTGGATTGCTAGATTGTTGAACTCGTCAGTATCTTCATGAGACAGTAGAGCATCAACACCTAGGCTTTTGGTCAACTTTGAAAGATGTAATAGCAGAACATTAAAAATTTGTAAATGACCCCATGAACAAACTTGTCTTGTTTAGCAACGTTGGTGCTAGCTGGATTATTGAACTCATTGCTACTTAGCCAAAGGATACAATGAAAAACAATGAGTATTATATAAGTGCCCCATGAACAAACTTGTCCTGCTTAGCAATCCTTGTCAAAAGTTTGGTCTGTGTGCCAAACAAGGCAGTAGGCAGATAGGCATATAGGTTCCTTCAGCAGCTATTGAATTCAACTTACATTGTTTAGACTCAACTGGATGGTACAGAAATCATTTTACAATTGTTTGCATAAGCTAATTTGATATGATTCTCACATGAAAGACTCTTGCTATACTATTACAATGCTGATTGCAAGGCTCTAAAGAGCCAGCTGCGCTTGGTCATAGATCCACAGTTGCGGCCACAGGCCCTGCAAGACTATAAGCTCTTCCTAAAAGCCAAGAAGGGGAGATACATGGCAGAAACCCGTGGGGCTTTGCTTGATATGCTCATGGCGAGCCAAAAGCTTTTTGGCGAAGGTGTTATACCGAAGCGCCGGGTGGTCGGTAATGTAAGTGTGGGGCAATGGATGCAACCTGCCGGAGTTATATGACCCCCGTGAGCTAATGCGTGGTCCCGGATCAGGTAGGAGAGGTGCGGCTCCACGCGGGGAGGATGTCCGCAGGTCTCGGGCATCCGGCGAATGGCAAGGCAAAGGATTTACTGTGGGGCAGCAGTTTGAAATGGGGTGGCCCATCCGTGGTAGGGCCCCCGGCGGTGATCATCAACCCGTGCTCTCTGGCGAGGGCTCCCCCGTGAGTGGATGGTTAGTAAGGTTGTTCCGTGCATAAAACCGGTAATAAGGATGAGCCCGCGAACCACCGGATGATTATGGTAAGCTCATTTGTTTTGCAAAGCTCTGGCGGGGTGGTGGAGAAGAAACTCACTAAGTGGGCGAGGAGGGGGGGGTGCGGCAATTGGCCAGGCGGGCTTTTTCGCCAGCTCACTCCACGACCGACCATATCTTCACTTTGAGAGTGTTGATGGAGGCAAGCCGGAATGCGCCGACAGGACTTGTATTGCCGCTTTGTAGATTTTAAGGCGCATATGATACCGTCCCGAGAGACATCTTTGTGGGGAGAGGTTGCAAGACTTGCGAAGTTCCACGGGGAGTTGCGAGAATGGGGTGCACCGGCTTTATGATGGGATTCATGCTTTGCCGCCTTATGAAGATCGGGTAGCTAGCACTATGGGAGTTAAGCAGGGCTGCCCGTTGTCTCCAACGCTTTTTGGGTTGTACATTGATAGCTTGGAGGCGTGGATGCGGCACCATGGGGAGCCGGGTGCAATTATCTGGCGACCTCGCGGAGCCGGTTGCTATATGCGGATGATGTAGCTTTGCTAGCCCCACCGCCGCCAGTGATGCGCGGCGGCATTTGGATGCCCCTCGGTGGGGTTACGTGGGGGCAACGGGAATGACAAAGTGAACTTGCACAAAACTAAGCTTCACAGCGATCTGTCCTCGCAACACCCTATCTCCTGAGTTATATTACGAGGGGGCGGGAAGTGGAGATGGTGCGGAGCTTCAAGTATCTGGGAATTGATTTCACTACTAACATGTTGTGGGATGAGTGTGTGGAGAGGAGAGCCAGTGCAGGCTGGAAGGCTTTATATGCAGTGCAAAACGCGTGTTGCCGGATAGATCTCTGTGACTGGGCGAGGAGAGCACACCTGTTTAGGGCTTTGGTCGAGCTTGTGCTGCTATATGGGGTGGAGGTTTGGGGCCCAGCAGTTAGCAAAAACACGTGGGATAGGTTGGAAAGGGTGCATAAAGCTTTCTTGACATATAGCTTGGGAGTGAAGGACACCGCATCGCATCGATTTTTGTTGTATGAGGCGGGGTTCGCCTTTACAAAGATTCGCTATCGCGCAGCATCTTACTTGCTTCCATAAGGTGGATGGGATGGATGAGCATCGCTTGCCCCCACAAAGCCGCGTGTTGTTAACGCAGGCCCCCCCGGTGAAGAGGGTATGGCACGAGCAATCGTAAGGGATGGTTTAGGAGGTGGTCTATGGATTACCAACGGATGGTGGCTGGCGGCGATCTCGCGCGCAGAATGGGCAATTGGATGCGGGCTATCTTTGCCACCACGTGGGATGCCTCTACTCTTGCAAAGCCCAAGACAGAGCACTATCACGCCAGATTAATCCCGGCCTTGAGCATGGACCCCATCGGTATTTTGAAAGCACACATCTCGTGAAGAAACGAGAGCTATTGCTGCCATAAGGGCGGGTTCCCATTACCTCGCAATTGAAGCAGTCATTTGGGAGTGAATGGCGGGCACGGGATCCCCGTGGGGAGGAGAGGATATGTCGGTGTTGTGAGATGCACGTGATAGAGGATGAGCACCATGCCCTCGGCGGTGCCCAAAGATATGCCCATGTCCAAGCAAGGCACACCCGATCTTAGATGCTCGACACACCGCTACATCGCTTTCGCATCACCTATGGTAGCGCTTGACCGGGAGCTTACATCCCGCAGATTTTGGGCCGTCCGGACTTGCTCTTGGGGGCATGGTATTTGAGAGCCTTTGTTAGGGTTTTCCTCCCAAGTGGGGTTTTTTCATCGGTAGTAGGGTTCTCTTGTCTGATTATATTGTTTGTTTTTGGTGTTGGGGTTTTTGGCTTTTTTGCCTGTTCTCTGCATGTACCGTCTCATAGGCCTCTGGCCTCTGTGGACGTTAAAATAAACTTCCTTCCTTCCTTCCTTCCTTTCAAATGCAAATATGCCTGAAATACATCTAGCACTTTAGACTCAACTAGATGGTACAAAAATCATTTTACAATTGTTTGCATAAGCTAATTTGATATGATTTTCTCACCTGAACGACTCTTGCTATACTATTACAATGCGTTCATCCTTTCAAATGCAAATATGCCTGAAATACATCTAGCACTTTAGAAGACCACCTTTCAAGAGGTAATTATTCTCCAATAGCTACATAACACGTGTTGTTCCAATAAATAGAGACATAAGCAAAATAACAATAGACAGTGTGATCATATCATCATGAAGTTCCAAAATTAACTTCCATGATATTCCAGATTGCGCACATACTAATCATAGACTTTGTAATAAATGTTCTGCTCCAAATTTATCATAGCGGGAACTTGACAAGTCCACCAAAGACATCTACTGATCGAGTTTAAGAATTTTCAAATGAATTGTCTTTTTCTTTGTGCTATCAATTTGTGTAAGACACACTCAACTCTAAGATTGGAGTATATGTATGGGAGTCTCAACAATCACAACGGTCAATAGAAACTGATGCTCGAGACGTTAATAATTTAGCAAACAAAGTCTCCAGGTTGTCAATCTAATCTTGGTTTTCTTGTTGGCCTTCATATATCAAATAGAACACCTTTAAATCCCTCCTAATTCTATTCAAAATAAGTATTCTAGCATGTTCGCAAGCATGTTGTTTCAATAAAAAATAAATGATTACTTTGGAAGAAATGCCTCAGTTGTTTAACTGCTGGCAATCTTGTTGGAATTGCATCTATCGGATCATTTTTGCAGACAGAGAGCAAGATCAGACATAGCCTATTCAAAAAACAATCGGTTTAATGGAATCAAAACTTCATATACATGACGCCGTGTTCGCAAGAATTCCCTAGGAAGTGAGAAATAAACCAGTGACTTCAATTGCTAATTGCAGTTGCTAAGCTCTTCTTCAGTAACCTAAAAATGAAGGCAAAGCCTAATGGTAAGGAAAGAGATAAGGAAATACATATTGGTAGAGCTTCTATACACTCCCTAATAATCTCGCTAAATCAGAATGAAACTTGCGTAATGGTCGTTTTCAAAATCCATGACAGATCAGTATATGTGTTTCCAGTGCAAACTAAATAGTCTTGCTCAGCAGATGTTCTATGAGAGAGATGTTCCGCTAATTATAGTGAAGCAAAGGACCTATATATCTACACCTTACAATTTGCATATGCAATACAAAAATTCAGGATGAACCACTTGTTTGCAAGTTAAGCACGCACTACAAACAATTTCTATGCTCTATTATAATTACCAATTGAATAGTTCATGATCTGTGCTTGATCTTAATTCCATCAGATGAATCAAATTAGCTTCGCTGGTCCATGACCATCATCAGTAACGTGGGACCTGTAACATGGAATGAGACATGCCAAAGTTAATATCCGGACACTATGATAAACCGACATCCTAATGAATACACACTACGAAATGTCATATCTCGCATAAGTGGAGCTGTTAATTCGCAAATGATCTATTTCTCTTTCAACAATTGTAATGCAAGCTCAACATTCATAATACATGTGAAAGACAACCTTAAAGTAGAATGTCTTACCAATGTGGAGAAACAATCAAGAATGTCTTATCAATATTGAGAAACAATCAAGAAAAACAATGACCAAATGGGACGTTTCCTTGCAAGTCCATCTTCAATAATATCATGAAATACTTATTTGATGTAGTTGCAACTGCTTTGCAACGCCTGGTATGTCGCTTGCAGGAGGAGCTACCAACAATGCTGATTGAAGTATCTGCCAACCATTTAGCATTATTCTTCCACGTCATGTTGCCACGCCTTTATGTATTGAGTCCCTTAATCTAAGCTCATGTACCCCTAAGATCTAGATTTAAGAATACTATGCCCAAGCCTAGAACTTCAAGATGGAGCAGTAGTATGTGGAGTTCAAACTGATAAAGTTGCAAATATATGACCAAACAACTACATAGACAATTGAACATGATTTTCTTAATTCAAAAATGGCCTTTTGTTCTTCCCCAAATATATGATGCAGGAATAACTGTAATACACTGTCTGCAGCAAATCATCCTTGCAAGAGCCATGATTCTGAGCAATTAAAACAACCCATGGAGTCATGCCTTGAGTCACCAATGATGAGATATCAAAGCATCTTCAAAATCGCCTACCAAACGACACACACATTCTCCCATTGTGCCTTTGCCCTTCATTTACATTTTTTTAAATCATCTCGAGGAAGATCAAAGTAGCAGCAGATACATGGATTATTGCATAATGTAGCATCCAAATCATTTTCAAATATATCAATCAAGCAAGTAAAAATACATTGCAGAAGTAGAAGAACCTTGGATCAATAATCTAGAAGCTAGTATCATAAGAACTCCTCTAATACACAAAGCTTAGCTAATACCTTGGACATGCTTTGGGCTGCATGGACCTCGCTATATTCTCCTAATAGGCACTGATTTCAATTTTCTCAATCATCTCTGCAGATCAAAGTGAAAGTTACATTCATGGATATAATTGCACTAAGCTAGTATCCAGATACTTTTCAAATATATCTTCAATCAAGTAAGTGAGAAGGACAATCCCCGATCAATAATGTCTGAAGCTAACATAATAAAAAAACTTTAGAAGCGTGGATCATCTACGGAATTTCTAATGCTCCAGGTATGTACCACATTCATCAAATCTAATTAATATGCTCTAAGAAATGCTCTTGATCCATGGATTTGAAAGAATGGCTCAGAAAAACATGATACCTCCAGGGTATTAGCATCTTAAAAACGTCCACATAGCAATCGGAATGCAGCTCCATCTGGAACATGAGATCTGCATCTGAGATGGGCATCTACGATTAGTCTCAAAACTGTTTTTCTCATCTGTTACAGAAGCTCAAAACAAAAGATGTGCAATAGAAAGCTAAATATCTAGAAAAGCAGCAAATATGCAGTTGTTAATTACCATGTGCAGTTGTTAATTACCATGTGCATCAAGGGGGACTTAGATCTGCATATAAATTAGAGCAAAAGGGATCCACTCTTTGGAATATTGGAATTTACTGGCCGCGTCCTGGATCCATCCAACCATCGCATCAAATCAAATGCAACCACATTCCTCTTCAATTTACTTGCTCCTGGATGCAGCAAGAGAAAAACTATCCAAAGCAATAGTGGCATAAAAAGAAATTTAAGAAAGAGATAATCCTGGTCTGGCAATATCAGGGC
Organism: Isoetes taiwanensis; assembly: GCA_021234155.1. Lineage (NCBI taxonomy): Eukaryota > Viridiplantae > Streptophyta > Lycopodiopsida > Isoetales > Isoetaceae > Isoetes > Isoetes taiwanensis. The sequence continues at coordinate 2,170,388 of JAJEKV010000056.1, forward strand.
TTGGCATCCAAACTTTTCAGAGATAGAACCGTGCCTAATGCATTGCTTGCTAGAAACAAAGGATGATCTGAAGCATAATTCTGAAGGCAGCTCTCTGCCTTGAAGATATAAATGACATCCCTCTCTGCATCATATCAGTATGCCAGAACGTTTGCATGTGTTGTGTTTTGCGTTACCCACCGATCCACATAGAAGCGGGAAAAAAAAATCAGAAAATCAGATTTAGATAATTGTCTCCACCTTTATGATGGATTCTTAGGCATTAAAGAAGCAGAGTAGAGGTTAGTGCACTATTTTCTGCAAGGTGTAAACGGACTCATTTGTAGAGAGAAATAAGCCATGGCTTCCATTACCAAGAAAATAAACGAATCCATGAAATACGACACTTTATCATAGATAGAAATTCAGACAAAATGAGAACTCAGACATACCTTTGTCATACAATATCTTTGGACAAAGACATTTATCTGATGAGAGCTTAGAATTATCTTCTCCTTTCTTCTTTAAACACCATAGCCATATGCAATTTTGAAGAACACGCAATTCCTATAGCCGGATCTATTGAGCAAATACCCTAGGCAGAAAAGAATACAAAAACACGAAATGGAAGGATAAAACATACTTCATCGAAGCTAGTTATTTGGGTATATAAAGAACCACGCTATGCACAAAAACAACGTTCCATTGCTACAATAGCTTGAAAATGTTGAACTTCGAATTGAAGAAGATAGGCCCGAAAACAGAGATGAAACTTTGCACAAAAAGACGGATTTGTGGATTTGAATGCCAAAGCAAAAATGCTTGCTGCACAGAACTTGTTGCAGAGATGAAACCGTGCAGAGCCCAGCTCCTTTGCTTCACGAACCTCTGCTTCAGCACATGCCGTCCTACAGCAAGCCATCGCACTAATGGCAAACGTATTGAGATTTGGATTACAGCTTGGCTAAAGTCATACTGCTACATTCACAGCCCTAGATAAACTGGAATTTGAGCACTGTGAAAAAAAGAATCTTACTTTTAAGGATTACGAATTAGAAGCTAAATCCAGGAAACTTGTGGTCAGGCATATCCAAATCAGAAATCTATGGCGGCTGAGTAGCATACTTACTTAAAATTAGTTTCGTCTACTCCTGCTCTGGCAAAACCGTTCAAATCCTCAAGATAAAACAAAATATGACGGATAACTCCTCTGGAAAAACCGTTAAAATAAGAAACGGAATAGAAAATGGAAGTATATTAGTCTGGCATCTCCATTCAGATGCAACCCAACGTCTCCAACATCATATTTCATCAAATTTGGCCAAAAACAAACACGGTCATCCCCGCAGCATCCAGACAATTTCGTCTACTTGTAATAGGAAATTTGACAAAGAACTCATCCCTAGAAACGTGGCTTCCATGCCGTGCCATGCCGAGAACCCGAATTCTCAAATCATAGAGAAAGTCACATGCCCGATTTTTAGACCTCCGGAAATGTTTTCAGTTTAAGAAAACCTACAAAATCATAGGAAATTGAGTTAAAAAAATTCCAAAAAAGTTTTTAGTCAAACCTGAAATTTCCAAATTAACAAGATTGATCTATACTCTAGGATCTCCCCTTTCTTAATTATTGCCCTCTTGAATAGTCCCACCTTTGAATTGATGCCATCTAAGAAGTTTGGCTGGGATTGCTTCTCTTCATTGAGTCAGATTATTGTGGAGGTACTCGTCGTATACATGGTCGACCGTTATCCTATTATTGAATCCTGCTTAGTGAGGTGATCAAGCTCACGAAGAGGTTCCGATAAGTTGGATATGTATCGACGAATGTATATAATTTTAGTACTCCATATATGTTTCTTTCCAATCCTTGAAGCTTTGCTCAATTGTTGAGTTCCTTTAAAAAAAAAATGGAAAAAAATCTACTCAAAATTTCATCCCGATCCCATCATGGATGTTATCACCCATAATTCTAAGACGTTCAACTATCCCATAGGTTCTCTAGCTTGCTAAAAGCTGGTGTAGTCGTTAGTCATTGGGGTAGCAAGGTGATGACCCACAATTTTGTTAAAAAATCTCACAAGGCCCTAAAAAAAATTGTTATTATTTTCTCTGCTACTTTTTGTGTTATACAACTAGGATAAACTAATATTACTTTGTGGGTTAATATGTTGAATAACTAGATGGAGTTAAATAGCATGATTTATATTTAAGATTTTTCAATGTGGTATATCCACATAGTAAGTACCTATACTTTCTCATTATATTACTATGGCTCCTTAGGGTGGTCAATTTTGTTGGTTTATTGCTATGTTTTGTGGCCAGATGATATGTGACTCAAATAATAGTATAGGTTCGAATGTCTTTAATTTTAAAGAATTGGGCAACTCATAGTGGTCTCCGAATCAACTCATTAATATCTTGTTGCATGAATCATTAATGTTGCATCGAATAGAGGCTTCAAGTTTCTTATGAAAACAAGTAACACTTTATCTCTCAGCATAGTGGTGGCTTTGCATCTTCAAAATATTTTGTGTTGGAGATAAGCTAATTATGTTTCGAATTTAGTTTAGTAAGAAAATTGCGAGGTATTCCATTTGAAAACCTCCAGTGTTTGCATAGGATAAAGGCTCTAAGTTCTTTATTAAAATGATTAACAGGTTATCTCCCAATACAGTGGTGGCTTTGCATCTTAGTATTTTATGGAGTTAGTAAAAAAATTAAGACATATTCTATTTGTAAACTACTAGTGGATTTAGCTTGAAGTATTTATGCACTTCACAGTAGTTTCCGTATGAACTCATCAATGTCTTTTCATATGAGCAATTGTTGCCTTATGTGATAACGTATTCAAGTTTATTACCAAAGATAATGTATGTTTTCTATCAAAATATAGATAATGGCTTTCCATCTTTAAAATATCTTGTGTTCGAAGCAAACCAATGATGTTTTATATTACAAATCAATTTTAGCTTGCATGGTACAAATTAAAATAACTTAGGTTTACCTCGCTACCTCATATTGGTTTTCTCCTTAAAGCAGTAGTAATGGCGTGTGGAACCAACAATAAATTGTTCACAAAACCAAAGCTTATTTATTTATATAAACCATTGCCATTTTGAGAGAAATAGATGTATTGTTTCGTGCTTGTTAATCCAATTGAATTGGCATATATATCATTGTCGGTTTAAGAGAAAGAGAATGTATGGAATAGTACTTGCTAATCCAACCATAATCCAATCAAAATGGCATATGTTTGTGCCCATGGTCCATCATTGTCTAAGTTACAAGCTGTATGTTTTTATGATTGAGCCACTATGGCATTTGTAGTGGTAAGTAATACAAACATATATTTGAAATCGAAGGCAATTTATAATTATAGTCTACGATAAATTAGGCTGATGTGGCAAGTCCAATAGATAGGCCAGAATTGCAGAAATTGTTGTAGAGGGAATAGACAAGTTCGCTAAACAATTTAATTTTCAATAACCTCCACATGAACATGAGATGCATTGTCTTGAGCTATTTTAGTCATTTAGGGACTCGGTGCACTAGGCAAATTTCACAAAGTTCACATTATTACTCAATCATGTTCACAAAAAAACAAAACATATATACTACCTCCCCTAAATGCTACAACATAGAATGGAAGGTGGGCATTTTTCTTCTAGTCATAGAATTCTATCGTATATGTAATTATTATTGTAGGTTAGTACAAGAATAAGAAGTAAAAAAAGTTTTTTTTTTTTTTTTTTTTTTGAAGGACTTGAGCCTTTATTATCCAGAGAAAGTTACAGAGTATAATGGGGACTAATAACTCAGTGGAGGGAATGTCCACCAGAGCAAAACCACCCCACTCAAATACAACATCTAAACAATATGAAGAGCAAGCAAAAACTCATAAGTAAGTATGAATCTGAAGATAGTGCTCCCAAATACGGCTCTTCACCTCATTAGCAATTGATGAGCACCTGAATGCTTTGACAATTCGTTGTTGGGCATCAAGAAGGACCTGTGCATCTGAACAAGCAAGACCTTTGAATATGAGAAGATTCCTTCTTTTCCAAATGGACCAGATGATCCATGTAGAAGCCAAATGAAAGGCCCTTTTTGCCAAATTATCCCACCTACTTGGATAAACTGCTAATAACACCTGCTGGCTATTCAAATTGCAATGAAAGAGGCCTTGAAGCCACAACCAAGCATGTCCGACATGTCTACATAGGAAGAAGCAATGCTCAATTGTCTCGTCCCCCCTCTGTGCACATAAGGGACAAAGTGCGTACACCTCTCGGGCCGAAATCAGGCAGAATAATATTAACGGAGACAACGGATGAGTGACTTGCCACCATAAAGCGAGATACTTTGGGATGGAGTAGTTTATCCCATACCCACTTCACACGCTTCTGCCGATCCTCGGGAATGACCAAAGGCCACTTGGACGAAGGAGGCAAGGCGTCAAAGATCAAGCAAGACCTTGTACATGGAATTCACCAACTTATCCGCTTTGACATGCTCATGAACTACCCACGGTGGGGTCATCCACTTGTGCTCTTGGGGAAGAATTGAAGACACCTTACGCCAAATAGCTCGATCCCACCTTAAAAGGAGGAACTTAGCTCTAAACTCCTCCCATGTCAAAGAATCGCCTTTGATTATTCATATGCACACCTGCTGCTCTCCATCGACGGCTGCGTCAATGGGTGGATTTGAAGCAACCGGAGGACCACCATCTAATGGAATCCACCAACAACTTGCGGTCATGCTAGTGTGCGCAAGATGGTGAAAATGAAATGTAGAGATTACAGTCTCCCATGCAACTAGCAATCCTCTAAGAAATGGGGATGCATTAGGGTATGCCGTCAGTGGATAGAACAGAGCCCAGGGGAAAAGTGGCCTAAGAGACCGAGACCCAAAAGAAATGCACATTTGCAAAGACCCGATAAACAAGGCGGGGGAACCGGGGACTCATCCACATTATTCAAAATTCTCCAAATGAACTTAGAAATCATCACCTTGCTCGCAAAAAGAAAATTAATCATTCCAAGGCCACCAAAATGCTTTGGCAACATGCACTTTTCCTTAGCCCGACTTTGACAAGTGACACCCTCCTCTGTTCCCCGGATGAAGTTCGACAACCCCGACGAGAAGTTGTATCTTTGGTGTGGAGCCAACATGAGCGAGGCCATATACACATGAGAGTTTGCTTAAAACCGACTTAGCCACAACAATTAGCCCCGCCATGTCATTTTGTGGACCACCAAAAAAGGTGCTTTTCCAAGCCCTTAATCACTGCCTCCCACGCATCTCCTGATGAGATATGAACACCTACAGGGATACCGAGAAGTTTGGTTGCTTTACCATGGGGAAGGATCTTCCATGGAAAGGTAGCTACACATGGTGGAACTGGAGAGTCCAAAGCCCATAGTGTTGTACACTTCTTCCAACCCACAAAAATACCAGATGCTAGGGAAAAGGAACCGGATCAATGGCCATTACAATTTTTGAGAGAAAGAATGCATGCCAATGTCAATGGTGTGCCCATCGCAAGCAGATGGTCTAGTAGTTAGACCTTTGGCTTAGGACTATTAGGTCATTGGTTCAAACCCCACCGACTATAGCGGTGGGAAACGTGGGTGAGTGCAACTTGCAAGTCTCACCGTATGGGTGTGTCCCTTTCCTCAATATTAAAAAAAATGTCAATGGTCGGTTGAAGCACAAATAAAAGAGAAGCAAAATAAAAAAAACCAAAGGTGCCCAAATATCATCCCACAGTCGCAGGCTGGCCAAATCCACAATCACAGGCTTTGAAAAATCCTAAACTTCCATAGTCGCAGGCTGTGGGGTGGTCCAATGGTTAGACCTTTGGCTTAGGACTGTTCCGGTCACTAGTTCAAATCCCACTGACTACCGCCGAGTGGGAGACGTGGGTGAGTGCGGGGTGTGTCCCTTCCCTCAATATAAAAAAAAAACGTTAATGGTGTAGAACGAACCCATGGTTGAAGCACAAATAAAAAAGAAGCAAATAAAAAAAACCAAAGGTGTCCAAATATCATCCCGTTAATGGTGTAGAACGAACCCATGGTTGAAGCACAAATAAAAAAGAAGCAAATCAAAATACCAAAGGTGCCCAAAATATCATCCCGTAGTCGCAAGCTGATCGAACTTCCACAGGTGGTGCACTTGGGGTATGGCTTCAATGCATAATAAGAGGTTCTCATCCAGCAACGGCATAAGGAACTAAATTAACTAAATAATATGCAAGTAAGAGTATACAAAGCCATAAATTGATATACCCTAACCCTTGCCCTTTTGACAATTTTTAGCACGTTTGCACAAACATGAGTTGAGACTTTGAAGCAAATTTGAGGCTATCCATGTTGCACCCAGCTAAGATTTCTGTGCATGTAGAGATCCTTAGAATCATTGGATTTGATCCACGGTGAGGGAAATTCATGGAAATTCCACCCTGTTCATTTTTTCTTTGTTTTCGTGGTGGCGTTCATTGCACAGGCGGCAAACAAGCTATGGCTTAACGGAGGATGAGTTTTTTTTGCGGATGGCGTAAGTATACATTTATGAAAATGATGATATAGGATTTGGCGGATAGGACTGAGTTTTGTTAGGAACTAAATTATATGCAAGTAATAAGAGGTTCTCATCCAGCAATGGCATAAGGAACTAAATTATATGCAAATAAGGAACTAAATTATATGCAAGTAATAAGAGGTTCTCATCCAGCAATGGCATAAGGAACTAAATTATATGCAAGTAATAAGAGGTTCTCATCCATCCAGCGATGGCATAAGGAACTAAATAATATGCAAGTAAGAGTATGCAAAGCCATAAATTGATATACCCTAACCCTTGCCCTTTTGACAATTTTTAGCACGTTTGCACAAACATGAGTTGAGACTTTGAAGCAAATTTGAGGCTATCCATGTTGCACCCAGCTAAAGATTTCTGTGCATGTAGAGATCCTTAGAATCATTGGATTTGATCCACAGTGAGGGAAATTCATGGAAATTCCACCCTGTTCATTTTTTCTTTGTTTTTTGTGTGGCAGTTCATTGCCTGGATGGCAAACAAGCTATGGCGAATGGAGAATGAGTTTTTTGCAGATGGCAGAAGTACGTGTATGGCGGACAGATATAGGATTTGGCGGATAGGACAGAGTTTTGTTTCTTCACATTCTCTCTTTCTTCTGCAGATCCGGCAATAGGGCACTTCGGAGGAGAAGCTTGTAGAGCAGGGCACGGATGTGATGGGATTGGAGGACTAGCTTGCTTCCAAAAAAAATAGCCAAGAAAGTATTAATAGTTTGATTCTTTGCAAAAGCTCTCATGGCAACGATGTGCCTCACTAATAATATATGGAGGCAACTTTATTTTGTCTTTGACGATTTTCTGTTCAAGCTTCTGGGGGTTACTATGCATGAATAGAGGCTGCCCAATCAACATCTCATACAGCAGAACCCCAAGACTCCACAATTCACAGAATGGTCCTGTTTTTATTTCATCTGCTAATTCTGTGTATGATGCTAGTCTATAGAAACTTTTTTTGATAAGAACAAATGAGAACGATTTTTACCAATTTGGGAAATGCCTCTTCTGCTTTGCCAATTAGAATACGAGCTATATAATCTGCATGTGGCTTCCAAATCAACAAGATGACTTGCTATCCACTAAGGGAGACATCTTCTTTATAGGCATGGAGACCCAAGCCACTAGCAATAGCCATCATGAACTCTGGAACTTGCAACTCAATAGGAAAATCTTCCAAGGCAAACCAGCATGGCATCCGAAGTGCACTAGTCCTGCTAGGCAAAAAGCCAGGAGTGTATACCTGATATAAAAGATAGTGCCCCCATAAAGGATCTACTCCCCGCTCCACCAGCTTATCAACCGCTATGGGAGACCCAAACATGATTAGGAAATAATTGTTTTCCTTATCAAGGACCTTCAAAGACTCATGTTGGGGTAGACCCAATCTCTGTAAATGCTGCTTTAACCAAAAGCCCATCCTTCTAAGATCGACAAACTGACCAGTAAAGTGACACACAACAGCATGAGAGACAAGATTCTGAATACACTGTAGATGTACCCCGTGATCAATCTCAACAACAGGAAGCCCCGCCTGTGTGAAAGCATTGGTGCACTCATTAGTCTCATAAAAGACACTCTCTGAAGGGAGTTGAATGTCCATCTTATCTTTCGCAGACTGTAACTCCTTCAAGTATGCAGACACTTCCTTCTTATTATTCTCCATCATAATATTCACAGCAGCCGTAACACGAGCAGAGCGTATACCAGATGTCATATCACGCTTTATCCAATCACTAAAGTGTGCACGTGACACACGAGCAATTGTATCACTAGAGGTCCAAGAAGTAAAAAAAGTTATTTATAACACATCTTTAACTTGACATGTTCATTTTTTAGTAGAAGGAAGCTTCACTGGTTAGTGCAAACAATGTCTTAGTTGTAGTTGGTATTTTTAAATGTAGTAAATTGTATCTGAGTCAGAAACATGCAGCTAAGTGATAAATAAGAGACGTACGGCAAACGCTCAAATTATATACGCCCGAATTGGGTTAGGGTCCCAAGAATGGAAACCTCCCAAATTTTCCTACTTAGAAACCTCCCCAGCTTTCCTGCAAAGCCTGGGGAGGTTTCCATTTCTGCTAACCTGGGGAGGTTTCCAGGGAAACTAACCTGGGAAGGTTTCCAACATTGTTAACTTGGGGAGGTTTCCCAAATCTATTATTATTTATGATATTTTTTTGATCTACGATAACAGCCATTCATAATAATAATAATCTAAAATTAATGTGAGCCTCTAAAATTAATTCTTTCTTCTTTTCGTATGCACTTCTATTTTTGTTGCATGTTTTCCTTTTCAGGGCATTCTTGAAGCTAGAGGAGGAGCGCACAGATGAGGCCGATTTTGAAGAGCACTTCCGATCTACTGTTGTTTGTTTCTCTGATGCCAGCGGATTAGATACTAGCGCCTGATTTCGTGCATTGTATTTTGTTTGCTGATCAAACCAGAGGGAAAGAATCCAGGGAACATCCGGCCAAAAATTCCTGTTGTTTTTGTTCTCTGGGCTTCCAGTCCAAAATCCGGTCCTGTCAAGCTTTCGGCAGCAAAACGTACCATAGGCAAGGATTTGAAAGCAGGTTCTGAAGCAGGTTCTTGTGAATCGGCCACTTTAAGCCGAGGATTTGAAAGCAGGTTCTGAATCAGGTTCTTGTGAATCGGCCACTTACCGCAAATCAGTTTCCCATTTTGCTTTTATAACTGATATAAGCTCCACTACTGTATCACTTCATAGCATGCACTGCAGCAGCAGAGTTATTCTAAACGCAAAGTTATTCTGCAAATGGACAAGTCGATTTGATTACTTAAGTAATGGTAATAGATTTTGAAGCTACATGTGACCTATTAGGCTGGCTGGACCCCCAAGAGATAATAGAATTTTCTTCGGTTTTAGTAACAAAGTCATTGGCAGTGGAGGATACATTTCAGACTTATTTAAAGCCTGCCTGTCATCCCATATTGACCGAGTTCTGTAAGGACCTTACGGGAATACAACAGCCTCAGGTTAGTGTTTTAATTCTGAAAAATCTCATTGGTTCAAGTTTGCTGGTTTTAGTACTTCAACGACTTAAATGTTTGATGCCTAGCCACTATCATGTTTTTATTGATAAGTGCTGGGATACAATGCCAAGTATAATAGATGCAGTTTCGAAAGTACAATTATACCCCACATGGACTTCCAGCATTGTATCAGGTTCTGTACATAGTAGATTTTGTAGGAGGCTATTTGAGGATCTATTTCATAGAGGGACAAGATTCACAGCATGAAGTAAACATTGTGATAAGAATTTAGCTCTATAGTTTTGCCACAGCTTGTATTGTGATTAGACGACAAGCTATGACAGTGCATCTTGCAGAGACCATCACCCATCAGACCATCAGAAAGATCTATTTACGATTCTCTATTTGTAGAGTTTGCCCTATATGTAATCAGTCTGTAAATCTGTCATTGCTGTGTCCGGCCTTGAGCACTATTTATTTATGCTTTCTGGCTGTCTCACTAAGAAAACGCAATAATAAACAGGAGGAATATTTATTTTTGCAGGTTGACGATGGAGTTTCTTTGGCAAAAGCTTTAGCAATGCATGATGATTGGCTTGGAAAAAAGGGAGTGAAATGCAGATTTTGCAATCGTAACATGGTCAGATTGGGACTGTAGGGACATGCTTGATTCTGAATGGAATCTGAAGTGTCTAAGCAAACCCACATACTTCGACAGGCAAGTTTCATGAGCAAGTACTTTTAGTGCCGTACTTCAAAGAAGAATATAGCTTGCAGTATTTTTATATTTTACCCATATTTTAAAGGTGCTTTTTGCTGGTTCTCAGGTGGATAAATTTAAAGGTCCCCTTCCGGAGACACTATGGCCAACGCTGTGACTTGATGAAAGCAGTTGCAAGGGCTGGCCTGACATGGCAGGGACGGCTTCATTGTGGTTTGGATGATGCCAAGAATACAACTTCTATTGCGTTAGAGTTGTTGAGAAAGGGAGTTGATCTGGACATAACAGCTAATCTTACATTGACAAGGGCTTTGTATAAAGCTGCAAAGAGGACTTGACTAGAATAAAGTGCAGAACATATAAACACCACAATCTGGCTGCTGGGGCACATCTCTTGAAAGCATCATTGCATGAGATTTGAAAATTGAAGATGATTTTACGAATTCTCACATATCTGTGCCACTGATCTTGGAGGTGAAGAGGATATAGTTCTAGAAGTCATGGAAGGCTAAATATGGCATTTTACGGACTTCATTGATAGTTCTACAGCATTTATCTCCATGTCTGATAATTGAGCAGACATTGAAGAGATTGTTTGAGTAAACAGGGCATGAAGTGTGTGCCTAAAGATTGATATGTGAAAAAGATGCAGGTACATTTCTGAAGATATCCTCTAAAAAGGCAAGAAATTATAAAATTTCTATTTTGTGCTAGAAAAATACTAATCTGTGACACTTTTTGGTGGTGGTCTTGCACTCGAAGGGGAATGCTTAATACACCAATGGCATTTAGACACATGACAAAATATGAGAATGCAAGACATATGTGGGGGTGTAACTATTAAGCTGTTGCCAAAATAGCTTAAATGAACCAACTCCAAAAATATTACTCCTTTCCCATTTCCTATTATTAAGGCAATGTTGGTAAGCTTTTGTTTTTTATTTTTTATTGTTTTATTGTGACTAAATGCTATTCCAAGATGCCTACATGCTTGCTCAAGCATGTTCCATATTTCCAAAACTTGGAACATTAATCCTGTGCACATGGCTTCAAATTTAAAATTACCATATATCATAGCTCTTATGATTTACAAGTACTTAGGCTTGAGAACATTGTTAAAATGCATGTTGCATAAGGATCTTTTCACGCTTTTGAGAACATTGTTAAAATGCATGTTGCATAAGGATCTTTTCACAACATATATAATGCGGTTTCCATATCTGTTTGAGGGAATATTTTTTCCCAGAAAAAACATGGGGAGACACGTGGAAGTGTTTATTCTAAAAGCAAAGCTTAAAAAAGAAGAACTAGTCAAAAGCACGTTTGATTACATTGCATAGCAAATTGCAAGAAAATGGGTGGTGTTTTGTAATATACAATTGAGCTAGTTTTAATATCTTTTAATTAAACTCATGCGGACTAGCAAGCACAGTTGACATATATGTCGGCTTGAACCAATGCATGAGATATCAAAGCGCAATTTTTTTTCTTCTGGGACTCGTGTTGGCTAGCAAGTGCAGTTGACATCGGTTGACATATTATGTGCGAGAGATTATGTCAAAAGCCAAGCCAAGCCGAGAGATTAACATTTCTTTTAAAAATTTTTATGATAAAAAAAAAATCATTTGGGGCCAACAAATTTCATATAAAAAATTCGTTCTTGTGAGTTTTGGAGCAAAGGTTGGTGCTAAGAATTCATATGGACATAAAATGGACTCATATTTTCAAGTAAAATAGTACTTTTCACTTACAAACATGCACATTGTATTGTTTTTTTGAAGAAAGATGATTAATGCCTTTGTCATAGCTGAATAATTCTCGTCAACAAAAATCGATCTGCTTTCTTCGGTTCATGCTGGAAAATTCACTTATACCATAAATATGTTGATGCGAATTTCAAAACCAGTTTTAAACACAAGACCCAGAATAGTTCATCTTTTAGCCATTCGAAACCTTCAGGGAATAGTCCTTATTTCAATTTTCAAAAGCGGAGGCGCCTTATCAATTGAGGCGGAAGTGCGCCGAAAAGGATTAAACAAATTTGCATCACATACACTCTTCGACATTCTTCCTGCAAAAAGATCTTAGACAATAATTGAAAAAAGGAACAGGAAAAGCAGAGGCCCAAATCATATGCAACAAAAGGAAAGATTAAATCCAACCTTATCTTTCTCATATGGCAAGCCGTAGAGCTTCATGCGCTATGGAAAGAGATGACTACGTCAGAAATTGGATTTAAGAAAATGCAAGAGTATGGAAGCAAAATGCGTACCCATTAAGGTCTTTCTTGTATAAGAAATTAGGCAGAAGCTTCAAGGTTGCGATCTGCAGATATGATGGAATAGAGCGTGGAGTATTCGTTCAAAGAAAGGCGAGCATTTCATTGTATCATTGTGGAGAAGCAACAGGCATGCATAAAAAGGCAGATTTCATGGCTGCATGCAAGAAATCCATCTGAAAAAATGAGATCAGACCAAGCAAGTGGTGGCCATCTGCCGGTTTATTGGATGCGGATGAGGAAATACCTGGCGTTCAAATTGATATGGACACTTTTTGCACTGCATCATATACATGCTAACCTAATAAGCAAAGTTCCTCGTATACGGACCAGAAAAATGGGTCTATTGGAAGTGCTTCGGTATCAGTTAGTATCAGTTAGAGAGTCCCCAAAACTAAAAATAGATGTCGACCAAGTAAATTGTGGGGCGTATCTACTACATCTCCCCCCTCCAGAACCATATATTATCCTGTGATCAGCTGTGACATTCACCTGGAAAAAGTCGAAAAACAATCAAGCATTTGTCAACCTGCCCTGATGCATTCTACTTTGCAGAGACACATAATCCAAAATGAGACACCATTACCTGCATCTGGTTCTTCACTCCAAAGAATCCATCTTTGCTTGCCACTACAGTCTGTCTTGATGCACCGACAGCCATGATTGCACCCTGTAGGAGAGCAAAGAATGATTTAAAATATCCCAGACTAGGTATTAAGAGCTCACAAATTGGACAAAATACTTACAGAGCCAGGAGGTAGGATAGCATCAAAACGGTCAACTCCAAACATCCCCAAGTTTGACAAAGTAAACGTCCCTACAAGGAAGAAGCCGTTAATGATTTGTGCATTTAGGACAATAAAATAACCAAGAGCATATGCACGTGTCATAAAAGCAACATGCATTTGTTGTCCACAAGGTGAACCACAGACCCATAATCAGACTGATAAACTCTCAGCTGGGTTTTTGGCTTCTAGAAAAAAAGGGGCTCAGAAATCAATTTCTATAAGTGAATTTCATTGGCTTGATTTTTCAAGCCCATCGCCAACATAGGTCTAAATCATTACCTTATCAAAAAACAAATTATAGCAAAGGGTAGCAGGATTATTGCTAGAACAGCAAGGAAAGTATTTAGAACAAAGGTTCAGGTGTGCTAAAAACTATTATCTAGTATGTAAAGGATATGAGATACTACACTATAACAGACAACAAATCTGATGCTTGTTATACCTGTGCTATATTCATGAGGTTGCAACTGCTTCATGCGTGCTTTGTCAACAAGCTCTTTCCATGCTTTGGAGAGTGAATAAATATCGACCTAGAGATTAACCAGAATAAGAATCAACGGAAAGTAGTATTCATTTAGAACTTCCAAAACCAATACCTTATAACCATCATTCATTTAAATTGGGTTTATGTCTGTTCCAAAAGCACGCCACTTTTGCATACCCCTTTTTGAAAGTAGTGTTGTGGTGGTCCATCTTATGTTATGCAATAATACAATCTTTAACCCATATTCGGTAGTTTGACTATCAATTTGAATATAGTAAGGAAAGTCATGTTTGATTAGAATTTGTAGGCAGCAAAACATTCATATACACAAACGTTTTTTACAAAGTATTGGACTGTATATGCAGATTCCACCACGAAGGGACTAAACCCTTTTTAGTCAAATAAGACTCATTATAAGCATCTACGTTCTTAGTTTTCTCTAGTTCTAGATGTATTTTCACAACATTTGCTAATGTTATATCAGCAGTCAACCCACTAATAATGGACTTAAATAGCACCACGAAACCATTCGTTGAGTAAAACCACAAGACCATTCATTGTGATTCAACGCATGAGATTGATTATAAAGACATATAAGAGTATCATCATCTATGATTATTGTATATATAAAAGCACGTAGTTATATAAAAGTAAAAAAGAAAACAAACATTCATTATGTTACAGTTACAAGCAAAATAAAAGCCAACAAGAAGTCTTAAAGGTGTTCCATCGAGATTAAATTGCCATATGCTAGACACTCCATAACATGTTTAATATTGGAGTTGTTACAAAATACATTGGCTCTTTTGAGCTTATAAATGTAAAGAATACGGAGAAACATTGGTATATAGGCCATAGCAGAGCACGCCAAGTGTGATTTAATGTTACAAAATACATTGGCTCTTTCGAGCTTATCCTATACTAGATATGAAGAAACATTGATATATAAGCCATAGCAAAACACGCCAAGCGTGATTTAATGTCAAATGGCAATGCACCCCATAAAAAAAAATTACCTATTCTACTTACTTTGAATTGCGAAAAAGCTTTAATCAATATGCAAGTTGCAAGCATTATGCGGAGATTTCTACCAAGATGAATCTTCAATTGGTGCGTCCTAATTGGCACCGTAGATAATATTAGACAAATTAATAGACAATAATAATAATAATAAGAAGAAATATGAGAGACATTTAACTAGTAAACAAAGTGAGGAGGGGCAAAGATTAAGGAGGCTACAAAAACAAGGGCATGTAAGTCTGAACGATGGATGTATGAAGGTGACATATTTTTTGCCCTCCTTGCTAATGATTTTATAGGCCACATATGTGACCTAAAAATAGCCCGATGGATAAAATTATGATTCTTTGGTAAAACAGTAAAACGAAAGGTAAAGGAGTTAAATCTTGTATGCTAAATTTAACGCGTGACCTCTATTCGTGTTTTCGACTTGCCCAATTTTTAATAGAAATGCCGAATTGCTAAATAGTTCCGCACATGCACCGTAAAACTTGCCGGAATTGTTGAATTGTTTTCCGAACCCAAGACCGTAATCCTTAACCAAGAAACACAGAGAACGATGATACTTGTTGCCGATTTCTTCCACTATTTGCAACCCATATCTAATGCAAGGCTGGGGAGAGTAAACATAGATGAGGGCTAAATAGCCAAGGCTTTTTTAAGCTAAAATATCACAAAGGCAAGGAGCAAATCACGCTTAGCGTGTTTTAGAAAAGAAAATGCTACCCTGGAGTGCAATCAAGACGCTTGCAAGCAGTTAAGGCTTTATCCAGTCAAGAATTGTCACTATCTGTTGAATCTAGCTTCTTATCATTTATAGGGGAGGAGATCAGCAATGAAAATTTAGATGCACTAGAATACAGATCAGGCCAATATACAAGCATTTCTTACTGCAGATTATTAGCGGTCCAAAACTGTGATGGCATTTCAAGCACAATAGACTTTTGTGAAGCACCTCCAAGATGACTCCATATTTGAATCTGATTTCTATATACAGCTCAAGAAAAGTTCTTGATTTGTTGCAAAGGCAAAGA
This sequence comes from Isoetes taiwanensis, assembly GCA_021234155.1. Taxonomy (NCBI): domain Eukaryota; kingdom Viridiplantae; phylum Streptophyta; class Lycopodiopsida; order Isoetales; family Isoetaceae; genus Isoetes; species Isoetes taiwanensis. The sequence continues at coordinate 2,186,292 of JAJEKV010000056.1, forward strand.
GCAATCACGCTTAGCGTGTTTTGAAAGGAAAGGCTATAAAAAAGTCTTAACTGTTGTTGCCACTACTTACATGATTACTCAGAAACTACATGATTACTCACTCAGAAACTAAAAACTGGGATTACTATTGAGAGAAGGAAGGCTTGGGGTAAAGGACAATAGCTGGTAAACTTCAAACGTCCAAGAAGTACTTACTTTCAATTTGTGCATTGAAGAAACTGCTTGCTAGAACAGACTGAAGCATTCCCGTGGAGAGATCCGCTGCATCGATCCGCCCTCAGATCCGCCCTCAGGGTAATATATCAATCGTCCCTCATCACCTCATTTTTTTTTGGATGTCAACTCAGACTGTGGCTTGATGCATTTGCGCCTCAATCGCCTCGAGCCATCGGTCCGTTTACGCAAATGTGGCACACCGCCGCTTCCTCAAATCGAGGTAAAGGACGATATTTACAATTAAATGGAGATGAATGCATCACTTACAAGCAGAAATCGTCTTCACAACTGTGTTTTATTCTCGTATCGCCCTCCCTAACTGTGTTTTCTTTGTGTTTTGTGCTTTCGCACATGTTTTCTTGTCGTGCTTTGTGCTTTTTTCGCAGCATAAGCAATCGATCCATAACATGTCCATTCAAGATATTTTCTCAACCTCCTATATTTTGCTTCATTTTCACATGATGAATCCAATGAGCACATCCGGCAAGCGTGATAGGATTAAAGGAGAGGCCATGGATTGACCAAGAAGTCGCTATAGAAAGCACAAAAAAGAAACACAAAATGGGCAAAAGATGGAATTTGAATTTTGAATTTGCCGCACTTTTGAACTGTGAGTTGGGGGGAGCGTATCTGTAGCATATGAATCAGAGGAGCATATGAATCAAGAGGGGCATTATGAATCGAAGGAGTGAAACGAAGGAGCATTATCTGCATATGAAACAGAGGAGCATATGAATCGAAGGGGCACTATATGAATCGAAGAGGCACTATGAATCGGAGGAGGCACTATGAATCGGAGAGGCACTATGAATCTGTAGCATGTGAAACGAAGGAGCATATGAATCGGAAGGGCACTATGTATCAGAGAAGCATATCTGCAACATCAAAGATAAAGAGGAAGCCACAGATCAACCAGGGATCAACCAAGAAGCTGCAAGGGGAAGCACAAAAAGAAAAGTAAAAAATGAATCAGGATAGAATTTGAAAATGCCTTTGTGAGGCAATGCATGAATCAGAATGTTTCGACATTTTTGCTGAACCAATCTTGAGCTCCAAAAGAAAGTTTGAAATGACATGTCCAAGTGTTCAAAGCAACAAGGCAACGAATTAAGAGCGAGGTAAGAAATCCGGACCTTAAATCTTTCTCACTTTTCTATGTGCAACTTTTAAAATACCAATCTAAAAAGTAGGTACAGAAAATAGAATGTAGGAGCTTCACGTTTAAAAAAGAAAAAGAAATCCTAAACAAGGTATACTTACCTTTTTCACGCCAAGCGTGCATAGCCTATTTGTGGATGTTTTGGGCATATTTTTGGATGTTTTGGGCTATTGTTGTAGGCTAAATTTGATACATAAAAGAAAAAGTTTTTATTGAGATAAATTGATATTTTCTTGGGTCCTCTTTTTTAGAGCACGAAGCACACACTTTCAAACCATTCATGGCATATGCCCAAAATATTCATTTTTTTAGTTGTTTTGTCTCTTTTGCATTTAGACCCTATTCGAAATAGATGGAACTTTTATTTTGGAGTTTGACAATTGGCTTCGAGTTCATATTACATCTTAGTATTGCACTAGCTTAGAGTATTTTGTGTTTTGGTTGGTAGTTCACTCTTCTCAACCAATTTTTGTATTATGAGTCTAATTTTTCATGTCAATTTTAGAAAACTAATACTTGTTTTGTGATACCTATAGCTTTGATGTGGAAATAACATGCGCTATTATAATGTATGCTAGGAGAAAGCTAATATGAGTAAATTAGGATTCTCGGTGTGGTCAAGTCTTTATACAGAATTGGGAGCCTATAAGCACATTCTCGCCATATGGGCTCTGAACTTGAATGAAGGTATTACAATTGGATGTGAGGAAGAAAGCTATGGTATCTCTAGGAGTGTCATTTGAGAAGTAATTGGCATGATGTCTGAAGAGATACATAAGTAAAACATTTTCTATGCAATCATGTTGTGCTATCATAAAAAAAATCACATTCTTGATGCGAGTTTATTAACCCGGGAAAAAGTAGCAATGCCAGAAAGGTCCAAAATCCTGGCATAAGTCCAATTTAAATGAATGATGGTTTTATCTGCATCTTTGAGCACAGGAGTGATTAAGCCACCATCTATAGCCACTGCAACTGCTATATTGATGCAGGCTTTGCCATCTTTACAGGATGCATTTACAACAGGATGTTGAACTAATGCAGAGATCGACCCTTCAGGTCCATATATGCGGCCTTTCTTAACGAAAGCAAAAACATTAAAAAAAAAATAACACGGATTTAGACAAAAGTTCTACCTGCAACAAAGGTTTACCCAATTGCATCAGCCGAAGGCATAAGAATGAATCGTTGCAAAATAGAAAGAAGCATCAAAATGATAAAAAATAATGACACCTGATACTTATTTGTAGTTCTTTGCCATAGCTTCGCCAGATTTGCAAAGGATTTACGCTTTTTGTCAGAAGTTGCTTCGTCCGGATAGCTCGTTTCGCGAAAGCTCGGCATTGCACTATTTTATGCCCCGTGATATAGCCGGAAGCTCTGCATCACTACCCGGGCCGATGTCTCGCCCGAAAACCCTCTCGCCAGAAACCCAGGCTAAATCGACCATCGAACCTAAAAAACTCAAGGCGGTACAATATGCCTTGAGACGTGCTTTCTCCGGAGGAAATTCTTGAGCATTGTGGCATGAACCGGTGTTAGCCTAGACTCATAAGTCGACATATTTGCCAATCGCGCTTCCCCAGATAGCCATCTTCCGGCCCTAGAAAATATCTCGCTTTTGTTTCTTGAAGAACTCGCTGGCCGCGTTTTCTTCAAGAACTCTGCCCCACCGTAGCTTTCCCAACGCCGGCATTAACTTCGCAAGACATTTGGAATTTTCATTAATTTTTGTGACCGTCGATCAAATCCAACGATTTTAAGCCCATCACGTGCACAAATTTCTTATCTGGCAGCAACGTGGACACTCTGAGTGTCCACTTGCGTTTGTGCAAACGTGCTAAAAATCTAAGCTTAAAAAAGAAGAAAAATCTAGAATAGGAATATGACGTCTGGTGGATCCTCTGCTTTTTGCTCAGCAAGCAATCGACCATTTTTGCTATGCAAGCAATCCTGGAGCTAAGAAGCCAGTCCATTTTTCGGATTACCATCACTGGAGCCGGTAGATTCATCGCTTCCTACTTTGCCTGGCGCCTTAAGAGTGAAGGTCACTTACATTATCGCATCTGATGGAAAGTCGCTTGGAAAGTCGATGGGAATCAAACGCTCAGCTAAGAAATATTTTTCTGGAAACCTTCAAACGCTCAGCTAAGAAATATTTTTCTGAGTTTTTATCTCACTTGGGTTCTTTGCTCTTTGCAGCGGATCTATTGAAAAAAAGATCCCTTGTTTCTACCTCAACCCTCTCACATTTGTATGGCAGAGATATTTGTGGCGTTAGATACAAAACTTTTGCCCACTCAAGCTGATTCCATATTAGAAAGCGGTTTCTAGAATTGCACAGAAGTGTTGTACTATCATGGATTCAGAGGTTAAAAAGCTACATAACCTCGTGTTGAATGAAAGGCAATGCAGATGTGATTGAAGCTTTACTAGCAGCAAGCCATAATAAGGTAGATCTCATCAATTCCAGAGACTCCAAATTCATCAATTCCAGAGACTCCAAATCTAGTACTGCATTGCACAAAGCTTGTGAAGTAGACCTGTTCAACATAGTGCAAGTCCTTGTTAAGCATAAGGCTGATATCCACGCAGAAGATGAGTCTGGAAACACACCATTGCATATAGCCGTAGTATGGGCTGGCAAATCCACTATTCAGATCCTTTTGCAAAACGGCGCAGAAACTGACATTTTGAAACAAAACTGGGCAGGGCATTCTCCACTAAGTGCCCTGGTCCGAGACGACAATAATCTCAAGGTTTTTAAATCACTAGGTAATTCATGAAATCAAGAACAAAAATAGGCTGATTCTTCTGCTTTAACTTAGATGATGTCATTTTTCCTCTTACAGATGCTCCAGAAAGTGAAGGTGATACAACTTCCTTTCACATTGGCCTCGGTCTAAAAAGAGGTATGTATTCCTCTTGCATTCTGTCCTTCTAAGTTAGATGTTGGTCATCTAAGATGTTAGATGACCAACATCGGAGGTTAATCGTTGCTAACTTAGATGTTAGATGTTGGACTCACTCTCTTTCTGTAGTTGCTAATTTAGATGTTGGTCATTTCTTTCTCATACAGCGAAAAAGACTCACCTTCGTATTCGCCCGGTGTACTCGAAGTCATAAAAGGTCAGTATCTTTGGATCTTGCTCAGGACGCACTTTATTGCATGATGCTGCTTACCATAACGCTAATAAGATGGCACAGCAATTGATTATTATGGGAGTAGATATTGATGCAAGAGATATACATAATGATACTCCCCTTCATATTGCTGCTAAGAAAGGATCCAATGAAGTCATAGAAACACTTATGAAGAATAGGGCTAGCGTTTTCCTTGCCAATAGAAATAGACAAATACCTATGGAACTTGGTGGCGTCAAAGCTATTTGCAGAGTCCTTAGAGAATCTCCTCAACTTAACCAAGAGTTTAAAATTGCTACTACTATCATCGGCAAAGAACGGGGCTAGAGCGGTTCACTATGTAGCAGGTCATGGAACAAAAGAAGATATGAAATGGCTAATTCAAAAGCTAAGAGCATATGCCGAATCTGAAAATTTCGTGTATTCTGATATGATATATTGCTATGATAACAACGGTAAGACTCCTTTGCATTGGGCTGCAACTTACAAGAATGTAGATGTTCTACAAGCATTTGTTGAAGAGGAAGTAATTGGTGATTCACAAAAGTTGTTACATGAAGATAAGAAAAGAAGAACACCATTGTCCCGTGCTCTCAAGCATACCGACCTTAAATTTGCAGAGGCATTTTTAGAGTTGTTGCCATCAGAAAAACAAGTAGATGGTTTCAAGAGATGGGCAAGATTAATTATTAAGAAGAAAAAATATGAAGAAAAATTGAAGATGATGTTGCCAAACATTCCTTCTCCCAAATTTAGAGAAAGAGGAGAAGGAGGAAGAGGAGAGTCAGAGTCAAAACCAGAGCCGGAGCCGGAGCCGGATTCGGATTCGGATTCGGATTCGGATTCGGATTCGGATTCGGAGTCGGAGTCGGACTCGGAGTCAAGGTCAGGGTCAGAAGAGTCAGAGTCAAAGTTGGAGGCGGAGAAGCAAAAACAAAAGCAAGAGAAGGAGAGAAAAACGGAGCCAAGAGTGCGCAAGATCAAGGAGGAGGATTTACTCCATGAAATAATGACACCATTTTATATAGCTTTGCGTGTAGGAAGAAATTTTTACATTAAATTTTTATCTTTTTTTTTTTTTTTTTTTCAAAAGTTTGTTTGGGTGTGTTATGGCAGATCTTGTGTTTTTTTGCTGGGAAGCAAAAAAAAAATCAAAAAACACGATGTGTAGCATACTGAACCATTAGTAAAGACTGTTCATATAATGGTGTACACATGTCGATTTTTTTGATTTTTTTTAAAAAAACACAAGAACCGCCATAACACAACCAAACAAACTTTTGAAAAAAAAAAAAAAAAAAAAAATTTAATGTAAAAATTTTTTTTGGTGTAAAAAATTTTTTTGTGTTTATTTTTTGAAAAAAAAAAAAAAAATAAAATTTAATGTAAAAATTTTTTTTTGGTGTGTATAAAAATTTTTTTTGGTGTGTTTATTTTTTTTGGTGTGTTTTTTGGTGTGTTTTTTTTTTTTTTAATTAAATAATTTCATATAAGAAAATCATAAAACATAAAGCATAAGAGACAACTTAAAATGCAATTTGCTCATGCACAAATGTATGTGCTTTAAATTATTTGGAGCACATACAAAAGCCGTCATATGGAAGCATACAAAACATCTTTTATTTAGTTGGCCACTCTCTCAATAGCAAAACACCAAGAGCACAATGTTCTAGACACAACTCTATGCACCCATGGTTCCGTGGGTGCTCTTGAGCGAAAGCATAGTCAATCCTTTAAGGTTTCAGACTAAAAGAGCACGAACACGGTTCATCTCGACCCGAACACACGTCGCCGCCACGCGGTGGAGACTTTCACGCGTTCATCGTCCATATAAATGAAGCATTCCTCAAGAATATCATAAACATTTTTTAATGAAACTTGCAGCTCTAAGATGTTCCTTCCTGCATGCTTCGCCATCTCCAATGCATCAAAAAATGGGCCATTCTCAACGTCTAGAACATTCTCTAATGCATTATCAATTTCCTTTTGCTCATCAATCGAGCCATCGAATCAACATCTATGAAGGGGGTAAAGAGTGATTCACTAAGTTCATCAATGTCCTTGTTTGCACCTACACACATGAACAAGTAATTCGTCAATAATATGATAAAATAATAAAAATAGAGAAAATACTACATATTCAAAAACGCATTACTATGCCTAAGAAATAGATAAAGAATGATCTTTAAAATTTAGGGGATGTAATCTTGGAAGGGAGTGAAATCGGGATCCTCGGGTGGAAAGAAGGTCGGGTCTCTTGTTCATACTCGGTGTCCTCCACGTGCAAGGTTCCGGAATCTCGTGTCATAACCATCATCAAGAGAATCACCGCCGCGGGGACTAGAGAGGGGAGTGCATGAGCCATCAAGCTCATCTAATTTTACGGCATCGTTTCTCATCATCCCAAACCCCGCCTTCTTTTCCCCACTCTGCAGTATGGGAACAACGTCACTAGGTAGACCATAGATAACGCAAATACACATCTTTGATGGAGGCCCGAGTGGGTGTGAGGGTCAAGCGCCATGCCGCTTCAACTTCGCTCTTGGCTAATGTGTGCGGGATTGGATGGGAGCACCCAAGCACTAGATAGAATAAACTTTTGGGTTCTTAACATCAGGTGCTATGGTGTAGCACAAACTAGGGGTTCTTTGCTTTCTTCCATGGTACAATATGAAATGCTTGGCGCTTATTTGCATCAAGTTTCGATTGTCTAGCGTGACACAATCCTTGATTTCACTCGCTCCATATAAGGCATACTTATTCTTGCCTTTCTCCATTTCCTCTGCACTAACCCCCTTTGGCATAGTACTTAAAAATGCATTTTGCCCATATCCTTCGGGCAATATCCAAGCATGCCGTCGAAACAATGCAAGCGTGTGTCCTTTAGGGCCTTGCACATGATTACTCCGCCCGAGGGGTTTATGCTCAACCCAATCGAGCATGCTTGAGGCGGGAGTTGATGAATTAGGGGTTGTCATCTCCATCACAAAACACACCGCGGATGCAAATGGTCCAACTCCGATCCCCCCGCTCCCCGTGAAACCATTCACGCTATGCAATCGATTGTCAAGAAACACGCACACCTTCAAGTATATTTCCTCCCGGATGTCCCGCTTTTGCAATGCTTACGGTGGACGCTTAAGTCAAGGACACTAGAAGCACCCGTGAACTAGGCTTCTTCCCTTTGCTTTGTTGGCTTTTGCCTTCCGACGCTTCTCCTCAAAAGCCTTTTCTTCTAGATCCCGAGCTTACGCTTCTCCTCCTTCTCCTTTAGCGTTGCTTTTCTTTGTTCTTTCTGAACCCTAGCAAACTTCATATTTGCTCTTCTCGCTCTCGCTTTTCGCATATCATGAAGAGTTATCTCCTTCTTTGCTTACCCCTCTTCCTCCCAATGATTAAAAGGTTTCTCGGGGGGCTAAAGGTGCATCAGGTTCTTCCTCTTCCTCAACAAAAGCTGGATTTATGGAAATAAGGGCTGCAAAGAAGAAAAACTTTTGCATCCAACGCCCTAGCATGTAGCGGTGTTTGCTTTCGGCAATCTGCCTTCCTCATCTAAACAAACTTCGTGCACATCGTGGGACTTTTCCGGGCTTGCCGTGAAAATTCATTGTGTCTAGAGGCTTGGTTGGAAAGGAACGAAGTTTGGATTTGGATTTGGATTTCAATGTGAGAAATGGTGCTTGGAAAATAACAAAGGTTTGGATTTCGATTTGGATTTCAAGATGAAGAACGTAACAAACCCCGAAGGTGATGGTCAGGTCGGAGTTGCATGGGCCATGGTAGAGCGTGTTCAAGTGGAGGATCTCGGATCTGTAATCGAAAAGAAACTCGATCTTTCGTGACGAAATGGGTGTTTTGTGAATAGGAAAGGGCGAAAATGGATTGTTCGGAGCGGCGGTCGAAGCTTTAAAAAAATCTCAACCAAAATTAACTTCTACCAAAAGAAACTCGACCCAAATCATGATCCATCGCTAAACTCGATCTTTTTGTGAAATTGGGCGCTCACGAATTGGCTTGGCCGAAATTGGTTTGGGCGAAACCCCGTGGCTACGGTTTAAAAAGTCGTCGACGGTTTTGTGGCTACGGTTTTGATGGACGATGCAGCCACGGTTTTGATGGACGATGGTCGCTGCATAATTAGAACCCCAAATTAGAACCCTAAATTTAAAACAATGGTTTAAAACAAAAAACATTTCCAATGGTTCCAAAAAAACCCCAAACAACCATGCCAATGGTTAACCAAGGCATTTTTCAATTTTTCTTTTTCTTTCCCCCACCAAAAATCGAAATAATCATTTGGGAACCTTATTGCCGAGCTCATTCAAAAGCATACAAAATATGATGTCATAAATGCAAAGGGCCGTTGGACTGGACGCACAGTGCTACATTGGGCAACACTAATAATATATGCCTCACTAATAATATATGGAGGCAACTTTATTTTGTCTTTGACGATTTTCTGTCCAAGCTTCTGGGGGTTACTATGCATGAATAGAGGCTGCCCAATCAACATCTCATACAACAGAACCCCAAGACTCCACAATTCACAGAATGGTCCTGTTTTTATTTCATCTGCTAATTCTGTGTATGATGCTAGTCTATAGAAACGTTTTTTGATAAGAACAAATGAGAACGATTTTTACCAATTTGGGAAATGCCTCTTCTGCTTTGCCAATTAGAATACGAGCTATATAATCTGCATGTGGCTTCCAAATCAACAAGATGACTTGCTATCCACTAAGGGAGACATCTTCTTTATAGGCATGGAGACCCAAGCCACTAGCAATAGCCATCATGAACTCTGGAACTTGCAACTCAATAGGAAAATCTTCCAAGGCAAACCAGCATGGCATCCGAAGTGCACTAGTCCTGCTAGGCAAAAAGCCAGGAGTGTATACCGATATAAAAAAGATAGTGCCCCATAAAGGATCTACTCCCGCTCCACCGGCTTATCAACCGCTATGGGAGACCCAAACATGATTAGGAAATAATTGTTTTCCTTATCAAGGACCTTCAAAGACTCATGTTGGGGTAGACCCAAATCTGTAAATGCCGCTTTAACCAAAAGCCCATCCTTCTAAGATCGACAAACCGACCCGATAAAGTGACACACAACAAAGATGAGAGACAAGATTCTCGAATACACCAGAGATGTACCCGTGATCAATCTCAACAACAGGAAGCCCCGCCTGTGTGAAAGCATTGGTGCACTCATTAGTCTCATAAAAGACACTCTCTGAAGGGAGTTGAATGTCCATCTTATCTTTCGCAGACTGTAACTCCTTCAAGTATGCAGACACTTCCTTCTTATTATTCTCCATCATAATATTCACAGCAGCCGTAACACGAGCAGAGCGTATACCAGATGTCATATCACGCTTTATCCAATCACTAAAGTGTGCACGTGACACACGAGCAATTGTATCACTAGAGGTCCAAGAAGTAAAAAAAGTTATTTATAACACATCTTTAACTTGACATGTTCATTTTTTAGTAGAAGGAAGCTTCACTGGTTAGTGCAAACAATGTCTTAGTTGTAGTTGGTATAAATCCCTATAACTTCTGGCTGGCTCTGTATTTTTAAATGTAGTAAATTGTATCTGAGTCAGAAACATGCAGCTAAGTGATAAATAAGAGACGTACGACAAACGCTCAAATTATATACGCCCGAATTGGGTTAGGGTCCCAAGAATGGAAACCTCCCAAATTTTCCTACTTAGAAACCTCCCCTGGGGAGGTTTCCATTTCTGCTAACCTGGGGAGGTTTCCAGGGAAACTAACCTGGAAAGGTTTCCAACATTGTTAACTTGGGGAGGTTTCCCAAATCTATTATTATTTATGATATTTTTTTGATCTACGATAACAGCCATTCATAATAATAATAATCTAAAATTAATGTGAGCCTCTAGAATTAATTCTTTCTTCTTTTCGTATGCACTTCTATTTTTGTTGCATGTTTTCCTTTTCAGGGCATTCTTGAAGCTAGAGGAGGAGCGCACAGATGAGGCCGATTTTGAAGAGCACTTCCGATCTACTGTTGTTTGTTTCTCTGATGCCAGCGGATTAGATACTAGCGCCTGATTTCGTGCATTGTATTTTGTTTGCTGATCAAACCAGAGGGAAAGAATCCAGGGAACATCCGGCCAAAAATTCCTGTTGTTTTTGTTCTCTGGGCTTCCAGTCCAAAATCTGGTCCTGTCAAGCTTTCGGCAGCAAAACGTACCATAGGCAAGGATTTGAAAGCAGGTTCTGAAGCAGGTTCTTGTGAATCGGCCACTTTAAGCCGAGGATTTGAAAGCAGGTTCTGAAGCAGGTTCTTGTGAATCGGCCACTTACCGCAAATCAGTTTCCCATTTTGCTTTTATAACTGATATAAGCTCCACTACTGTATCACTTCATAGCATGCACTGCAGCAGCAGAGTTATTCTAAACGCAAAGTTATTCTTCAAATGGACAAGTCGATTTGATTACTTAAGTAATGGTAATAGATTTTGAAGCTACATGTGACCTATTAGGCTGGCTGGACCCCCAAGAGATAATAGAATTTTCTTCGGTTTTAGTAACAAAGTCATTGGCAGTGGAGGATACATTTCAGACTTATTTAAAGCCTGCCTGTCATCCCATATTGACCGAGTTATGTAAGGACCTTACGGGAATACAACAGCCTCAGGTTAGTGTTTTAATTCTGAAAAATCTCATTGGTTCAAGTTTGCTGGTTTTAGTACTTCAACGACTTAAATGTTTGATGCCTAGCCACTATCATGTTTTTATTGATAAGTGCTGGGATACAATGCCAAGTATAATAGATGCAGTTTCGAAAGTACAATTATACCCCACATGGACTTCCAGCATTGTATCAGGTTCTCTACATAGTAGATTTTGTAGGAGGCTATTTGAGGATCTATTTCATAGAGGGACAAGATTCACAGCATGAAGTAAACATTGTGATAAGAATTTAGCTCTATAGTTTTGCCACAGCTTGTATTGTGATTAGACGACAAGCTATGACAGTGCATCTTGCAGAGACCATCACCCATCAGACCATCAGAAAGATCTATTTACGATTCTCTATTTGTAGAGTTTGCCCTATATGTAATCAGTCTGTAAATCTGTCATTGCTGTGTCCGGCCTTGAGCACTATTTATTTATGCTTTCTGGCTGTCTCACTAAGAAAACGCAATAATAAACAGGAGGAATATTTATTTTGCAGGTTGACGATGGAGTTTCTTTGGCAAAAGCTTTAGCAATGCATGATGATTGGCTTGGAAAAAGGGAGTGAAATGCAGATTTTGCAATCGTAACATGGTTAGATTGGGACTGTAGGGACATGCTTGATTCTGAATGGAATCTGAAGTGTCTAAGCAAACCCACATACTTCGACAGGCAAGTTTCATGAGCAAGTACTTTTAGTGCCGTACTTCAAAGAAGAATATAGCTTGCAGTATTTTTATATTTTACCCATATTTTAAAGGTGCTTTTTGCTGGTTCTCAGGTGGATAAATTTAAAGGTCCCCTTCCGGAGACACTATGGCCAACGCTGTGACTTGATGAAAGCAGTTGCAAGGGCTGGCCTGACATGGCAGGGACGGCTTCATTGTGGTTTGAATGATGCCAAGAATACAACTTCTATTGCGTTAGAGTTGTTGAGAAAGGGAGTTGATCTGGACATAACAGCTAATCTTACATTGACAAGGGCTTTGTATAAAGCTGCAAAGAGGACTTGACTAGAATAAAAGTGCAGAACATATAAACACCACAATCTGGCTGCTGGGGCACATCTCTTGAAAGCATCATTGCATGAGATTTGAAAATTGAAGATGATTTTACGAATTCTCACACATCTGTGCCACTGATCTTGGAGGTGAAGAGGATATAGTTCTAGAAGTCATGGAAGGCTAAATATGGCATTTTACGGACTTCATTGATAGTTCTACAGCATTTATCTCCATGTCTGATAATTGAGCAGACATTGAAGAGATTGTTTGAGTAAACAGGGCATGAAGTGTGTGCCTAAAGATTGATATGTGAAAAAGATGCAGGTACATTTCTGAAGATATCCTCTAAAAAGGCAAGAAATTATAAAATTTCTATTTTGTGCTAGAAAAATACTAATCTGTGACACTTTTTGGTGGTGGTCTTGCACTCGAAGGGGAATGCTTAATACACCAATGGCATTTAGACACATGACAAAAGATGAGAATGCAAGACATATGTGGGGGTGTAACTATTAAGCTGTTGCCAAAATAGCTTAAATGAACCAACTCCAAAAATATTACTCCTTTCCCATTTCCTATTATTAAGGCAATGTTGGTAAGCTTTTGTTTTTTATTTTTTATTGTTTTATTGTGACTAAATGCTATTCCAAGATGCCTACATGCTTGCTCAAGCATGTTCCATATTTCCAAAACTTGGAACATTAATCCTGTGCACATGGCTTCAAATTTAAAATTACCATATATCATAGCTCTTATGATTTACAAGTACTTAGGCTTGAGAACATTGTTAAAATGCATGTTGCATAAGGATCTTTTCACGCTTTTGAGAACATTGTTAAAATGCATGTTGCATAAGGATCTTTTCACAACATATATAATGCGGTTTCCATATCTGTTTGAGGGAATATTTTTCCCAAAAAAAACATGGGGAGACACGTGGAAGTGTTTATTCTAAAAGCAAAGCTTAAAAAAGAAGAACTAGTCAAAAGCACGTTTGATTACATTGCATAGCAAATTGCAAGAAAATGGGTGGTGTTTTGTAATATACAATTGAGCTAGTTTTAATATCTTTTAATTAAACTCATGCGGACTAGCAAGCACAGTTGACATATATGTCGGCTTGAACCAATGCATGAGATATCAAAGCGCAATTTTTTTTCTTCTGGGACTCGTGTTGGCTAGCAAGTGCAGTTGACATCGGTTGACATATTATGTGCGAGAGATTATGTCAAAAGCCAAGCCAAGCCGAGAGATTAACATTTCTTTTAAAAAATTTTATGATAAAAAAAAAAATCATTTGGGGCCAACAAATTTCATATAAAAAATTTCTCCTTTTAAAAACGTTCTTGTGAGTTTTGGAGCAAAGGTTGGTGCTAAGAATTCATATGGACATAAAATGGACTCATATTTTCAAGTAAAATAGTACTTTTCACTTACAAACATGCACATTGTATTGTTTTTTTGAAGAAAGATGATTAATGCCTTTGTCATAGCTGAATAATTTCGTCAACAAAATCGACCGCTTTCTTCGGTTCATCTTTGGAAAATTCACTTATACCATAAATATGTTGATGCGAATTTCAAAACCGGTTTTAAACACAAGACCCGAATAGTTCATCTTTTAGCCATTGAAACCCGGGGAATAGTCCTTATTTCAATTTTCAAAAGCGAGGGGCCTTATCAATTGAGGGAAGTGCGCGAAAAGGATTAAACAAATTTGCATCACATACACTCTTGACATTCTTCACGCAAAATGATCTTAGACAATAATTGAAAAAAGGAGCGGGAAAAGCAGAGGCCCAAATCATATGCAACAAAAGGAAAGATTAAATCCAACCTTATCTTTCTCATATGGCAAGCCGTAGAGCTTCATGCGCTATGGAAAGAGATGACTACGTCGAAATTGGATTTTAAGAAAATGCAAGAGTATGGAAGCAAAATGCGCACCCATTAAGGTCTTTCTTGTATAAGAAATTAGGCGAAGCTTCAAGGTTCGCGTCTGCAGATATGATGGAATAGGCGTGGAGTATTCGTTCAAAGAAAGGCGAGCATTTCATTGTATCATTGTGGAGAAGCAACGGGCATGCATAAAAGGCGATTTCATGGTCGCATGCAAGAAATCCATCGAAAAAAAATGAGATCGGACCAAGCAAGTGGTGGCCATCTGGGTTTATTGGATGCGGATGAGGAAATACACGGCGTTCAAATTGATATGGACACTTTTGCCTTGCATCATATACATGCTAACCTAATAAGCAAAGTTCCTCATTATACGGACCGAGAAAAATGGGTCTATTGGAAGTGCCGGTATCGGTTAGTATCGGTTAGAGAGTCCCCAAAACTAAAAATAGATGTCGACCAAGTAAATTGTGGGGCATTATCTACTACATCTCCCCCTCGAACCATATATTATCCTCGTGATCATTTGTGACATTCACACGGAAAAAGTGAAAAACAATCAAGCATTTGTCAACACCGCCTCGATGCATTCTACTTTGCGAGAGACACATAATCCAAAATGAGACACCATTACCGCATCCGGTTCTTCACTCCAAAGAATCCATCTTTGCTTGCCACTACTGATGCGTCTTGATGCACCGACAACCATGATTGCACCTCGTAGGAGAGCAAAGAATGATTTAAAATATCGGACTAGGTATTAAGAGCTCACAAATTGGACTAAATACTTACAGAGCCGGGAGGTAGGATAGCATCAAAGCGGTCAACTCCAAACATCCCCAAGTTTGACAAAGTAAGCGTCCCTACAAGGAAGAAGCCGTTAATGATTTGTGCATTTAGGACAATAAAATAACCAAGAGCATATGCACGTGTCATAAAAAGCAACATGCATTTGTTGTCCACAAGGTGAACCACGGACCCATAATCAGGGTGATAAACTCTCAATTTGGGTTTTGGCTTCTAGAAAAAAGGGGCTCGTAAATCAATTTCTATAAGTGAATTTCATTGGCTTGATTTTTCAAGCCCATCGCCAACATAGGTCTAAATCATTACCTTATCAAAAACAAATTATAGCAAAGGGTAGCGGGGATTATTGCTAGAACAAACAAGGAAAGTATTTAGAACAAAGGTTGGGGTGTGCTAAAAACTATTATCTAGTATGTAAAGGATATGAGATACTACACTATAACGGACAACAAATCGATGCTTGTTATACATTGCTATATTCATGAGGTTTTAAAGCGCTTCATGCGTGCTTTGTCAACAAGCTCTTTCCATGCTTTGGAGAGTGAATAAATATCGACCTAGAGATTAACCAGAATAAGAATCAACGGAAAGTAGTATTCATTTAGAACTTCCAAAACCAATACCTTATAACCATCATTCATTTAAATTGGGTTTATGTCTGTTCCAAAAGCACGCCACTTTTGCATACCCCTTTTTGAAAGTAGTGTTGTGGTGGTCCATCTTATGTTATGCAATAATACAATCTTTAACCCATATTCGGTAGTTTGACTATTAATTTGAATATAGTAAGGAAAGTCATGTTTGATTAGAATTTGTAGGCAGCAAAACATTCATATACACAAATGTTTTTTACAAAGTATTGGACTGTATATGCAGATTCCACCACGAAGGGACTAAACCCTTTTTAGTCAAATAAGACTCATTATAAGCATCTACGTTCTTAGTTTTCTCTTGTTCTAGATGTATTTTCACAACATTTGCTAATGTTATATCAGCAGTCAACCCACTAATAATGGACTTAAATAGCACCACGAAACCATTCGTTGAGTAAAACCACAAGACCATTCATTGTGATTCAACGCATGAGATTGATTATAAAGACATATAAGAGGATCATCATCTATGATTATTGTATATATAAAAGCACGTAGTTATATAAAAGTAAAAAAGAAAACAAACATTCATTATGTTACAGTTACAAGCAAAATAAAAGCCAACAAGAAGTCTTAAAGGTGTTCCATCGAGATTAAATTGCCATATGCTAGACACTCCATAACATGTTTAATATTGGAGTTGTTACAAAATACATTGGCTCTTTTGAGCTTATAAATGTAAAGAATACGGAGAAACATTGGTATATAGGCCATAGCAGAGCACGCCAAGCGTGATTTAATGTTACAAAATACATTGGCTCTTTCGAGCTTATCCTATACTAGATATGAAGAAACATTGATATATAAGCCATAGCAAAACACGCCAAGCGTGATTTAATGTCAAATGGCAATGCACCCCATAAAAAAAACTACCTATTCTACTTACTTTGAATTGCGAAAAAGCTTTAATCAATATGCAAGTTGCAAGCATTATGCGGAGATTTCTACCAAGATGAATCTTCAATTGGTGCCGTCCTAATTGGCACCGTAGATAATATTAGACAAATTAATAGACAATAATAATAATAATAATAAGAAATATGAGAGACATTGAACTAGTAAACAAAGGGCAAAGATTAAGGAGGCTATAAAAACAAGGGCATGTAAGTCTGAACGATGGATGTACGAAGGTGACATATTTTTGCCCTCCTTGCTAATGATTGTATAGGCCACATATGTGACCTAAAAATAGCCAGATGGATAAAATTATGATTGTGTGTAAGCAGTAAAACGAAGGTAAAGGAGTCGTACTGTATGCTAAATTTAACGTGACCTCTGTTCTGTGTTGCCGACTTGCGCTGTAGAAATGCCGAATTGCTAAATAGTTGCCGACATGCACTGTAAACTTGCCGGAATTGTTGAATTGTTTCGAACCGCCGTAACTTAACCAAGAAACACGAGAACGATGATACTTGTTGCCCGATTTCTTCCACTATTTGCAACCCATATCTAATGCAATTTTGGGGAGAGTAAACATAGATGAGGGCTAAATAGCCAAGGCTTTTAAGCTAAAAATATCACAAAAGCAAAAGGAGCAAATCGCTTAGCGTGTTTTAAAAAGAAAATGCTACCACAGGTGCAATCAAGGCGCTTGCAAGCAGTTAAGGCTTTATCCAGTCAAGAATTGTCACTATCTGTTGAATCTAGCTTCTTATCATTTATAGGGGAGGAGATCAGCAATGAAAATTTAGATGCACTAGAATACAGATCAGGCCAATATACAAGCATTTCTTACTGCAGATTATTAGCGGTCCAAAACTGTGATGGCATTTCAAGCACAATAGACTTTTGTGAAGCACCTCCAAGATGACTCCATATTTGAATCTGATTTCTATATACAGCTCAAGAAAAGTTCTTGATTTGTTGCAAAGGCAAAGAGCAATCACGCTTAGCGTGTTTTGAAAGGAAAGTGTTGGAATCAAACGCTTTGAGCCCGGGAATTGAACCCAGAAGAAAATCCAAACTCAATCTTCTCCCTTAGCACCTCCTTCAAATCCACAAAGGATGCACCTGCTTAAAGCAAATCACAACCCACAGAGAATACCACACAGGACTAGATTACGATTATCACCCGAAGCCCGACAAGCGGTATCTTCTACTATAGAAAACATCATATCACAGATAATCACTGTTTTGGCCCTGCTCCAACATCAAATCCGGACATCAGGAAACTCCAAAACTGTTTGACAACAAATGCCGAGTTCAACAAATCCGGCTAACAAAAACGATGACGTCGGCTGTTCCTGTTCAGAAAAAAACTTCTGCACTCTTCACCGAATATTTTTAGTCTGCTTTTCCCCTTTTATTTTTGTTCCATGCAAAACATATATGTAAACGCTAACCATGTGTCATTTGGGTCAAGATGCCACCACTTAGGCATGTAATTCCAACAATCTCCCCCTCATGCCTAAGTGCTCATGGTTCCAACATCTTCTATTCCTAAATCCTTTTGAAATACTTTAAATTTCGATTCTGACAAAGCTTTTGTAAGAATGTCAGCACACTGTACCTCAGTAGGTCTATATAAGACGTTTATTTCTCCATTCTTTACTTGATCACGTATAAAGTGATTATGTAGCTCGATATGCTTTGTTCTTTCATGTAAGACTGGATTCTTAGTCATGGCAATACAACTTGTACTATCACAATATAATGGTGTTGGCCCCTTTTGAATAATTCCTAACTCTGCTAGAAGCCGTCTAAGCCAGACAATTTCTCTAGATGCAAGAGACACTGCTGCATATTCAGCTTCTGCTGTAGAAAGAGCAATAGAGGTTTGTTTCTTACTTTTCCAAGAAATAGCAGACCCTCCTAGCAAGCAGACATATCCTGACCTTGATCTGCGAGTGTCCTGATCACCTCCCCAATCTGCATCTGCAAAACCTTCAAGTAATAGACCTTGCAATTTTACATCATGTTCACGTCTGAATACAAGACCATAGTCCTGAGTACCTTTCAGAAACCTTAAAATACGTTTTGCGCATTTCCAGTGACCTTCACCAGGATTATTTAGAAATTGGCTTAGCACATTTACTCCATATGAAATATCAGGACGTGTACAAATTGATATATATTGAAGACATCCAATAAGCTCTCTATAAGGTCGATTCATCATGATATGCTCTTCTTCTTTTGTTTTGGGACACATCTCAGAGTTGATTTTCTGCCCAGTTGCTACTGGAGTGCTTGCAGGCTTACAGTCTATCATTCCAAATCTTTTAAGCATGCCTAAAATATTTCGTTTTTGAGTAATAGCTATAAATCCCTTCTCTTTATCTCTGTAAATTTCCATACCTAATAGCTGTTTTTAAGCTCCCCAAATTACGTCATTTGAAATCTTTTCTTTAGAATATCTTTGCAATAATTTAAGCAACCAATATCATTAGCAGCCATTACGCAATCATCTACATAAACTGCAATTATGCAAAAGTATCCATCTTTCCTATAGATATAGACATTTCCATCCATATTTAGTTTTCCAAACCCATGTGTTTTCAAATGATTGTCAATACATACATACCATTGACGTGGAGCTTGTCTTAGGCCATATACTGCCTTCTGCAATTTCCACACCTTATCTCCATCAACTTCGTATCCAGGAGGCTGCTCCATATAAATTTCTTCATCCAAGTCTGCATTGAGAAATGCCGTGCAAACATCCATATGATGTAACTCTAAGTTGTGCATATTAGCAGCAGCCATAATTGCCCTGACACTTGTTAATTTAACGATCGGAGAGAACGTTTCATCATAATCAATACCTTCTTTTTGAGTAAACCCTTTCGCCACCAGTCTAGCTTTAAATTTCTGAGTTTGCCCATCTGGTCCCTGTTTAATTCTAAAAATCCATTTATTTCCAACAATATTTACGTTGGTAGGTGCATCAACCCGGTTTATCGTTCACATGCGTTCAAAAGAACTTAGTTTCTGCATTCATTGCATCCTTCCATTTCGGAATCTAGACTTTCTATAGCTTCATTATAGTTGCTTGGTGTATCAATTTCTAATCTGGACATAAAAAGCGGGGAATTACTGTTAGCCTTCTTCTCTTTCTTCTTGTTTTGCTCGGTAGCACTTCTCCTAGTACTTCTTAGGCCTCATCCCTTCCATATTGTGAAGTATCAAAAGATATCCCCTCTTTAAGCAATTCAAACCGGTCCTTCTTCTACGTCTTATTGGCTCGGGTGGTTCCATTTCGTTATCAGTATGCTCAGGCGACCCTTCCTGATCAGCTTCTTCATCTGCTTGATTGACAATGGCTTTTTCCTCCTTATCATCAAAATAATCTATCGGTTCCCAGTTAATATCTTTATCTGCATCTCGATCTTCTTTATTAGTACTTAGAAACCGATCTTTGTATAATATATTTTCAAAGAAAATGACATCTCGACTTATAATCCTTTGTCTTTTTATTTGGATCATAGAGCCTATACCCTTTTGATTCTTTATCGTATCAATAAAATATGTTTCCTTACTTCTATCATCCAATTTTGATATCTTATCATCTATTACCTTTGAATATGCCAAACAACCAAAAGCTTTAAAGTCTTTTTACCGATTGACGCTTGCGGTCCATAACTCATCCGGGATCTGACCATTCAGGGATCTGCTTGAGATCTTA
This sequence comes from Isoetes taiwanensis, assembly GCA_021234155.1. Lineage (NCBI taxonomy): Eukaryota > Viridiplantae > Streptophyta > Lycopodiopsida > Isoetales > Isoetaceae > Isoetes > Isoetes taiwanensis. The sequence goes on from JAJEKV010000056.1 coordinate 2,206,506, forward strand.
TTTTGAATATAGAACGCGGTATTTACAGCTTCTGCCCATAAGAAATTTGGAAGACCTGCATGCTTTAACATAGCCCGAGCTGCTTCCATTACCGTTCGATTCTTTCTTTCGGAGACACCATACGTTGAGGAGTACCCTCTGCAAGTTAAGCGCCTTTTGATTCTCGTCTCTAAACAAAACCTTTTAAATTCATTTGATAAGTACTCTCCCCTCTATCTCGATCTTAAACATTTTTAATTTGCTTTTGTTTCACGTTCTACTTACGCAAGATAGGCTTTAAATGAGTTGAGCACGACTTTTTATGAGTTAAAAGTACCACTTAGCTTTTCTTGTATAGTCATCAATAAATGACACAAAATAGTATTTTCCACTAACACTTCTAACTCTCATAGGTCCACATACATCCCCGAATGCACTAGGGCTAATTTTTCATTTACCCGTTCACTCTTCATAGGAAAAGGCTTTCTACTTTGTTTGCCCAACATACATCCATGACACAAAGCACTTCCCTCACTATTATCTATAAAGTCCAAACCGTCCAGTAACTTGTGTTTTTTCATAAAAATTATATTTTTCAAGTTCGTGTGGCCTAATCTCTGATGCCACAATTCCATTGAGTTTTCCTTTTCAACTTCACTTGATAAAATATTTATACTTCTAGGACAAAGCTCAAAAGCGATTTCCAATTCTTCTTGCATACAACACTATTTTTCCATTATCATGAACTATACACATATGCTTGTCAAACAAGACTTTATAATTTTTATCAACTAAATCTGCTACAGATATTAGGTTTTTTATCATCCCTGGTACACACAATACATTATTAATGGTAATAATTTTCCATCTTCTCCTATGAGCTCTAACACACCACAAGCTTCTACATTTTGCTTTTCTCCATTAGCCATACGCACACATCGAGCTTACTAGTCTCAAGCTTTCTTAAAATTTGTGAACTTTGCATCACGGATTTTTTCAGCTCGAGAATCTATAACCACGGGGTTAGAAATATTTTCATCACATAAATTTGACAAAGCATATGACTTTACCTCCTCCTCGGGAATTTCTTACGATCTGAGAACCTATAGTTGGCTTTGAAAAGGTAACATACGGACACACCTCTACTAGAAGATCCCCTAAAGTTTTCCGTCCTCTTCCCCTTTTTATACACATATTGGCTAGATGACCAGCTCCTCCTTGAGGCATAGCATGAGCGGCCTCTAATTCTAGTGCGGTTTGGCTTAATGTGTCCGGTTTCTCCACAACCATAACATATTACATCCTTACTTACGCCTCTTCCTCTCCCAAAATACAATATATTATCTCCCCTTGATCATAATTTCTTCTTGCTTCTCTTTTGCGTAATTTCAGGTCCTTGCAATACTTATAGCTTCTTCTTTAGTTCTAGCCATCGTGCGCGAATTAAGGATGCAATATTTTCATCATATGCGACAAATACATCGAGATATAAAAAAATTTTTGATTGAGCGCAGAAAGAGGCCTGACACCTTCTAAATCCATAAATATTCCATCCATTTTATCAAATAACTCAACCAGATCTTGACCACTTTCATATTTCAACATTCTTAATTCCTGTTCCAATTTATGTCTCTGAGATGCGGTTAACTGTTCATATTCATTTAACAAATACTGCCACATATCTCGTGGATCCATACCATGAATTGACGCTATAATACCATAACCAAGCTTTGAAATGATAATACCTTTTGCTTGGGCTAAATCTTTTGCAGCATCCTTTGCGGCCTTTGCTGATTCCGCAGATACCTCCAGCTTTGACGATTCTGCAGCTTCATTCTTCATAGTTACTCGCCTTTGCTTCTCAGTTTCTGTGAGAGGACGAACCAAATCCCATAGCCCCTCTGCTTCCAAAGCCTTTTCAACTTTCATCTTCCATGCCTGAAAACCAGATCCTCCTTTATACACCTTAACGTCAGCTAAAATAGAGGCAGCAACCTTATTAGATGCCATCTCCCTTTTAGACTCAAAGGCTGGCTCTGATACCACTTGTTGGAATCAAACGCTTTGAGCCCGGGAATTGAACCCAGAAGAAAATCCAAACTCAATCTTCTCCCTTAGCACCTCCTTCAAATCCACAAAGGATGCACCTGCTTAAAGCAAATCACAACCCACAGAGAATACCACACAGGACTAGATTACAGTATCACACAGAACTGACAAACAGACTGTCTTCTACTATAGAAAACATCATATCACAGATAATCACCTGTTTTGCCCTGCTCCAACATCAAATCCGGCAGCATCCGGAAACTCCAAGGCCTGTTTCGGCAACAAATGCCGAGTTCAACAAATCCGGCTAACAAAAACGATGACGTCGGCTGTTCCTGTTCAGAAAAAAACTTCTGCACTCTTCACCGAATATTTTTAGTCTGCTTTTCCCCTTTTATTTTTGTTCCATGCAAAACATATATGTAAACGCTAACCATGTGTCATTTGGGTCAAGATGCCACCACTTAGGCATGTAATTCCAACAGAAAGGCTATAAAAAAGTCTTAACTGTTGTTGCCACTACTTACATGATTACTCAGAAACTACATGATTACTCACTCAGAAACTAAAAACTGGGATTACTATTGAGAGAAGGAAGGCTTGGGGTAAAGGACAATAGCTGGTAAACTTCAAACGTCCAAGAAGTACTTACTTTCAATTTGTGCATTGAAGAAACTGCTTGCTAGAACAGACTGAAGCATTCCCGTGGAGAGATCCGCTGCATCGATCCGCCCTCAGATCCGCCCTCAGGGTAATATATCAATCGTCCCTCATCACCTCATTTTTTTTTGGATGTCAACCTGTATCTGTGGCGCAGTCTGTTGCGCCTCAATCAGCGCCTCAGAGCCATCAGTCAGTTTCTGCAAATGTGGCACAATCTGCTTCTGCTCCTCAAATCAGAGGTAAAGGACGATATTTACAATTAAATGGAGATGAATGCATCACTTACAAGCAGAAATCGTCTTCACAACTGTGTTTTATTCCTGTATCGTCCTCCCTAACTGTGTTTTCTTGCTGTGCTTTGTGCTTTCTGCCTGTGTTTTCTTGCTGTGCTTTGTGCTTTCTGCAGGCATAAGCAATCGATCCATAACATGTCCATTCGAAGATATTTTCTCAACCTCCTATATTTTGCTTCATTTTCACATGATGAATCCAATGAGCACATCTGCAGCGTGATAGGATTAAAGGAGAGGCCATGGATTGACCAAGAAGCTGCTATAGAAAGCACAAAAAAGAAACACAAAATGGGCAAAAGATGGAATTTGAATTTTGAATTTGCCGCACTTTTGAACTGTGAGTTGGGGGGAGCGTATCTGTAGCATATGAATCAGAGGAGCATATGAATCAAGAGGGGCATTATGAATCGAAGGAGTGAAACGAAGGAGCATTATCTGCATATGAAACAGAGGAGCATATGAATCGAAGGGGCACTATATGAATCGAAGAGGCACTATGAATCGGAGGAGGCACTATGAATCGAAGAGGCACTATGAATCGAAGAGGCACTATGAATCTGTAGCATGTGAAACGAAGGAGCATATGAATCGGAAGGGCACTATGTATCAGAGAAGCATATCTGCAACATCAAAGATAAAGAGGAAGCCACAGATCAACCAGGGATCAACCAAGAAGCTGCAAGGGGAAGCACAAAAAGAAAAGTAAAAAATGAATCAGGATAGAATTTGAAAATGCCTTTGTGAGGCAATGCATGAATCAGAATGTTTCGACATTTTTGCTGAACCAATCTTGAGCTCAAAAAAGAAAGGCTGCAAATGACATGTCCAAGTGTTCAGGCAACAAGGCAACGAATTAAGAGCGAGGTAAGAAATCCGTGACCTTAAATCTTTCTCACTTTTCTATGTGCAGCTTTAAAATACCAATCTAAAAAGTAGGTACAGAAAATAGAATGTAGGAGCTTCACGTTTAAAAAAGAAAAAGAAATCCTAAACAAGGTATACTTACCTTTTTCACGCCAAGCGTGCATAGCCTATTTGTGGATGTTTTGGGCATATTTTTGGATGTTTTGGGCTATTGTTGTAGGCTAAATTTGATACATAAAAGAAAAAGTTTTTATTGAGATAAATTGATATTTTCTTGGGTCCTCTTTTTTAGAGCACGAAGCACACACTTTCAAACCATTCATGGCATATGCCCAAAATATTCATTTTTTTAGTTGTTTTGTCTCTTTTGCATTTAGACCCTATTCGAAATAGATGGAACTTTTATTTTGGAGTTTGACAATTGGCTTCGAGTTCATATTACATCTTAGTATTGCACTAGCTTAGAGTATTTTGTGTTTTGGTTGGTAGTTCACTCTTCTCAACCAATTTTTGTATTATGAGTCTAATTTTTCATGTCAATTTTAGAAAACTAATACTTGTTTTGTGATACCTATAGCTTTGATGTGGAAATAACATGCGCTATTATACGTATGCTAGGAGAAAGCGCAATATGAGTAAATTAGGATTCTCAGTCAGGGTCAAGTCTTTATACAGAATTGGGAGCCTATAAGCACATTCTCGCCATATGGGCTCTGAACTTGAATGAAGGTATTACAATTGGATGTGAGGAAGAAAGCTATGGTATCTCTAGGAGTGTCATTTGAGAAGTAATTGGCATGATGTCTGAAGAGATACATAAGTAAAACATTTTCTATTTTTTATGCAATCATGTTGTGCTATCATAAAAAAAATCACATTCTTGATGCGAGTTTATTAACAGGAAAAAGTAGCAATGCCGAAAGGTCCAAAATCGGCATAAGTCCAATTTAAATGAATGATGGTTTTATCTGCATCTTTGAGCACAGGAGTGATTAAGCCACCATCTATAGCCACTGCAACTGCTATATTGATGCAGGCTTTGCCATCTTTACAGGATGCATTTACAACAGGATGTTGAACTAATGCAGATCGACCCTTCAGTCCATATATCGCGGCCTTTCTTAACGAAAGCAAAAACATTAAAAAAATAACAGTTTAGACAAAAGTTCTACACGCAACAAAGGTTTACCCAATTGCATCGGTAGAAGGCATAAGAATGAATCGTTGCAAAATAGAAAGAAGCATCAAAATGATAAAAATAATGACACCGATACTTATTTGTAGTTCTTTGCCATAGCCGCTTGGATTTGCAAAGGATTTCAGTTTTTTCTCAGTGTAGTTGCTTCGTCGGATAGCTCTGTTTCGCAAAGCTCTGCAGACAGACTATTTTATGCCCTGTGATATAGCTGGAAGCTCTGCATCACTACCCAGCGATGTCTCAGCGAAAACCTCTCAGCAGAAACCCTAGACGAAATCGACTACTGAACCTAAAAACCTGCGCGGTACAATATGCCTTGAGACGTGCTTTCTGGGAGGAAATTCTTGAGCATTGTGGCATGAACTGGTGTTAGCCTAGACTCATAAGTCGACATATTTGCCAATCTGCCGCGCTTCCGGCATAGCCATCTTCCGTCCTAGAAAATATCTCGTTTTGTTTCTTGAAGAACTCTGCCCCGCCGTCGTTTCTTCAAGAACTCTGCCCCGCCGTAGCTTTCCCAACGCCGGCATTAACTTCGCAAGACACGCTGGAATTTTCATTAATTTTTTGTGACCGTCGATCAAATCCAACGATTTTAAGCCCATCACGTGCACAAATTTCTTATCTGGCAGCAACGTGGACACTCTGAGAGTGTCCACTTGCGTTTGTGCAAACGTGCTAAAAATCTAAGCTTAAAAAAGAAGAAAAATCTAGAATAGGAATATGACGTCTGGTGGATCCTCTGCTTTTTGCTCAGCAAGCAATCGACCATTTTTGCTATGCAAGCAATCCTGGAGCTAAGAAGCCAGTCCATTTTTCGGATTACCATCACTGGAGCCGGTAGATTCATCGCTTCCTACTTTGCCTGGCGCCTTAAGAGTGAAGGTCACTTACATTATCGCATCTGATGGAAAGTCGCTTGGAAAGTCGATGGGAATCAAACGCTCAGCTAAGAAATATTTTTCTGGAAACCTTCAAACGCTCAGCTAAGAAATATTTTTCTGAGTTTTTATCTCACTTGGGTTCTTTGCTCTTTGCAGCGGATCTATTGAAAAAAAAGATCCCTTTGTTTCTACCTCAACCCTCTCACATTTGTATGGCAGAGATATTTGTGGCGTTAGATACAAAACTTTTGCCCACTCAAGCTGATTCCATATTAGAAAGCGGTTTCTAGAATTGCACAGAAGTGTTGTACTATCATGGATTCAGAGGTTAAAAAGCTACATAACCTCGTGTTGAATGAAAGGCAATGCAGATGTGATTGAAGCTTTACTAGCAGCAAGCCATAATAAGGTAGATCTCATCAATTCCAGAGACTCCAAATTCATCAATTCCAGAGACTCCAAATCTAGTACTGCATTGCACAAAGCTTGTGAAGTAGACCTGTTCAACATAGTGCAAGTCCTTGTTAAGCATAAGGCTGATATCCACGCAGAAGATGAGTCTGGAAACACACCATTGCATATAGCCGTAGTATGGGCTGGCAAATCCACTATTCAGATCCTTTTGCAAAACGGCGCAGAAACTGACATTTTGAAACAAAACTGGGCAGGGCATTCTCCACTAAGTGCCCTGGTCCGAGACGACAATAATCTCAAGGTTTTTAAATCACTAGGTAATTCATGAAATCAAGAACAAAAATAGGCTGATTCTTCTGCTTTAACTTAGATGATGTCATTTTTCCTCTTACAGATGCTCCAGAAAGTGAAGGTGATACAACTTCCTTTCACATTGGCCTCGGTCTAAAAAGAGGTATGTATTCCTCTTGCATTCTGTCCTTCTAAGTTAGATGTTGGTCATCTAAGATGTTAGATGACCAACATCGGAGGTTAATCGTTGCTAACTTAGATGTTAGATGTTGGACTCACTCTCTTTCTGTAGTTGCTAATTTAGATGTTGGTCATTTCTTTCTCATACAGCGAAAAAGACTCACCTTCGTATTCGGCCCGGTGTACTCGAAGTCATAAAAGGTCAGTATACTGGATCTTGCTCAGGACGCACTTTATTGCATGATGCTGCTTACCATAACGCTAATAAGATGGCACAGCAATTGATTATTATGGGGAGTAGATATTGATGCAAGAGATATACATAATGATACTCCCCTTCATATTGCTGCTAAGAAAGGATCCAATGAAGTCATAGAAACACTTATGAAGAATAGGGCTAGCGTTTTCCTTGCCAATAGAAATAGACAAATACCTATGGAACTTGGTGGCGTCAAAGCTATTTGCAGAGTCCTTAGAGAATCTCCTCAACTTAACCAAGAGTTTAAAATTGCTACTACTATCACTGGCAGCAACGGGGCTAGAGCGGTTCACTATGTAGCAGGTCATGGAACAAAAGAAGATATGAAATGGCTAATTCAAAAGCTAAGAGCATATGCCGAATCTGAAAATTTAGGTGTATTCTGATATGATATATTGCTATGATAACAACGGTAAGACTCCTTTGCATTGGGCTGCAACTTACAAGAATGTAGATGTTCTACAAGCATTTGTTGAAGAGGAAGTAATTGGTGATTCACAAAAGTTGTTACATGAAGATAAGAAAAGAAGAACACCATTGTCCTGTGCTCTCAAGCATACCGACCTTAAATTTGCAGAGGCATTTTTAGAGTTGTTGCCATCAGAAAAACAAGTAGATGGTTTTAAGAGATGGGCAAGGTTAATTATTAAGAAGAAAAAATATGAAGAAAAATTGAAGATGATGTTGCCAAACATTCCTTCTCCCAAATTTAGAGAAAGAGGAGGAGGAGGAAGAGGAGAGTCGAGTCAAAACCCGAACTGAGCCGAGCCGGATTGGATTCTGGATTCGATTCGGATTCGGAGTCGAGTCGGAGTCGGACTCTGGAGTCAAGGTCGGGTCGGTCGGGGAAGAGTCGAGTCAAAGTTGGAGGCGGAGAAGCAAAACAAAAGCAAGAGAAGGAGAGAAAACGGAGCCAAGAGTGCGCAAGATCAAGGAGGAGGATTTACTCCATGAAATAATGACACCATTTTATATAGCTGCGTGTAGGAAGAAGCGATATTGCCGAGCTCATTCAAAAGCATACAAAATATGATGTCATAAATGCAAAGGGCCGTTGGATTTGGACGCCTTAGTGCTACATTGGGCAACACTTTTAAATAAAAGAGGGATTGTGTCTATACTTTGTAGAGATGATAAATTTCAAAGCAACTTGTTGCCAATGAAGAAGACGACGGGGAAGACATCATTACAAGATGCAAAAGAAATGAATTCTATGGACATCCGGAAGGAATTGATGGGCGAACGATGTGAAATCACATGTTGATGGATTAGGCTGTAGATCGTCAAGTCTCGATGGATGCAACAAATGCAATCTTGGTCGGTCTTTGCTCTAATTGCCGGTGTTACATTTGCGGGTTGGCGTCAACCTCAATTGGTGATATCAAGCAACAATATCCTGAACATGTAGGCATCGGGGTTTTGGATTTTCCAGATCTCTCTTTTCTTTTTCGCTATCACTGATTTTTTAACTAGTCTGCTGCTGCAGTCCTACCAAATAGAAACATTTACATAGCCATTGTTGTCTTTGACCTCGACGGCGCTTTTGGCAATGGCGCATTCTTCTTCTCATTTGTCTATAGTTTTTGTGATTGGAGCATTTGTGGCGGCGAGGAATTGTGGTATTATACGTATTGAAGTGCGAAGCAAACATGACATCGACAACAATTATTGGTGGGATATCATGCCTCTATGGGTTGAAGTGCTTTCTAGTGCCATTTATGCGGATCGAAGTCGTTGTTCAAAGAATTGAATTCCTTCCAAAAGAATTTTGTCGATGTCTATATTAAAAGTGCCACTCAATCACATAAACCTAATGCAAGTGCAACTATTGATTTGCATGAGCCCAGTACAAGAACTGGAGTGCATGGGAATGCTCGTGGAAGTGACTTCGAATGGCTCGAAGTACTTTGTGAGATTGATCTTGATGCAAATATTAGTGGTATAGGCGACTCCAATGCGGATCGCATATAGTCCGAAAAGGCGCATTAAGGAGGTGCCCACCTATGGAGAGATAAATTCTTCATTAATTATTGATGTGGAAATAAATGTCAAAAATATATAAATAATTTGTCAAAGTTTCATTGACATGTTCTAAATTAAGCGGTTCTCAGCTTCCACAACTTCTCAGAGTGCACCATCTGTGCATGACTTGGCATTATACATACTTGGGGTTCTAGATAAGCGTGCGCAATTCACGAGGCCCTCGGTAGTCATTATCTAAGCTTGTCTAGTATCATCATTCTTGCAAAGGTTTTTCCTTGAAAACCTTTCGGCGAGGGTTTTTTTAATCCCTAGTAGTAATGATTGTACTAGCCCATTGTATGGGTCCCATGACCTATTGGTCTAAGGTGGGCGTTAAAAACTATTCTATTCTATTCTATTCTAAAGTACTACTAGTTATGGTGCGGCGTTGTCGAACTTTTAGTAACTAATTTGAAAAGCGATTTGTTGAATCCACATTAGTGAAGATAAACCATTATGTAGAAAATTGTGGATTTGATCTTGATTGTTGAACTACGATTATGTTGGTTTCTTTATTTGATACTTTTGTGTTGTAGAAAGCAACAATAGCTATAGTTTTTTGAACAATAGCTATAGTTGAAATTGTGTATTTGAACTATAAATATTGGTTGGTTGGAGGAGGAATCGTAAAAGCAAAGAAACCGCAACGGGGCAACAAAAGTTAAATCAAAATTCTTTTAACACATTGGGAAAGGGAATAGCAATATTGAAATTCCTCATAGGCATTTGGGTTTCCATTTTTTGAATGCTAATTATAGAAGTGGTCGAGATTTGTTCCATGGTATTAATTACATAGTATCTCTCGATAAGGTCGGGAACTTTGCAATCATAGCATCGTATGCTTTCGGCGTTTGAACACCTCAATTGCTATAAGCTTAAACTGCGTGGTGAAAATAAGAACCATCTAAAGCTTGAAACTCTTGAACAAAGAAGAAATGTAGACACATTGCCATGTACTCTAGGAAGAATCAAGTTAAAGATTGAACAAAGAGTTCAGCAATGGTGGCATAAGGCAATGGTTATGAAAGCCTACGATGTTCCTACATTTTCTAAGAGTTTTAATGCACCTCATCCGCATTGCTATTTATAAGAGAGCAATCGTTTGCAACACTACTATGTCCGGACACCCATGCGGATGCTAAATAGGTGGTGTAGCGTGAGAAATGGCATGGAATTTTTTGCAAGTTTTACCATTCTGTTTCCAATTTTAAACTAAGGATTTACAATTTTCAAAACCTCAATGGAATATTATAGGCGAAGACCTAGCTGCCAATTTCTAAATCCGGAATTCAATTTCGTCCTCCGGATGGACAATTTTTCCCGGATGGACAATTTTCCCAGGATGGAGATAGTCATATGGGTCCATTCTTGAAATGGGTAAAGAGGCGAAACCATTTTCCATTGCTGCCAGATCTGAGGACATAATTTAATATGAAATGCGAGAATTTCTTAACCATGTGCTCTATATAGTGAATCAGCAACACGTGTCTGAATGATTAGAAAGTGAGATGGATAATTTATGTCATCCATTTGGGGAGTCGACCCTATTTCATACCAATGAGATAATAGGTGTGGTGTTGGCCGGCTTGAATTCCATTCACGGGGTGTAAAATCGCTAGTGGGGTACAACTTTTGCGGAAAGCGTTTAAGCATTTTAAGTCTTTGAAACTTCATGGACGTCGGAAGCCAAATCCGCCCTTCTCCCTCCTTTTCCGGGGCGAAAACACGGATCGGTGTTTCCAGCGGTGATGATGGAGGCATGGAGCGCGGATGACTTTCCGACATGAGGTGCAGGTACAATGGGAAGTGCCCCCCGAGGAAGAAGCTTAGTTGGAAAATAATGTCACGCGGATCGAGATTGGGATTCCTCGTTTGGACAAAGAAGTTGAACAAGGAAAGATAAAATGGCCTTGTGTAAAGGAGCATCTTCAAGAGAAGTTGGAAACACTCTGCGCGAAAAATCTACAAGAATTGTCACAACAAAGAAGTAAGAAGAAGAAGAAAGCAAACTGGCCCTTGCTTTTGCGTTTGAAAATTGCACTAGATCAATACTTGCACACGAGGAACACAAAGTAAATCGGGCTGCATTACGTGCATATACCACAACAATAGACAAGTAAAAACAGAGGGATGTTGTAGCACATGTTAGGAAAACTGAAATGAAAGTGCAAAACCAAAGGTGTATTTGGATCAAATGATATCGTGCATGTGATGAAAACATAAAACCTTAGAGAATGAAGACGAGGAGATTGGAAAATCCGGTTTACTTATCACAAAGAATCACAGGAAGTAGGAAGTGAGCTGAAAGGCAATGAGAAGGCCTCACGAATACTGAGAAAATGATGTTGGAAGAGTTCGGAAAACGATTTAAAACAAAGACACAAATGATTTGGCTACAAAACAGGAGGAGTTCAAGCAATCAAAGCGTGTGAGTTGGAGAAATTAAAGATTTGAAGCGGTATGTCGGATGGAAACTTAGCGCACGGGAACAAGGTACAAAAAGCGGTGAACCCTACATGCGTTAATGAGCGGGTCAAATGTAAACTCAAACTTGAGGAGGAGTTAAAAGTTCTCGAAGAAAGAACAGACTTACGCAATTCTACATAAACAATTTGTGGGCGCGAAAATGGATACTCACGCAACATTTAGCATCTCTACTATTATCACGAGATCGTTGTTAGTGGAAGATCCATTTTATACATGTTCAGCATGTAGTGCGGAATTCACTAAAGCTTAACAGTTAAGTTGCTTGAATTGCCAACATGAGTATCATATAGCTTGTTGTTCATTGTTGAGAGGACAATGTATTCATGTTTGCCCACTGAAAAGGTGCGAGGGTGTATTTGGCGAGCTAGGTTTTGGCCATATTGCGGGTGCTTCAAATAGTACACCAAAAAAGGATGTGTTAATCCGTCACGCAATTGAGGTCTCACCCTGAGGGGTTCAAAGAAGGACAATGGTGCCATTTGAAGATGCACAACCTGCAAAAGTCCTATAGGAGTACTGATCAATTGTGGCCGATTTGAATGCTGTATTGAGAACCACCACCACCGGTCAAGAAGGCAGAAGAAGGCGTAAACCACAAAGACCGGTTGTAAACACCAGCCGGTTTGTGGAAAAAACAACAGAACCAGGTGTACCAATAAGAAGCACCTAAGGAAGTTGAGGGGTAATTCCATGGGATGAGGGCAAACTTGGGTGAATACTTGCGAAAAGGAAAGGGCGAGAAAAAGAACAAAAGAGGGTAAGGCGGAGGATAGCAAAGAAGTTGTTAGGGCTACAAGAAAGAGAACAAAAGTAGCTAATACAAAGATGCGAGGAAAGTCTCAATCATGACACCACACCTATCGATGTGTGTACGAAGAAAATCACGGTGAGGCCCTCGGGTTTTAGGTGAGCCACGATGTTCAACAAGTGATTGATGCCCTTAACAATGGGTCAGTGTGGGCATTCTTGGGCAAGCCCGAAATAAACAATGAATATTATTGATTTTCTTTGTTGCATTCAGCTGTAGGATTACAGTTGAATCTGTTAGGTCAGAAGAATCCCTGCTGTTGATCGAAAAGGTTTCCACATTCAACCCATTTTTATTTTCATCTACATCTATTTATTCATAGTAATTCCTGTTATTGTAGGTATTGAGGGATGTTCCAACGTACTAAATATTGATTTGGCTGACAAAAGATAAACTCATTGTCTTGGATTTAAATGGGTGTTGGTAAAAACATTTGGTACAAATGAACATATACGGCGACAGGCGGGATTGACAATGACATACACTAGAAAAAAGTGATATTGAGACCCCGAAGCGATGTTCTTCTTGAGAAGACTTTTTATTCTGAAGTGTTGTGTTGGTATATGGTCTTCAATGCAACTATCTAATGTGGAGATGTCTTTACCAAGTACTATGTCGATTTGAGGGCCGGATTTCAATTTGTATGGGGCCGGGGAAAAATATTGTGGGGCAGTTTTCACCACCCTAACAAACACGGGTCTGTCGGTCATGATGAAACCCACTTGGGAAAATATATGAGTCATACCCAAGATTCAAAGGTAAGACTTTGCTTCTTGATGATTCATTATACAAGAGGCACCTTAAGTCCACGGAAATTTTTACATTTTTGCATTCAAGATGGATGTCCATGATGAAGTGCTAACGATACTCACCCCAAAGATAGAAGAAATACTTGAGGCCAAGGCTGAGGAAAAAATGAAGTTCTTGGTGAAGAACACACCACGAGATACAAGCCTTGGCCTAAGGCAGGATAGAAAAGATTATGAAGCTATGCTTGGAAAGACTTTACGGAAAAGCGATTGCGGTTCTGCGGGTTTGTGAAGGAGGAATTGGAGAAGGTTTATGGTGATGGCGATTGTCATTCTCCATGATTATTAACTTTGTTGTCATTTGTTTAGGCTACTTCAATCCTACACTTTTCATGTACCATCTTTATCTTAATTTAAGAATGTTTTTGCTATATGTTGTTTATGTAGTTCAATCACGGACTTGTCTATAAGTTTTGCTATATTGTTTATATCTACTTCAATTCTTGCAAGGGATCTTAAAACACCAAGTGCTTAAACAAAAAATTGCCAAAACACTAGGTTTGAAGATAATTTGTTTATTGCATGTGTGCTCTTGTGTTCAGTGCTTACTCACAAGCACTTGCTGAAACTAATTAAAGTGCTTAGTGTTTGAGCTAGAGCTTGTTGTTACATTCAGCGAGAATATGGACATTACAAGAATTCAATGTTTTGCCACTGCATGGATAATAGAAGTAAGAACATCAAATGAATTCATTCTTTACTTAATAGAAAAACAAAATGTGATCTTTGAAAAAAGTAGATGAGACAAAAACTTCATATATTTGATAGACTAAAAGAACATTTGATAGAGAAAAGAAAATGACAAACAAAGAACAAAAACAAAAGAGCGAAAAGAACATCCGATAAGGAAAGTGGAAAGAGACAAAAATCTTTTATATTAACAAAATTTTTACAAAAAGGCCTTGGGCCGGTGTCTTCAAGGGGGTGTCTTTGAGCAGGGGTGGGTGTCTTGGTGTCTTGAGGGGCTTTCTGGCTCACTCCACATTCTCCTCAATTCCCCTCCTGCCTCTTGGTGGGGGCGCTCTTAAGGCTCGACTCGAAAACCAATTTGTTTTCTTCTTCTTCATCGCCTCTTCCTCTTCCTCTTCTTCTCTTCATCCTCCTCTTCCTCTTCATCCTCTTCTTCCCTCGAATTGTCCACTTCCTCTTCTTGAGAATTCTCCACTTCCTCTTCTTCCGCTCCACTTCACCTTTCGACTTACGTAAACAAGAAAAATCATCAATGTTAGAACAAAAAGGAAAACAAAACAAAAAAAAAAATTGCAAAACAAATTAATACCTTCTTCTTCCTCTCTAGGTCTTGATTAATGCGTTGCGAACTGGACGAACCTACTCAAAAATAAGGCGTTCTGTATGAGCGGGTGGCGTCCGCATCTTGGGGCTGCCAAAGCACATACTCCGGTGCTTGGTTTCCATTTGCATCGCGAGGCCATTGCAAAGGAAATAAACGGAATGGTAAGAAGAGGATTTGAGCGGCTTAAAGCGTAGCGTGAGGGGGCGTTAAAGAAGGCATAAATCCTATGATTAGGGGCCTAGTGCTTAAATCCTATGCTTAGCGGCGTTAATGTCGAAAAACCTCACAGCGCCCGGAAGCAGTTAATTATTTAACTGGGCTTAAATATTTACATTATGACCATTGGAATTGACACATGTCCTGACAATATAATTTTGCCAAGAATGTTGGGATAGTGATGGTATCAAAATAAATAATTGAATGTTATTCCAATGTCACAAATGTTACAATTCAATCTTCATTTCAGTACGTGTCCATGCACACCACCCTTGTGCATCCTCACTAGTATTAATATATATACAAATGTGTGCTTACGTGCTTAGGTCTTTTGGAACAACAAATCACTTGAAAAGAATGACATCAATTTGGTTAAGTGTCAAGAATTACAATGTTATTGGGAGCTGGCCATAATTTTTCATGGGTCTCCTGTGAAATTTTGTACATGTGTGTACTTTCTATTTTATCCATATCAATTTTAGGATATCTTACCACATGGTTTGTACCGGAGGCTTCCGGGTTGTTTATGAGCAACATATACTTGAAGTACCCAAGAATTGATAATGCCGGCCATACGCTGATTCAATGGCTTGACACCATTTGTACCCGGTGCCGCCATTATCGGTGGACTTCCTTACCGAAGCATGTCGCGATTCCTCTCAAACTTATGTTCTTGCATTGTTTCCTTCAAATTCTTCACCATTTGCTTTCTACCATACTATTTTGCTTAGATTTCTTTTATAGAAGCAATTGGTAAATCCCTTCCCTCAAAGAAGACCTATCAAGGATACTGACCTTTG
Organism: Isoetes taiwanensis; assembly: GCA_021234155.1. Lineage (NCBI taxonomy): Eukaryota > Viridiplantae > Streptophyta > Lycopodiopsida > Isoetales > Isoetaceae > Isoetes > Isoetes taiwanensis. The sequence goes on from JAJEKV010000056.1 coordinate 2,222,016, forward strand.
TCATTGTCATCAACATTTGTACTAATTTGGTTGAATACTTCATAAATTTCTCTGAAATTTCTCTTATTATTCTGCGGTCACTTTCAGTCTCAATTTCTTATTCTTCTAAAAGATATATTCCGGCAAGACAAAGGGGTCCTGGTAGAAGTCTGGGGAACTAATACATAGTTTTGAATTCTTTTCCAACAATGCAGATGGAGAGCTAGAGTATGTCCAATAGGGTGTTGTTAACAGCTCAAAAGATATATTGAGCTGGAGAAAGGTGTCCCCTAGTAGAAATACAAAGTTAATACATAGTTTTGAATGCTCTTTCTAGTTATATTTTTCCAACAATCTGGAGACTTGAAATGGAGACCAGATTCTTTGTTGTTACTATGGCCATATTGAAAGTAATAAATTACATGAGGGCAAGACAAATGGGAACTAAAGTCAAACCATTGCACTTGCCATCCGCCGTCAAATATAAAGCATGTAAACAAAAGCTTCATTTAGAAGCTAAATTTATTATAGATGCCCGATGTCTTATGCTTGGTTACTCGTTAATATCACTCCACTAAAGCTTGGGAAAGAAGCAAATTCTTACCAATTGTTGAGAGATTTTTGAGGAATTTGCGAGGTAAATGAGCATTAATTTTCATAATGAAAAAATCTTCTCAAGGAAAAGAATGCAAGAACTTGAAAAATACTCTCCCGTTTTATGTGTGAAGCTAATGATTTCTAATAACTTTTGCTCCTTCCATGCAACGATCATAAAAAACACAGAAAAATCTTCTCAAGGAAAAGAATGCAAGAACTTGAAAATACTCTCGTTTTTATATGCCTAATGATTTCTAATAACAATTGGCTCCCTTCCATACTCTGATCATAAAAGCCACAAAGCGGCATGCATTGCACATCATAGTAGAAACTATTGGAGTAGAAGCTATTGAATAGGCGGCTTCTAAATTTACATTATTTGAAGTTGCCAAACCTAACTTGAACATGTCGATTTACATAGTTCTTTGCATAGCCGATTCATCCTTACATTAGGAAGACAGCGGCTCACAGCAAATAGTGACAACCCATTGTATACCTGGTTCAATTACGCACACAAAGGGAAAAAAAATATAAGCACAACAAAGGCAAGCCCGGAACTCCCTATTCTGAAAAGGAAATAAAATATCTATGCCATAGAATGTCACCACGAGGGACAAATGTTCTTCTGTTTCTCAATATCAACCATTCTTTCTTCTTCCCTTTTTACAATTGAGCCCACTAAAGATATATGGGGAATCTAGAATTTTTTCCGACATAAAACCTTTCATATCAAAAAGAATAATAATTTACCACGCATAATGTAGCGCTCCACGAGTATATCGACCCGGTGTACATGCGAGACTTTTCCCCTCCAGTGGCACCAAGGCCGAACCCCTCCGATCTGACCAGACCCATCATGGGAGGCTGGTGAAGGACCGCGGAGGTGTCATTACATTACGCCCGATGAAACCTCGTGTGGAAGCATGAATACAAAGGGTTAGCACACAGCATAAATCATATATAAATAACCACCCGCGAAGGGTGGCATCCATCAAATACCAGCGGCACAGAATAGGCATCTAAAACTGAAAACACCCCCAAACCTCGGGTTCTACTGGCTCGGACTCCGGTGAGGGATCGGTACGGCCCGGCTGGGTCTCAAAGTCAGCGGGCCGAGTCTTGGCATGGCGTTGGCTGGCATAGAACATCGGCTAGGGTTGTCCCTCCATCCCCTCTTGTGCACACTTTGCAGATGGAGTGCGATTCAAGCTATAAGCCGCTATAGCCTTAGTTTCCTGAACTCAAGGTATCACCCTTTGAGTCTACTCGGGGTTCGCGGCACCCGGTCCGATGGGGCAGGTCGGGCGTCCCCTTCCGGATCACGGTGGTTCCATGGGTGAGCTAGAGAATCGTGCGCATCGGCGACCCGCATCCGTACCCAACGCCTCCCCATCACGGATCACCTCTACACCCGGGGTCGGACCAGACCCGGCGACCCTCGTGACCCGGCTTCTCGGGCCCTACCCCTTTGTAGGAGTCTCGGGAGCCTTTTATGTTAGGTGCAAGACCCACCCCACTTCACCCTTGTGTCCTTTTATCGGTGCTAAGCCGGACCATAGCATCGACCCGATGGTCTCTTGTGTACCAGGGTAGCATCTAATGGGAATATTACGGGGCTCTATCTAGGAGCATACTACCATATGTGAGCTCGGGAGGTCTCTACCCCCCCTCTTTAAACCTGATTTAATGGAAGCTATCCAATTACTTCATAGATACATCAATCATCCTTAACAAAGTACCATTCATAATTGAATTGTAATCCTACTTTTACCATAGAGGGTTAATTTCAACAAAGGCAATCAGCAAAGAGTAGTACAGTGCTGTCCCTGCACAAATCAAAGCTAAACTACTACTAACCCGTGTTTGAATTTGGAACCGTTATCGTGGGGTGCTTCCATACTGCTGCAAGTAGGGGCAGCAACGGTGATGGTGGTTCGGTGATTTTGAGGTGAAGTCTGCAACAGTCCTTTATTTCAGCTGCTCCTTGGGCACTCAAACTGGTTCGATATTGTGGCTGATATGGGGGTGATCCACCTTATTGGATCCAATTAGTAATCCCCATCAATGCCAATCGAGGTTTGCCGGTGGTAGCCTTCCCAAACCATGGTGGCTTAATTATTATTAATTCCCTTGGCCGTAGGTTATTATCCTTAATGATTTAATTAACATAGCTAATTAAATCCCTTTGGGATCAACCCCTCAGGTTACCATACCCCATGGTGGCGCATCTATCTTTGGGTGGCGTGTCAATGTGTTTTGCTCCTTATCTGTATATAAATACTTGGAGGCGTCATTCTCTCCTTAGAATTAATCTTTGTCCCTCGGCATTAGGGTTAAGACATAGGATATGACATTATGAAGGCAAAATAATCCCTTATTTCCGAAGATAATATATATATTGAAAACTTTAAAGTTGAAAGCGGTTAAAGCACAAAGGTGCATTTCACATCATAATCAACAAGTTCAAGGACCGAGGTCAATATCAAAAATCCGAAGTAACAAAGAGAAATACGACATGTAGACAAAAATAAAAACTGAAGAGTTAGGGCCATCGAGCTTAACCCTTTAACATGGGCGGGTCACGTCTTGCTCAGCTGGCCTGCACATGTCGGTATATCAGTATATATCTTGATTGTGGTTGAAGGGACCACCCTTGTAATGATTAAAACAGCATCTACTAGGAGCCTATCATGTCTATGGTTTGCAATTCATTGCGGCATAGGGGGAATGGTTAAGTTTCTATTATGGCCCGGGGAGATGAGCAGCGACCTATTACTATATGCTTTGCAAGCAAATTAGGTAATTCGGTCAGCATTGACGGTAAACCGTCCTAGAGAACACAGGGTGATCTCATCGCCGGTGAACTATTATTATTTTAAGATGCATCTACCCCTCTAGGCTAACCTTGGCAATCAAGCTTCCAAACTTACGTAGGAGTCTTGGGGTTGATATCGTTGATTAATGCGCTTACGAGATTCCCCATGAAGTCGGATAGTGCTCTCAAGGTCTTTCTTCATCACCGGGTAGCATCTTCAGTAAGTGCTTCCACTTGACCAAATATTGCAACATTTGAGTCATACGGTTTGTTTATGAGCTCGATCAAAGAGAGCTTGGGGCACTATCTTTGTACTCCTAGTCATTTCTGGGAGGGTTGGGGTATCCAAAACCTCCTGGGAGTTAGAAATTGTGTTGTTTGAAGACTCCATTGGAAGACCTTGTGGATCTTCAAAGCGACGGCAGATCAAGCGATATCTGCTCTCCAACGCTCAATAATGTTGAATGGTCCGGTATCAGTTTGCCAACTTCTTCAGTTGCCAATTTTAAGCTTGGCTTGTTTGACCTTAATCTTAAGCCAAAAGTGATTCCACCCCCACCGGAAAACCGCGTGGGGTCTATGCTTACTCGGCGCTACACTCTTACGTATTTGCGTGCAGCTAATAAAGTAACCACAAACTTCTTGACCGGGCTTGCATCTCCACAAAATTTTGTTGAAACCTCCACCTTAGAGGCGGGGTTATGCCATGTGTGTCTGGGTAAGACATTGATAACCGTAATTTATCATAAGGGGTGACGATGCAGGAGCTCCTGTTTCATGTTGTTTAGGCAAAACTCACCGGATAAATATAGTCCAGCCCATTTGTGATTGCCTCCACACATAACTCCTTAGCATATCCTCTATAATGCGGTTATTGCGCTCTGTCGACCATACGTTTGAGGATGATATGCAGTACTCATATGACTTGGTCTGAATGGTGTAAAATCCTTCCGGGAATGCACTGCAATTTGGAATCCATGGCCGGATATAATAACTTCGTGGCATTCGTGTAATCGAAGATCTCCTTGGCAAATATGCGAGGCGATATCAAAGGACGGCGTATGCAGTAGTACGACGGCAAGAAATAAAGTCATTTTTGACAATTTGTGCGACCACTACCATTAAAGCATCATATCCGGAGGATTCATTGGAAGGCCTAATGAAATCCATGGTTATGACTTCCCATTTAGCGTTGGGCACATCCGGAGGTTACAGCTTCACAGGTCATACTTTGCTTTCGGCTTTGGTTTGTGCGACACGACAATGCCAATGTACGGGCAATGTCTTTCTTCGCCCGAGAAATAGCTGGGCGAATCTTAAAATAGGTCTTCATAAAACTGCGTGTCGACTATGGGGCTGTGTGCGTCGTGAAGGATTAATACGCCTCTCGAAGTCCCCAACTTATCCTTGTAATATAACAAGGCGCGCTTCTTTCTTACTCTGAGCGAGAAGCTTCATGCTCCTTATCTGTTAGGGCTTCCTTGGCTAAACTATCCCAAACTTCCGCGAGGACTTCGGGATGCACGTCTGTTCTATCACACTTCCCAAACTCCTGGTGAGTGTAGAAATTACATTACAATGGGTTGGTCACCAAGGGTTGGGTGACAGCGCATCACTTAACCACATTGTGCTTTCGAGGTTATACATAATCTCAAAATCATACTCCTCAAAGAATTCCATCCATCTCCTCGGCCGGAGTTGAGGTTTGGAGGTGAATAAATGCGGAGGCTTTGATGATCCATTATCTTTGGGAATCTTCTACCAAGAATGTAGTGTCTCCCATATCCATGGAACTACGCGGACAACGACTAACAATTCCACGATCATGGGTAGGGTATCGTTGCTCGGTCTCGTTCATTTCTTGGAATCATAGGCAATAACCCTCCCCTCACTGCATTAGGACTCCACGGTGGCAATCTTAGCGGCATCCGTTGCTACTGTTTATCCTTTTCAGGATCGGGCAAGGTGAAGCTGGTGCTGACATTAAGGCATCTTTGGTGCTGGAAACCTCCACGAACTTTTGCCTTCCGGTGCTCCATCGGGTCCCTTCACCTTCTCATGCTTTTGTAAGATTTGTAAGAGGGGCTGCAATCTTTGCAAAATCATTACAAATTTTAGATAATATCGGCTAGCCCCAAAACTTGGGACCTCGGAAGCATTACAGGATAGGCCATTCCCTCCCGCGACACATTATCTTTGCGAGGGTCTGTAGCAATTCCCTGCCCGAAATGATATGGCCCAAATAATCGACCTTGAATTGGCAAACTTGCATAGAACTTGGCAAAGGCGATGGCGTCTTAGCTTTTGTAGGGCCAATCTAAGATGTTTCTCATGCTCCTCTAGAGGGTCTTACTATAGATGAGAATGTCATCAAAGAAAATAACAACAAAATCATCAATTATTGTGTGGAAAACATCATTCATCAATGCATGAAGGATTCTTTGGGGCATTAGTTAATCAAAAAGGCATAGCGTGGACTCATAATGCCCATATCTAGTCGAAAAGCAGTTATGAATGTCCTCCTCTTTAATCCCTTATTTGATGGTATCGGATAGATCAATTGAGAAAATACTTAGCCCCTTACTAGCTGGTCCATTAGATCATGCTGCTCTTGGCAAAACTGCGCCCGATTCTTGATGATATACTTGTTAAGTTTACCGATAATCAATACACATCCTCAAGGGCCGTCCTTTTCTTAACAAAAAGAATTAAGTGCCAAAAAGTGAAACACTAGGTCGAATGAAACCTAGGTTTTAACTCCACAGAAGTTTGCTTCTTAAAGCTCACCAATGGAGGACTCATACGGTCACGGGGCCTTCTTTGGTGGAAGGTACACAGCTCTAAGAAGCTATCTCATTCCACCCCTCTAAAGGAGGAAGCTTAGTTTCATCACGGAAAAGATCACCAAATTCTAGGGATGAGCAATCCCCTCGGCAAGGTGTCGATTAATTGTACATTTTATCGACTCAATGGAGGCAAGCCTAATACCGGAAGGAGCTTTTCATGCGTATAGCTTTATCTAGCGCCTGATGGAGATGAAGCGCATGATAGGGTTGAATGGTTCACCTTTTATAGTCAAGGGCTCCATTAGGCTGCGTTTGGGAGTAACTTCCGTTTCTACATGATCTATGTTGGCTTTGGAATGCCAAAATTCCATACTTCCAACAATGAGATCGTATTTGCCCAATATCCATCCTTTCGGCACCCAAAGCGAAGCTGAATTGCTGGCAAGCGGCAACAAGATTGATCACGACGGCCATGAGTATGTCGACCTTACCAGCGGCTAGAGTAGCAGACCTACCGTCCGGGACCTCAATGTTTCAATTTATGGTAAAGACCTGGGCCATTCTAGGAGAAACAAAATTATGTGTACTTCCATTATCCATAAAATTACAAAGGCTTCTTGTCTACTTGACCCTATGGTGGAAATGACATGGTGACTTTTCGGCATTGCCGGTTTCTATGGCAAGGATATAGGAGGCGCGTGTATGTGCTTTCGGGGCCTCCTCCTCGACGGGTTGTGTTGACTCAAGATCGTCCCGATCGGTCGATTACATTAGCCCGGTGGGTCTGGCGTGACATAAGGGGACAATTTTGCATGAAGTGTCCGGAATTAGCATACCTGTAGCATGCACCTTATCGGCCGGACTGTTCGGGCCTCTTTAGAATAACATGTAAGAGGTTTGAACTTCCTTACCGACATTGATGCAGCCGGCCCGTCTTGAAGGTGACTTTCTTTCTGGCGGCCAAGAGTTCTGTGGAGAGGGCCGGGACTTGGCGGCGAGGGGTTTATACGGTGTGGGCGGCCCGTGGCTATAATTAAAGAAGCGGGGGCCCGGATCACCGAGATTCTTTGGTGTGTCCTCGAGGGCTCAATGCCTTAGCCCTCGACCTCCGCTGATTCCGGTTCTATGGCGCTTAACCATCGGTTTGATTGATGGGGCCAACCCTTCAATATAGCCCTCGGCGCTCGCTTCTTTTCATTCATACGAATTTTTTCCTGACCGCAGGCGCTAAATTAAATCGGTGTAAGCCTGACCGACATACCCTTCTGCTCTAATAACCTATAGAAGGTCTGAATTTGTTGGCATTTACGTGCGCCTGAGGCACATAATGCGACTTCGCTTTACCAGAACTTTGAACTGGCGCTGCGTCGGATCGCGAAAACCACCAACGCCAGCCTTCCATAATCTGGGCAGCTGTTAAGTTCCGTGGTGGCAACCTTTCTTGTATCATCTTTTGTCATGCCGGTTTTACGAATTCTCATTTCGTCGTGATTTAGCATTCAGTGCGCCTCTAGAATTTTTCCATCAAAAGGCTGGGCAGTTCCTATTCTTCCGCCGCCACTGGTGCCGGTATCGGCGATCTTCGGTCACTTCTCCGGGAAGCGTTTGCGGGTGCACCAGGCGGTACGTGACTCGAAGACTGCCGAAGTGGCTGGTGTGGGAAGTGGCGCTATCATCCTAGAAGAGGAACTCCGGCGTTGCATTATGGGGCCTCTGGCGTGCGGTGGTACGGTTTTAGGGTGGGGCCGGTAGCGTGTAAGAATGGACTTGGTTGTGGAGGTAACTTCAGTCATCTTCTTGTATATGGTGCGATTCAGATTGGCATGCTGCTCGCTTACGCTCTTCATTGCCTCTCCCGATAGCAGTTCTATTCGAGGTCATTGATCCTGGCATTTTGAGGTACTTGGCGTGCGTTGCCAATCCTCATCGAGCTGAGGGTATGGCCAGGCTTGGTGACATGGGTCTCCTGCTCAATGCCCATTTAGTTGGTTGAGAAAGAATAATACAGAAAAGAATTACGTGGCGAAAGTGCTTAATGTGGGGTAACGATTAATTTCTATTATGGTTCCGTTTCATTGATAACAACCTAGAGGTTGGTACAAGATACTGTTAAAGGACGGACATTGATACCATTTGGAGATTTCTAAAGTTCAACTCACCTACCAACCTCTGATTCATGAAAGTAGACTAGGGGTTGCATAAATGGAATTTCAAGATTGATGGCGACACTCACATTACCTTCTCTTGACTTGTGGTGGTGCCGGAACTCGAGACTTCTTCAGTTGTGTGAAATGTTCTAGACAACCAGCAAAGGAGATTAGAAAACCTCTGGTAGAAGATTGCCTGGTGGTGGATCCTCCGAAAGCAGTGCAGGCATACATGGTCCTTGCGGTGAAGAGTTTGGCTGAGTCTCGTAGGCTTCGTTCCGAAATATTAACCTCTCCCATGCACTAGCTGCGTCCATAGACTCCCGGTGTGGGTTCCTGTCTGTGGCCTTCGTGCATGATGAATTCCTCCCCATACCAACTGGCCCATAGTGCGATTTGGGCGGATGTCCCTCATATGGTCTGTCCTCTCCTCCATTTCTCAGGTGTTTTCCTTCTGTAAAGGCGGGTAGAAATGGCGGAATATGAACATTGAACAAATTTTACCGGTTGTGCTAAGCTCTAACAGTAGAAAAACACATCATGGAAGAACAATTTTAATTGTTGTTTGGTAATAATCTGAATGGGTAAAAGATGGTTTATCATAACTATAGAATGGCTGAAAGCGCAGCAAAATTCTACGTAGCAATACAATTGTCATTGATACAATTATTTAGGAGCTAGGTCCTCCCTCTTCATTTGAGACCCGAGGGAGGTGGTGGCGGCTTGTGATGCGATTATTAAATAGCAGAGTCACCCCTGGGTCTCTTGTGGCGACCCTTGATGGGAAGCAACCTCGGCGGATAAGCAACAGCCAAAGGGGGCTGCCGTGGGAAGCTTCATGCTCATCCGGGGTGCAATGTCTTGCCCCAAGGCTGTTAAAGACAAGATCCGTCGTGCAGTACATAGGTGAGCGTCACGATAGGGAAGCTTTGTGCCGCCCAGCCAATGTGGAGGAACGCGGAGGGTCCCTGTGATGCGACCTCGACATTAAATCAGGGCTATAAAAGAACTTTTGCCGAAAAGGCTGAAAGAAAGCGGGTAAGGTGGTTTCCCAATACCTTCCCTTGCGGGGTCTCGGCGTAGCCACCTCCTTATCTAAGTCCATGGGGACTTCTTCCTCCCTTGGTTCTGCTCTTCCTTCAAATGGGGGGGGATGGTATAAGGTCCTCTCCTCCTCATCCCGAATCGGAAGGAACCTCAACCATGTTAATGTTTGAACATGGGTCCCATAGGCTGTAAAGCATCCGGTGAAGGCTGAGGAGGGATCCTGCATCACTAGTTCGAAGCGTGTCAAAGTCTCGTGGCTTTCGATGTCTGGCGAGGGCTGGAGTATGCTGATATTGCACCTCGGCTCAATAGGAGCGAAGTCGATGAAGTCATCCATCTGATTACTCCGCTGGCTCATAGAGCCACATGGTCACCGCCCGGCGGCTTAAATCCGGCCACCATGTGATAAGTCAGATGATATCATCAAGGAAAATATTCTTACCCCACGGTGATACCCCTGGCCCGGAAGGGTAATCGATACGACAAGCGTGCACTTGTTCGGCGTGGTGGCATCTCCTGCGCTAACTGTTAAGCCCATACCTATATGCTCATCATCTCCTCTCGGAAGATTCGGAATTTGCCTTTCTCGGGCAAAGTTTCATCCTCAGCGTATTGATCCATGAGGGATGGCTGGGGAAGACAACCCTCAAAGATATTGCCGCCCGATCTTTTGCTTTAATGGGTAGGTGCTTGCCCCCATCTGAGCTTCCCTTGACACATCATGCAGCATGGGTGTCGGCCCCTAACATTTCCCGGACTACCTCCCGCTCTAGATACAATTGGGGATCCCCAAGGAGGGCACAAAGGAAGCATCTCCTCCATGTAAAGTCAGGGTAGGCATAATGCGGATGCGGTTGCATATTAGAGATGAGGTCTAGGCGTGGCATAGCAAGGGCCAGCGGATCGAAGGGCTTCTGCGCGGATCCCAATGCTCTCCGTCTTGATACCACCAAGCAAGAAGGTCGGTGGTGGTACGCCATGGCTAGAATTCTAGAAGCAAGGCAAAAGCGGATATGACAAATGAGAAATGAAACTTTGAAGATCCTTTTTAACCTTTTTTATTATGTTGGCGTCGGCATTTTCGTATTTGACACAAATACAAGGTTTTAATATAAAAGCGAAAGTTTTTATTAAATCTCAGAAAAATATTTACAATGGGAAACTCAGCTTAAAAATATGCTAAGGGCTGCTCCCCGGATCCTGCCGGTGAGGGGCTAAATCATAGGCATGATGGTGACCCTCTTTGCGTAGATAGCGCCAAAGATTATCACCAAAAGTGCCACTAGATAGGCCTCCACTTGACCTCTTTGGGTGCCAAAATGGCAAAGATCTGGGCGGAGGGTGGGTCTTGAGACTCTGGGGCAATCTCGACCAACCTCTGCGGAGGGAGCTTCGGAAGTTGGGTTGACCACGGCTACGGATCTCCGGTAAAGACAGCGATTCGGTCATTTACCGGTGGGGCTTCCTCGTGTGGCGGGGTTTGGGCCGGCCCCTTTTTGCCGGGGTCTGATCAGCCCCCTATTTGGTGGGCCAGCGTCCACTTTCCTGCCTCGGTTGGAGCTACGCATTCCCAAAAGCTTAGGCGGTCTTAGTTTTTCCTTGTATTGTGCCCGGTTCGGGCCACGGCCTTCCTCCGGTGCTTAGCGATTGCGTTGTGCTCGGTCGGGATGGCCCCATCCCGCTCGGATGCCCCTTCCTCTTGCGGGTTCGGCGGTCCTGCCTGACCTTCTCCTCCTTCTCGTTCGATCCTCTCACATTCTTCCCGGAACTCCGGGCTAAGCTCTTTAAGATCTTCACCAGCCTGACGGGCGAAATCTGGCCGAAGAAGTTGACTATGGTACCCGGTTGGTCTGCGGGCCATGTCAATCTGAATTGTTATTAAATAATCCCAATCGCGATATCGGATCTGCCCAACATAGGCGCGGAGTCTTCATCCCATGGGTATGGGGGAATCTCAATGGCCCTCATCTATGGCCAATGATTCCATCCAGAAGTCTGGTACTCCCTTACAGAACTTCGCCATTGCTCCATTTCGTTCTATCTCTTGGCGGTCATCCTCTCGTAGAAGAGTTTGGGGATCGTCGACCTCCCCACTTATGTCTTCCTCCTCTGTGTGTCCTTCACGTTGGAGGGTAGAACAATCGACATCATGACCAAGTCGGTTGCTCGACCATGGTGTGAAAGGGAGCTGGCGAAGGTTGACCCGGATGGGAATGGCTTTCAGAAGTGGTAAATGGGATAGAAATCCCTATGTTGTTCTCAAACACATTCACTGCTTCTACCGTCTAGAAGTATGTCGATCCAAAGCGAGTCGGTAGCCATATTCCAGGCGATCAAAGCATAAATCTGGCGATAGCAAGTAAAGGTTAGTAGGATCAGAACACTCTTGGTGTTGGCCATAGGTTATGGCCTTCAAAGGTTTTAGAAGAAGAAACCTTGACGGTAGAACTTCTGACTAGGAAGCTGAGGAGTGAAAGCTGAGGTTAGCGGCGAACTAGGGGTGACAACAAGGTCAGTCGTGACTATAGCGTCGGATCCAGTGATTGGTGGCCGAACAAAGCCGAGGAAATAAACAAACTTAATAGCCAGTTAACTTTTGAAATTTTAAAATTTTCTTATTAACTTTTATTTTTTCATTATAAAATTTCCTCCTGGCCGGAAATACATGAGAACATATACGGTTGGAGTGCCAGCCCCGCATTCTAGCTATCCCACAGCGGCCCAGGGTCGGCAACTCTTGTCGGGTTGACTTCGGGCCCGCTGACCCGGCAGTCTGATCGAGCGCCGGCTTGAGCATTCCCCGTCTCCACCTCATTTTGCAAATGACAAAATCAGCGGCGCCCGAGTTGACTTCCCGGGCCTTCCCCTTGACCATTTTTCCGCCAGCAGCCCGGATCTAGAGGTATTTAAAGTGCGGCAGATCAATGGAACCACTTCTTCGCCATTTTAAACTACCTACACAAATTTATAATTCTTCAAACCCTGGGCCTCAGTCACCCTAACTTCTTTAAACCTACAATTTCTTGCTTTAACCTAACACAAAACCAAACATCGGGGGACTAACAACACACTAACAGCCTCCTCTAACTTCTAGAACTAGCGAGTTGGTGTTTTGATTGATGCTATGATTTCCGGGCAGAAATCGCGACTCCCAAATACCCTTTGTGGCTCACGGATATCCTGCGGCCGGGTATGCATGCGGGACTTTCCCGTCAGTGGCACCCCATCTTGCCATGGGCGGGGCCTCCCGTGCGACGGGGATTGCGTCGATGGAAGGCTTCGAGTGAAGGAACGGAGGTATCATTAAACCGCCCATTGAGTACCTCGTCCATGGAAGCATGGGCTAAGGAGTTGCTTACCGACATAAATCGCCCATATAAATAACCACCCGCGAAGGGTGGCGCATCCATCAAATACCAGCGACGCAGAGGTAGGCATCTAAAACTAAGAAAAACACCCCAAACCACCGGGTTCTGCGGCTCCGGACTCGGTGAGATCGGCCCGGCAATTTGAGTCTCAAAGAATAGCAGACCGAGAATCTTAGCATAGCGTTAGGCGGCATAGAACATCGGCCGTTGTCCACTCCATCCAGCGCTCCACATTACTGCACTGCGAATGGAGTGATTCATGTAAGCCGTATAGCCTTAGGAAACCTTGAGACTCAGGGTATCACCGGGGATGCCTTAGTAATAAGGGTATGGACATCTGCGTTGGTGTGCCCAAAACATCCCTAGTATACTGATAAATGGAAGCTAATTTAACCTAAAAGTATATATTTTGCCCGGACATGGCAAAAACCCTAATGGTAAGTATACAAATGCGAATGGTAAAAACCCCCTTTCTTTGCATGCACATGTCCCGATGCGCAAAGAATCGCGAATCCCCAGGTATCACCCGCTTTTGAGTCTCGGGGTTCGCTGACACCCGGTCCGATGGGAACGGGTCGGGGAAGTGTCCCCTTCCGGGATCGGTGGTTCCATGGGTGAGCTAGAGAATCACGTGCACCGCGCTCGGCCGACCAGCATCCGTGCCAACTTACTGCCCCCACAAATCTGTTTCCTCAAAGTCTGTGGTACGCATCATGACCCGGTGGTCTCTTGTACCGGGGCCGCACGGCCTATACTCCGGAGGACATGCAACATCGCTTTGGATGCTCTGGACACTTTTGCCAATTCCTTTGGCATGCGAGTTAACTTAGCCCAAAACTAAGTCTTTTTTTATTTGCCTCATCCCGTCGCCAAGCTTCCCTCATTCACTTACGGGGGACAAGAGGTAGAGGGGCTCAGACCATGTGCACTTGGGGATCGAAGTTCTCAACTACCACCCATTGGAATCCCTATGGAACCATGCACCACAAGGCGAGTTGTATGCCCAGGGCCACCAACACTTGTTTCCGGGCCTTGGTCGAGCCGCCCTTTTATGCCAGGCAGAAGTGTAGGGTCCTGATATCCCTCAACACCTGAATGACCTCGGCGGGTCAAGACCTTCTTGGCACGGGCCCCGGGTGAAGTCCACCGGTTCCATACCGTGATCCTACTCCAGAGACGGGCTTTCACCTTCCAACGTCGCATTGGAATGCCATGTCGCTTACTTCAAAGGTGGTCGTTTATATTGATACACGCCCACCTTGCTTTGGCCATGGTGATGGGTCCTCAACGCTGAAATCCGGGAAAGTGGTTCTCACTGCGGGTGTGCAAACGATGCATCAAGGTCGGGACAAAGAAAGATCGCCGCAGGCACCCTGCTTCCACTCCTAGATGCTGCTTTCCCCGCAGTTCGGGATGCATGCTCGGCCTTACGTTAAGTCGGGCACACCATCGTGACAAGTCAATCCTAGGCTCACAAAGGCCCACACCATTGCTTTGTACACCCGGTACGCCCGATGAAGAAGCGCAGACTTATAGCTTCCATTCGATAAGTGCACATAAATATCGCATTGAAACGAGTTGGGCTCGGGAGGCACGAGAGCAAAGGCTTTGCGGTGTTGCCACCGGAGCCATTGAGAATGAATGTCATACCCTCCATATCGCCTAGCATTTGCCCATATCAGAGGCGATCTAGTGCACGGCCAGCCGTTGCATCGGTTATTGACTACGGCGTCCCGTTTGGGTTCGTTGGGTCATACCTTCGGGAGGTTATGGATGCAATGAACTCATTTGTGTCCTCCGGTATTGAACTGTCCTATACAATTGTATAAGCGTGCCAACATACTTATTACTGCTAAGGTTTTTCCTTGAAAACCCTTCGGCTGGGGTTTTAATCCATCGATAATACGCTTGATGCTCTCTTTTGTTTGGGTCCCATAGGCCAATTGGTCTAAAGGGGACGCTAAAATCTATTCTATTATATTCTATTCTATTCTAATGCTTGGTTAACCAGTTAACCAGTTCCCACACCAGCTTATGGACCTCGCTCTAATGCTTGGCGGTGCCGGTTAACCAGTTCCCACACCAGCCGCACAACAACAATGGCATCCGAGAGTTTACGTGGTAAGAGTAGGTTTGGGCAGGCGATCACATCATATCCTAGGTATATTCCAGCATATACCTAGGATATGCCAAAAGTCCACATAAACAAGGGTTTGCCCTAGGGGCAACCCAAAAATCCAAAAAAATTTCCACTTGCCAGAAAAACCAAATTTATAAAATAGATATTATGACAAACACATTTCATGGTTAGAGGAGGGTACCTTTTTGTAAGAACCCATATTTTAATAAAATAAATGTAACTTCTTATCCCCTATTTTGATATAGAATTTCTATTCACAAAAAACACGAGACATTACGAACTCTACTATAGAGGTTTTAAACCAAGTTTTTTAGACCCAGTAGAGCACAAACCAATTGAGTGCACACTAAAGTAAGTAGTCAAATAATGCTTCACTAAAGTCTCTGTGGTCTATGGAAAATTAAAGTGGTTAAGCAAGTAAGTAAGTGAGTGACTGAGTGCACATTAAAGTAAGTAGTCAAGCTGGTTAAGCAACCCATTCACTGGTCCAGCATATTGTTATCCATTGTGCATTGTTCTTGTAGCTTTTCTCAATTAGACTCTAATCATAATTGATGTACTAACAATTGCCTTGTTAGTACAAATTATAACAAGACTTCATATGTGGAAATCATAATGTATCTGCTATGGAAAAATGTCAATGCTAATGTTAGAGCTTCACACATTCAGATTCAAGTCTCAAAAACATTTGGATGTTATATCTTTATGATGAATAGCAAACACAATCAAAGTGGTGTACCCCTCTTGTTGGGCATAATCTGAGTGGCAAAATCGTGTATATTGTGGTGTATGCCCTCACGGAATCCGGTCGACAACAAAGGACATGGAATTTGTAGCCTCAGAGATGCCTCCTAGCTCGGAGAATAAGATGAAGAGACTCAATGATTGCTGCCACAAGTCAACGGACCACCATTTTGTTGCAATTGAAAATCAATGAAAGGTGTAAATAAGTCTTTACTTGCTATTCATAGGGAAGTAATAAAAGCCAATGCTTTTCATCTTCCAATTGGGCTTGCTAAAGAGGGATGGGGGAGGGAGGAGGGGGACCAAATTGCAAACATCTCATAGGCATCGAGTGGATCTCCAAAAAGCCTAGAAGATCTTTTGCATGTAAGAAGATGTGTTGGGATCTTTTGTTGGAGGAATATATATATTACCACTGTGAGTTGCAAAAGGTGTTTGTGAATTTATGAAATGCATAATCATATAGCTCAATAGCAAAGAATGTATACCATATTTACTATAAATAAAAATATCTTGCCTTCAAAAAAAAAAAAGAAAAGAAAAGAAAAGAAAAGCCTAGAAGTCAAGTTGGATGTAAGAAGATGTGTTGGGATCTTTTGTTCAGAGGAATATATATTAATGCCCTTTGAGTTGCAAAAGGTGTCTATGAATTCATGAAATGCATAATCATATAGCTCAATAGCAAAGAATGATCAACTCACAACAGATACACTCTAATGTATTCTTTATTGATTGTGCAGTCTACATCGTTCAATGGACCTGGAATTGTCATGAAATCATGGGCATCATTGTAATAAACATGAAATTTTGCTGCAATAGACTTCTTTCTTCTGTGGTGGTTGTCTTTTCAATGTCCATCTCTTGTGATTTCTGCCTGCTAACAGCTAGATTGCAGGTCCATTTCACGGAAACAAAGCCAATTTGATAATCAAATACAAAATAAAATAACTGGGCTCGAGACGATGCATATAAGGGATTTCAATTAAGGTCCCCTCTTCTTCCACCGGGGCTCTAGGATTGGGTAGTCTTGCTGTCTCCATCGCCTCCTTCAATCTCTGAATATTGCTTGAAGTCCCGAAAGTAATGTGATTTGGTGCAATGCAATCTTCTATTTTTTTAGCCCCTCTCCCTTTTTTGGGAGTTTTCAGAGCTAGCTTGTTCCTTATCTTTGCCAAGGGGGAACACATTCTGCTTGGGCCTCGGCTACTTCTCTATCAAGTTATCAAAGGTCAACTCATGCCTGTTCTTTGGTGAGGAGTTAGACCACGGTCACTTTTGCAAGTGTCAAATCAAACTTCTTGACAATATTCTTTCTGATAGCTTCCCTTTTCTGATCTGCCAGAGTCTCCTCAATGCTCTCAAATCTCAACTTGCTGATTTACCCAAATTTGACGATTAGTTGGGTTTAAAACACCATGCTCTATCTGCTCATCTGGCATAGCCTCTGCTCTTCTCTTGGCTCTGTCCAAAATCCTTCTCAGGTTGTGCTGCCACAGATACTCCTTGTCAATGTTGCGCTCCAACCCTGGGGGATCCACTTATAATAAAGGGGATATGCCATCTGCGTTCATAGGGTAGTACCCCTTGTACATTGACTTTTAAAAACTAATTTAACACCTAAAGTATATAGTTTACCCCACATAGTGATGAAAACCCCCCCTAATGTTAAATATGCCTACGTAGCATGGTCGAAAAAACCCCTTATAGTTGAATGCACATTCCGTATGCCCAATAATTGTGAATATCCTTGGGCTCCAACCTAATCTATTCAAAATTAGTTCTTCTTCTAGGCAATTCCGAGTCCTTGGCTTCCCTCTTGCGAGGTCTTTGGAGGGGCTTGTAACCATTTGCCATGCCATGCTTGGCAAGCCTATGGATCTCCAGATCCCATTTTTTGGAATAATAACTGATCTAATTGCCAAATTTACAATGCCATCAACTATCTTTAGAATCAAACTTTGGGAATTTCTCCCATGTTACCGGCTAGTTTCCAAGGTAGATCTTCCACGACATTGTGACAATACTCAATTTCCACATGTATGCTAACTTCTGTTTCTTTTGGCAGGGACTTTAGAGATTCCCCTTAGAGATTACGGAATAAGTGGCAGTTTGAACTGTGCACACGCACTTGAGCAGGATGAAAAATCATCTTTTCGGGACTTGTGGTGCCCACTTCACTAAAACCATTATTAAAAGCCTTCTTTCCCGCTAGACTTTTGTTTTTTTGAAGAACGAGACACATATTAAAAGAATGGCAATGATACAAGACGAGTAGTGAGGAAAAAGAATGCCCCAAAGGGACAAAAAACACCTCAGCACTCCATACTAAAAAACTAGAGCGTAAACCACCTCTAGTAATCACTGCACAAACTCCCCATTCGCATTTACAATATGCAAAATATCTCGCCAGATGCAAAACTTTGTCTCCTCTAGGCCAATAAATAGAAGAAAACTTGGAATAGCTTATATGCGAGTCGTGGAACTAGAGAGGCCGCAAGGATTTTGAATCCCTTAAAAATCCATAAGCAGCCGTTTCCAAATCAACCAAACCAACCATGCCTTATCTGGATGGAAAGCACGCTTTTTTAGGAGAGGACCATGAAGCTAGAAACACATGAAGAAGTATCTTCTGGCTACACATCCTGATCCGGAACAATGCTCTGACCCAATCCCATGCAGCTTGCAAATGTGGGCAAAAGACTAGACAATGTTCAATGGACTCTCGATGAGAGCCTACAAGGGGCAAAGAAAACTCACGGTGGCTTAAATCTATGCACAAGAATATTTACCCTAATGCGTGGTGCACCACTTGCCACAAAGAGAACCCTCACCTTGATTGGGGAGAAGTTCAAGTCCATGTCGAGACGGAGCACCAACGAGGAACCCTGAAGCTTCAGTCCACTTTTTAGAGGACTTTCTTTCTTTCCTGCAGGACTTTTTAGAGGGGAGTCCACTTCCATATCCAATTGTTAGCCAGAAAAAGAGCCACAGACGTCCACCACAAAGGCCGAATTTGCAGACTCTCCTATCCTGTAAATGCTCAACTCCACCTCGAAAGGGATTGATGTAGCAAGAAGACAAGGAAAAAATAGAGAAATTGAAAAAAAAAAATAATGGCGTCGGAACATATTTTGTGAGAGAGAATTTCAGAAGCCTGGAAGAATGATTTTCTTGGCGTTAACAAGATGTGATTCCATGGGACGGATTAACTAGGGAACTCATGTTGCAATGGCTATTGAGCATATAATACAAGGTAGATGTGTTAATGCATATGAGATATGTATACCTGTAATCATGCCGTTAGTCAGCATACGGTGTACGCACGTTATCCTATCGTTAGAATCAACCTTAAGTACATTTCAATAAAAAACAAAAATAAAGATAAAATTAGAGTCCGATGATTCTACAGTGCGGAATATATACGATGTGATCTTGCCTTAAGGAGTACACATGGACTTGATTCCATGGAAGTGGATAACGGTAGTGGATATCCTATTTGAGGGAATGCTTATGTGGTGATTCCACTGTTGAGAATCTCGGGATCAATGGCTAAGATTATCGGTCCGGACAAGCGGCCAGAGATGGCACGCCAAAGTACACAGTCGGTGTCAAGGGGCCCTGGGTTCCCTTATTGTGGAGTGATTCCTTTTGAGGGATTACACGGCGGGGACTATGCCCAAGGAGATTCTACGTGGCGGAATATTTTGGTTGGCGATTCCATCGGCGGGGTTAAAACCCTTGTAATTCTTAGGTGGAATAATACGTTAGTAGTGATTTCTTTTGGAAGAATTGGTTCGTTGTGATTTCCTTTGAAAGGGATTTTTGGATGGCGGGATGATCCCAAATGGACCGGTGGCTTGGATCCGTGGCGGTGTACTCAAAAGAGGGTCTTTAGAATGGAACCCCTTCGGGAGGGTTGGTGATTCTGAGGGAAGGGCGGTCCTGCGAAGGTAAAGCTATTTTGAGCCCCAATGACCATATCATAGTACACATATTTGGAAGAATCGGAGGGAAAAGGGAACTTTCGGTATTAATAAAGTAGATTTTTTTGATTGGAAACGGAGATATTCAATGGTATTTGGATAGCCTAAATTTTTCAAAAGATTTCATGTCATTTTTCATAAGAGAAATAAAATTTACGGTTGAGAACTTGAAATATTCGAGAGGACTACTAGGAGATTTTCTGTATAAAGGAAAGGCCATGTGGCCTTCTTTTAAGAAGCGTCGGCCCGACTTTCCTTCCTGAAGAAGGCCCGCAGGCCTTTCTCTCAACGTAAGAGGATGGTGGGCTCAATCCAAAGCGTGACCGCGAGGTGAAAATGTTAGAACAAGAAAAAAAGTCGAGCATTACTACGAACACAATGTAAAAAAGGCGGGAATCACGAGTAAGGCCAATTCCACTAACACATCTATTTGAGACTTGATAAGAAGAAGTGGCGAGGCAAATCGGGGCTAATTGCCGCAGATTGAGATTCCATTATAGATCGGCAGCTTTGCTAATCAAAGCTTTAGTTATCCTAGCTGGCGAATTTTCCTGCATCTCCCGGGCAAGGTCGCCCGTCACTAAAATTCATGATTTGTGACTCCAACTCATCATCTTCCACCCTGCAATGGAACAGCAACACTGGCGTCATTTGCTGATTTGTGGCCTCTCGATTCGTCCCTGCAACTACCGCCGGGATAGTGGAATCTGGGCCTAAAATCTTTCACGCCTTTTCAGGCCTAGAAAAGGTGTACGTGTCACCTATTTATTGGATGACACGGCTGGATTGGCCCAGCCGTCCTTTACGTAGGCTATAAAAGTTCCCCAACATTGAAGCACCTAAGCAAATATAAGAAGGTTGGTTGTTTATGGGAGCCGTGAACAACCCATAGAAGGTCAAGTGTAAAGTTATTTGTGGGTTTGGTTCTTCCTCAACCCTAGAGGAGCACGAACATCGCAGCTTGTGTTTTCAGGATTCGGGCTCGATCAAAAAGGCGCTAGCAATGTATAATGGTATTGGGCTTCAGACGCCCCGTGGATCCGGCACCAATGGTTATATACAGACCAATAAGTTCTTTGTTAGGGCCAAAGCAGCTAGAACAGAGCCCAAGGAGTTTCAGAATGGTGAAGGCGCTGGTGGGGTTTCTAAAAAGGCCAATAAAGAGATTTTGGAGCATGATCGAAAGCGACAAATTCAGCTCAAGCTTTTGACTCTGGAAGAAGCACTTGTAGAGCAGGGTTATGCGGATGATGAGATTATGGAGCAGCTGAGTGCTGCCCGCAAAGCCCTGGAAGAAGCAAATGCCGAAGAAGGGGCTCAGGAATCTATGAAGTAAGTAAACTCTCCTTGTATTTTGTACATTTGTTTTGTTGAAAAAATAGCGCTGTTCTTTGCTTCGTTTTTGGATGATGGAACTTTTAAATAATGATGGTAATTGCTTGCACATGTCATACAATGGTAAAGGCAAATTGTTCTGCCGAAATTGTTTTCGTTGAAAAAATAGCGCTGTTCTTTGCTTCGTTTTCAGATGATGAAACTTTTAAATAATGATGGTAATTGCTTGCTCATGTCATACAATGGTAAATGCAAATTGTTCTGCCAAAATTGTTTTTTATAATCTATGCTTGTAGTTTCTAAACCCGCTGTGTAGATTCGGATAAAAGTGTTTAGTCCTTATTCATGAACAAAACGTTTTTTTATCTTGTGTGGTGTGCATAAATCATAACTGAAAGCATCAGGAGAAAGATACTTAGTAAGATGTGGGCATTACAAACATCGTACACTTGCCATAAACTTTTACCATAAAATTACAGAAGGTAAGTTCATAATTATATATGCCTTGCTGCAAACAGGGAATTGCAGTCAAACCGATTTTTTCTGCTAGGGCAAGGTGTCTCTCTTGTGCCAGGCCTTCCAAGTCATCCAAAACTCTTCATTAGATACCAGGCTATGCACTTCTAAGTATAGATGCATAAGTGTAACATAATATGGTGCGTTCCATAATCTTTATGTGGAATTTGATGGGCTTCTAGAGCATTCAGACCCAATCCAGCGTTCTACTGATCCTGTCTTAGAATTAGCCTTCATCCAATAGTGCATAACAGTGAACAAGCAGGAGCTTTATATTGTATTTTGACAATGGGAAAGGTAGGCTACTTGGTCGTCGTTTATTGTTCTGCATTGTCTTAGGTTTCAAACTGACATGACATATATCTACAATGCCATCTGGTATGCATATCTGGTGGTTGTATACACTCCCTTGGCTGGAGATGCGTTAACCCTGTACATGCGGTTTTATCAACATTTCTGGATATTGTACCACTTTTTTGGAGCCTGAAAATTTGCCAATCTCCATAGCATCTGAGTTAGATGACCAAATGTAATTGGAAATTGTTAGCTGAAAGAATAGGCAAGTATCATTTCAACAATCTTTTTTCACAATGGATGGATGAATGACCATTATTGAAATGCCATCAACTGAGAATATGCTGGACCTACCTGATAATCTTTACAGCTGTCAGCAATTCCATTTATTGTAAAGGATCATATTCTCTCACAAGCTCATTCTTTGACTAAATGTGTGTTTAATGAACGTTGTATGTGCGCAGAATCTTAAGTTATAAACCCATGCACGCCTTAACTTCAGCTTTATTTTATTAGAAACCTTATCCCCAAAGACAAAGTTCACAGAATGCTACATAGGCAGCAGAATACTCAGTTACATTTTTTAATTCAATAGGCAGCATAGGCTCCGAGGTGGCACACCTCAAGAAAAGATTGCAATGTTACAAGGAAGTTGCATGTTTATAGTCTGCAATTTGTGTTTATAAACTGTTATACCACTCGCCGTTTTGTATAGAGAATTACTTAGAAAACGTCATTTATTGGCTTAAGAATATAGTTAAAATAGTTTTGAACAGTTGCCTTTGATAGTGCAAGTGATTGGTAATAACCATTTCATTAGTGTTTGATGACATGAATAAGTGATGTATTTCAGGGTGTCAGAGACTCAAACACATCATATTGCTGCACTGAAAGAGAAGAAGCTGGAGACTCTGAAGGCTGCACTTTCTCTAGGAACAATAGTTGAAGGAGAAGCATTGATCATGAACTCCAGGAACAGCGAAAACAAGAGAGAATTCTGGCAAGAGAGGAGCAAAGAAAACAATTGGAACTTGAGAAGGAGGCGGCTTCAAAAAGAAAAGAGAAAAGAAAAAGGAAAAGGAGGACAGCAAAGCGAAAGAAGCTAGAAGAGAAGCAGTTGGAAGAAGAAAGAAGAGAAGCTGAGAAAAAGAAAAAAAAGAAGAACGCTTACTGGAAGAGGAGAGACAAAAGAAGAGACAAGAAGGAAGGAAAAGAAAAGAAGAGAGAGAAGAAGAACAGCGACAAGCAGAGAGAAGGAGAAAAGAAGAAATTCAGCCGAAGAGAAAAGAGGAAGAAAGGAGAAGGTTGGAAAGACGGAGGAAAGAAGAGGGACCGCGAGAGGTCCAGGAGGAGGGGAGGGAGACGGAAGGAAGGAAGAAGGACCCGAGGCTCATGAGGAGGAAAGGAGGCCGAAGAAAGGAAGGTCCTGTGAAAGCTCATGAGGAGGAAAGGAGGCGCAGGAAGGAAGAAGGACCTCGTGAAGTGCAGGATGGAAAGGAAAGAGGAGGAAGGAAAGAAGGGCCAATGGAGGCTCATGAGGGAGGAAAGTAGGTGGAGGAAGGAAGAGGGACCGCTTGGGTTCATGAGGAGGAAAGAAGGCATAGGAAGGGCGGACATCGAGACATGGAGGAGGAAAGGAGGCATAGGAAGGAAGAAGGTTTGCGTGGAGGCTCATGGGGATGAAAAAGAGGCGCCAGGAAGGAAGAGGGTCCCGAGAGGTGCAGGAGGGAAGGAGGCGGAGGAAGCAAGATGGGCCCACGAGAGGTGCAGGATGAGGAGAGGAGAAAAGAAGGGAAGAAAGGAAGCATGAGACTGGAGGAAGATAAACGGTTGAGGAAGGAAGCAAGGGGAGGCATTAGAGGTAGAAAGGGAGGCGGAACAGGGAAGATGGCGAGATACAGGAGAGCAGAAGACAGATAGAAAGGTCAAGGAGGGATGAGCCTTATAGCACTGAAAGTGAATCTGATGCGGAGGAGACAGAAGGCAGAGGAAGGAAGGAAGGGAAGCACTGGAGATGGACAGGAGGCGAAAGAGGGAAGATGCAGAGATACAGGAGAGCAGAAAAGCGGAAAACGGAGGAAGGTCAAAGGGGGATGAGCGGGGCAGCTTAGAAGAAGTCAGGAAAAGGAAAGAGAGGGAGCATGATGAGCATGCTGGAGATAAAGAGAAGCTTAAAATGAAATTCAGAGGATTGCCAGAAAGGAAGTTCGATTAATTGGGGGAACAAGGATGAAGAAAGAGACAGCAGACATGAAGACATCATAAAATATGAGATGAAAGAAGACATAACAACTAAAGAAGAAACAGAGACAAAAGCCGCTCCACCACGTGTTCTTGTAACAGTTTGAATCTAATTTAACATCTAGTGCAACTAAGATGTTCATGTATTTCAACAGAGGTATGTTTTTGCAGCAAGTTCAAATGTTTATAAAGCTTTCTGTAGCAAGGTGTAAAACTTAATCTTGCAGTCTTAGCCACTGAATATATACAAAATACTCTTATGCTATTTACTGAAAGGGTCCAATGATAGTTTTCTACTGGTTTAGCTTCAAATTTTTGGAGTAAGTTCCTGTTGAACCTATTTCTTCATGATATTGTTGCAAAGGCGGCCATATCTTCATGATTTGGCCTTCCAAGCATTCTACCAAGTCAGAGTGTATCTCTGCTGCTTAGAATGATGTTTGAAACTATGACTCGAAGAACCCCTTTGTATCTCTGTTTAGTTCTTGTGCTGGACTAATGAGCATAATCAAGCCTGGCCATGCATTTGTCCCATTTTTGTTGCTTTTGTTTAGTTTCTGTTACCACAAATATATATTTTTATGTTGGCTTGCTTGCTGATACTTTCTCTTCTGCAAACTTTATCCCTTGTAGCCAGTCTTGGAATAATTATCTACCCTAGTTTTAACTTGCCTGTATTGTAAACTTCATTCTGCCTACCCATATGTCCCAAAGCTACTAGTGCTGGGTTTTTTTTTTTTTCCATTCTAAAATGGGTTTGAAAATTCCATCTTTCTTTTATAATGGAGCCAGTCTCTTCATCAGACGGCTCCAGGTATTGGCCTTATCGTTTGAGCTGTTTTACACTGATTTTCAATTTAAAGTAAATTGAGTGACTCCAGCGTTGTAATTTTCTCTGTAACACAGTAATGTGGCCATCATCAGGGGTCAAAGACTTAATTAAAGGCTTTACTGCATTTGAAACCTAGAATGGGTGTTAGTCATCAGAATGGGTGTTAAGATTTATATGAATGACTAGACACTGACTAAATGCTGATTTGTTATCCTATAGGCTGATTCACTTTTGAAAGGTTTGATCACTTTGATTACATGACACTTTGATGACATTGTAGACTCTTAATGACGTCTTCTTTTAGAGTCATGTCCACAATAACTACCCTCAAAGTGAAGATATGATCAATGTTTTCACATAATTTGATAGATTAGTTGGGCACTTTCGGCCTTTTTTAGAAAGAAACATATTGTTTGGAAAAACCATTACAAATAGCTTCTTTAAGCATGTCCATAATTGCTGGTGCTAATGTCTTAGCCCTACAGATAATCATGTTCAAACTTGCATAAGCTGCCAGAAGTTTGGAGGTTCATGTTTTATTCTTATTCAATATATATAGACGTGGATACTCTTGTTTCTGCAGAATCACGCCCTTCCAATTTCTGCGTGCAACTTTTCTGATGAAAAATATCTTTGCTATGAATTCTGAGGCATTTGAAATTTGAAAAAAAGAACTCACGTTTTGAGTCTTGGGGGCATTTGAAAAATTTACAGGAAACTTTAAAAGTATTTGGGGAATTAACCTCAATCTTAAGGGGGACATTTGAAAAATTTATAGGAAAGATATTTGGGGAATTAACCTCAAACTTAAGGAGGGCATCACAAGTGTATGTCATGAAATTCATTATAAGAGTATTTTGTAGTTTTTTCCATTTAACAATATTTGGAGGATTTTTTAGCAGGGTTGCCTAACCCGAGCTGCCCGATTTTCTGCAATTCTAGCTATGCCACGTGTCATGCCACGTAAGCTAAAAAAACTCCTGTCCATCGGATCTTTTATTTTCGGCATCAACGGTTCTGAAAATTCGAAAAATCCAGTAATTTCCTTCCCACTCCTTCGTCTGTCGGCTTCCTTCTCTTCACGGCTGCATCCTGCATAGGCGATTATACTAGCTGGAGTTTGCATGATGTTCTTCCAGCTGCTTATTGCTTTTCATTCAAGTCTGATTACAAAATATGCTACAGGTGTTGCCTGTAAGCTTGTCCCCCCATGTATCCTTAGGATCTCTCTGATGGTGGTGATCCTGACAAGGACAGTAAAATTTAACCTGAAGTGAAGGTGACACAGTACAACGAACCTGCTAATGCAGATTGATTTATGTTTTGTCCCTTAGCAATACCAGCTAACATGGCTCATCATATGCATCAGCTTAATTTGTATGCTGCACAAAGACTTATGAGCCTTTTCAACATGCTTGTACAAAAAGATGCAAATATCAAGGCACCACATGCAGGGATCTCAAAGCGAATGGATATACATGGCAGCAAATCCAGAGCGACCCAGACAAACCATGAAATCATCTTGCTCTGGAGTGTTTCATTAATATGAATGAAGATGGCTTCAAGCCAGAGAAGTCACATTTTTGGCGAGTACCATGATGCTGATTTCATATTCTTTTCTGATTATTTTATAGTTTACATGCAGTAACTCACTGTGGTAGGGAATATAAAGCACTGAGAAAGTTTAGTTCCCATCTCTAATATTTGTTTGTCTTAATCTGCAGTAAAACTATTTAATATTGAATGAATCCAATCATCCTGCCTGCACTGCAATCACCAAATCCTTGTTAGAGCTAACTTGCAAGACTGAAAAGCACTATGCGGAGGTCATCTATTGTTCTCCTGTTTTCAAAAAACACCATGCTGCAGCTGTCTATTTGAAATTGACGAATAAAATTAATGAATGGCTAGTTGAATTTTGATTTGCCTAAGTTTATATATATTTTAAATGAGGAAGGGAAAAAGCCTAGAATTTGTGAAGCATGTGCATGGATGGGTAAGAACCACGGAAGAAAACCACATGGTGCCTATGTTCGTGGGAGGTTGGAGTTTATCTGATAGTATTTGGTTTCAATGGATTAAGTATTCATGGACTTCTCTCAGATTTGAGTAAATTAAGGTCTGTATTATTTTGGCCTATAACGTGAGGAAAAAATAAAACAGCTGCTGTGGGAAGATGAAAGATGTCGAGAAGGTCGGCAAATTCATATTGAAATGCTGAACATGGACCTGGCTTTGAAGCATTGGAACGTTTTCAACAGATGCAAAGAGAATGTTCATCTCCAGATGCTGTCATGATTGTTTGCTGCTTGAAAGCTTGCCGCAGCAAGAGATCAATAGATAAGATATAAACACTGAGATTACGAGGAAGGGTTTTAAAAGGAATGCTTTTATTGGCAATGCTTTGGTTGACATGTATGCTAGATGTGGTTTTCTTGTAGGGGCATGGGAAGTCCTTGAGAAGGTTCTTGTTGCAGATGTCATAACTTGGACTGGACATGTTAAATGTGGGGCTTGTAAGCATTGAATTGTTTGAAGCAGATGTAAGTGAAGGCGCGTGTCTAGATGCAATGGCATATGGTGTGTTGAAAACTTGCATCTCTATTGGATCCATATTTGATAAACAAATGAATGCATAGATTCTAGAGAAGGCATATGCAACTAATTGTTTTATTAATTGGCATGTATGCAAAATCTGGCTTGGTTTTGGAGGCAGGGGATCTTTGCAAGCCGCCAAATCAAAATGTTATACCTTGAAGTGTGCTGATTGCAGGTATGAAGGAATGGACAATATTTTTGAACAGATGCAACTGTAGGGTGTGCCTCCAAATGTTGTGACATGTCTTTGTAGCCGAGGAGCTCTAGAAAGAAGCCGAGAAAACATTGGAGAATTATCCTCTTGTTTGTAATGTTCTCATACAGAGATTGCATGAAGGGATTTGGAAGAGATGTTTTTGTTGGAAATGCTCTAACTGACATGTATGCCAAGCATGAATATTTTTTGGAGTCACAGTAAGTCTTTGATCAATGAAATAAGACATTGTGAGTTGGACATCATTGATAGCTGGAAATAGCAGTGTTTTGGGCAGGTGCAGCTCAGAGGACACGGCTCCAAATGCTGTCACATTTGTTTGTCTTGAAACTTAAGCAGGGGTTGCCAAATTCACATCGCAGCTGACGAGAAGGGATTTGCAGAAGATATTTTGGTGGTAGCAGTCTCCCTGGCATGTATATTAATTGTGGTGAGTTTGTGGAAGCACGTGCAGCCTTTAACAAGCTGCATGTTCAAAGTGTCATTTTACAGAATGTATTAATTACAGAATATTCAAAAAAGGGACCTGCCTCAAAAGTACCTAACTGTTATGGGAAACTGAAACATCCCCCATGCAACGACGTGAGATTCACTTTAAGATTATTTAGAAAGACTTGACAAAGATGTATTCATTTCATGAATGCAATCATCAGGGTACATGGCATGAACTATGAAAGCCTTGTGGCTGTAGAATGCTTTGGGAACATGCAAGACCAGGGCAGATTGATCCATGATATCCTTGGAGAGCCCATCTCTAACAAATTATCTTGCGCTTCAACATATGTACCTGCATACGGAAGACATTCTACATCATATTTGGTATGTCCAACTTACTTATTCAATGATTTGAAAGTGCAAATTGATTTTTATAGATTGCTCCTACCAAGTTACTCAATAAATCGGCCTAAAAGACTCCAGGATTTTCTTGTGCTCTACAACTGAATTCCTAACGTCTTCTATAATAATAAAATGCCTGGCTATAAAAGGCATAGGTTCATAATTATTAGCAACAGTATATTTTAAGTGCATCATCATGAGATATCACTAATTTTGCGTGAACTTGCACTCCAGTTAGGTTCTGGTATAGGACTGGTAGGGGTTTACCTTGTTTGATGCAGTGCTGCAAGTTTACCAATTTCGTCCTCAGCAAATGGATCCATTCTAGGTATTAAGTTCTTTTCTCGAGGAGCTTTTGCACCCTATTCTCCTTCAATTCTTTCAGATATATAGAAATTGTGCTAGTTGCTCGATCTGCAAATTGTGCAAAGCTATAAATTCAACTAGGTCAACAATGACAGTAAATTAATAAGCATCCAAATAAGGTCTTAATATCTAAGTGATGGTCTTTATTTCCAGGTTCTTATTGCAAAGCTATGGTTGCACTGTAATAATCATAGGGCAATCCAGTTGTGTTATAGTCTATAGTATGCAAGCACCTTCATCCAACTCTCCCTAGCAGATGGTAATGATTTTATGCACAAGTAAGGCAGAGAAATTGCAGTTCATTCTTACCCTCTGGTCCTTCTAAATCCTCAACATGGTAAGCCTGTATTTTCTTTTATTCTCTCTGTGTTCTTATTTACAGCAAAACATTCTTATCCATGTTTTGCACCAGTTTTTTGGAGTGGCAAGTAAACCACGCTTAAGCTCCTAAAGTGTACTCTTAATGGAGGAAAAAGAATTTACAGGACTTAGAATTTACACCATAGTTTTTGCTCTCTAAGGCACAATTGGTGACAGAGGCACGTCCTTATATTGGACTTATTGTGCAGCAGCCACATCTACTGTAGTAAGCGCAAGGTGACACCAATTGCAGCATTTTTGTCAGCTGTTTTGCACCCTGAAGTATTTAAGGATGTAAAGTTGCACAACTGTTCTGGCCCTTTGAAATGGGTAATACACTGATGTTCTTTTGGTTTGCAGGTGTCTTTTCTTATTTGAAGTCATGTTTGTTTCTGTCATCCAGAGTTGGCTTTAATATGTGTTAAAGTCCTTGGCAGCTTGTATATAGATTGATAGCATTGGGTTGTCGGCCCTCATTACAATCGTTTGGCAACACCACAGTTAACTGGCTTGTGGTTCAAATTTCCATAA
Organism: Isoetes taiwanensis; assembly: GCA_021234155.1. Lineage (NCBI taxonomy): Eukaryota > Viridiplantae > Streptophyta > Lycopodiopsida > Isoetales > Isoetaceae > Isoetes > Isoetes taiwanensis. Next base: position 2,251,746 of record JAJEKV010000056.1, read on the forward strand.
CATTTCGTTTTATGTGAAAGAAATAATACAATTGTCGCTGCATGGAGGAGGTAAAGCTGTAAAAGTAAGGCAAGGTAATTTTTATCCAGATGACTTCATTACTTTGATCTTTTATAGATGTGGTAGATGAAGAGTTGGATGGGGAATTGCTTGAGGGTGAGATGGCTGCAAGAGAATACTTTGAGTTGATGAAGAGTACTGACCCAGCGTTAACTGAGGTGACCATCTTTCTTTTTTGCCTATCCTATAGGTTATATGTATCAAGCAATATTTTAAATTTATCGGTTTCTATATGCAGGCGTTTATTAACTCGGAAATGTATGTAAGGGTAACAGTTGCAGTTATGATTGACAAGCTTGCAAGCAATGTTGAGGGTTTGCAGGAATCGTTATCTAGTGCAAACATGGAAACTACTTTGGCCTCTCAAAATTGTGGATAAATTTTTGTCCTTGAACTCCTTAAAGGAGTGGTAATTTCTGGCTTTACATTGTACTGTTGCAATTTCTTATCATCATAAAATTAATACTTATATTCTATTCTTTAAACTCCGTCTCTTAAGCAGGTTGATGACCCAGATTTGTCAAAAGAACTTTACAAAAAGAAGAGTGCTGTAAGTTTTAGCATTTGAAAGGGCATTTTTGCAACAGGCTAGGAGGATTCATGCATGTTGTGTTTCAGATTCATAGACGAAAAATACGAGCATGGCAAATGCTTTGTATTCTCACACAGTTTGCAGTTGTGGCTATGCTTCCTGAACTTATGCCATTGCTTGAACTATGTCTCTATGTAAGTGTTGTACATTTGAATCAGGACATTGGCAATCTCATGAATTCTTCTTCTTCCTTTCTGTTTACAGAGGAATAATATGTCTTCTGTACGACAGTATATTGAAATGTTTGCCATTCAGATATATCTACGATTTCCGAATTTGGTAAGATTATATAATGATGTGTGATAAGTGTTTTTGTGGTGGATAGTCTTTTCTATAACACAGTGGATTAGTTTTCCAAATATCCCAAAGCAACTTCCCTGATTTTGAGAATAATTAGCTCTAACATTCCTTTCTAAAATGGCAGGTTCTGCGTTCCAAAATTTCCAGACTAATATAAGCCATTGAGAAAGAGACCCTCACATCAGTCCGTTATATATATGCATATTATTTATTCTATCACCTCGCTTTCAGCTTTAGGAACATTCAGCAAAACTTGGTTGAAATGCATAATACCTGGTATTCTAATTGGAAATTTTGTTTTGTAAATGCCACTGACTCTTGGGCATTTTTTTAGGGATGGTGATATCTTTATTGATATTTAATCTCAAATAAATATAGTGAAAGAGCTTTGAAATCAAGCAACACCAAAGTCGATAGGAAGCCAGTCTTCGACAGTCTTATAATAGAACTTGTATTACATCTTGGATAACCTGGCAATAATAATTGGACAAATTAATCGATTGTTATTCAATCCAACAGGCTCCAATCCAGGTTAGTCGTCATTCAAAATGTAGCATTTACGTGCTTTTCAATCAAACTGTTCCTTACGAAATCGTTGCTTACTCGGTTTTGAAATAGGTGAAAATTTTCATTTCCCTGAAAATAGGCTTAATCAGACTTTGTGACTTTGTGCAGGAGGAGAAAATATTACTGTAGTTTACATATTCTCAAAGAATTCACTCTACTCCCTCAATATTAGAAGTGGAGCATATCTCTACGACTAGTTCAATGAGAACATTTAGAAGCTTTTGGAGTTAGCATGTTTTTTGAAAGCACAACAAAAGTTATCAATGTTTTGAAAGTTTAATTTGGGGTGCAATCATCTGTTTGTGGTTTTGCGATGTTCATATGTAGTTCTATTTTGGATGCCTCAAAAGAGGTTTTTTCCTGGTGCTGCAACAGACAAGGCCCTGGCGTCTTGTAGAAGCATCCGCATGACCATGGCGAGGAAGTCTAGAGTGCACATAGAATCCAACCAACAACACAAACAACCCAATGTGCTTCACACTCAATCAAACACCCAATTGTTGCACCTTAACAACATCGTCTTATTATTAATCTTCCAAACCAAAATAATAATGACCGTCAACATTATATTCAAAAATACAAAACAACATATGGATGTGTTCCCTCCCCTCCACACGACACCATGGGCGCTACATAATCACACAAACACATCCGCTACAATCCAAAAACAGATTACACCAGCCAATCCCTAGTGGGCAAGCACCTTATTTTGTTGTATTATTGTTTGGTAGCTGTCAAGTGCTTGTGGAGCTCTTGATAAGCACACAAGCACGCCCAAAAAAGTTGACATCAACAAACCCGCCAAAACATAAGCACCTTATTATGTTGCAACATTGTTTGGTAGTTATCAATCTTAATTTTCTACAAACTGTTGTACCTTCAAGTTTCAGAAACCTCCTTCAAAGATATTCTATCACTCTCATGCTGCCTAACCCTTGCCCCAAGCTCGCCCCTCTTTTTCAGCGATCCGTGAGCGAGCTTGCGCCAAATCTTTGGGACCCCACATCATCGACAAAGAAGAAGCGATCGGCAAGATCGACCGTAACACCACGGTGCTGTGCATCCACCACGAGGAAGTACGACATTACAACATGATGGCCATGATCAAGATGTTCCCCAGCGACACTTTATATCGTCGTGGGATGCAAAGTCATAATCGTTACCAACATGGACGTACTGGGAGAAATAATCAATGGAACGACAGGAACAGTCGCCTACATATAGACCGACGAGCAAACAGGAGATGCAAAAGGCATCATAGTCCACATCGATGACTCCCTCCACCACATGCACGTCAAGCGAACGCAATCAAAAGAAGGCAACACAATCATGGTCGTGAGGAGGGCGTTCACGCCTGGGCTACTGTACGTGATGCTCTCGCGAATAAAGGATAGGAAGCAACTGTCGATCGTGTCGCCAATCACGACGGCCGGACTTCCAGCCGATCAAAACACTGCTAATGTAGCCGCTTTAAAACCTGTGGTAATCCCCACTTTGCCGTACAAAGGGGAACCGTACATTTCCAAGACGCCGTCGCGACGCGGATTCTTCCTATTAGGGTCACAATAAGGGATGCACAATGTAATATTTGTATATTAACACGTATTCTCTTAGCATGTCGCCGAAATTCAAATTAATATGATTAAAATTTCAACACAAACCTATCTGCCTAGCCTTCTTCCCAACCCTGCAGTTCTGCTAGTTGTTTTTAGCACACCAGTCTAACCAAGCCTACAACCTTCCTTGCAATTCTAAGCTATCCAAACCTACAACCTTCCTTGCAATTCTAAACTATCCACGTAGCACTTCCACTTAAGCAAAATATGATATGGCAATATCTTAGCCATTGGATATGACTTATTCCAAATTGATGGTTAAAAAAAAAATAGAAGAAGCATTAGGGCGGATTTGGGGTCTCAAAATGGCCTCCTATCAGCCATTCCACGTCATATTTCCGCTCCTTTTTCCCATGCCACCTAGGATACCAAACTCTCATAATTACAGATTTGCTTGGAATATTCTTCCTAATAAGGGGATTGCATATTCATGGCGCCATATGTATTTAATTACGTTTGGTTGTCGAGGGCGGTGATGCAACACGTGGCGCTTCTAAAATGCCACTTGCATTATAGCATACCGCAACTCATGACGGTGTCTCTTGGTTTGTCGATACCAAGCGTCGCGGCGTCCACCGCCTTCTACATTTCAAAATTTGAATGTGTAGGTTGAAGCTTTGTATCGGTCGGACTTTCATTTCGAGGCTGGTTTCGCTTTAACCGATCTTCACTTCATCCTAATACAGGCTTCCCCCCCTACAATTCGAAATTTGAATTTGCTTAATGTATAAAAAGCATGGATTGTAGGAGAATGGACTTTTCGATTTCCTTATGCATGTTGCAAAATTTCAAAAAGCGAGGTTAGTATGGACGTTCGGCTCACACGGCTTAATTGTGTTGGGGCATAAAAATTGTACACCTTCATTTCGCGTCGTGCGATCTACACAGTATGGAAGTTGCTTGTTGTCAAATTAAACTTAAACACAAGTGAGGTCGGCACTTACGTGGTTTTCTCGAGGAGGGTTTGGAGTGTTTTTTTTTAAATCCCAATTATCGACATAGTGTGATGTAGCATCTTGGTATTAAATAGTATGTTAAATTCAATTATATCGGTGTTCATTTTCAGGTTAAACTCAAATCATATAGGTTTAGGAATAAGATTAAAAAGGAAGATATTGGATATTTAGGAATAAGGTTAAAAAAGGAAGATATTGGTATTTAGGAATAAGGTTAAAAAAGGAAGATATTGGATATGGCTCAAATTTCGAGATATGCACATAATGGCATGTAATGATGGTTGATAGGACCGGAATACTGAATCATTCCTACGATTTTCACGCCTAATCCAAATTTATATCTATTCCAGCCTAGATTGGCCCATTCTCCCCCAATCTCCTCCCAATCTTCGCTAGATCCTCCCGCCCAATTTCGCTAGTCCATCGCCATGAAGAGATCAGCACTAAGAAGGGAGGTGTCCTCCAAGAGGCGCTATTATGGGCGGAAGAGGTGTTCCCTCCGAGTTCCCTCCACGCCCCACTGTTCTTGCTCGAATGCCTCGATTCCTCTCGATTCCTCCGATTCCTTTGACGAGGAATCGAGAATGAGGAATCGAGGAAATTTCGGAGCGAGGAGTTCATCACAGTGTTCTTGAAGGTTTTGGATAGGAGATTCTTGGTGAGAATGAGTGGTCTACCAAGGAGAAGAAGTCAAGATGATGAAGAAGATGAAGAAGTTGAAGACGAATCCGGCCCGACTTCGAGGAGCTCATGGCGTTAGTTCATGGTACATGCATGTTTTCTTTCTTTTCTTAAGCATTCAACTAACGGTTATTTCTTATTTTTTTGTTTTGCAGATGGTGAAGCAGATGAATGAAATTTGTTAAGGCAGAGCACCTCTTTTTTTTTTTCCTTGTTCTTAGCCTCCAGCTTGCCTCCAGCTTAGCCTCCAGCTTGCCTCCAGCTTCTTACCATATGACTGCAAAGCCTCCTGCTTTTTTTGTTGTGAATAGTTGAAGCCTCGGGCATTTAAATTTACAAAATGATGTTCATGTAAAGCCATACGACCATAAAAATTTTGAATGTAAAAAGTTTTTGCTTCTAATTCCATTTGAATACCTAACTTGTTTTTCTTTGTACATGTGTTACCACTCTTAAGTACATAAGTCATTATCCCTTTCCAAAAGAGCATTATTTTTTCAAGAAGGATCACACCAAGTGAATAGTACATATGCAACAAAAATGGAACACACTAAATTAAAGATCGTGTGATCCACTTTCTTATTTGTTGTCAAATTAAAATTAAACACAAGTACCCCTTCTCATTTAATGCTTTACCACCCTAAGTGCATAAAGTTATTAGTCCTTTTCAAAGAGCATATCTTTTTTTAAGAAGGATCACATCAAGCATCCCATTTGCATCTAAAATACTTTACCAACTCTAGTAGTACATAAAGTTATTAGCCTTTTCAAAAGCAAACACTTTATCAATAAATGAGCACGTCACATATCCACACTTAACTTCAAATAAGACACATATATATTTCTTTTATTAAAAGATAATCAAAGTAATTTTACTATAAAGAAGTCATCTTTTTTCCAAAAGATCACACCAAGTTTAATTTTGTATAAAAGCATTTGTTTACTTATTTATGGACTTTCCCTTGAGTCCATACATCTCCGAAATTGAGTCAAATTTCTAAAATATGATGGTTTTTTAAATAGAATGACGGAATTTTTTGGGAAACGTGCTGGTAGGTGATATGGCAGAAGCTTTTTCTATTAAGCCAAGGACAAGCCCGCCCAACTCGCGGTCAAGGAAAAGTGCGTCCTGTGTGTGAGGTGTTGCTAGTGAGGCTTTTGTTTTGCAAATTTGTGCGGCATAGATTCATAACGGCGCAAAGGAGAATGGTTGAAACGAGGCGCCGTATGGATTCACAATGACCCAAATGCAGTCCCATATCGTTGAGCAGATCTTAGCCCACGCTAATCAATTGCGGTGGAGGTGCGAGAATGAGATAAATCGAGAATGGAAGAAACGAAATCGATTAGGGCAATGAAGCTCCTCCGTGGGGATGGGTTGTTAAAGGAAAACAATTATCAACTCACTAGGGTGGAGTTGGAAGCTTCCCTGATATCATTGAAACGACTTGTCTACAGGGGAGAGGCCCTGAAGAGGCTACTCAAATTAGAGGATGTTTGGTTGCACAACTCATTCAGACCATTATTTAAGAAGCTTTATAGAAAGGAGAAAAGGCAGCGTGAAGATTTGGTAACCAAACTCATTGTCAACACTCCTCACTCGATCCTTGAATTGGATGAATGGTCGGGCCTCAGATAGCGAAATTACATTGATGAGTTCGATCGGGGTGATCTTATTCAAGTAGAACTAGCCATTGATGAAAACTTGGCACCCTGAAATTTTCTACTTTGTATTTTGTTTTTTAGTTTAACTAACTCACGCCGAGGCATGTTGTTTTATTTGGTTTTATAATATGTGTATCAAATCTATGTAATGCATTTCTTAATGAATGGAACCGGTTCTATCTATTCTTACGATGGAGCATAGGCCACAATCCGTAGACACCAATTTGTTTTGTGCAAATTGGGCAAATTGCCACGATGGTCGCCCCAACAAAGTTTAATAGAAGCATCCAAAGGAAATAGGGCGACGCCCAATTCGTTAGACTTATGAGAAAATAGAAATACGACCGTCATAAATATAATTAATCGACGCAATTAAAAGTACTTGAAAACTATAAGACCAAGTGTGGATGCCACCTAATACGCCATATCGAGATATAAATTCTTATGAACATATGAAATACATCTCATAGATTGTAATTATTGGTGATTTTGTCAATCTCATAAGCATCGGCTCGGAACCCAAACAATATGGATAGTAACATGGTACTTTCGCCGGGGAAGTCTTTCGGTCGACCGGTGGCTATACCATGCGACCCGGTATCAAGGGTGATCCCTTTGATAATGCATGCATGAAGGTCGCCGAAGTCATGAGGCAAGTGAGGGTGTCCAAATGCTGGAGGTGGAGGCAATTGGGACCTCTCAAGAACTCTAGCGTAGGCGAGACATAGGAAAGGGTTGTGCTATGCACTTCGAATGCGCGCTATACTTATAGCCAAGTAATTATTGATGAAGCACCCGTAGTAACATTATTGGGCATATTACGACCGGTAAGTATATCCAATAATTATTGTGTACAATACCAACAATAATTTTGGTTGGTATAAATATATATCAAACCAATGTTGGCCAACAAATTTGGCCTTAGTCTAACCATGTGGTCTCCTGTTGGTCCCGAGAAATGATTCCATTACGTGCAAGATGAATCCACGAAAACTTCAAAGCGAAGGCGCGGCGAAATAGCCATGGAAGATTGGATGACCACCGTGAGTCTCAATCCTCGCCATTATCCTGATCCTTCGATGTTATCATCCATCCGATATGGAATAGAGAGCATCAAATGTACATGATAGAAAAGATCTGCGGGTGGTCACTGAAAATGACTCGAGGAAGAGTCCCCTAGATCAGTTGTTGTAATGTGATAGTCATGTTGTTGTAATCGGATTGTCGTTAATACTCTTGCTTTTGTAATTTGTAAAGCGGTTCCACTTGACTTCATGTTCAAGCTGCCGTCGACCGATAGCCTTAAGGTTCAAATTGGGCCCGCCCAATTTCTATGAGGGAACTCTTCTAGTGCGGAAAATTTTAGATATGTATTTATTTTCTTGGTCAATGTAAAGTTTTTTTTTCACTCAATTTCATTATAAAAACCTATATAGTGAGTAACGATTAAGCGAAATTGGGCGCCCAATTTGCACCCCGTGCTCACTCTAAACACATATACCTGAGTGTCGAGATCTGCGAAATTGGGCGCCCCAATTTGCACCAATATATAGCAAAACATACTCCTTGTGCTCAAGGGTCCACCCTTCCCGGTGGCGTTAGTTGTGTGAGCTTAAACTTTCTTCTCCCCGCTGCTGTGCCGCTTGCTTAAGGAGTTCCATCCTCGAGCGTGGAATTCTTGATTGGTTAGCGTGGCGTCGGAGCATCCTTCTCAATTTCCATTTCAACATCATCCTCCTTCTCATTTTCCTCGTCCTCCTTCTCAACTTCCCTCGTCCTCCTTCTCAACTTCCTTCTCCTTTTTCCTTTCGACATCCTTTTCTTGCTCGATGGTAGCGGGTCCATTGTGTTGAGCTTCTTGTGTCTCCAAGACAAATGAAGGTTCTCCATCCTTGAGGAGTAGTCATGCGTAAACTTCGAGCTACCCTCGATCACATCTTGGGTGCACACTAATGTAGTGCCCGCCAAAGCATTAATGTTATCCTTCTTCTTTCTAAAGAAAGACATGTCCTTTGCTCCAAAAACCCGCAACCTTTCTCAAATGGTCCGTGAGAGAATCTTTAGACAACCGGAGAGTGGATTGCAACTCTTGCAACCGTTTGTGCGGGAATGGACAAGGAGGGTGGAGGAGTGGACACTACAAAGACTTGCCTTGGAGCCGCTTGCTTTCTTTTTTTACCCTCTCGCTATTTTTGCAATGCACGGGCTCTCGATTTCTTCTCATCCAAAGATTACTTCGAGTTGATCAAAAATGCGAGTAAGTTTAAGCTGCATATTCTCATCACTCTCAAAGCGTTGGCTTTATACCCTTCGCACATAGCCTGCACGGCTAAAGGATCCTCCAGGAAGAAAAATCAAGGACACTTTGCATCCCTCAAGCATAAATTTCGGACAAGGTATGTGCATGTCCTAGAATCTAATTGATGTGGCAAAGGGGCACGCGCCTCTGCCACACTCTTGTCACCCCAAGGCCGATACAACCAAGATGTTTGAAGCAAAGTACAACCAGTTATAAGTGGCATTAAAAAGAAATAGACGCAGACCACGGGTTTAAATCATGTTACTCGCTGCGCACTCATGATCGGGGAGGTTCTTCTCTATGTCCTCCACTTCTTTCAAGTCTTTGGGAACTTGAATACTCTTTGAGGATGGTCCGCATCGTTGAAGCATAGATTGAGTCATTCATTGCGGGGGCACCGCTTGGTCTCCGCCACATACATTACAAGAAGAACGAGAGTCTGCGACTCGCGAACACGAGGAAGGGTTTCTCTTTTTAGGATCATTGTACGCCCCACCCATACACGACTACCCGCCTATAGTCTTCATGGCGGACAAGCATTCACTCAAAACGATGCGACTGATAAAGATCGTGATCCAATATAATTGCTGGTCCGTAAACACAGCGATCGTCCAAGAACTTCGGTAATCCTCCATGCTCCATTTCTTGATATTTCTGAAATCACATCCAACAAACCGGAAGCGTAGGTATTGACCACATCAATCGACATTCCTGTGAGGACCGACATTAGCATTTGAATGATTTTTGATCCCTCTTCCACCGGTCCACGCAGATATACTCAGCAACCTTTCGATAAGAGCCTTTGGAAGGTTAAGCTTTTACGCCTCCCTTATGTTATCAACCCAATCACCTACACCGTTGGCCGAACATCAACATCAAATTCTCGTGAATATAGGATGAATTTTCCTCAAATCGGTCATGTTGTCAACATGAAGCTTTTTCACATCTTTGAGATATTTAAGGAGTGCACGCCGACGGCGGTGCCAAATCTTCTTCACCGCTGCCGCAGTTTTTCATGACACGCCTTCCAAAGATAATTTTTGGTGGTCTTTATGTAATGCGTGGTGGGTTTATCATAATCTACAAAAGTCTTTGCGGATCCATTGGATGCATGGACTTTAAAGGTCGGCACTTGTTATTCGTGAACATTCTCAGCGGTCCTTTACCACTATCGCCTCACCCAATTCATCTTTTAGCTGGTCTTCATAGAATAACCGAGCCACTTGTAGGCACATATTCCAAGTTTCATCATCCAAAACACGAAGTAATCGTAGTCTCGCATGCTAAGCTTCTTCAATGTGCCGCCGTATAGCGAGCCAATCCGCGCAAAGATAGTAAACTTAGCACATTTGAAATATCACGGGCCTCAAAATTTAGCAATGCACAAGCTAACATGCAATGCACATGAGGCAGTACAAAAATGGGCCCGCCCAATTTCATAGACAAGGAGATGCAATTTAACATGCTATATATTCACATGGGGCCAACCCAAATTGGGCGCCGCCCAATTTCATAGACAAGGAGATGCAATTTGACATACTATATTCACATGGGGCCAACCCAAATTGGGCGCCCCCCGCCAATTTTCATAAACCGGAGATGCAATTTGACATGCTATATTCACATGGGGCCAACCCAAATTGGGCGCCGCCCAATTTCATAGTTAAGGAGATGCAATTTAACATGCTATATTCACATATACCAACCTAAAATTGAAACGCCCACCCCAATTTCATACAAGCGGATGCAATTTAACATGCTATATTCACATGGGGCCAACCCAAATTGGGCGCCCGCCCAATTTCATACCCAAGCGGATGCAATTTAACATGTGTCATGTAGTATCACGGCATCCGAAATTGGGCCCACCAATTTCATAGCCAAGACGCAAAAAGAAACATGGGAGGCCTCCCAAATTACCAATTTGATGTAAAGGATTTATGAAAAAAAAGCATCCAAGATCCACAATTAGAAATGACTTACTGAATATGCTATCTTGGGATAGTCCACGCTTTCCTTTTTCTTGACTTTCCATAGAATGCCCATTGATTCCTAAGCTGTGAGTATTTGTTCAAGTAGACATCCCGATGGATAGTATTCTTGGTGATATCGTTGCTCTCCTGGCCGACCTTCACATATTCGAGGGAGTGAGGTTTCCTCCCCAAAGACACGACATTTTTCTTTTGGCGTAGAAGAAAAAGATAAGATCTTTCGTGATGAGCCCTTCTGCTTTTGGCCATTCCAACGCACGGTTGACAAGAATTTGGGCAAGCAGAGTAGTGATTGCCATTTACAATCCGAGTGATTGTCCAAATCAAGGGCCTCTTCCACTTCGATTACGCCCGATCGGATCAAAGGGTACAACATCCGCACAAGGTGGATGCATCTGCACATTAATAAATGATTCATAGAGTGTATCAACATGTTCTGGACTGATGACCCTGCAGGTCATATTTGCAGGTGCTTGATGCATTTTGAAGATATCCACCTCTATTTCGAATTCAACACCAAGAGGATAGATCCTTTCCCTGTGCTTAATGTTGATCAATGCGCTTTGGGACAGCTCACGTTTGCTTTCTTGAGTCAACGCCCCGCCAGATGTCGAGCACTTCACAATTTGTCGTCGTCTTCCCAGCGAGCACAGTAATAGCCCCACTCCCCCGATGCACCCGTTGTTGATGGTGGAGTAGGGTCTCTTCTTTCTTAGGCGAGGAAGTTATTGCCCCTCGCGGCCGGCTTTCGCTTTTGTTCCTTGCTTTTTCGGTGGGGACCGCCGATACCTCCCGCGATCTAATGCTAACGCTAGAGCTCATTGATGTTCTTCCCATACCACCAAGAATCAGTTTTGGAGTTGATGTTTCCCATCTTTTTCTTCTTAGGAACCTTTTTCGATGACACGGCCAAGTTTTTCTCGCCCCTTGGTCCGCCACCCTTCTTAGGGAACTCATAACGGATCTCAACCACGCCGCGGTCATAGACCTTTATTGGCTCTTCCCATGATACTACGTGTAAAGGGCCTTTGATCGATTTTGTTTGTGATCGAGTATGCACCGTCTAACTAGACAAATCCATCTATAATATCTCCCCGCTTGGTGAGAGTCCGGATCTCTCAAGGCTTTCGAAGAAGATGTGACCCGACCCTTGGCGACATCGAACGTGAAGCCTCTATGATGCTTGCATGCATTAGGTGAGGATTGTAAGTCCCAAAGGGTAACCTCAGATCCTTGAAATGACTTTATCAACCGCCCCCTCACGACAACCTCTAACTTCGTTGGCAAACTTCGATTAACTCCACAGACATGTCGATTGTTATACCAGACTTCGTGTCCTCCGAGTCCCGGCTTCGGCCAAATCTGAGCCTGTATCCTTGAGGTGATTCGTGCTAGACCCGGGGTGGATATTGCCACTACCTCTATGCACCAAGTAAATTTATACCTTTCGGGGCATCCATTAGTTCGATCGACTTCAATACCATTGAATCAATTCCGCCTCTGCTTCCTTTGCTTTGCGGCAAATGCAATGCCCGCGTATAGCGGAGGGCGGATCACGGCCGCGTCGGTTCATTTAGTTGATTCTTGCCATGGGTGTTTGCATAACATCATTCATGAATCCCATTAGTGGTGTGTCAAGAATTAAAAGAGCAATTTGCCGTGAGCAGGCCGAGAGACACAAGACTAACCAAAGATTGCAAGAGGTCCCAAATCACCACCCAATTCGCGAGGAAGCGCAGGAGATTACAAGAAGAGAGAAGCTCGAGGGTCCCAAATTGGCGCCCCTTGATTTACTGCCGAAAGCGAGGAGGTTACAAGAAGAGAGCGGAGAGGGTCCCAAATTGGCCCCAATTTGCCGCAGAGCGTAGGGAGGTTACAAGAAGAGAGAGGCGAGGGTCCCAAATTACGCACTTTTTCGTGCAAGCGAAGGAGATTACAAGAAGAGAGAGAAGGTCCAAAATTGGGCTTCCAATTTTGCCGTGAGAAAGCGAGAGGAGGTTACAAGAAGAGAGAGGCGGAGGGTCCCCAAAATTAGGCCTACCCAATTTACAAAGACATGAGGTTACCTAGAAGAGAGACCTCCAAATGACTTATTTAGCGAAGCAAGAGCGGACAAAATGGGCTTACCGCCAATTTGCCCCCAGCCTTTGGGGAGGAGGTTAGAAAGCGGTAAGAAGGTTTAGAGCTTGATAGATTTAGGCTCACCATTTGCTTGATCAAGGGACTTATGCGAAGCCAGAGGAGACAAATTGGGCCCATACATGGTAATTAGAATGATCCAACGGGCCAAAGGGTTATTGGGTGAGGGAGACAACAGGTACAAAAGTGACAACCAAGTGCAGAGAGGTGCCACCATATGATTGGTGACTCCTTGCTGCCGGCTTATCTCCTCGGGCATCTAATGTAAAGAACCTGGGGTTGAAGAAAAGAGCAAGCATCTTTTCCCTCCCTTCACCGGGTCTATTTCCATGAAAGCGCTGGCACCGAAGCCAGCGGCGTCACGCTGGAAGAAATCACTTTGAACACCCACAGCGCCTGGTAGCTCGGTTACGCTGGAAGAAATCAATTGAAAACCATAGGCTCGATGCTTCGAGTAAAGCGGCTTGGAAGAAATCAAGCAGAACACGATAGAGATGCTGGATATCGTATGGTAAAGAAATCGATATGAACAAACTCAAGAATGCTAGACGCGAAAAGGAATGGGCTTAACCGATGAGTGACAAGTGGCCATGCAAAAAGAAGACCCTAAAAATAGGCGTTTTTAAGTAAATATGGACCAAAGGACGTAACAATAAAATAGACGCCTTTTGCAATAAATGTGCCCGAAAAGTAAAATGCGGCTTTTTTAAATCGACATACACGTATTGAAATTTAAAATTTTAAATTTTGAATTCTCACGGCCTTGCTTAATTTCAAATTTATAAGCAGTCCACTTTGGTACATTTTCAATTTCAAATTAGGGCCCCAATATTTTGATTTCGTCCCCTTTGCATTTTGAATTTGAATTTGAATATATATATTGAACTATGGTGGGAGAATTGATTTTTGAAATACTCGAGGAAGCGGAGCTGGGCTAAGCCATTCGTTCTCTACATGATTCTTGAAACGAACTTCTTCACCTGGATGCGTCTGTTCACCAAAAGGTAGGTTTCTTTAGGTATATCGTTCATTCTTTGGTTCGGATTGGTATAGAACATTATTGATGATAAGATTCGATGATATAAAAGATAATTTTGAGATGTATGTTGGTCCCCTCTATATTCTATCTCGCTAGGTAGCATGGAACGTGGGCCGTGGGTGCCGAATGGGCGGATAGACCTCAAATATGTATCATTCTCGGTGCTGCCTTAGAAAGAGTGGCTATGTTTCATTTATGTATAGCACCTCAAGATTACTAGACCCGGGGGCAATTTTAGCAGCTAAAAGCTTTACCGGCAACAGGGAGGAAATTGGGGTGTTCAATTTCAACTCCTCAAAGTTACTAGACCGGGGAGCAAATTACGCCAGCCTACTGTGACAGAAACAAACATCGGCATAGGAGGAAATTGGCCACGGTCAGCCTACCCCCTCAACTCCTCAAAGTTACAATATGCGGGGAGCAAATTGGCCGGCCAATTTCAGCAGCTAAGAAACTTCTTTACAGTGGTGGAAATAGGGCTGGTGCCCAATTTCAACTCCTCAAAGTTACTATACAGAGCAAATCAATTGAGCCAATTTCAGCACCAGGGGGGAAATTGGGCTGCCCAATTCTCAAAGTTATTAGACAGAGCAAATTGGGCCTAATTTGACCACAAGAAACATCGGGGGGAGGAAATTGGGCTGCCCCCAACTCCCCTCAAAGATTACTAGACTGTGTGGAGGTATGCCAATTTGAGCGACTAAGAACATCAACAGGAGAAAAATAGCGGGTGCCCAATTTCCCCTTCCAATTCTACGTATCTAGGAGAAAATTAAGTACCACCACCATCTAAGGAGCATGTTGAACTTTGCTCTTGGCCCATTCATTTTTTTTGTGCGGAGGTGTACCTATTCAAAGATGGTCAAAGCGGGCAAAGGGACCATGGGAGCTGGGGAGAGATGCCACTTTAAAGACACATCCCGCATGGACTTGTGAGTGTGGGTGTTCTAGCCGTGTTTGAGGGGCATCATGTTCTCTCTTGGCCTACTCCAGAAGCAAGTACCTTAGGTGAGGCATTGGGTTCCTTCATTCTCTCGGAGGGAAAGTGATGTTCATGACTCAGATGTCGTGGACGGCAAAGACCCGGCATCAAAAGACAACAGGGGAAGCAACAGAGACACCATGTCGCTAACTGGGTACACACTAATCCGAGACCGACCGCGAAATTTATCACTCTTGTGCTGCCATCCCTGCAGGCAAGGGATTTATATCCTTCATCGGTCCGCACGATGCAAGATGTGACCGCTTCTTGGGTATGAAGACCGTAGGGGTGTCTGGCATCAAGGCTTTCCCCCGCCGAGAGGTGAACTTCCTGTCCCAGATGTTTGACAATACCTAAAGCGGGCATGCTTTTGAGGTGGAATAATGATCTAGTTAGGGTTTGTGGGTGAAGGTGTCGGAAATTTTAAGTCTTGGCCTTGATGGAACAAAGATGATACGATCGCCGCAGCCGTGGCAGCTCTGAGATTCGTGAAGCATCCGGCAGAGAAGCGTAAATACACCTTCCATTCTAAATGCGCCAAAAGAAAGCATCAAAGCCTCCAAAGATAGATCGGCCTAACAACCAATGAAGCCATCTTGAGGTATAGGAAGACCATGTGTTGCAAAACGTGAGATGTTGTGAGAAATTCAGGGATCAAGCTATAAACATGCGAAAAGGATTTCTTTGCCATGAAATCGAAAGTGACAGACCACTTTTGTGTATGACATGTTAGGCAACAATATGAAGGGTAGAAGGGTTCATCGACTAGTCTTGCAAGGCATCAAGTCTGTGAGAGGGCTTGGTACCTTGGTCTTGGGATTTCAAAGTCGGGGTATCTCCTCAAGTGGAAGGCGTATTCGCCCCGTGCTCTCGAAAGGCCGAGCATGGCAAATTCGTGCACTTATATGAAAAGCACGCGGCGCCACCTTGGCCCTCGAGGCCGCTTTTTTCCATGTTTGTGAAGGAAAATTGTGAGTCTTTACCCACCGTAAAGGTGAGGAATGATGATGGGATTCGAGAAACGCGGAGGAAGTTGCCCGCTATGTTTACAAAGACATGCATTCTCGAAGAGGTCAACGCCAAGTGATGGCTCTCACAGCAAGAAGGTTGCATTCCGTGATTTCATAGGACATGGAGACGTAGCTTCAAGGACGCCGATATTGCTAAGAAGAATGCATTCTCCAAGTGACACTTGCAGGTTATCCGCATCGAAGCCGGGCCAAGACCAAGGATGAGGGTTCCAGAGGAGAATATTGCATGATCGAGAAGGGCACATAGACTAGAGCAAAGAATCATGTCGCACCCAAGATCGGGTCATGGACCGCTATCCCAATGTGCATCCTCGAGACTTTGTATGTATCATTCCACACAAAATGGATCGTGCAAAGACTATGATTCCAAAGTTGTTCGATTCCCGCGGAAGTCCCTTTGGAGACTAGATAAGCTAAAGACTTCATTGACAGTGCACTTACCCACGGGCCATGGGAGAGGGTGCTATGGAAATTTTGCTTTGGATCTCGGTGGTCGGGCGACTCCAACTTCCATGTAGGTTCTTTGAATAGTATTTTGAAAAGGTTGAGCTGCCTTAATGAGTTTGGTGCAGAGGCCATCTTGCACCGTTCGATCCATCAGTCCCGTGATTGGGCCGGGCCTTACGTGACACCAAGGCTAGCGCCCAAGTTGTATTTGTCCGAAGAGCATCCCCGCTGCCATCCCTCAACCTGAGGGACCCTCATTGAAGCTGCCTCCTCGCAAATTGTTGTTGCAACTAGACAATGCATCCCGACAAAACAAAATAGGTATGTATTCTCGTATCTTCATACCTTGTATATCCGGTGTTTTCAGGAGATTGAGTTAGGGTTTATGATGCCCGCCATACACATGATGATATAGATGCTATGTTTGGAAATTTTTCATCTACCTTGAAGAAAGCGAAAGCGCTAACCATGCCCGAAGTTGTTGTATGAATTTCATACGCAATCTCAACACGCCGCTGCCATATGTTGTTCATAAGGTTCCGTGATTGAAAGGTTTCATAGAAGGGTATATCCCCGATGGGGAAGATAGATTGACAGTCACACCGAGCCTCGACCTTTTGTTTGCTATGAATGGTGACCGGCCCGCCATGTACCATAAGGCTCGCCCTAATGCTCGCGGATTGGCTACCGGCTGCGGAATAAGAATGTGGAAAGAAGGAGAGGATGGAAACCCCAATGCCATCCGAACCAAGATGCTAGCACCTAAGAGCTCTAGAAAGACATTGGTCATCTCAAACAAGATCCATAAGCATATCCTCCATTGGGTCGCATGCTCGAATTTAACAAGAAGGGCACACCGTAGACGCCAAATATACAAAGACAATTTACTACGACAATTGAATATTGGATGGGACTCTTGGAACATCTCGAGTAACATCACCAACGCGGAAGGTCCTTACGAGGACTTTTGGTTGCGCAGACTAGGCAAGATAGACTTGACGCACTCGATGTGGTGGTCGTGGTGGAGCCAATTGCAACCATCACTCCCGCTATGTTGGTCCATTGAAGGATAAGCCTGCATTCGTAATTCAATCCTTTCAAGGATTTGAAGAAGGGCATGTTTGTATTGGCCTACCGATGATGTCTTGTGCCCAACATGGCTAGGGTATGCTACGTAAGAACCCCAAATGGATGATAAGAAAGACAACTTCGAGACTATCCGAAACTTGCGGGAGCTCGTCCCTAGGAACCGTGTGTCCCCACCAACTATGTCAATTGTTGGAAGAAGAGATGGAGGCCGACCACCGCTAGTGACCGCATTGAGATAGAGAGTATCGACTACGCTTTGGAGTCCTTCTATAAGAAGAAGCTACCAAACACCGGCCAAGATTCCCACACTTGTTGCGTATATTATGCGGCACTTGCCTGGGGATGTATGTTAGTGTTATCGGCCGCCTTTTATAAAAGTCCACAATTCAAGGTATTGTCCATATTTAATGAAACCGTGCTTATAAGCTAAAAAGGTTGGAATATACTAAATTCAAGTATGGTGTGATCCACTTTCTTGTTTGTTGTCAATAGATAATAACACCAAGTCCCTCATCAATAGTCTCCCCATTTGCATATAAAATATGTATCATTCCAAGTTATATTATGTTTTATGAACTAAAATGGCCTCCCATCACCCATTCCACGCCATATTTCCGCCTCCTTGGGGATTTAGGGTCTCAAAATGGCCTCCTATAAGCCATTCCCATCGCCATATTTCCGCCCTTTTTTCCCGCCGATTTGCTTGGAATATTCTCCTAATAAGGGGATCGCATTTATGGCCATATGTATTTAATTTCATTTGGTTGTCGACGCATTGATGCAACACATGGCGCTTCTAAAAGCCACTTGCATTATAGCATACCCAAGAACTCATGACCAGGTTCTGGTTTGTCAAATACCAAGCTGCGATCACCGATTCTTGACTTGCTATTTTCATTTAGAGGCCATGGCCATACAAGCTTCCGCCTTCTACATTTCAAAATTTGAATGTGTAGGTTGAAGCTTTGTATCGACTTTGCTTTCGAGAGGCTAGCGATTCGCCTTAAAAGTTCGTGAACCGATCTTTACTTCATCCCAATACAAGCTTCCAGCCCCTACAATTAAATTTTGAATTTGCTTATGTATAAAAGCATGGATTGTAGGAGAATGGATTCTTTTCATTTCCATTTGCACGCTGCAAATTTCAAAACGAGGTTAGTACCGGACGCTCGCTCACACGGGCCAATTGTGTCAAGGGCATACAAATTGTACACCTTCATTTCGCCGCGGCGATCCACGCGTATGGAAGCTCCAAATGATGTGTGGATAAGGATCCAACCCGACTCCCTAATATGCTCCGGTCTTCAATCGCCAAAAATGAGGTCTAAAAATAAGAACTTAGACCTCACATGTTGCGCCTTGCAGCTCAAAAAGTGTCGGACATCCGGGCGGATGGCGCTTTATATCCATTGGATCGTTGAGTGGCAAGAAACCGCCGCTCGACGTTTTTCGTTTAGTCCGATTTTGTGGTGACGGTAACTCCGCCTCTTGGGATATTGTGAGAGATTGAGAGAGGATGAGCACATTCGAATCTAATACGCCTTCCTTGAGATGAACCGGCCCGATTGTCACAAGAGAATTATAACTTAAACCCAAAGACTTTTTTTCTCGCCCATTACTCCACCGTGGATGAAGGAAAGGAATGACGGGGAGGGAGGGAAACTTTTTGAGATATTTAAGTGGAAAAGTCCAAATCAAGAGCTCGAAAAGAGCAAACTTTGGGCTTCAATGTAGGTTAAAGAATTTGAAGAAAACACCCCTGGCTTATGAAATGAAGAAGCACTATCGACCGATAGAGGAACCTGAAGTTTGGATCAGGTGCATTCGGGACGTTGGGTCACGCCACAAGGTCCATTTACAACACTAGCAAAGGCCAATTAAGATCCGGGAAACTAGAAGCAATCTTGGTTACGAGGTGAAGAACCTAGCGACAAACAGGGGAGATAGTGGACATGATTTGTCACCCCTACAACTCTTCTCTCAAGAAGATGGTATTGAAATGGTACTAGGAGAGATCTACAAGAAGTTAGGAAGTTTACAGGATGTACGTTTGCTTGTGATGATGTAGGCATCCCGTGAGGCTTGGTTACGTTCTCTATTCAAGCCATTCCAATGCGTTGAAAAGAATGGGCACAAAAAGTATTCGGGCCAACGTCCACAAATTGTCGAGAATACAAGGGTTACTAGGACAAAGATGGTGTATGCCATATTAGGAGAGATGCACCACGTTGAATGTGTTTGTCCCGCCATAGCCATAAAAAGATAAGAATGGCAAGGATTGTTGTGATATAGTTGGAATGAATGAACATAATAATCTTTGGGTTGACTCGTTACTCTCTTACAATTCCTTGTCAAATATTATGACTTAACAAATTCGCAAACTAATGGTGAGATTGAAGTTTGCATAAAATTGGATGAAATGGAACTCCACCAAGTTTGAGAAGTATGAGAGGGTATCCGTTGTCATCATGAATAGAGCAATTGAGAATGCAATTGCACATGCTAAATCAAAGAGCAACAAGAATAATAAAAAAAGATGTAGAGGTGACGGACGAGGAGAAGAAGCGCCGCGAAAAAATGGTTCTTATGTCAATCCAAGATGACACCCTGTGGTTAGGTCTCTTTTAAAGTTCGGAAAGAAACCCACGGGTATTGAAATGGGTGTTCAATCAAACTCGACATCCCGAAGCCTAATATCTAGATTCGAGGGAGGGAAAAATTGCAAGTAGATCACTATGGATCTTACAAAGTAATTTTTTTTCACTTGGCGCCCGATTTAAAAACCGGAGAAAGCAATGTACAACATAAGTGGAGGAGGACAAGGAACATGCAAAAGTTGTGCATCAGACGCAATCATGCAAGGAAGTCAAGTAATCGGAAAGATCAAGCTTCAACCTTGTCCCTTAACCAAGCAAATGCTCCTAATAGAGGAGAAGAAGATCCCAAGTTCCATGGCATTTTCCCATTCCATTAGAGAGGGTTCATATCTCACTTTGCACGGCTTTTGTGAGAATCATCGCGACAAGATGATATTTTGAGCTGCAGATTCGTCGCGGAACATTTTTAGACAAGAAGAGAAGAGAGGAAGGAATTCGTGAGAGTTGAACATGTTCTATCGTATGTGTTTGCATGGTGGCAATGTAAGATTAGAGCTCGATGAGAAAACGGCAAGAAGAACAAGTGTGCCTCGTAAGGTGTCAATTGAGGGGTGAAAGCTCGACCTTCATAAAGAATCATAGAGAGGCTCTGAACGGAAACCAGATGGGAGAAAAGGTCTATGACTTTGGAAAATTGCTGGTTGATGCGAGCAGGACCGCACGCATGGCGTTCTCGCTCGGCATTGAGGAAAAAAGCATGGGATGCATTGTCCGAATTGTTCCCATACATTCGTAGAGAATGGACCTCACAAGAGAAGATGCAGAAAATGTTCGTGCAAGCGAATAACAAATTTATTAAAGCTTTCATAGACGCATGGGGAGAGAGAGTGAAGTCACGCACTACTTGCACATCTTTTGGGCTCATGCACCTTGGTTTTTAGGAAGTATGGAAGCCTAGCGTTGTGGAGTGCACAAAGCATGGAGAAGTCGATAAACAAGCTAAAATAGCCTTTCATCGATACACTCAAAGAGGGGTGGAAATGTGGGAACCAACCCTCTAAGACAGATGACATAGTGGTTTTATAGAAGGGCGATGGCTAAATTTACAAGAAGGTCGCTTTAAGGAGCAACCCGTAAGTCGTAAAACACCATTGGCATAATGTCAAGAGAAAACTAAAAGTTGGTTGGCAAAATTCTAGGCCCCACTAGCATCGCAACAAGGAGATCTAAGAGACAAAGAATCGGTAAAGTATACTTGTAATGTGTAGCATGTTCACACGACCAGCGGCACTTGCCTCCAACCTTGTTTGCACAACCGTAGCTTCAGCATCGCCGCGGTGATCTTATTTTGTATCATACGTCGTGTGAGCTTTACAAGAACACCATCTTTTGTACATGTCCCCCGGCTTCCCTCGTCCCAATAGCACAACGTGTTCTTCTTCTCCGCCTGAATTAGCAACCTCGCTGTCCGCCATAACCACCTCGGTCAAGCAGGTTGTTGGGGCATGTCATCCGTCCGACCTTCTATTCAACCGCTGATTTGCCTCTCCCCGGCTACGGCATGAGAAGGTTGAATTCATTCTCTTCTTCTTTCTTCTGAATTGTAACGACATTTTCCTTTAGAAGATCATCTTGCTCCTTCAACCTCTTCATTAGAACACCCAACACTATGTCGGGAAGGGAGTTCTATCCTCTTCTGCTTTTCCTTATCGGTTGGTTGAGGATGTGGAGGCCATAGATGACAAATGGGAGGGACGTTAAGATTATAGAAGTGAGGAGCAAAGACTCTAACCGGCGGAAGGAGCACAATGCAAGGACCTCAATTTATACATATTAGCGCTTGAACATATTAAACACAGCCGCCGCCGTCGCGACGTGTCGGCGGGATCGTCGGTTTGTCCGCTAGAACACATTATTAATGGTACCGTCCTTTGGAACACATTAATAACTATTCTAACTACATCAGATCACACCACGCTGAATCGACACGAAGCTTTAAAAACCCTATGAAGGGTTTAAGCCGCAGATCTCGCCTTGTCATTCTCTCTACCACGGATATTGAAAATTAAAAATAGGAAACGAATATTCTAAGCACATTTGTCAAAAAAAACTTTTCCCATTGAGAAATAAAACCATTACAAACATTAAAAAAAAGGGCCCTCTAGGAGGAGCCCGATGCCTATGATTGCCGGGCAAGCTCTTCCCCGAGGGCGTTGATAATTTTTTCTGCTCCCTCCAACATGATTGCTGCCCATAACCACGTTCTCATATTCCGCAACCTTATCTTCCCGGGCCATCGAAAGTTGAGTTTCGCAGCCTCTCGCCTCGATTGGCCCTAAGCCTCTCTTGAGGTTATATCTGGGCGCCACCACGGTCTAAGGCAGCCCGATTGTCAACTAAAAATCGCCTCCCTATAGAAGGCTGCCTTGTCCTCTCACAAGAACCAAATTACTTGCGGCGCTCTTCATCATTCTTTTTTTTTTTAGAAGGCGGATCCGCTCCTCCGCCTTCAACACGAATGTTCTAAATTTCCTTGACCGTAACTTGAGACAAGATCTCTGGGCAGGGATGGAATTGAGCCGGAGGCCATTGAAAGTGATGGGAGAACAGGGAGATGGCCGAGGGCGATGTGGTAGAACAGAGATGGCGGATAGGGAGAAGACAAAGGCCTCCGACGCTTTATATAGAAACTAGAGATACGTTGGAATCTACTTGCTAGAAAATCCGGATAAAAGTTGTGTAATAATCCCACGAGGCAAAATTATAGCATGCAATTAGCAACGGTAGCCTATGTTCGCATCATGGGATCCGGCCATATCCCAGCCGCATCAGATGCGCCGCATAAAAAGACATTTAAGTTATTGTGGCAACAAGATGCCACGCCCTTGGCATGACGTTGTCATCCACATGCCAATTAATGTGAATAGACGCTGTCATCCACATGCCAATCCTAGATATGACTAATTCGCATTTACCCCAAGTTATCACATAATCTAGCTAGATATTTGTGTTACATATAGTTTTCCATTAATAAATTAGAATTTATACATACAACGAGGTGTATGCTTGTGGAGATCATACGACGCGAAAATCCATTGATTGCTACCTAATTGCAAGCAAGGCATTTCACGCTAGTGATCTTTTAATAAAACAAAACAAGAGAACGATAGAAGCAAGAAATAGAGAAAACTTTTCTTTGAAACAAAAATATATATACAATGGCTAGGATCTTCATGATCCTCAGAATAAAAACGTAGTAGCGTTCTCATCCTCCTGAAGCTTTTCTCCATATCTTCTAACGCCGCAAAATATTGTGTGCGCTTAAAAGCGCCTCGACCCTACGGCTATTGGCCTCTCTGGTACTTTTGGTTAATGTTGCCGCAGCTCAAGGTCTCGCTCATGCGCCAGCCCCTCGTGAATTCTAACCCGGCCGACCGCCTTTGATCTTCTCGGGCGACGAGACGGCCGTTTTTACTGCGGAACCTCCTTGAATCTCTTCATCACCACCAACAAGGGTGATGTCCGGCAGCTCTCGGGCCGGGTCGCCATCGGAGGAGGATGAAGATGCCATCGGAGCGTAAGGCGAAGGCGGCGGAAGACGGAGAGGATGAGCGAAGGCTGAAGGCGAGGCGGAGAGGAGGAAGGCAAGATAGAAGGTCTTCTATTTATAACAACAGGGATTTCGTAGTAGCTTGAGTCACACGACCTTGAAGGATGCCGCCGGTCGGGGAAAATGGACCCGTTACTTCGCCGTGTGAGGAAAAAAGGACCGTTATTTCTTCTCACGCCTTTTCTTCCGTGAGAAAGCTCGTGATAATTTTATTGATAATTTCGGTGATACAATCTATACATAAGTAATTTTATCGATACATAACTAAAGATAGAACTTTTCATTGAAGCAAAATAGAACGGCATGGAGATCACATGACGCTTAAATCCATTGATTGCTACCTAATTGCAAGCAAGGCATTTTAGCGGTCGTGGTGATCTTTTAATAAAACAACATACATTGGAACAAGAGGATAGATAGAAGCAAAAATAGAGAAAAACTTTTCTTTTGAAGCAAAAAAATAGATAGATACAACGGCTAGGATCTTCATGATCCTCTAGCTGATTTTCATGTCCCGGGCTGAAGCCGTAGGCATGGTTCTCATCCTCCTAGCTTCGAGCTTCTTCTCCATATCTTCTAAGGCCTCGAAATATCGCGGAGCGGTTTAACCGCCTCGCCCTGGCGTTCGTCGCCTGTTGGTACATGGCGAATGTTTCCGCAGCTCAATGTCTCGCTTCGCCAGCCCAAGGCTAATCCCTCGACGCCTCCCATATTCTCTACGAGAGAGTGCTACATCATGGATCTCGCTCTTCATCACCAGAGGAAGATGATGCCATGCCACGGAGCGGGTGGAAGGCGGGAAGATGCAGAACATGAGCGTGGAAGGCTTAAAGGAAGAGAACATGAGGAGGTCGATCGAGTGGACATCGGTCTTCTATTTATAACATGAGTCACACGAAGTTGCTTCAAAGGTCGTGTGAGGAATAAATAAATTAATTGTTTTATTCCAATAATATTTCATTTCTTCGAGATAAATATCACACGACACGAAAACCTAGGTATGACGTAAAAATCGGACCGATGTATTTCGTGATGTGAATAAATACAAATAAAATAATTTTATTACGAATTTCGAAGGACAATCGTACATAAATAATTTTACCGATACAAGTTGGAAAATATATAACTTCCAAATTTTCAAGCTTCGCCGTCAATTTCATGCTCTTTCAATCCCCTCGCCCAGACCGATCCAACAAGGCAATGACTTCCATGTTATCGACCCCAAAACTTCCAACCTTGGGTGAGTCAAGCCAGCCTAAAAAATTTAACATATTGCTCGCCCATGCCAGACCGGTGGTCGCCAAAATATTGTAGCACAACATCCCCCGAATTGCTATCACCCTTCGGTGTTTGATGCCAATTGGGAATGGTTCTGAACATGCATAATGCACGGATGTAATAGACAAACTCGCACCTTTTGGACTTGAAAGTTCTCAATGAAGACGATTATCTCCCCATTAACGAATCTTGAGATATATATCGTAACAATGTAGAGTCCTTCAATATTTCCCCCCCCAGCGTGCATGTCGGCAAGAAAAAATCATCTACTTCCCACAAATAAGAACCCTCAAGCTTATCTTCTTCACATTTCTCCTCATCTATGAGGCTTATGTTCTGCCGATTGGTGAAGGGCCTGCCAAACCTGTAGATCCTGTTGGCAGCTTTGCACGGAGACGCTGGAATTCTTCTTCCATTGGTAGATTCGCCTCCTCTTGATCAAATCGAGACTCCAGCCTCTCATAGGCTTCTTTAAGCTTTATAGCATTGCCGGTATAATTAGACACTTCAAACATCTCTTTGTCCAAATCCTCGTCAAAATCTAGGCCTAGGTTTACCCATTCGGCCAAGGTACTGATAAGCTCGTCTTCCCTAGCACACATTCGTAACAAAGACGGGTTCCTCAGTATATCACTTAGCAATAGGTATTCTTTGCCTTCCACTAAAATTGGCATTATGTCAGACAACTTCTTTTCATCCTCATCCCCATCCTCATCACCTTCAGAATCATCTCCCTCCTCTCGTTTCCCCAAGGCCAAGTCTTTGTCGAAGCTAAAACTCCTACATTCTTGCTCTTCTTCTTGTAGATCTATCTCCATTTCTACGTCATAGTCAGCATCATCACACATAACTGACCCCCTTGGCTTAAAGATTTCATTGTTTCCAGTGTATCTTCGGTTTGGCCGAGCAGAATGCAATAACTAGCAAATGCAAACGGCAAAGAGAAATAAGATACCTTCTTAAGTACAAGGACGCAGCCAGGAGGAGCCCGTTGCACAGCATTCTTGAAAAACATCTTCGCTGTTTGCAAATGGGAAGCCAGCCCTCTAGAGCTGGTTTTGGAATCCACGCAGCCGTAGACATCCGCAAAGGACGTCTTGCCGAGACCAAGCGGTCCGGGTGAAAGCTAAGACAACCTCGCGATAGCATCCAAGCTCGCTATCGCTTTGCCATGATGTCCAACTCCTTGCAAAGGAACGGATAAATCGCAGTCGGCCGCCTTCCTCGTTGTCATGAGGGGCGGATGCATACCATTCCGTGAACTTCACATAACAATCCATGGCGAAGCGACGACGAAAACAAGAAGATGTTTTTAGGAGCGGTAAGGCGCCATCACTCTCGAACTCAAGTAGCCGTTGTCGACATGAAAGGGACACGACCATTGTGGGGAGATTTATCCGGTACATTTTAGGTTAGGGTTAGGGTTAGGGTTGATCACACGACGCCAAGACTACTATGTGCAACAAAAAGCACAATGCTTGCCACAAGATCGTGGTGATCCTCACGTTATAACATCAAAAAAAAAAAAAAAGTCTTGTTAGGCTTCTAAGAAAGAAATGGACTAAGAGATTAAGCTTATAAAGCCATTACATTAAAGAATATTATACAAAGGCACTTCACGGCCTTTTTTTCTGGGGGGTCTTTCTTCTTGTTGTATTCACCATAAAATTTTGACCATAGTACTTCGGGATCCCTTATGCGTAAAGCGAGGCATGTCCTTGGGCATGACACCACCCGCTTGGCATGTATTGTCGCAAGTTACAAGTCCTCGAAACAGACCGACACCAACCGCTTCCGGCCATTTGAAGAGCATTTAAGGCGCTAGCTTGAATTACAGAATCGGTATGATGTATCGCGACCACACTCTTGCGGAGAATCTCTTTCACGAGCCCGGCAAATGGGAGACGGAATGACCATCTCGGTTTTCTTACGATACTTCTTAATCTCGGTGAAGCGCTTTTAATACCGGGGCTTCGCCTTCCGCTTCCCGCCACTACCCTCACCCACCCGGCATTTGGAGCTTTGTTGCCCGACTCTTCCGCCGCCTCCTCACCCCAAAGATTTCGCGAGTCGTTCGGCTGGCTACCGTTCGGCCGTCTCCTCACATTCTGGTCACCTTCCCCTTTGGGCGTTGGGCCTCCTTTTGATTTGAAGGTTAAAGCGCCCTCCGGGAGGAGCAGGAGGAGCAGTAAGAGCAAGAAGAGGCTGCCCAATAATTAATCCGCGCATATTTTGCTCGCCGGTCTCTCACATTTTCATCCTCCTGCTCTCAAGGAGTGCACCTCCCTACTTACTCCGAGTCATGTCATCATGCGCGGATTTCTTTTCCGGTCTTCCATTAGGCATGGTCGGGAGGAGGAGAATCTCTATCGTAGACTTCGTTCGGATGAAGGAGGCGGACTAATGTAATCACTGCCTTACACCACCTGGATGGATCCCCTGGAGCTTGTTTTAGTTCTTGCCATGGCTTCTGTGGATGGCGCTTATACCTACGAACACCGACAAAAATAGACAACCGGCAAGAGATAAATAGTAAAAACGTGGTTAAAGTAAAATATGATGGTAACGTTTTTAAATAATTGTACGGAACCCTAAAAAATATCGGACAAAATACGGAACCCTAAAAACATCGGACAAAAATACAAATAAAAACCGAGATTCAAAGCGCTTAGCGATAGACAATTTCTTGTTGATCGCGAACTCACTAAACTTTACATTTCCCTCTTGCCTCAGAACCAACCCCTAATGCCATCAATGAAATAATGGAAGTCTTCAAGAATCTCCTCTGTCTCCATTAGCACTCTTAGCTCGATAATGGCCATTCGCTTCCATGGTGGGCTGTATAAATGACTTCCTCCCCTCTCATACTCGAATATCCACCGCACGGAGTGTCTGCATTATGGTCCTCAAACGGCTCCCAAAAAGTTGTGCGACCTCTCTTTTTTTGTTTCCTTCATTCTAGTTGACAATTAACGATAAATATTGTTTTGGAAGAAAGTATCTCAACTTAAAGGAGGACTTAACTACGCGGACCTCTGTTAGTTGACCGGATGATTCGTGGAATCGAACATCCTGTGTCGGAACAAAAAAATAAGCCATCCACAAAATCGGCGGGGGAGAAAGCACGATATGTCTTCTGAGCTTTTTTTGAACTTCCTGCGCCATCTGAAATATGTTAGCAAATACCTCAAACGGTGTGAAGATTTTGAAACTCATCCTCACGCCCTCTGTGACATTCCCGCTTGCACCTCGTCGACCATGCATTTCTTCATTGCAATTACATTGTTCTCGTTAGTCTGTGGCTTTACAAAGTTCACTTAAAAGGGGCAATTCAACCGCCCTCAAGCTC
This sequence comes from Isoetes taiwanensis, assembly GCA_021234155.1. NCBI lineage: Eukaryota > Viridiplantae > Streptophyta > Lycopodiopsida > Isoetales > Isoetaceae > Isoetes > Isoetes taiwanensis. The sequence continues at coordinate 2,280,034 of JAJEKV010000056.1, forward strand.
GTTTCGACCTTTACGTTATAATCATGTCCAGAAAACCAGATGCCTATACCCGCAAGGTCACGGCATCCATACCTTGAAAAGACAATTCCGATGTCATGTGATACACCCACAAGTACACTACTAATACTTTCGGCCTAATGACATCCACGACGTCCCGATAAACATAAACCCGCACAATAAATTTGTTTGTAAACACGTGTCAACGAAAAGAAATGAAAAGATAGATTCACACGACGCCAAACTATCTCTACGCAGCTAAGTAGTCGGATGATAGCTTCGCGTCGGTGATCCGATAAGGTGGTTACCATTTGCGGGCAATTTTGGGAAGCCGTTTTGGTGGAGATTAGCTCTTTGGCCATATCGAAGGGGTATATGCATGTCGTATTGTTATACTTTCCACTTTCCTACCGCTAGAATTCAACTTGAACTCTTTTATCCTACCTATCCAATGTGTCCGCACGCCCGACGCCTTTGTCGCTTAACTCTATGCTGTCGCCCTCGCTTGATGGGAGCATACTCACCCACCTTAACCTATTGAGACAAAACCTCCCACTTCTTGACCTTGGGAGTTCTCAGAAATGGGGCAAGAACACGTAAATTACAGGAGACATGGATTGCGATGAGGAGTGAAGGCGAGAGGATGCAATGTGAGGCGGCCGGAGGACGAAGATTTAAGTTTGGCCAAAATTTGACAAAGGGAGTTGGTGACGACAAGAGGGCTGGTCAAAGTCACCATTATTTTGGGCGGCGTTTACTCCTCGAAAAATACCAGCCATTAAAATGGTTGCAATAAAAGCGCCAGGCATCCCCTATGAAAATACGCCATGTGGATGCCAAGTAAGCCCGCTCATCCTTCTACCGCCAAGTAATACCGACTTTCGTAAAAAGGCGCCAAACCCTTGGTCCCCGGGCGACCGACGTGGAAATCTTTAACCCAAGATATGGGCCATTTTCGGACCCCAATCCGCCCTAATGCCAAAAAAAAAAAAAAGGAGATGACGTGACATTCGATGGTGCTTCCATCGTGGCTTCTGAAATGCAATGCAAACCCGCTTTTTTTTGTTTTGCCTTTGTCTGGGGCATTGGTGGGCATTTGAAGGATGAGAAGGGGCCATTGAGCGGTTTTGCCCTCGAATAGTTTTTGGGGCAAAGGAGTATCGCCATTGAGGAGGTTTGCCCCGCCTTCTCAAGTGTTTTATTAATAGTTAGGCGTGGAATGTAAACGCTCGCATTTTGACAAAGACATAATCATTGAATTTTGCCCCGCTTTCTCAAGTTTTGTAAATGCTCTGCATGGTACAAAATATTTTGAATTCCGGAAGTTTCAAAATTCGAAAGCATTTTTGCCGGAAGTTTTAATTTGTCCCATGGTCGGCTGGTCCGACTTGAAATCATCCACCCCAGCTTTTTCGGACGACTCGATTGATGCTCACGCCTCACCCCACATGCCATGATTAGCAAGTCCGCTGCCCCCTTTTAGCACGCTTTGCACAAACGCAAGTGGACACTTTGAAGCAATTCTAGAGTGTCCACGTTGTCGCCAGTGGGATTTTTGTGCACGGTACCACCTACAATCGTCCGATATCATCTATGGCTCAGAAAAATTTAAGAAAATTCCAGGTGGGTTGTCCGTTACGCCCCGAGCCATGGCGCCGATTTCGCTTGAAACAATTGCAGAGGAGCGGATTTGAAGAAGCAAGCGCCCTTTCTACTTCTCTTTCTCAGATATTTGCTATTTTTCCTTTCCAATCTACGTTGTTCTTGCCGTGAGGTTCTGTTGTTTATTTGGAAAAGTTTGTATCGAGCGGATCAGAAAAAGGGCCATCAGAAAAAGAGAGCTTGGAGGTCGAAATACTTCTCACCTGTCCCGTAGCTCTATTTTGAGCCCGGGTTAGGGTGGTTTGTGAGCATTTGCTCTGGGGATAGAACTCGGTTTCTTGAGTTTGGCTATGGCAGAAGCTTGTGTAGTATCTAATGTATGTGATTTCTGATTCTTACTACCGTAAGTTGCATGTGATATCTTCTCAACCTTTCTTTCTTGATCTATGTAGGGTTCAAACGATCTTGCCAGAACAATCGCAAACAATTTATGCTGGGCCGGGAGAATGCAATGGGCAGAGAAATAAAGTTATTTCTGTATCTAATTTACTCACCTTTTCATCAATAGTTATCACCGTGAAGTTGAAGTGAGGTACTAGCTTCTGTCGGCAGCTTGCCTAGTATTTTATACTTGCAACTTTCCATTTAGAATGCTTCTTGGGAAGTTCTTTCATTGTGAAAAGGGGTTTTGCAAGCATAGGTCAGGATGCATTTGAGTATTAAAACTGCTGGTACAAGCTTTTCACATGGTAAAAGCTTTTCACAAATTGACATTCGGAAAAGGTAAAAGAGATTGCTGAAGAATGCACTTACAAGTTGGACTGGCCCTTCAGTCAAGAGTTGTCGTGTCATGATCACATAATTGTTTTATCAGCACGTTGGTGGATGTTAAAAAGGAGGGAAACGTGCTGCATATTACAACAGGAGTTAAAGCCATGGTGCAGTTGGATCTTAGCGACATTGGCAGCAATGTCGACCTAAGGCGTAAACCATGTTCAAACAATCTTGATAGAACAATGTGCTTGTCTGAGGCAAAAGATCAGAGAAATAGAGACTCCAGATGTCAATTTATGCTGCGCAATGATTGACGGCCTTCTGAAGTCCAATGAAAAGTAGGAAGTTTACTGAGGCTTTTGCGAAATGTCCAAGAAAGGGATCGAAGCTGGTGTTACATTATTTTATTCAACAAAGCATGCCAATATAAACAAAGTTCCTGGGCAGATTCTATGGTTCAGGGTATGGTGAAACTTTCTCTCATTTACTTAGGAATATTGATTTGTTTTGTTTGTGTCTTATTTCTGGTTGTAAATTGAATCTTTTTAACGTGGTGTTCACGATGGCAAAAGCGGATCATGACATACCTCTTACTAGACGCGTGATTGTTGGTAAGCTCAAGGAAAGCATCTGAGTGCCTGAATTGATTTGGAAATTAAATTTTACCATCTTAGATGGATTTGTTATTTATTATTTAATTATGTTTAGCAAAAGGAGATATGCACTACCAACTATCATTATTTCATTTATGCATTTCCTTGCAGTGATGGCACAATCACTAGAACATCACAAGTCTGGCTCTTTTTCTATCATGTCATCCTAGACATATAATGCTGCTCTTGCTAGAATATGCTGGATTGAACTTTAATAGGGATGTGCAATTTTGGAACCTCGTGCTAATCTTATGGGTGACGGTGTTCAGACAAGAAAATGAAGTGAAATAGGATACTTCGGAGGCATATTAATTTCTTTCTTCATCGCAATTCTTGGGAATAAACTTTTTATTTCCTTGACCCCAGTTGTAAGACATGAAGCACGCCATGTGACCTTGAAAGTTTAGAAGACATATTATATCATGCCCAAAACTTGCTGCTTCTACCAAGAACAAAAGAGAGATTGTTGAGGAACCAGAATATACAATGACCATAAACTTGGAAAAGAATGCCTCTCGAAATCAGAAGCAGTAGTTTTAATGGAATGATACTTGCAGGTGCTCACGTTTTTAGCATTTTTGGATGATTTTAAAGTGAATGATCTGTTCGTACCCTTGTTTTCAATGTGTGTCCTCTACTCATGACCTGTGTCTTTCACGAAATCACTGTCATCCAGTATTACAATTTAATTTTCCATGCTTGTAGCCTGTAAATTTCTACTGATAGACTTGAATATGTGGCATCAACCAAAGGGTCTATATGCTCTTCTATTCCACTCTAGTGACAAGGTGCAAAGGATAGCAAACAGGCTTGCAAATTTTCTCTAGCCCTTTTAGTAAGTGATTTGGCATGCAAAGATGACTGAAAAGCTATTTATTGCATGCTTCAGGATGCTTCTTTCGGCTGCATATCATACTTTTTGAATTGGAAGATTGATTTGAAGTGCGACTTTGAGGTATCATACTTTTTGAATTGGAAGATTGATTTGAAGTGCGACTTTGAGGTATGTTATCTTATCTTGTTGTCGTAAAATCGTTGTCCCTCTCCTTTTAAAAGATGTCATAAGTTAAGATAGTAAAGCTATGAAGTATGTTGTACATCAAGCGGAGGTGTTGTGGTTTGCATTGCATACAATTATACCAACATAGACTGTAAAGAGGATTACAGCAGTGCTCAAAGAGTAGATTGTTTACCTTCGATGACTTATTTTACCTTTGTTACTTATTCAATCCATTCACGATCTTCCATCTTTTCTACTTATGAAGGACATCTCAACAAGCTTATCATAAAACCTGAATGCAGATTGAATGGTTATGCTATCTAATGTTCTTCTGTTCTTAGTTTGAGCTGGACATGCTATAGCTTTTGTGCTATTGAGCTACAAATCTAGTCTCATGCCTCTATATTTTATAGATACTGGTTAGGCCTCGCAGAAATATGCCTTAATTCATATCTGCTGCTAATGTTAAATTATTATTTACGTCAAGGATTCTACATACGTTATAAAGAATGCTTTCTTCTCATCTAACATTTAATTGCCCTCTATTTCAACCATGTATAAGGGTGATGCATATTTTTGTCTTATATCAAAACATCTCATGCCCTCATTTTAACATCTACATCACTTAATCATGTTCAACCAGACACTGTCATACCAGACTGTTCTTTATTTTATTCTTGTTTTATTAATTTCTGGATCTAATTGGTGTAACCATCTTGGAATCCCTTCCATGCCTGCTATGTGCTTGCAAGATGGCAAGGCAATTAAATTGCCGGAGTAGTATATGTCCGTATGTCATATGTTCCTAAATTGTTTAGATATACCAAGACCTTCTAGTTCCAGAAATAGTGGAGGGCTATGTATGAGGGTTGTCATGGCGGTTTTATTCCATTCCAAAAAGTACGTAGCAGTTTGAAATTTACAGCTTATTATTTGAGAACCAACATGGAATTAGCAGCAGACCAAAGAAGAGATAAGCTGCAGCGTCCAACTCCTATAGCACATAAATTTCTACGATCATTCTATAATAGCAAAAATGCGGATTCTGTGACAGAAAAGAGTTTGAATGTCAGTAGGAAGAGCTCCTAGCAAATAGGCACCATGCAAACAATGAATAAGATGTGAAGGGGTTACTCCAGGCAGTGTATATACTATGGAAAGAATCCGAGAGAATGGCTTATAGTTGGTGTCGCTTATTTCACTATTTTTATCTTAGATTTATTACAAGCATGATGCCAAAGATGACCAGCTCTCATTGTTGCAGATTCTCTAATATTTTAAGTATCCTGTCACTAATTTCAAAGTTTTGAATGCAGGGGGTGGCATGCTTCTTTTGTTAGAGCAGATAAATATGCGCTATTGCTCGTTTGGACACAAATGCTTTTGGTCAAGCAAACCCTTACAAAGGGTTGTTACTCAAGTTTGATAGGAAGGCCAAGCCTCCTTCCTATTTAGCATATACTTTCCAGTAAGTACCCTTGTACTTGTGCCTTTTGATTTGTCGAAGGCAACTCTTTCTCTTTCTTGTCTTTTTTGTGCTAAAATTTGAGTATTGAATTTTACTTACAGAAGGAAAATGAATCAAGCACAAGGTTCAAACATTGCTCCAGTTTACAATGAAAACATGGCCTAGAGACGGCCTGCTTAGTGCAGGGTGGCTCATTTGACTGGAGTGTAATCTGCAACATGGTTGAAGAAGTAGCCACAGACATTGAATGGGAAGTAGCAGGACGACTAGAACCTAATTTGCGAATGTTAAATACGTGGGGAATTATCATTACAATTACCACCTACTCTTCAGATATATTCTACGTAGTTGCTCTTTAAGGCTTTATCTTCTAGTCAATGCAATTTGCTGAAAAGCCCTCTATTTGTGTTGCCATGAACATTATGCTTATTGGCCTTTTGCATGTAAAACTTAGATTACGTGATGGACCTAGAAAGCGTTTTTCTTGTAAAACTTAGATTATGTGATGAATCTAGAAACTTAAAACAAAATAAACATCATTATTAGAGCACAATATAACATTTATATACATAGTTCTTCTACTTGATTAGGGTCATTCTCTATCAATTTGTGTCGCCTACCCTTTGCCCCAAGCCTCATCCACAAGCACCACCGAATCTGACCATTTATTTAAGATCTTATTAATTGGTGACTCTGGTGTTAGCATAGTCTTCTCTTCGATTTACAACAGATACTTTTGATGATAGGACCCACACCAGATCCTACAATTTGCTATGCAAAATAATCAAACGTGCTTTTGACTAGTTTTTTTTTTTTTTTTTTTTTTTTTTTTTTGGGTATTTCTTCTTGCTAGGGCGCCAATGGCCAAGCTTCTCATTCTATGTTCTACCTATCCCATTGCATTTCATTTCTTCATTATCGTAGCTTTTGCAAAAGAAGATGGAAGAAACCGTCATCATTTTAATTGCAGTTTCTTGGTTTGCATCACATATGTTGATGCTACAACCGTGAGTGCTCATCAAGACAAAAAGCATTCGATGAGTAAGCGCTTCACGTTTTTATAATTTTAAGGTTGTGTTTCCGGTCAAAGTAGTATCGGATTAATCTTTCCTCAGTAGTAAATCAAGCATCCTTTATTTCCATTCTAGTTAAATTATGGGTTCTTTTTCTTCTGATATTGAACTGTTTGTGACAAAAAAGGATTGTGAGCCGAATGCCGGAAGGTGGACATGCTTCAAAATGGCCTTTATCTGAAGGCATCTGGCACTTGAGGATGAGGTACCGTGTTGAGTTTCTTGCTCATGTTTTGCAAAGATTAGATTCATTTTATTCAAAAACGGAGAGGCTGCATTTAATGAGATTGCTTTTGTGCAGACAATTTGAGAGCCACTAGTTCTACGGAAGCCAGGACTTTTTTTCCTTCCACACTATTAATTACCCTACATCTTCAGGTTTGCATTTTTGTTGAGAACGATTTAGCTACTGTTTGTTCACCTACTTAGAATTTATTTATGACTCTTGCAGTTTGAAGTAGCCTGGACTCTTAGCAATATTGCATCATGAACATCTAAATAAATAGGTATAGTGATGGAACATAGGGTTGTACCCATCTTTCTTCAGCTTCTAAGCTGCCTGAGTGATGACATTCGTCAGCGGGTCAGTTGTTTGCTTTCAAACAATGGTGATTTGTAGTGGTCCAACTAATGCTTCCATTGTTTTATGTATTAGTGCTTCCCCATTAATATACTTGCAAAATTGCCAAATTCTGAGGGACATAGTTAATATCTACTAGCAGCTTCAATAATCCTGCAAATTGACGTGTTTAAGAAGCTGGTTCAGCTTTATTCCATAAAGTTGCACTTCTCCGATATGTTGTTCCATATTCCATGGATTCATTAGTTCCATGTCAGAGCAAAATTCTATATCCTTTACTTGATCTCATCAATGGTTCTGGCATGCCCTCGAAAGTTGAGTTTTTCTGTTAGTTTGGCATGCAATACTTTTGAAACCGAATTTGGAAATATAAATTCCATTACAAAGAAATCCACGGAGACAAGGCTCTAAATTTAGGAAAAGGTGAATGGCTTGCAGATGTCCCTGTTTGATCTTTTGCAGCAGGATCAACTTTATTATGGCAAGGTCAAATGTTGAAGCTGCGGCATTTAAAATATTGCGTTATAAGCAACACGTATATCACCATGAGGCCCACTAAATGTTTCTTTTGCCTCTAGCATAGCCCACACAATATCATATAATGCATCACAAAGATGCGCATGTAACTTATAAAAAACAGAAGCAAGAAACCCCATGAAAGCAAGTTTGTTGTGCAAAGGTAACATAATCTACACATTATACTCGTTATGCTAGCAGAATTTAAGCTAGACCACTACGGTTTGCAAGCGGTCTTTAATATGCTAAGAAGAAAGGGATGAAAATTGCGTAACAAATGGGAAGGTATATTGACTTTCGAGACATCGGCATTCTTTGATTTCTTTGATTTTCTACTACACCATCTCCTAGTGTTCATCACAGCACAACACCTGATCTGGATTCGATCAAACAGGAAGGGAATCCGTTTAAATAAAGGTTGCCCAATCAGCTCTATGTATTGGGAAACACATGCTTCTTAGTTTGTTTTGTTTCAAGATCATTTTTATCCATGGTATTTGTACCATCTATCAATTGAGAATCCTTTTGCACTTTCAGTTACATGCAAAACTTAGGGCCATTTTACATGGTTGCATTACATGACCTTCACAACTGCACAAGTGAAAGGTCTCCTTTCAGCCCTCATAAATCGAGCCCTTGGCCCTTGTCTATAGTTCTTGTTTCTTAAGGCTACCCTGCCTCCTAGCACTTAAAGGCAACTCAAATAAGTGAGAAGGGAAATTCCGAATGCATTGATAAGGGGCATGTTTCATGCAAGCAATCTACTCGAATATCTGCCATTGGTAAATCTGAGATTGAAACAATAGGCCAAAACCCTATAGGGACAAATTTCATTGAGAAAATAATTGTGTAGCCTGATGCAAACTTGGAGTCACTTCTGGTGATAGCACATCATTAGCTTGAAGATGGCATGTTGAAATACATAGAAGTCAAAAAACGCATGCATGCATGTGGCCTTTATGATCATGCATGATAGTTCTCACACTTCTAGTATAATTAGTATGAGCCATTGGCACGTTTGGAGTATCAACCTCATAATTTGTGTGTGATGACTTACAGATATAGCACATGGCAAAATTCATTGGCAACCCATCCACGTAGATTCTTCTACAAAAAAATTGGATTTATTCTTAACTGTGGCAAGATGGATTTATTCTTAACATAGCTTTGCTTTTCGTTTCTTTTGTATAACAAACTTTGCTCCTTTGGTTCTAACCCAGTTGGCTGAACAAGCAATTTTTCCAACTCCCCCGGATAAGCTCTATTCACCGTGACCAGATTTTTGTGGACTCGCATTAAAAAGGATTCTTATGTTCTCATGTTCGTGGGGAGGTTGGTCAGCTTATTTACTATATTTGTGAAGTGTTACACAACCACTCCAACTATATTAGTGGAGCTTTACACAACCACCCCAGTCAGACACATATATTATAGAATGTTAGTTTGTATGTGAAGTGTATTTGTTTGGTTGTGGCTTGCTCAACGTTTGTAGATACATTAAAAATCTTAGATAACCCAGAATGAATGCTTTTAATCTAATTCTTAAGAGCCTTGCCTATAGAAAACACATGTTTCATCCTCCAGGCAACATTTCCATCAATATCACAATAATAAGCTTTATGGAATGTCTCAATCGTGATGGTAATCGTGGGCTGTCAACAAGCTCGCAAAAAATCAATATTGGTGGTAGAATCAACAAAAGCATCAACAGAGCACTTAAGATGATCTTTTGGGTCCTATTGTTGTAAGTTTCCATTTACTCAAGTTCTTCTACCGTTGTCCACACCTATTATTCACTAAACTTCTTCTATTGTTGTGCACACCTATTATTTAGTGACGTTAGTGTATTCTCTGCAGCAAATCAGACTATTATTATCAAACATTAGTACCTGGTTAACATATGCCTGGTTCATCAGAATGTGTACCATTTTTTAACATCAAAGCAATTCATAATGCCATAAGCTTCTATTTTGTCATGCATTGGTCACCAATTTCATTTTGTCATCTAGCATGGGATGCTAATACTTAATTTTCAATTTTTTGACTGTGCAAAGAATCGATTCCTTCTTACGTCTTGTATTCAAGAAATATTTTCCTTGTTTGAGGCAAAGGTGCATCATATTACTTTGTAATCTATCTGAATCTTGCTTATTTTCGCAATCTTCAAATGATCCTTAATTTACCTCCATATGTCCCCAAACAAAGCACCTTTTGACAATAAAGCATGTTGCATTACATTCCAGCGCATTGCAGGGGAAGAAATCTCGTTCCTTGCAAGAGAATAGGACATGGAATTGTGGACTTAACGTCAAGAGCTGCATCAAGAAGGCTTTTTGAACATGCTCTAAATCCTCCCATGTGAAGTGATATCATAGGACCCTATACTTAGACACCAAAAAGAAGAACTAGCTCAACCAACACCCAAAATAAATGTGTCTAATGGGACCAATCATAGAGTTTTGCTCGTGGCAATTATTTTACATATCATACAAAGCCTTCCAACCTACAATGACCTTTTTTTTGGGTACATGTATCCTAGTGCATAGTGGTTGTAAAATCTATACCAACATACTTGTATGTTTGTACCACCTCCATTATTTGACTATAATGCTCTTGGCTGCCTATAAGAGGAAATGACCAGAACCTGAATAAGTTGACTCGCATACTAGTTGGCAAAAAACTATCACTGGCATCCAGAGATCATATTGCATACTAGTAGGGTATGCTCTAAAAAGTCCCCATCACCTGCATACAACAACTGCCTAATGATATGATAAGCAAGTCATGTCCCTCTATCTCCATGTTGGGCAACCCAATCCTCAAGTTGGTCAATATAACCCAAATAAAGTTGGAGAACACCCCGATTTTCCTGAGGCTCTAAGATTAACAAGAAAATAAACTAGAACCCCCAGTCAAATGGGAATAGAGTTTTTACCTTACTGCTTCACTTGTATCAAGGTCTTAAAGCAAGCTAGAAAACTTTTATCCCCTTCAGTGAAAAGATAGTCCTTGAGTAAATAAAAGTATTATATAATCACAGTTATATACTCACAAAGCTTGCTAAATATTACTAAATGAGAAAAATACAATTGTACATGCTTCCAACCAACTAAATACATAAAAAGTAGACCAAAAGAACAAAAAATGTTACCAAGGGGGTTTTAGAAATTGCTAATTTGGATTTTTTTTTTAGCACACCAGCCCTACCCGGCCTACAGCCTTTCCTCAAATTCTAGCCTATCCACGTGTAATTTCCACTTCATCAAAATCTGATGTGCCTTATTTTCCACCGTCAGATCTCTGCTTCTACAAATCCACGGCCACGAAAATTAGAAAATCCAAAAATAGATGACGGAGATGAGAAGAGGCCTTTTCAAGCCAAGAAATCTCCATTCGCTTCATGGCCTTTCGTGCTAACTCCGTGGAATTGGCTCTTCCTCGCGGCCTCGCCTGATTACACTGGATTGCCCGACCTATCACAGGATCTCTACTAAGGTTATCTGCATTGTCTTTTACAGAGAGTTTTCTTGTACTTTCAAGAACCCCATTTTGGTTCGACCTTGCATGTCCGGTAGCCACATTCCATGGATTTTGATAGCGTATGAGACCTGGTGCTTTTACAACCAATGTTGTTTCTTACCAGCGATTTTCTGTGCTGAACACCATATTTGGGGATTTGTTAGTGGGATTTGAAAAGCAGGAGTCAAGGCCTTTTGCCCAAGGAGTCTCTAAGCTGGCAAGGTTTTTGAGGGAGGTCTTTCTTCTCTAAGAATCATCCGATCTCCAACAATGCGTTGTGACAAAGGTATTTTCTGAACCAAGGCTCCTCTAGTGCCGGAATGGCTGTGGCAGCCTGCCTTTTATCTGCAAACCTTTTTCTCCTCTTCATCCCCCCTCTTTTAGTTCTCAACCATGCTGCACAACACAACTATCAGAAGGTTTTTTTTTTTGAGCATTTGAACTCAAGAATCTGTAGGCCCAGGGTAGCTTCTCATCAAAGATTATTCTATCTTCAAATGCTTGATCATGAAAATGGAGCACCCATATCTGCGAAATGTCAATGTTGATTGTGAAAAAACTCAGCAGAGCCCTAAGAGCCCTAAACAGGTATTGCTTCAGGCTGTGGAGGATGATGAACAGGAGGATAATAACATATTAGATGATGCCATTCCATTTGAAAGTGAAGTAGAAAGTCGCTTGCATGTACCAAAAGTGGAGGAGGAAGAAGGTGCTTCTTTTCTGCCTTCAATTTCTTAATAGAAAGACTGGACATGTTGCATTAGTATTATATGCCTTGTTTGCTTTATTTGCAGAGGAGGAAGACATCACTGTGACTAGCTATTTCAAAGATAACCAAAAGCTTGGGCTAAAGCAAGAGGATATTAGAGAAATACCCTGGGAAATTATCAAAAGGTTCTGGTATAATCCGGCATTTTGCAAGTTTCGGCTATCTCTTTTGGTGGCTAACCTCACCACGGCATTGCCATTATTTATTGGCCGGGTTGTGCCGTTAATATCCAAGGTGAGCCAGGCAGAAAATGGAGTTTACATTTTCTTGCAGATTCCTCTTAAAGGAGTTTCTCGGCAGTATGGAAGATTTTGAACTTGTATATCAGTGTAAAGAAATGATCTGCTGCTGCATATGAAGCCAGGTATGAGGGCTGCTTCTCGGCATGCTGCCATTACGTTTTATTTAACTGTGGTCAATGATAGAAAGTTTTTTGTAAAACTGGTTTTGTAGGTATTGGTTCTGGATGGAAAACTACAAAGTGCAGAGGCTAATGAATTTGTTTATCATGAAATACTTGTGCATCCTGCCCTGCTATACCATTCAAGGCATGCCCTTCAGAATTTAGTTTCAACAGCTCATCTATAATTAAACTAACTGGTACAAATTTGTTTTGATCAACAGTCCTCAGAGTGTGTTCATCACGGGAGGAGGAGAAGGTTCAACAGCCCGTGAAGCATTGAAGCACAAGAGTATTAAGAAAGTAGTCATGTGTAACATAGACAAGGTGCCACCTAACTTGTTACTTTAAATCACACCTCTAGTTGACTTAACATGTTGCTATAGTTGGAAGTAAATTTTCTTTTTTACTTTTTGCACGTTTGATTCAGGAGGTGGTTGATTTCTGTCGTGCTCATTTTTCTGACAATTGAGAAGCTTTTCAGAGCCCCCGGTTGGAACTAGTAATAAATGATGCCAGGTCTGTGGTTAACATATGAGAAATATAGGCTTTCGTGGTTTTGTGCTTATAATTCACCTTCTGGCTTTGGGTATATGTGAGCCATTTTACAGGATTGATCTTGGGAAGAGAAAAGAGAAGTTTGATGTCAACATTGGAGATCTGGCTGATCCTGTGGAAGGAGGACCCTGTTACAAGCTCTACACAGAGCTGTTTTACGAAAAAATAGTGAAAACAAGACTCAATGTTGGGGGGATTCTAGTGACACAGGTTCTTATTTTCTTTGAACACAAAAAGTACATTGATTTTTAGATAAAACTTTTAGACCAATCAATAGAAAACCTTACACTATTAACATGTTTTGATATTCAGGCTGGTCCTGCTGGCATTCTGGCACATAGAGAAGTCTACACATCCATTTATAATAACTTTAAGACAAGTATTCAAATGTGAGCCTCTTTGTCCTTTCTATTTCAAAATCTGGGAAATGCAAGCAGAACTATATTATCTACTTTTATTTCCTGAAAAGTGTCTGATTTTAAACCTGGCAATATGCTTGAGCAGATGTGGTTGCTTATGCAACCCATGTACCATCATATGCAGCCACATGGGGCTGGGTCATGGTAAGATATGCTTCTAAAAATATTGGTCATTTAAACATGGCTATGTTATGTATGACCCAAGAATTGATGCATTTTGATAGGCTTCTGATCATCCAATTCCAAAGCTCACCTCTGAGGAATAAAGATAAAGCAGCGAATCCTTGGGGAGCTCAGGTTCTTAGATGGGCTGGGTCTGGTTGCTTCAGCTGCCCTTAACAAAGTTGTTCGATTATCGTAAGTAGCTAATTTCCCAGACTCTTTTCTTCCACAAGATGTTTTTATCTGAGCCATTGATAAAATCTGCTTTCAGACTAGCAAAAGAAACCCATGCTTATATAGAACACAGTGCACGTTTTATCCAAGGGCATGGTATTGCTGAGAAGTAAATATATACTGCAAATACGTATTTATTGCTTGTAAATTATATCAAATTTACTATCACCATCTGGTCTCTACCAGAGATCTGATTTGTAAAACATCAACAAAAGTTCTGAATGGAAATCCATCTATTATACACTGTCAAATTGAAATCATTATCGCAATATGATCCCTATGAAACATCAAATCTGGAACAGAGAAGATATTCCTTTGAACATATGTGACTAAGGTGAGCCCTCCATCAAATCTATCATTCATTATTGCAAAAGATTGTCCATTATCTGCGTTTGTAGCTGAACTATGCTAGGCGAGTTCATTTTGTGTACATGGTGTTCTAATTCAATAGGCTGGTTTTCAAATCGAAAAACCTTCTTTACCCAGAGTTCCTACTGCGAAGCCTGCAATGGTGCCTTATATGTTAGTAATAGGTTGGCAAGAGTATGAATTCACCATACTTATCATCATTGCATCCACCATTTGATGCTCCTAAAAGACTACCTCACAAAAAGCTATTGGAAAGTTTAACAAAGAGTGTCACCGTACTCATCATAGCATCCACCATTTGATTAACCCTTTCCCATGAGTTAAGACAATTATGACTTATCTAATATAATAAACCCCAATGACATGGCACTAGTCATTAGTAGACTCTCTACTAATCTAGCTAATCTAGCTATGGGACATGGCAACACCATGCTTTCTGTAAACTCATCTACCTAAATTTTCCTTAGAGCTATTTGCAGTACAAGTACTGCCTTTTGTAGGGCATGCCAATTTCAAGGAGCAAGACAAGAAACATATATATTTTACCTTGAAATGCAAACGTCCTTTGAGAATTGGAAGGCGTCAGGTGAATCAATTTCCATACAAATATTTCAAAAAATTATTGATGAGGAGACCGTACAAGAGATCCAAAAAATTATGATACGGACAGATATATCAAACATGTGTAATTCTTAAGTGGGAGGTTTCACCTGTGTGTACCAAAGATGCTAAGATAACCTAAAACTTAACGGAATCCATTACGTTAGAAGTTAACTTTGCGACTTAAGTGTGATCATGGATTTAATCAAAACGGTTGTATTGCCAGCTAATGTAACCATGTGTGTGAACTGAATTGTAAAGCTACGCCTTAAATTAACATAGATACCATTTTCTTAATATAAAATTTAGCTAAAATTAACTCCATGTGACCAAACTTTGTTATCTCTACGTAATATCATGTTTATCATTTATGTTCATCTTTGTAACTTTTCTTGGCAGATCTAGAGTTTATACATAACAAATAGGTAGTGAATTGATTAGCGATGCTCACCCTGAATTCTATTCCAACAGGTAGGTATATCTGCAACTAGACATTTTTTCATATCAATAGAAAAATCGGTAACACCTTCAATTGAAGAACATATTAATAGAGGCCTTGAACCTTGACCTTTCAAATAATGGCCTATCTAGAAACTTTACGGGTTGATATTTCAAATAATGGCCCCTTGAACTTCAAATACAATAAATTGCCACAAATGCAAAAATATATACAACCAACACTTTGCCACGAAAATAACTTTATACTCGAGGAATCCAAAATTAAAGAATATCAAGAAAGAATAAATAGAAAAAGAATAGAAACAACAAACCATCATTAATAATCCAAAAATAATATCAAGAATATGTTAATTATAACAACGACAGTTAGGTACGACGTCTTACTAAGACAACTAATCAAAATCCTTTTATTTGAGTTATTATAAAAGATTGATTTCCTCCATAATTACCATATTTTCATATATATAAAGTATAAATTTATCGCATAATATACTCATAATTACTAAAGCTCAATGCTTAAAAACATATTTTTATCTTGTTTACATGTGCAGCCTAAACCAACTACCAAGCCTTAACCAATATGACCTTGCTAAAGCCTTCTGGTGTGCCTTTTGCTAGTTTCCTTTTCTTGGGCTAAGCTGAATTCTTAACTATCGGCGCCAAATCAATGCCCCTTGCCGCTGGCTTATCTATGTCTCTACTAAATCTGAGCGCCAAGAGCCTGCAACAAGTTTGAGAAGTTGCCAATTGTATACTGAGTAGATTTTACCTGGATTACAATATGGTGATTGAACCTGGCTTCTCTCTATGGGAGTCATGAAATTAGTGAATGCTTTTCTGATTAATTTGATCCATTGCATGTTTTTTTTTTTTTTTTTTTTTTTTTTTTTTGAAGAACTGTGTCATTAATATATTAAAAGAATGGTAATGTTACAAAGCAAGTGAGGAGGAAGGAGAACTGCCCCAAAGAGACAGCGATGCCTCGACACTCCACAACAAACTCACAGAAAAACTGCAACTCTACTGCTGTACAAACTGACCATCACCATCTACAACACCCAAGAAGTCCCTCACCAAATGGCAAACTTCCGCTCTACTAATCCCGGAACACCCGAAAGCTTTGAAATAGCTTGTACTTTTTGTCGAGGAATCAAAGAGGCAGCAGTACGCTGAATCCCCCGAAAGATCCACAACCCAACCGCCCCGTCAGCCACACCAACCAAGCCCGCCACCGGATGCAAGGCTTCTTTGCCGCAAGAGCGGCCAAGCACTAGGATAAACATGAAGCGGCAAGCTGGCGGGCTAGTCAATCTCACCTAAAACAGGCCCCGACCCAATCCCGTGGCAACCGCAAGTGAGGGCATAAAACCGCATAATGCTCCACCAGTCTCGCGATGAAGGCCACAACAAGGCCGAGAGGGCTCACACCCGACCTAAACCGACTCACAAGGGCATTCACCACGATAGAAGCGGTGCACCACCGCCATAGAAGCACCCTAACCCGGTGGGGGATGTGAGCTCCATGTCCACGTCCAAAACCGAAACGCCATCGAGAACCCGAAAGTCGCGAGAGACCACTTGCACGAAGAAGGGGCGAGTGTCATGAATAGCCCGGCACCGGTAACAAGACCGCACAAAACAAGAAGACACAACATCCGGATGAACCTTCCAAACCCGCACCACCACATCATCTTGAGGACTATAGGTATGTGTCCCCTATACCCCCGCCACTTGTTCCCGTGATAGCCCGGTCCACTGCCCCGAGGCGAAAGTGAGCTCAAAAGAACTCCCATGAAGCTAGCTGACCCCCAATACCAATCCTCCAAGGTGAGCACAACAGCTTCGCCTCCAACGAACTTTGCGTCCAGAGCATGCCGCGATGGCGACCAAAGAACAAGTCTTGCTTGGGGGTAGAGGAACCCACAAGAAAGGAGAAAAGTGGTGATAAACCGAGACATAATCTAGCTGGAAGAGCATATGCACATGATCCCAAGCCCGCAACAACCCCAAAGAGAAAAGGGGATTGTTGAACCACAAGTGGTCCAACATGCGTGTCGTGGATTGAGAAGATATTATTTGGGGCAATGGTTAAAAAATATAATTTGGGGCAATGTTAAAATATATTGTAATGGGATATTGTATGGTGGAGATGAAGAGGTGAAGAATTGAAGGGTGAGGATGAAGAGGTGATTTTAATGGTTTAGATGAAGGGGTGAAATTGGACCGATCTAGATTTTGTTGTAAAAATATAAGTATTTTGAGGAGTAAAAGCTCCTCCCCTTCCCTTCCGTTCTTCATTGGAGCATGGTGGCGGTGCTCAAGGAGGGGTGTGGCAGCCCCCTCCATATTTGAACCCAAGGTCCCTTGCAAGGGGATTTACATTTGTATTTTGATCATATTTTATTGCAGAAATATTTATCTTTGTGCAAATTTTGATGTCTCATTCAGGTTGATAATCAATTGATCTTTTCTTGAGATGATATTTTATGGGTGTTGGCCCGGATGGGGAACCGGGTTCAACATTATGGCACTCCGTGCTTGAGTTTTATTCCCCAAAGAGCGGTTAGACGAGAAATCAGAATATCGGAGTGCTTATTTTCATCAAGGTGTTGGATTTGCAACAAATCTCATGCGATATCAAGTGCTTTATGAAGATATTTCCCTCAATGTGTTGGCTTCTTGCGGCAATCTTTGTTAATCTCAAGGTGTTGGCTTCTTGCGGCAATCTGTTAATCTCAAAGGAAAGTCAAACTCATAGCGGACCCGGTGGCTAGAGTGCAGGAGAAATCTATATGCAGAATCAAGCGGTTGTTCCTGTTCCCGAGAAGACTCAAGCGGGCGTAGCCTAGCCGTTTTTTTTAGCCATTCCTTACGCAACATTGCCTTCTATCTCGATAATTTACAATCATTGCTTCCTCGAAATCGAGAAAGCCACCATATATTTTTGTATGATGCATCGATTCAAAGACACTGAATCCGCTACTACCATACAATCTGAAGTTGCCTAAGCATTTTGAGCTCCGCTTAAAACCAGCTTGTTCAAAACCTACTTTTTAGATCACGGTAAAATGCTTGCTGGATTACTGCGCTACCCAAATGTTTTTCCCGACTCTTCCGCCAAGCCGTTGATATCCAAAGGCTGCCTTATCCTTATCTTTTCCGTAAATGTAGCTTCTATTCTTGCCCTAACCAGAGCACATCAGACCAGGCGCACTCTCCTTGCAGGTTTGCAGTAACAAACCGCCTGCATTTCTAATATTTCTGATGCATTCCGTTCCAGCTTGTTGCATGCCCTAACCCTAAAGATTTTTTTTTTTTTTTTTTTTTTTTTTTTTGAATTTGCCTTTTCTCGTTTTTCCACGACCATTGCCTCTAGAAATTATATAACCAATTATTTTTTGGGTACCCCAATATGGATTTCTCTATTGGATTGAAGCTATGGTCTCAAAGGTCTTTCACGGCACAAAGGTGTTGGAGTCACACCTAAACCAAAACTCCGGTGCCTAGGAGGCACCTTAAAAACTCACATTGTGTTGGAATACACGTTAAACTTTCCACTGCCTAGGAGGCACTTTAAAAACTCACATTACTTTTTTCTTTTTCTTTTGTGTCAGTATGAGGGCCGAAGGGACCGGCCCATTCTTTTTTTGGGGCATAATGTTGAACCACAAGTGGTCCAACATGCGTGTGCGTGGATTGAGAAGATATTATTTGGGGCAATGGTTAAAAAATATAATTTGGGGCAATGTTAAAATATTGTAATGGGATATTGTATGGTGGAGATGAAGAGGTGAAGAATTGAAGGGTGAGGATGAAGAGGTGATTTTAATGGTTTAGATGAAGGGGTGAAATTGGACAGTCTAGATTTTGTTGTAAAAAATATAAGTATTTTGAGGAGCAAAAGCTCCTCCTCTTCCCTTCACGTTCTTCATTGGAGCATGGTGGCAGTGCTCAAGGAGGGGTGTGGCAGCCCCCTCCATATTTGAACTGAAGGTCCCTTGCAAGGGGATTTCTGTTGTATTTTGATCATATTTTATTGCAGAAATATTTATCTTTGTGCAAATTTTGATGTCTCATTCAGTTGATAATCAATTGATCTTTTCTTGAGATGATATTTTATGGGTGTTGGCCTGGATGGGGAACCAGGTTCAACAGGGATGCATGTGGGAAAGGCCGGAGACCATACAACAGTGCTCAGGGCAACTCCACATGCACAGACGGCTTCCCAAACGCCACACAATGGCGAAGAGACTGCAACAACAGCACCGCACCAGGAGAAGATGCTCCATCCTGCAGAGTGCTCCAAACAAACTTGGAGACCAACACCTTACTATGCAGCGCCAAAATTCAGAATGGTCAAGCCCCCATCCTCCCGGGGGCGGAGACACTTCCACCAAGCCACTTTAACAACTGCCCCTTCATCATCCCCACAAAATTTCGAACAATCTTATCCAAAGCCTGTATCTTACCCTCAGGAGCTAACATCGCAGATGTTGTATACACATGAGTGCTACAAAGTACTGACTTGGCAATAGTGATCCTACCTGCCATGGACAACTTTACCCTTCCACCAATTGAGGTGTTTCTGCAACCCCTGTAAAATCTCATCCCACACCCTCCCCATGG
Source organism: Isoetes taiwanensis (assembly GCA_021234155.1). Lineage (NCBI taxonomy): Eukaryota > Viridiplantae > Streptophyta > Lycopodiopsida > Isoetales > Isoetaceae > Isoetes > Isoetes taiwanensis. The sequence continues at coordinate 2,299,812 of JAJEKV010000056.1, forward strand.
AAACATCCCCTCCAAAGGGAATACCCAACAGCTTAGTACACACATTACCTGGAAGCACCTTCCAAGGGAATAGAGCCAAACAAGGGGGAAGCGGATTCAGCTGGGCCCATAATGCGGAGCATTTACCCCAATTCAGATGAATGCCCGAGGCCAAGGAGAAAGTATCCAGCAAACCTTTCACATTCCGCAAATTCCTCTCTTCTGCCACCAAGAAGAGGAAAGTGTCATCGGTGAACTGGTTAATAATCTGCTGGCTACCATCCTGCATTCGAAGCCCATCCATCACCCCCTCCTCCACTACAGCAAAAAACAACTGAGACAGTACCTCCGCCACAATCGTAAACAAAAACGGCGTCAAAGGGCACCCCTGACGCACCCCCCTGCCCCCGTGTGCATGTTTTGTACACGGGGATGGTTTTTAAGAGAAAAATCTTAATAGTAATAGACTCACGTAAAAAGCGTACATCTGTGCATTTGTACATATCAAGTTATGATGTAGGACTTAGTTCATCTCGCTCATCGAGAACCTCCAGGATAAAGGATGATAATGCCATTACTGCATGCATTTGCAAGAGCACATACCGTTATCGAATAGTGTAGTTATCGTTATCGTTATCGTCTCAAACGCTTGGCAGATTTGAAACGTATGGCATTCATCTTCAATGACTCCTATTTGGAAACATTCACATTTCCTATTATCTTACTCCCATCTATCCGTTTCGATTTTGAGGTAGTGTGCACCAATATGTTGCAATTGTTTTATGCCTCTTCATGGCACAACAGATGATACATGTTGTTCTGGGCTTGGATTGGCTTTTATAATTTGTTGTTTTGATTTATTTCAAAGCGCTGGCATCCAAAATCTTAACAATGAAATATATATCAAGATATTGCTTCAAATGAGTGTGATCTTCATTATCTGCACCTGCACACATCCCTGCTCTTAGATATTCCATCTGGAGAACCAACATGCACGTTTCTTCCTCTTCTAGGAAGTTTTAAGACGATGTGGACCCAGGTTTCACCCATGTTCACCACCTTCTGGCAATAGAGTCACTCCAAAGCGGCACGTTGTAGATGCAAGAATCATGTTTCTTGAAAGATAATTAAGTATAAAATCATGGACTTGATCACTCTGAGAGCCCGAGTCAGAAAGGCATTCTGGACCCGTTTCAAACCTTCGCAAATGGTTCGACTCCAGGGAAAATAGTGTTGATGTTTGGGGTTCTTGGCATGCACCTTGCAGCAGCAGTCCATGACTGCCGGATGCCACAAGGCTGCCACAAATGCTCATGGATCAACAAAAGAAGATGGGAAGAACTCCAAGAACAAGAACAAAGCAAAGAATGAACAAAACAGAACCATATTGATGCTCCAAAAAGAGGTGCTCCAAAACGTGAGCAAAAGCCTAAACAATGAGAGGAAATGCTCTCTCTAAATAGTAGAGCAAAACCCTAACCCTAAATGATATCTCACCCTCCACAGATCTAGGCTAAATCTGGGCCATAGATTGTGGGGTCCAATATGACAAATACATGTGGCCTATGCCACCTACCACATATGTGGGCTAAATCTGGGCCCTAGATCAAGTGGTCCAATGTGATAAATACATGTGGCCTATGCCACTCATACATATGTTTAGCCCAAAGGGCTAACACTCCCCCCCACCACACCAAACTATGTAGAACCTTTATAACATCAGGTTAAACATTTACAACAGTGTCCAAAGTGAGGGGAAATAATGAGAATGTCGCCGAAGTCTTGAAAAAAATGCCAATGTCGATGAAGTACAAAAATCGTAAAAGAGGTTGAGAAGGTCATCACCACTTCTCTTGAGCTTGCCACAAGCTCCTTTAAAACCATAGAAGTCGAATCTAAGGTTGAGAAGGTCATCACCACTTCTCATAGAGCGTGCCACTAGCTCTAAATACATGCGCCAATCAAAGTGTCTTGTAAGGAGTTGAACAAAAATTTGGAAAGGAAAATTTTTGAAGGGGCGGAAGGTTCTAAGTCATCTTCCACGCCCGATTTTGAACTTGAAAAGTTGAAACAAGGAGTTGAACTTGAAAGAGTTGAAACATAAGTGATTGAAGGAGCGGAAGGCCCGAGTCATCTTCCGCCATTTGTTGAACTTGAAAGAGCTTGAGCAGATAGTTGAACTTGAAGGAGTTGAAATTGAAGGGGAAGGAAGGTTCTAAGTCATCTTCACGCCATTTGTTGAACTTGAACAAGGCTCAACCGCCATATATTATGGACGGATGTGGTTGATCAAAAGGTTGAACTTGAAAAAGTTGACACCAAAGAGAAATTGTTGAAATTGGCACACACACGCCATGTGGCCATGTGAGGTTGATGTCTGAAGGGGCGGAAGGCGAGAATTCATCTTCACGCCATTGCGGGAACTTGAAATTTGTTGGTACAAAGGTGCAAAAGCAGATCTAAGAATCGTCGGGCAAAAGATGAGGCGTCCCCAAAATGTGCCAAAAGATGCTCCAAAGATTTCTTGCATGAAAAGGATTGAAAGTTGTGCTCAAAGTCACCGCGTGAGGGGCCGGACAATTTTGATGAACGCCGTGCGCCTTTGGGCCGTGATTTTGTTGCCGAAAAGAGAAGGATGATGCGGAATTATGGATTGATGAAAAGTGGTTCCTCCAAAGGCATAATGCCTCAAAAAATTTGACAAGAGGTCAAGAAGTCACCATTAAAAATCACGCCAAGGGGTTGGGATCGAAGTTGTGCATTGAGTTCTTTGAAGAATGACCTTAACATGCCGCTTGGGCCATGTAAGGTTGAGGTATGAAAGGGGCGAAGGTTGAATCATCTTCACGCCATTTTCATATAAGCATGCCATGTATAGAACGAGATAGATGGTATAAAAAAACTCTTCAATAGTAGAAGTGGAAAATACCAAAAATGTTGCCCATCGTGAATGGCCTAAGGACCAAGTGTTGCCATAAAGGAGAAAAAAATTGAGGCATTGAAGATATTTGTGATGCCATTTCTCGCGAATCAAAGCACGCCCGCGCCGGAAGGGCCGGATGCTAAAGATGTCGTGGTGCCACACCCGTGAAGGGCCGTGGTAAAAAAGTTGTGGTGGCTAGACCGGGGTTCGAAAGCCAAGAGGCCACCGCGATGGGCCGTGGGAGCCCACGCCGCGATGGGCCGGGGGGGTCTGAGCATCGGTGACCACGCCGCGAGGGGCCGGGGGCGACGATGCTCGACCACCGAACAGTTTGGTGCTCGACGGGAGAGGTTCTTGAGGGCGAGAGGCCACGCCGATGGCTAACACACGCCGTGGAAGGCCGTGATGTCAAGAACAAAAATATGTTGTGGCTAAGCCCGACCGCCAAACCGCGGAAGCTTCAAAGAAACCGGAAGCCAGCCGCGGATGGCCGTGGGGTGCAAAAGTCACTTGTGAGTTTTCCCGAAGTCATGAAAGGTCGTGGAGCCGATGGTAGAGGGAGATAGATTATTCACGCTTTTGTCTCGCAAATCGATCTATAGAGTCTTTGTAGGATGTTTGATGTTTCCTTACAAATCCATGGCTGAAGCCAAGTTTCTTCTCAAAATAGGTGGGCCGTGGTAGATCTAGATGGTCGCGGTGGAACGCCAATATTTGTAACATGGATGCTCTGCTTGCTAGACTGACGCCAGACCATAGGCTATGAAGGGTGAAGTGTTGCAGTGTGGGGCGTGGCTGGTTGGTAGATGCACATGAAGACTGCATAAACAGGGGCGGTTCTAGGTTGCAGCGAAAGCCACAATGTGAAAAGCTTTCCCAGTGTATTATGTGTGAAAAGATTGTGTAGGAAGAGGGCATTCCTGGCCACCAAAATACTTCAGTAGAGAGATAGTATGGCTCCTGTGATGTTGCTCCAAGAGATGCGTCGGATTTTACTGGTCTGCTATGATGTGGACAAAACCAGAGCTATCTGTGACTGGAAGAATGAGAGGAGGAAAGTTGAACGGAATACATGCTTGATATTGAATGATAACCTTGATGTATAACTAGATGTGCTGATGCTCTTGAGTTGGTTCGTGAGGAAAGGAATGACTTTGTATCAGATTGTGCAAAATCATCTGAGTTAAATAATAGGCAGCTTAAAATTCTGTGAAAGTGGGGATAAGAGAAGAATCCTCTAAGGAAAGGATCGCGGTGCCAATCGATATAGCCTTTGATTGGCGGCAGAAATTTCTACCAATTAATGGGTCATCGAACAGAGGCCCCCGCCCCTTTTGCGTGTGGTAAACAGATGGGCGCCCGATAAAAATGCATCAGCTCAAAAGAATGATGGGGATTTAACCTTATTGTCTCCATATCTGTGCAGCATGTCAAGGAATAAATCCCAAGCAAGTGTCTGTGAAGAATCAAAAGAACGAATCCAAGGTGCCGAGCTGAAAAATGTGCAAGACATCTGCTCCAAGTGGTAACCCAAAGAAAAACTTCGCAGAGGTTCGTAAAAGACAGATGCCCGTGGAAGAGCCGCCCCTCTTCTTGGGGGTTTTGCTTGTCCAAAGCAAGACCACATCAAAAAGGGAAGAATAAAAAGTCGATGAAGAACGAATGTCATGCAATGGTTGCGGGTATGGAAGAACGTAGGTGTTGTAAGGAACTATGTGCAAAACAGAGCCCCGTGTATCACTTGAAAATTGCCAAAATGACGGGTCACAAGCGGATCCAAGACATGCTTTGTGGTCGTAGAAAATCGCAACATAATGATGATTTGCCGAAGTTTGGAAGCGGATATTCTTGAAAAGAAAGATCCCTTTGGTGGGCTTTGATCGTAGCTTAAAACTTCGCAAAGCCGTTGAGCAGGAAAAATTGCGAGCCGCTGGGCCTGGTGCTAAGAAGAAGATCCGTGGCAGAGTCGTTGGGCCTCTCAAAGCGAAAAAATCTTTTGGCAGAAAATTGCAGAAGAACCATTCTCTGTTCCAAATGTCGCAGAAGAAATGGGGCTTCTAGGCCTGAATGTATAGACAGAACACAGAAAACACAGGATAGCAAAAATAAAATGTGTCTATGAGGAACCCAAATAAATGGAACAAATATATGCTCGTGGCTTGAATGTTTACACAGAACAGAGTATGGATAGTAAAAACAAGGTGGATAATGGATAGTAAAAACAAGGTGGATAATGAACCCATATGTGACGAATAACAATCTTAGTTCGCCCCTTTTTTAAAAAAACGTGGGCAGATATAGCAGAGGTGAGGAGTGAAGACAGTGTCGATGTAGAACCAAATTTTTTCTTGAAAACTTTTGGAGATGCTTGAAAGAAAAAACAAGAGGGTGATCATGAGCCCAAGAGACCCCGGCATGAGGCGCCAGTGTTGATGTTTGGGGTTCTTGGCATCACCTTGCAGCAGCAGTCCATGACTGCCGGATGCCACAAGGCTGCCACAAATGCTCATGGATCAACAAAAGAAGATGGGAAGAACTCCAAGAACAAGAACAAAGCAAAGAATGAACAAAACAGAACCATATTGATGCTCCAAAAAGAGGTGCTCCAAAACGTGAGCAAAAGCCTAAACAATGAGAGGAAATGCTCTCTCTAAATAGTAGAGCAAAACCCTAACCCTAAATGATATCTCACCCTCCACAGATCTAGGCTAAATCTGGGCCATAGATTGTGGGGTCCAATATGACAAATACATGTGGCCTATGCCACCTACCACATATGTGGGCTAAATCTGGGCCCTAGATCAAGTGGTCCAATGTGATAAATACATGTGGCCTATGCCACTCATACATATGTTTAGCCCAAAGGGCTAACAAATAGACCATTATGTATTGTGCATAATTGGTTAGGTTTTATGCACGCAATATTGTTTGGTCTTCATGTCCTATGCCCTTGACCTTAGATCTTAGGATGTTGGTCTTCATATCCTATGCCCTTGACCTTAGATCTCATGATATTTCTTGATGTTCTTGGGATTGGAAGGCCGAAATTTAAACATATACAAATATGTAGCAAAATAACAGGGGTTCCAAGGGGATTTGATATGGATGTAAAAAATAACAATTCCTGAAATCATAGACCATATATCCTTAAAACAAATGAATGGATTACTATAAAAAAAACATAAATTTAAGATAAAAAATAATCACATTAGCTTACTGGGTATATTGGTTAAAGTAGTTTTATTAGGACATTGAGTTATTTTGGTAGAGGTTCGAGCCCCTGTATTTGATATTCTAAAATCTTAAGCAAAGCCGTAGAGGTTCGATATTCCTTCAAAACCTTAGGTGATTTCAAAATCATAGGCGCCTCCAATTATAAATGACTATAAGCGAAACAAGAGGTGGTAACAGGCCTCAACATACGATCTCGGTCGTAGGATCGACGAATCCGACGACTGTGATAGTCTATGGTGCACCTTGTTTAGAATATGTAGCACAATAACAGGGGGTTCCAAGGGGATTTGATATGGATATAATTCCTTAAACCATAAACGATGACCCTGAACTAATTGTATGGGTTGTTATAAAGAAAACGTAGATTTAAGATAAAAAATAATCACGTTAGCTTACTGGTTAGATTGGTTAAAGTAGTCTTATTAGGACACTGAGTTATTTTAGTAGAGCCCTCATATTTCATATTCTAAAACCTTAGGCGAAGTCGTGTAGAGGCTCGATATTCCATCAAAACCTTATAGGCAAACTTGTATTTCATATATCAAATTCATAAGCACCCCTAATCATAAATGACCATAAGCGAAATGAGAGTTGTCCAGAGGCTCCAATATATTGTCTGGGTCGTAGGATCGACGGATCCGATAACTGTGGTAGTCTAGGGTGCACCTCATTTTTTATTCAGATGTTACATTGTTGCCAATACCATCTCATATAATGTCAATTGCTGTGCCTCATCTTGAAGTCCTATCATAGCTGCCTTTTAGATGCTATTCTTTATTGCGTAAATTTCTCAACATAACTATTGTATACTTCAAACACAATATGGTCATCCTTTCTAGTCACTGATAACCACCAGAGTTTCTAATCTGGGCCCTCTAGCATTTTACCTTCCAAAGTTTGAAGGATCTCTTCTTTTTTCCTTTGCTCCCTTTCAAGTTCCGTCAAACTGGAAAGGACCATGATCTCGTTGTTGTCAATCACTCAAAACATATTTTAATAGTGGTGAAAAACATCTTACCGAGTATGAATGAGATAGGAGACGGTAGGTTCTTCATACGACATCTTTGGACTACAAATAAAAATATTAAATTTGTCAATATCTGCAAATATCAGGTATTCTGTTAGAAAACTATTATTGGCCAAAATTTTAAACATACTATATTGTACTACTGGATTGTCCTTTGCTTGTACTCGATGTGGAAGATTTGAATCCTTCTTGATCAATAAAGTTGGGATCTCTATGATTTTTAAGTTTTGAACTCTCATGATCCACATGGTTCAATAATAATTGTATTTCTGATCCTTTGCCGACTTTTAACTAGGTTACATGAACCATTAAAATTAGTTAGCTAGTTCACATAAACAATATGAATCTTTTAAGCTTCTCATCACACATATCTAAATAGTAGAAGAAAGATACTAGACTGATTCAAAACGTTTCCCACCTATTGACTAATAAAAGCACTCGTAAGAAATATCCTAACCTGGACTCCACTGCTTTGGTTGTCTACTCTTACATCTTTTTGTCCTCTGTAACCAAACATGTCAATTGTATATTCATAAGTTGATCACGATGTACAGTAGAAAACAGACAACCTTAGAACCACTTCTTGTCTATGTTCTCCTCCATGAACTATGATTTGACCTTGTCCTCCTTGAACAATGACCTGCCCTTGATGACCTTGAATCGTGATAGTTCCATCATTGTCAGCTGCATTGCTTTGAAAACTTGGCGGCAATATGATAGAAATTGGAGTATTGGAGCTGGTCAAAGATTTCCTCGGAACCGAAAAGGACTCAGGGTGTTGGTTGTAGACACCATTTAGTGCAATGTTTATAGTATCTGGGAGAACATTAATAAGAATTGCTTTCTCTCCCTTGGAATGTTGTATTATTGGTTTGAATGTGGGGCTCTTTCTGTGCAGATCTTTGTCCTGAGTCCCTTTGTCCTGAGTCCCTTCTAATGATTTCGGTGTAGGGCTCTTTCTCATTTTAAAGCTGATCTACACCAGAACTATCCCATCATATTGCATATATAATCATTAATTTCCATTTGCTCTTTCCTTCAGAGGTTTGGAATGACATGCATGGACGGTTGGAGAATCAAATATTTCTGCAATTCAATCATCAACCAGATAATTACTTAGTCTAAACCAATTCACAACAAGAACACGCAAGACTTTTAAACATTTTAAATGACAAAATAAAGATAAATTGTGAAGCACAAAAAACATTATTTGACCTTATGATTATATTTAATCGTTGCCTTATCAATCAGCAATTTGAAGTCCAGGAACTCTTCTAAATAGCAGACAATTTTTTATAGCAGCCTGTAATGTCATCCTTCAACATACATCCATTCTTGTACCAAATGCATTACTTTTGATCTATCCCTTCAATTTTGTATACTAAAATTACTTCCAATGGATCAGTAAATGCCTCTGCAATGGAAATCTAGGTACCCATTCTGTCTTCTGTTTACAAGCTCAAAGCATTACGCCAAGAAACTTGGTGGCTAAAATATGTTCTTCAGCCTCATTAAGACAAGAGTTGGCATCTTTAGTGTAAGATCCAGAAAGAGAATTGTTGAAATATGTCGTGCATAAGTTAATATGACGTTTGCGTCCAATGAAACTTGAAATTTCAAGGATTGCCTTCCATATTTACATATATAGAGCCAAAACAGCATGGATATAGCCCATATCTCCTTGATGCAATGGTTTGTGATTAAGACTATAGCCTGAGAATCCAACTAAAAGGTCAAATTCAAGAACCATTAGTTGCACAATCCTCAACTTTGGGCAGTAAATGCTGGTCTGGTTGGTTACCATCCAGCAATACCCAAAACATTACACCCGTCCGAGAGAAGAGGAGCCCCTCAAGGGGAAAGATTCCATAGTATAATTCCCTTAGGGAATCCTCCACAACCTGCCTTCAGAGGCAACCAAAAGCGCTTTGTCTAAAGTTGGGATGCATATGTGAAGCGTTGGCATTAAGAAGAGACGTTAGGAAATTGGAACGCAATGAGACTTCCATATGATATCCCTCCTGCTTAGGTGGCAAGAATTAGAATTATAATGGAAGATGCGTTGCTAGCACAAACGAATATATATCTTGATTATTTGATGAAGCTTGTGGACAAGATGGTTTGCTGAAGAACTATTACTAGGATTATAGTATGCGATGTAGGTGTGGCATGACATGAGAGTCGTGAGTCTTCAAAGGTAAAATCGGGCCTGGATAAATAAATGGTACATTCAACGGGAAGCATGAGGGGTGTATGTTATGATGGCAACACCACAACCGGCGTAAAGAGAGCAAGGAAAAGAAATTGCTAACACTTGGCTGCACAGGCTTTTACCAAAAGTCCCCACAAGAGCATCTTCCATGTTCAAATACATGGAACCGAGTTGCATCCCTGCAAATGACAATTCTTTTGCTCTATCTTTTGAGATAAGAGAAATGGATTTGTGACAATCATTACAAACCCGAAGGTTCTTAACAACACGTATGGGCATCCCTGGTGCAGTATTCACAAGCGCAAACCAATAGCCAGCCTCTCACTATGCCCACATAGTGCAGACTCTTTTGATCATCCAAATATCTTGTAAAACACTGTCTAAGTCAGGCACATATCCTTCCTTTTTCATCTTCACCAAAACATCTTGCAGTTTTGCTTCTATATCTTTAATCTGGTAGTGACTTGTGTCTCCAGCCATAAATTTGTGCACTGTTCCATTATCATCAGTCCAACAACTTTGTCCTGGTTTCTTCCAAGCCCTGGCTTCAATCCTCATGGCGTGGACTTTTGCACTTTCCTCCCACATACCACAAACTGCATAAATATTTGCCATTGATACATAAGCTGACGCATCTTTAGTATCAAATATTAGCAAACATTCAAAGGCATGCCTTCCAATCACCACATTCTTCCACTTCCAACAAGCACCCAACACTGTCATCCATATTGTCCAATTGGGTTCAAAAGGCATGTTTTTCACCAATTCCATGGCATCGTCCAATAAATTGCCCCGACCCAGAAGATCAACCATACAAGCATAATGTTCTAGAGCTATAGTAACCAAGTAGTGTAAGCACATGAGTGAGAAGTACTGTTTTGCCTCGTCAAGGAGACCAGCATGACTGCAAGCATGGAGAATAGTGACAAATGTGATGCCATCTGCTTGAATAGAATCCTCCTGCATCTTCCTAAATAGAGCAAAGACATGCCTTGAATCTCCATGATGAGCATATCCTGTCAGCAGAGCATTCCATGTTACCAGATCCCTTGTGCTCAGTGAATCGAAACTTTCCTCAGCATCAAGCATGCTTCCACACTTGCCAAAGAATCCAACCAGACATGCTGCTATTACTGGCTCATTCTGGAGGCCATAATTGTTAATTTGAACCTGAAGCTCCCTTCCAGCTTTTAAGGCCACCAAACTGCCACATGCCTTCAGGGCAGCAACATAAGTCAGAGCATCTGGCATAAAGCCCTCATCTTGCATATGCCTAAATAATTGCAGAGCCACAATGCTCTCCTCATTTTCAGCATATCCAAATATAATAGCATTCCATGATACTAAATCATGAGATGGCATTTTGTCAAAGATACAACGAGCATGCAACACACTCCCACATTTGGAATATATGTCCACCAACGTACTTGCCACAAAGATGTCCAACTCATACCCACTCTTTGCAAGTTGGGAATGAATAGATATGCATTTTTCTAAGGACTCTATTCTTATTAGTTTGCCCTCGACTTGCTTGCCATCCTCCTTAGATACACAAGTTGAGCACGCCTTAAGTACAGCAAGATAAGTTCGATCATTTGGCACAAAACCCTTATCTTGCATGCATGCATATAACTGGAAGGAACATTCCTCTGCATCTTCTGCATACCCAGATATCATAGAATTCCATGACACTAAATCATGTTCTGGCATGTTGTCAAAGATCCAATGAGTATGCTCCATACTTCCACATCTGGCGTATACATCCAGCATCGCATTTGCCACAAAAATGTCAGACCCATACCCACCTTTCACAAGTTGAGAATGAACAGACAGAACCTTCTCAAGACATTGTACTTTCATAAGCTTGCCATCAACTTGCACGCCAACTTCATTTTCTGCACAATTTGCACATGCTTTGAATACAGCCATGTAAGTTCGAGCAAGCGGTAAGAAACCTGCAACTTGCAGTAGTGTAAATAACTGGAATGCACATTCCCTCTCATGACTTTCTGCATAGCCAAATATCATTGCATTCAACAACACCAGATCATGCCAAGGCATTGTGTCCAGAACGTGACGAGCATGCTCCATGCTCCCACATTTGCAATACATGTCCACAATTGCACTTGCTGGAAAGATGTCGGACTCATGCATGCTCTTCTTGAGATGAGAATGAATAGTTATTCCTTTCTCTAGGGACTGTATTTTTACAATCTTGCCTTCAATTTGCTTGCCAATTTCTTTTGCTGCAGAACTAGCACATGCCTTAAGTGCAGCAACATAAGTTTGAGAATTTGGTGTAAAACCTTCTGCTTGCATGCTAGCAAATGATTTGAGCGCGTACTCACATGCCCCACCCTCTACATATCCAAATATAAGAGCATTCCATGACACAATATCATGCTGATCCATTTTGTCAAAGATCTGACAAGCATGATCCATGCTCCCACATTTAGCATACATATCCACCATTGTGTTTGCCACAAAAATATCCGACTCATATCCACTTTTAAGAAGTCGAGAATGGATAGACATGCCTTTCTCTAGAGACTGTACTTTTACATGTTTGTCTTTGACTTGCTTGCTAGCCTCTTTTGCTGCACGGTTAGCACAGCCTTTAAGTGCAGCAACATAAGTCCGATCATTTGGCTTAAAACCTTCTTCTTGCATGCAAGCAAATATTTGGAGAGCATCTTCATCCTCCCCACTTTCCACATACCCAAATATCAGACTGTTCCAAGTCACAACAAGTGAAGGTATTCTATTGAAAACCCAATGAGCATGCTGCATGCTCCCACATTTGGCATAAAAATCCACCATTGTATTTGCCACAAACATGTCAGAGTCATACCCATTCTTTGAAAGTTGAGAATGGACAGATATGCCTTTTTCAAGAGACTGTATTTTAACAAACTTGCCTTCAACTTGCTTTGCATCTTCTTTTGCTGCACAACTAGCACATGCCTTTAGTGCAGCAACATAGGTTTGAGGATTTGGCATGAAGCCTTCTGCCTGCAAGTGGGCAAATAAGTGAAGTGCATATTCGCCATGCCCCCATTCCACATAGCCAGAAATTATTGTATTCCAAGACACAAGATCATGTTGAGGCATCTTATTGAAGATCCAACAAGCATGTTCCATACTCCCACATATGGCATACAAATCCATCATTGTATTTGCTACAAACTTGTCAAACTCATACCCACTCTTTGCAAGTTGGGAATGAATAGCCATGCACTTTTCTAAAGATTGTACTTTTATATGTCTGTCTGCAATTCGGTGTGCACCTTCTCTTGTTGCTTTATTAGCACAGGCCTTAAGTGCGGCAACATAAGTTCTGTCATTTGGTGCAAAACCTTCGCGTTGCATGTATTCAAAAAATTGAAGAGCGGCCTCACCATTTTCAATCTCTGTATAACCAAATATCAGAGTATTCCAAGACACCAGATCATGCTGAGCCATGTTCCCAAGAACCTGAAGAGCATGCTGCATGCTTCCACATTTGGCATAAACATCCATCAATGTGTTTGCAACAAAAATGTCAGACTCATATCCTCTTTTTGCAAGTTGGGAGTGTATAACCATGCACTTCTCAAGAGACTGTACTTTGAAAATTTTACTGCCAACTTGCTTGTACTCTTCCTTCATTGCAAAGCTAGCACATGCTTTAAGTACAGCAACATAAGTACGAGGATTTGGTGGGAAACCTTCTCCTTGCATACGCATGAATAATTCAAGAGCAGATTCGCCCTCCCCACAGTTCACATAAGCAAATATCATAGCATTCCAGGACACCAGATCATGTTGATGAATGCTGTCAAAAACCTCACAAGCTTGCACCATGCTTCCGCACTTGGCATACATATGCACTAGAGTGGTTGCCACAGCAATGTTTATACGAATCCTACTGTCATTCACATGAGCATGAATTTTCATCCCTGTTTCTAAGTCTCTCGAAGTGGTACATGCCTTCAATGCTGCATTTGTAACAGAAAGACTTGGTTTCAATCCTTTACTCAAGGCTTTAGTATAAAGAATGAGCGCTTCTGTACCCTCCAATTCACGTGGCCTTTTTGTACTCTGGAAGGACGGTATTTTCCTTTGTTCTGACACCCCGCCCAAGAAGTCCACAGAATCATTTGAGTCTCTTACGTGACCATTTTGGACAACAGTAAGAGTCAATCCACGGGCTTCCGTAGCGGAAAGCATCAGGAAAATGCAGAATTCAGAGTGGATAGGTAGAGCAATATTGTGTTATGATGGCAATTACACTTGAATACCGTTGCCATTGAGAACCTAGCGTCCAGTTAAGTTGTGGTGCTGAATAATTAGAAAATCTACTTCTGTCTGCATAATTAATTTCCTTTGCCATCTCGTTTAAAATGGCAAAATTTACGGCACACTAGACACCGTGCAATTGAAAGAAATAAGAAGATAGAGACATACCATAATCCCATGAACCCGAGAATCCTTTACATACTTTCCGGCGACGGGCGAATTCAATTTGATTTGGAGTTCATAGCTTTTTGCAACATTTCTTCCTGTCAAAATGGCAGATAAATGCCATCATCATTCATTAGTTTGGAAAATGCACATTACAGTTCCGTTGAGTGGCATTTAGAGTCTCCATAGCCCGCGCACTTGGTAACTTCTTATGTTAAGGCCAGATGCCGGAGCAGGCAGAAACCCGCGAAGGGCAGATTTCTGCATTTTCAGATTGCCACCTCAGCCGCTGTTTTCATATAGGCCAGCTAGGTTGTCATTATGCAACATGGAATAAACCAATTGTATTGTTGTTGATTATATAACTTTGTGGTATTCAATACTATTTTATCGAACATGGAAGTAGGTTGAAAGAACTATTTTATCGAACATGGAAGTAGGCTATGGTCACCATGTTATGTGCACTTAAGAGCAAAATCCCAATTAATGAGTGTCAATTAACATACAACCTAATGGCCTACATGTTTAGATATTTGATGTTGTCCGCAATTGGGCTTGTGGAACTTTTGGGTCCAAACGTCGATGGGCTAGAAACTAAATAACAGTCAAAGTCGGGGGAAGGGGGATGGGGGATGGGGGGTCTGGGATTCCCCTTCGCGATAACTTTAGCCATCTAGCATGGCAGTAAATGATTGGACAAGGGGCCCCTGACCGCTTACTTGGCATTGCCTGCTATGCAAGTAATTGCTACTCACCCCTGACCATGCTTGTCCTATCATACATCTGTTGCATATTATAGCCTCAAGGTGTTCCTATGGTCATGAGGCCTGAGGTTACCATCATGGTAGCTCCAATCACCCATTGTGGGTCTATTCAACCGCTAGCGCTGCCAAAGTGATGGGCATGCGCTGAATTAGCAGCTCAATCAGGAACTCAAGATCAATTCTTATGGAGTGACCTGCCATACTTATGAATTGATCACCCACTTTTACCCACCAGCATACTTTGATACCCACCAAAGATACCGTACCAAAAGCTTAAATTGCTTAGAAATGGTTTTCTCTAATTGCTCACACAATATCCCAAATTAGGTTATTGCAAATTTTGCACGCTTAGGATATGGGTGCATGGTGATTATGAAAATCCGAAAAGCCCCATCCGATTTAGCTTAATTTGGGCTGAATTAAGAAATTTTATTACAAGCTTACCAAAATTCTTTGCGAAATGGGTTTTCTCTAATTGCTCACTCAATATCCCAAATTAGGCCCTGAAATTTTGCATGTATGATCGAATTGCATGGCGATTATGAAAAAAAAAAAAAAAGTCTTTGGAAAGTCTTTGGGTCTTTGGAGTCTTTGCGCCCCGTTTATTTGATACCCACCAGCATACTTTTGCCCGAACTTTAACATCAAGAACTGCATGGTGACACCGGTTGTGATCCTCTTCCAACCTATACAATGCTCCCATCGTATAAATACGGGGAATCCCCTTTCATAGTGACACTGTCACCAAGAAAGGAAATTCCCCGTATTTATATGATGGGAGGATCGTATAGGTTCGGGGAGAGAGACAATGTTATCAGAGCCATGATATTGGTAGATCAGATGATAAGCACTGGCCATGCCTTGAGTAGTTGAGCTAACTGACCTAGTAAGGGGAGTTGGAAATAAAGCCCCAAACATTGACAATGAAAAATAGAGACTTTTCTAGTTAGATTCACTCTTAGATTAACTTTAACGAGGGAACTTAAAAGTTAACAGGAAACTAAAGCTTAGAGTAACTTAGAGACAAGAAGGCGAAGGAAACTTCATTAAACATGCAAGCCTTGGCAGAAATTTGGGACAAGAGGGGTCATTCGTCAGGAATTGAATGACTAGATGTAGGCACCTTAGCTTCAAGTGAATCTTGTGCATTTGAGTAATAGACATCTAGAACTTTCCAATGCACTAAAAGTCTTGTCAATCAGACATCCCAGCAAAAAGATTTTTAAGGCTAAATGTAAGGCGGCGCATATTGCCAAAAAGGTGTTCAAAAATTGAGTTGGGATTATGCTCGGCCAATATGAAAAAAATCCCAAAGAGAGAAGAAAAAATAAATAACTAGCAGAACTGCAGGGTTGAGAAGAAGGCTAGGTAGTTGGGTTTGTGTTGAAATTTTAATCGTAGTAATTTGAATTTTGGCGGCAACCTTCTTAAGGGTTTTTTTTCTAGTGGAGTTTGGTGAAGGTCTGGGTGGGGATGGAGTAGTTACATTGACAAAGCTTACTTGGAGATGGTTGTCTAGTGGAGTTTGTGTGTTAAGACACGAATTGAAAGTTGCTTAGTGCTTGAATTAGTGCGAGCTAGACATGTGGGTGTGCGATAGGGGTATTGTGTGGATTTTCGTGCTACGTGATAGGGTACGACGCCATTTAGAAAGTATTGTGATTTTGGAGGCTATGTGATAGGGCTATATGGTGGCATTATTGATCGATGTTGCTAAAGGTTTTCACGTTTGTCGAGTACATTGATGGCTTTTTTTTTTGGTACAAATATGTATTAATATATAAATTTACAATGGATATCCCGAAATGGGATTTCGATAGAAAGAATTACGACAAAGTGGGATTACTATAGGACTAGTCATCTTCAACTAGGCTTAGATACGATATGGAAGTAGCCAATTTCAAGCAGCAAGAGATGGGGAGAGTACCCTTAATCGAAAATGGAGTTCGCTATTGAACATTATGATAGGTGTCGGGCAAGTCATATACCCCGACCGCGCGTTGTTTGAACTCCCTCCCAATGACATTTGGAAAATGAATAGAACCCTCTTATAGTAATGCTGAGGGGTTTGGGCGGTTACCTTGTGTCGCCGTTGTTGCTACATTAGCAAAGTGTTTTTGTTTTTGGTGAAGTCTGGCGTCGTGGATTTGGCGATCACGATGGACCGATTGTTTCCTCGCCTTTATTCGTGACAATATCACGTGCGGTAGTCCAAATGATGAGCCCTTCTCATGACCATGATTATGTTGCCTTAGTAGCCGATAATATCCTCGATTCCGACCATTATCACTAATTGCAGACCATTATCACTAAGATTTGGAAAAAGCTTTTGATTACTAAAGTTGCAAAATGAATTCTTGCTAATTGTGCACTACGCTCGATAATACTCCGTCCGAGAATACGGCGAGAATAGTACCATATAAACAAAATTAATTTGTTCATGAATAGAATCAAATAGAAGAAAACATGAAGAGACAAAAGGAGAGAAAATACGTTCAAAAAGGTACCAGACCAAGAGGGAAAAGCAATTAGTTCATTGTTAAGTATACATTCAATCGATTGTTTTACAAGGGTGTGCAGGAGGTTCTCTTGAAGAAAAGAAGATGGGGTATGCCATCACAATTGCAGCATTATATATTCGCCATGATCCTTTTAAATTGTGAACCATAGAATACGCTACAACTATGAGAAGAAGTAAAACTTTCTATAGTAGATGACTTCTTAGATGAGGCACAATAGTCGCATTTTATTAAAAATTGGGTCACATTAAAGCGTTTAGGACTCATACAAAAAATGGAACTCTTACAGGAAAAAAAAAGGTTTGCATTGAATCAGTGATAGAAATGCACATCTTTCTCATAAAATTTTCTAACCACGAGTTGAGAAAGTTCTCAAGAATTTTCAAGCATAACTTTCAAGGGGGGAAAGTGGTAGAGAGGGGAGGGAGGGAGGGAGGAGCAAAGAAAGGGGAAAAGGGGGCACATGAGGAGGGGGAAGGGCAACAAGGGGAAGTTGGGGAAGGGAAAAGAAGTTGGGGGCAAGGGGGAAGAGCGGGGGCGAGGGAAGGGTGGAGCTAAAAAGGAAGTCGAGAATGCAAGGAAGCAAGCAATATTACCATGCTTTTGAATTAATAAATTTCTAATCTAATTAAATATAAATTAAATTATCAATACTCTATTACAAACCTTTCTCGACCCACTAGTCGAGAAGAAGGACTACCAGGATGACATCTCCTCCAAGGCAAATAAAATGCCACCTATAGGACTCCCCAATGCTCCCCGAGCCTTGCGGTGACCCACAAGTAACTAGATCCCTACCGATCTTTATCATCAATCGGCTAGAAGATTAAATGCTTTGGAGTCTCCCATTGTAGATGCTATTTGACCTAAGATATATCCTATGCAAGACCCTATATGCACAAGAGGACCCCCCCTTCCCACTTATTAAGCCGCTTGATACCACGGCCAACAATCCCTACTATCTCGCATGCAAAACAAATCAAGATCGACTTGTGTTTTTTCCAAAGTGGTATTTCAAGTGGTTACATGTTAAAAAGAAAGGTTAAAGTTTTACCTTTACAAGAAGAACTTTTAGAGAGAACAACTCGGATACATCAAGACCATTTAGGTATGCTTTTACTTGTGAATCCCGGATCCAAACTGCAAGAAGAAAGAAGATGCAAAGTAGTGCACAAACAAAAACACCACATTGCTTCATCGAATAAAATGCAAAGGCTGATGCATAACTCGCCCAAAACAAAAGTGTTAGCATACGTAAGATTAGTTAGAAAAAGGTTGTTTACATTTGAATATAAACCTCCAAGAGACCCCAACACATTTACCTTTTAGAATCCATTAGATCAAGAGTAATTAAAAATCTGGTGCCGCCAATATTCTCTATAGCAACATTGATGATAATTGCAAGCGAGAGCGTTAAGAAACCAATCAGAAAATGTTGCAATCCACTTGTTGATAGTATAAACAAAGATAACTATCCGAGAACAATCTTGTTTATATAACTCATTGTCTATCAATCGCATCGGACCATTTTTAAAAAAAATTAAGGATTTGTGGGTCTTTGATTTATACAAAGATGGAGAGAAAAAAGGGAATACGAGTGAGAAGCTATTTACCCATAGTCTAAGCTCTCCGGTTTAAAAGGACCGCTAAACTTTTCTCGGTTGTTTTACTCGATTAAGGGTTCCAAATATCAACGCCATTCCGGGTTGCCATCAATCAACCCACGAAAGCTTCGATATGCATAGGATTGCATTGCGCATTTATGAAAGAGCAAAGTACGAAGACGACCGAAGTCAAGCAAAGCTGCGCTGCAATTGTAGAGTTGCATCTTTGAATAAGTAGCTCTAAAACTGTCGATGCCATTCATGGCTGCATACACTTCTCCTTTAGGCGTTTATAAATGTTCCTCTCAAGGGAGTCGCTATCTTCGTTCAGCCTTGCTTTAAATACACGGGCACAAAAACAACCGGGGAGTATATACCTAATTCCACCGTCTTGCAACGAGAAATTGTGCATTGTTTTCCCAGAGGTTGGTAAAATGGTTTCTAAGGAACAATTTATGTTTCCGCCATTCTAAGGGTGTTCATTTTGAATGATTGACCAAGGCTACATTATGATAGGAGTCAATGAAGCAAGATAATTTACAATAGGTACCTAAGAACTTTCATGTTCTGAAGAAACATTCATATGTCGTATCCTAGGCATAAGTTGGAAGCACTCTTACCCAACTCTTACCACTTATCTAGCATTTTCTTTAGTTTTTTTTTTTTTTCCTTTTTTCATTATAAACTTCTTTTTTTTTTTTTTTCCATTTTTCAAGTTGCTCTATTCGTTTTGATGCTCTTTGCAAGTTTGCATATTCTTATGTTTCATTTTTCTCGGCGTGGCACTATAGCCTCCGACGCATAACTATTATTTCATTCTTTCTCGGCATGGCACTGTAGCCTCTGAGGCATTCTCCATTTTTTATTATCTCTCGGCGTGGCGATGTAGCCTCCGGCGGCAAAGATCGATATATTTTTCTCCGCGATGGTCATTCCCAGCGGTTCCCCGATTGATCGTGTTTCTTTTTCAGCGTGGCTCTGGAGGCGCCTAACTCCTTGACGGGTCATTATCTTTTTTCATCTTTGTCTCTGCATGTTATTTTTGAGGTCTCTTGGTTGTCGGGGCGCACGGGGTCGTGTAAGAGCGGGGTTTTTCATCCCGATGAGAAGCGATCGCCAGTTTTCTCACCTTTGTATAGACCGAGCGGTGGATAAATCATCTTTTTATCTTGTATTCCCTAGTTTCTTCATGCTCTCGATGATTGTCTAGTTTCAGAGCACTCAAACTTCAAGTTCTTTAAAAAATTCTACCCCCAGTAGGTGAATCAATTTGTACTCAACGATTTTACAAAGCTCAATGAGAACACCACTTCACTTCGGCCACTTGGCTGTGTCATAGGACCCATCCTAGGAATAAACTATTATTTGTTTTGGTTTGCGATATGCAACAGTGGAGAAGAAGTGGGCACACAAACATTGCATTAAGTTCTTGAAATTTCTGAAGCACTTAGGAGATAAACGTTGAGCATGGCAAAGTCACAAAGCCACACAACAAGAAAAGGGTCATTTAGCGACGTCTATAGCGACGTCTATGCGACGTCTGACGGCGTCGCACAGACGTCTCACAGACGTCGTTGCAGACACGTCGCATGCGACGTCGGCAGGCGTCGCTCAGACGTCGCGCAGACATGACTCAGACGTGACTCAGACGTCGCTCAGACGTCGCGTGCGACGTGACGTCGCGTGCGACGTGGTGGACGAAAAAAAATAAAAAAAGGCTCATGAAAATTAGGGCAAGATAATTGGATAGGAAAAAATAATTGAATTATGTTTGTATTAGGGCAAAATTATACTGAAATTTATTGTCCATGAAAATAGCATATGTTATTTGGATAGTTTAGATGATGCCCCTCCATTTAAGGCACCAGTATTTCTTAGTTTTGAAAGGGCAGGATATGAGGTTGTTATAGTCGTTTGTTCTGTTGTAAAGGTTTATATAATGTCTTTCAATTTCGTTTTCCTTTTTCTTGTTTTTGGTTTCTTCTAAGAGGTCGATGTGGAAGTTCTTTTCATACGGTTTGTGCTTGTTGACATCTGCTTCTCATGATCTATGGTTTATATTTCTTTTATTAAAAACGGCTTATTCTATATTTCAAATAACTGTAGATGTTATCCTGACCATTATAATGGCCTTTTGCATTGGAAACAAACTATTGAAATTGGTGGCGTGGAGAAGTTTGCCAGGGACATGTTTCATCGCATCTTAGGCCTTTCAAATATGAAGCTTGAGCATTGAAATTGATGGCATGAAGAAGAAGGTTCGTGTTTTATCACATCTATAAGTTTCACATCATTTGTTGATAATGTAGCACGCAAGTCAGGAGATAGAATTAGATAATATAAGAATTAACTAGTAGATCTTCACAATTGCATGCATACGACCATATATAAATGACCTGAAGTTTACGATAGTTGTGCAGACCACCTACGAACTAATTTGAACATTACTTAGACAAACATTTAGTAAGATTTTAATGAATGGGTAAATTAGGATCGCATCCCTGCGTCTAAGTCATTACTCCCTTTTTTTTTTGGGGATGGGATCGGCGGAACTTCTGAGCTATCAGTTCCATGGTTAATTTTTTGTTTAATTTACTTTTGCATCCATAGTTAGGTTCTTCCTGATTTGTTTTGGATTATATGCATCTCTCAGCCATCAGTCTTCTACATGACTATAAAATAAACCAGAATAAACCAAATAAGGACTCTTATTCGACTTGATTTGAATATTCTGTTGGTGTTTTCAGTTTATTGTCTAATATGCTTTGCTCATGGATGGCTATGCAAGCTATTTCAGGTGCAGAGGAAATGTATTATGTTATCTAAACGGTAGATAAAGTGCCAATGGTTGAGAAAAAAATGTTATCATTGTTAGAGGTCCAGTTCTTTTATAGCCAATGAAGCAAATACTGTACAGGGCTTATAGAAAGGCACTCTAGAGTACAAGTAGATTCTCTTAAAATTTTCTTCTAGGATAAGAATGTAAATAGGTAATAAGACATCTTGTTTATGTATTGCAGATATAGTGAGCCATAGCACATGGCTTTATTTTTTAGTAATCTTTCTGTAAGTACGAAAGATGAAACACATGGAAGGCTGATGGATTCATTAACTTCAGGTTGGGATCTAAGAAACTTTGTAAGGAGAGGCATGTAAAGGAGGCATTCAACATTTCTGATAAAATTCAGAGTCCTCTGGACCTTGACAGTTGTGTCTATATGTTGCAAGGCTGCATCAGCATTAACGCCTTTAATGAAGGAAGGAAGCTCTATGCTAGACTTATAAGGAACATAACACATTCAAATGTGCTCGTGGCTGTTAAACTATGTGTTAATCACTATGTACGACAAAGATTTCAAGTATAGATGATGTGTTCAAAGTGTATGAAAATATGCCAATAAGGAATGTGTTTAAATGGGTGTTATTAATTGCACGCTACGAGCGGCATGGGAATAGTTATGAGGCAATAAAACTATATTTTCACATGAAGCATAAAACCATTAAGCCTCATAATACCATGTTTGTCACAGTCTTAAGATCTCATCTCACCATAATGGAAAGCAAGTTCATGCAAATATTTTAAAAAGTTGGATGTCGCGTCGGATAAATTTTTTGGTAGTGCTTTGGTGGTTATGTATTCTAAATCAGGGAGAATATTTGATGCATGTTGGATATTTCTGAGCATGATGCCTTCAAGGAACATTGTTTCTTGGAATGGAATCATTTCAGGCTATGCCCATTATGGTGATGGTGAGCAGATTTTTAAGCTTTTAAAAATGAAGCGGGGAGGGTATGAAACCAAACACGGCCACATTTCTCATTATTCTGGCTATCTGCAGTGCAAGCACCCAGTATCTAGAACATAAACAACTTCACAGTGAAATCCAGGAAGCAGGAAACAGGATATGAGTCTGATGTTTATTGTAGGCTAGTATTGTAGGTAGTATGCTGCTGGACATTTATGCAAAATCTGGGAAGCACATCACAGGCACACAATGTTTTTGATGCAATGCATGCAAGAGATACTATTGTGTGGAATACAATGATTGCAACGTATTCATGACAAGGAGACTCTAAAGAATCATTTAATCTTTTCCAGAAAATGAAAGAGGAACAATGTAAGAGGAATACATAGATCCTGATATCTCCACGTTTGTTAGTGTCCTTGCTTGGGATGTTCTAGTGCTCGAGCTTGGGAAACAAATCCACATGGCCGTGTTACAATCTGTACAGATATCAAATATATTAACTATCAGTAATACACTTGTTGACATATATGGCAAATATGGAAACTTATTAGATGCTGAGATACTTCTTTATCCTGCAGTTTTCAATGCAGGATACTACATGCTATTATTAATTTCTTTTCTTTTTTTTGAGAGCTAGAACTTGAAATTTAATTAAATAAAGAAATTACAAGAAAGTGCCCTGAACGGGCATGAGCTAGAAGCTCCAATATTGGGTCAGGACCCCTTGTTTGTGCAGGGTAGTAGCTGTGGATTACTGTAGCATACTGAGTCTAATGGTCATTCCCCATTAGGTGGAGGGGCATAACCACCAGCATCTGAAGTCCAGGAGCATTTGAAAAAAAGGTAGAAGTCCTGAATCTAGCCTAGCCTATCAAAGGACCTGTCATAGTTGCGCCCATGTTTCCGAATGTGAGTGATTGCCATGAGGGCCAGTGCATGATTGAAAACGTTCTTGATCTTTGCTACAGATACCTCCTATTCGCCAAGTGTTACAACACATCTGTGTTTCCGTACATGCATTATCAACAACACAAACAGAAACAAACTTCTTAGTTACCAAGCCACTGAAAGCATCAGGTAAACGCAACTTAAAGTATTTAAAGCATTATAAAAACACAACTTATATTATTCAGAAACATTTACGGCAAAAGAATCTTTATTTGCTAAAGCACATCTGCTGCAATACAGAGTTTGAGAAGAAATACACTTACTCTAACTTCGCTTATCAAGAAACATGATGCTTCTGATGCAGTACAAGAAATTGACACTTCTGATGCTCTGTGGCAAATTCGACCATAGGTTCTTCAAGGAATTTGCAAGTTTGAATTGATCAACAAAAGACATCCAATATATTGTTCTCAAAAAGGGGGAAAGGCTATTAAACATGCAGCATCAATGGATCATAGCAAAGACTGGGAAGTCGAAAGGAGCTTGAAGCAAAGCACGAAAAACTAGGAAAACAGATCTTATTGCTGTGGCTTAAATATACAAATTCCAAAAAATCATATACTATCAATGACAAGACCAAGACTCGTTAAATGTAGCATAAACACCATATGGAATCTACCACATTTCTGTTAGAGGTCTACCGTTCAGAAGTATGAAATTTTGTGCATGTTTTGTCTCCTTGCCCTGTTTCAGTTCTTGCAGCATGGAATCCGGAAGCAATATAAAGGAACAACAAAAAACAGAGAAAATACAATCGAGACAAGAAAGAGCAAGTCCAAATTAACAAAAAAGATAGCAATTGCGAAATTCCTTTATTTGCACACTAGTCTGCTTAGAGACCATCATTACAAGTCTGATTGAACCAGTGAGGCCTTCATCAACTATTGTTGCATGTGTTTCTCCAGACAAAAACATTGCTTGACCTATTAAAGAGTTAAATTAAACAGCATTCATAATGAACTTGCAGCTATTCCATAGCATAAGCTCAGATTATGAAATGTTAATTGTTCTAGAAGAAGATAACAGGCGGGCAGATGCACGCAGCTGAAACATTTATGCATTCAGTAAAAAGCCTGTCAGTGACTTGGATCATGATGAACTTATGTCTTTGCAATTCAACTAAGAGATATGCAGGCAACAGAGCCATAGTCTGAAGAACCCAAAGTAGGGCCTAAAATCCTGCTTAATTCATGCTGCTGCAATGGGAACAATACGGGGAAACTTGTAACATGATGCTTTGAGACATAAAAGTTTCTAGCTATCATGTTCCGCAATGAGCTTAGGAATACGAAAGGTAGAAAAAATGTGAAAAATATACCGGACTTACCACGTCTTTGGACTGCATTTTCTGGTCTCCTGTATCCTAAATACAAAAAGATATTTTCAGATTAGACAGAAATCAATCACGAATATCCACAATCAAAACTTACAAAAGGAAGCAGAAAACTAATCTGGGCGAATGCAATAGAGGGCCTCAAGTCTCCGTCCAAGTTTCTTCTGATTCACCTGAGAATGGAGCTTCGCAATCCACGCCATATCATTCTTAGTGTCGATATAACCCTAACCCATTTTGAGATGGCCATCGAAGAGCACAAAGCAAGGAAGCTTGATTTTGATTCTACACATAAAAACTCTCAAACTACGGCAGTGCATAAGAAGAACATGGAAGGAAACCAAATTTTGAATGCGCGTAAAACTTGCAAGATGATAAGTATCCTGTTACAGCTGCAGGCATGTATCCGAATCTAGATCTATATATTAGAATATGGCAAAATAAGAAGGTGTAGACAATAAATAATGTGAAAACCATGTTCATTGCCTCTGCTGCGTGTGAGACTCTTACCGACGTAGACATTCTTCTCCGTATCTCCGTGTTCAATTTTTGGCCAATTTGTAATTTTGTTAGCCGTTCATCTAGAAAAATGGTGATCCAACGGCAACAACTTATGCCACGTCGAATTTTGCTGAGTTGGAGATGCAACGTGGATAGCTTAGAATTGCAAGGAGGGTTGCACGCTTGGTTAGGCTGGCGTGCTAAAAAAATTTTAAAAAAAAAATTAAAAAAAATTAAAAAAAATTAAAAAAATTTAAAAAAAATTAAAAAAAAAGGGAAAGAATTTTAATAGTTAGTTACAATATCATATACAAGAGGCAAGAGGCGAGTAGTGGCTATCTTTACGTGTTCCCCTGTTAGGGGAAAACCCAGATAGCCAATTCTATAACAATACGACCAATATTAGACAATGACATTGAAAGTTAACGTGAACTAAGAGTTTATAGCACTTACGAATCTATTTCGCCGCTTGAACCCAAGTGAGGCCGGAATTACGTTTGCTTGAAGTTGCCTTGGCAGTCCGGTGTGGGGCAGATGTTTTTTCTTGGAATCCTTTGCACGTTTGAAAGTGATCTGATTGCAAGGAATACAACATGACAAGTTAAATGTCTTATTTCGAATTGAACGAATGGCAACAAATAACAAATACCTTGATATCTTCCTTATGGACAGATTAAGTGGTTTAGGGACCTTTGACCAATCGCCTCCCAATTTTTTGGCATTCGACTTCAATTTTGCAATCACTCTTTGCCTTTTCTATAAATCGATAGATTAACACAAAACAAAAGAATAAAAATAAGACTATGACTAGGTCATGTACCTTCTTTTTCGAAGCAGCTCCCCCCATCATCGAAATGAGCCCCTTCCAAATCTGGATTAGTCGGATTAAAAGCTAGAGTTGGCTAACATACGGCTTTAGGGTTATAAGCTAGATTTGGCGCCTCTACCTAAGAATTACAAGAAAAGTCGACTTGGACCCGAACACACGGTGTCGTCTCCACTGTAATGGAGCCTCACAGGTGCCCTTGAACAAGCCACTACAATTTTATTTTAAACCTAAAAATAACAAGTGGTCTGTGGACTTGAACCCGGGTACGTGGCCCTCTCCACTCTAGGTGGAGCCGGTCGTGCCCTTGAACAAGCCACTCCTTAACCTAGGAAAAATATATGATCGTAGTGAAGTGGACTTCGAACCGGGTACATGGTCCTCCCCACTCTAGGTGGAGCCGGCCCGTGCCCTTGAACAAAACCACTCCATCAATTTTTTTTAACCCTTTAAAATTATAAAAATAAAATGCAAGCGCGATCAACTTACCAAAAGAAGGACGTGTGTAACAAGATCCTGACGGGTCCAAATCAAAATAGAAAGCAACAAAGAGTTAGAAGAATAAGAACAACGGAAAAAAAAGATCGAAGAAGAAACAAAAAAAAAAAAAAAAAGATGAAGAAATAGTAAAACAAGAAAGAAAAAAAATGAATGAATCAAAGAAGAAGAGAAGGGTGGAAGAAAGAAGAGAAGGGGAAAGAGGAGAAAAAAGAAATTAGGGGAAGAAAGAAAGAATAGAAGAAATAAGAGAATGAAATGGAAGAAGATAGAAGAATGGAAGAATGGAAGAGTGAAATAAGGGAAGAATCGAAGAAAGAAATGAGGAAAGAAGGAAAAAGAAGAAGAATGCAGAAACAAGAAGAAGAAAAAGAAGGAAAGAGATAGAAAAAAAAATTTGAAATCTACACTAAATCATTCAATCCAAAAAACCATTCAATCCAAAACCATGATCTACTAACCTTAAAAAAGAGTGCTTGCAAGTCGCTCAAGGTCGTGGCGCCAAGATCGCCCAAAATAGTCGATAGAAGGAAGCCTAGGAATGGTCCCGAAAAAGACGGCCAGGGGATCAGAAAAACACACGGCGTCGCATGCGACGGCGTCGCGGCGTCGCATCGCGGCGTAATTTTGAAATCGTATATCACGATTTCAAAATCGTATATCTGATTTCAAATCGTATATAATGATTTCAAAAATCGTATATCACGGTTTAACGTCGCATCGCGGCGTGTCCGCGGCGTATTTTGTTATAGCGGCGTCTAACACTTTTAATTTTTTGGTGCCTTTTTTCATCCGATGGTCATGAAAGTTTGTCCTTATGCTAATTTGGACATTCAGGAGCCATATATGCGATCAAAATCACATTCGGATTTAACCAATCTTCTATTGCTACTACTTACGAATGTTTGAGCACTGGGGTGGCATGTTTGAGCACAGGGTGGCGGTTTGATAAGTTCTCTGGGGACGGATGTTGGATTTTTGGCCCTTATCAACGAGGGCCTTTGAGCGAAGGATTCAAGCGGCCGGATAGGGAACAGAGATCCCGGAGTGTGGTCTTTAGCGTCACGGCCCCGAGGGGGGCCTGGAAAAGGCGCCTCGGGAAACTTTTGGGGCTCGCCTCTTGGGGTTCGGACTCTCCCCTCTAATGAGGCGGCCTTGCAAGGTCACAGCCTTGTTTGACTTGGGCAAGTGTGCCCGGCCCATTTGCCCAACAACAAAGTGCTTTCGGACCGTTCTAATGCAAACACTTTGATCTAAACCTTGTCCGGAATTTTGAAAACTTGGCCTGGCAGATATGTTGGCGATGACTTAGGAAGCCTGTGACAAAAATCAGAATTTAATTCCGTACTATGCATTAATTACAATTTATGAATGTCTTGCTCTTGCAAAAGCGCCCTTTACTTCTAAGCGCCACAACGGGAGGAGTACAGATCCAAACTCCATTCCGTCAGTTCCCCTTGCTTCGCGTTCTCAATTTGCATCTTATCGGCCAAGTCCCAAGTGCAAAGGACCAAAACTTCGGCACCCAAAGCGCAAACCACCTAGGAACACGGCAACTCATAGGGTTTACGTTTGAGGCTCTATCCTTGTCGGTTCGACTAGGACCTTTAGCGCCGGTGTCTTGGCGTAGAGGGGGTGTTGACGCCCGAGCACGGACCCTAAAACCACACAAGCAGCTTGCCCCAAAGTCCTCTCCGAAGGCCCCGGCGGCGTCGCGGGCAACTTCCCCTCTCGGGAATCGTGATTCGGCTCGCCAATGGACTCGGAACGTCGACATTCTTGGGGACCAAGTTTCATGGCCAAAAGACCACCCTTCTCGGTAGCGTCAAACTATCTCATGTCCAACACACTCGTGAGTCAATTGGCCTAGGAGGTGGGCCATCGAATCTTTAGCGTGGGGCGTAAGTGTTTCTTTCTTTTTTGCAAAACTGACCGTGCAACTTGGTCTCTAGGGTAATTTTGGCCTCCCGGATGATGTGGCGAAGTCGAATCGCCATTCGGGAGCCTCCGCAATGTCCGAGCGACAAAACACTTTGGTTTCTACGCCGACCAGCGGGGCGCCCGGTTTTGATAAGTTCTCACGGACGGATGTTGGATTTTTTGGCCCTTATCGAGACGGGGCCTTGAGCGAAAAAGATTCAACGATTGGGATAGAACCGAGATCCCGGAGTGTGGTCTTTAGCGTCTGGCCCCGGCCGCGGCTACCCGAGGAAAAGTGCCTCGGGGAAACTTTTGGGGCTCGCCTCATGGGGTCCGGACTCTCCACTCTAATGAGGTGGCCTTGTAAGGTCGGCCTTGTTTGACTTGGGCAAGTGTAATGCCGCTCGGCTGCCCAACAACAGTTGCGGACCGTTCTAATGCAAACACTTTGATCTAAACCTTGTCCGAAATTTTGAAAAACGCCTGTATGTTGGCGATGACTTAGGAAGCCTGCTGACAAAAATCAGAATTTAATTCCGTACTATGCATTAATTACAATTTATGAATGTCTTGCTACCGCAAAAGCCGCCTTTTTTCTAAGCGCCACAACGGGAGGAGAACAGATCCAAACTCCATTCCGTCAGTTCCCCTTGCTTCAGCGTTCTCAAGCATCTTATCGGCCAAGTCCCAAGTGCAAAGGATCAAACTTCGGCACCCAAAACGCAAACCCCTTTAGAACCTGGCAACTCATAGGGTTTTGCGTTTGGAGGCTCTATCCTTGTCGATTCGACTAGGACCTTCTTGTAGCGTGTCTTGGCGTAGAGGGGGTGTTGGCGCGAAAGCACGGACCCTAAAAACCACACAGAAGCAGCTTGCCCCAAAGTCCTCTCCGGAAGGCCCTGGCGGCGTGCGGGCAACTTCCCTCTCCCGAATGCGTGATTCGGCTCTGCGCCAATGGACTTCGGAACGTCGACATTGTCTTTGGGGACCAAGTTTCATGGCCAAAAGACCACCCCTTCTCGAGGTAGCGTCCAAAACTATCTCATGTCCAACACAATCGTGGTCAATTGGCCTAGGAGGTGGTCGCCGAATCTTTGCAGCGTAGGGCGTGTTTCTTTCTTTTGCAAAACTGACCGTGCAACTTGGTCTCTAGGGTAATTTTGGCCTCGGGATGATGTGGCAAAGTCGAATCGCCATTCCTCGACCTCCGCAATGTCCGAACGACAAAACACTTTGGTTTCTACGGTTGACCGCGGGGGCGCTTCGGTTTGATAAGTTCTCCGCGGACGGATGTTGGATTTTTTTTTTGGCCCTTATCGAGGCCCGGGGCCCATGAGCGAAGATTCAACGGTCGGATAGGGGAACCGAGATCCGGAGTGTGGTCTTTAGCGTCACGGCCCCCTGGGAGAAAGGCCTGGGGGGAAACTTTTTGGGCTCGCCTCACGGTCCGGACTCTCCACTCTAATGAGGTGGCCTTGCAAGGTCCTGGCCTTGTTTGACTTGGGCAAGTGTGCCCGGCTCAGCTGCCCAACAACTTGGAGCTGCGGACCGTTCTAATGCAAACACTTTGATCTAAACCTTGTCCGGAAATTTTGAAAACCGCCTCATATGTTGGCGATGACTTAGGAAGCTGTGACAAAAATCAGAATTTAATTACGTCTTGTGCATTAATTACGAATTTATGAATGTCTTGCTCGCAAAGTCGCCTTTACTTCTAACGGCCACAACGGGAGAGTCTGGTCCAAACTCCATTCCGTCAGTTCCCCTTGCTTCGCGTTCTCAAGCGCATCTTATCGCCAAGTCCCAAGTGCAAAGGACCAAAACTTCGGCACCCAAAACACAAACCACCTTAGAACACGGCAACTCATAGGGTTTACGTTTGAGGCTCTATCCTTGTCGGGTTCGACTAGGACCTTGCGGCTGTGTCTTGACATAGAGGGGGTGTTGGCGGAAGCCGCGGACCCTAAAACCACACAGAAGCATCTTGCCCCAAAGTCCTCTCCGAAGGCCCCAGCGGCGTCACGGGCAACTTCCCCTCTCAGGAATCGTGATTCGGCTCTGCCAATGGACTCGGAGCGTCGACATTCTTGTTGGGGACCAAAGTTTCATGGCCAAAGACCACCTTCTCGAGGTAGCGTCAAACTATCTCATGTCCAACACACTTTCGTGATCAATTGGCCTAGGAGGTGGTCATTTAATCTTTTTACAGCGTAGGGCGTAAGTGTTTTTTTTTTGCAAAACTGACCGCGGCAACTTGGTCTCTAGGGTAATTTCGTCCTCCCCGGACGATGTGGCGAAGTCGAATCGCCATTCCGAGCCTCCACAATGTCCCGAACGACAAAACACTTTGGTTTCTACCGCGGTCGACTTGCGGGGCGCTTAGGCGGTTTGATAAGTTCTCCGCAGACGGATGTTGGATTTTTGGACCTTATCGAGACAGGGGCCCCTTGAACGGAAGGATTCAACGGTCGGATAGGGGAACCCAGATCCGGGAGTGTGGTCTTTAGCGTCACGGCCCCGGGAGTTGCCGGGGAAAGGCGCCTCGAAACTTTTTTGGGGCTCGCCTCACGGGGTTGGACTCTCCCCTCTAATGAGGTGGCCTTGCAAGGTCCTGGCCTTGTTTGACTTGGGCAAGTGTGCGCTCATACCGCCAACAACAGGCTGCCCGGACCGTTCTAATGCAAATACTTTGATCTAAACCTTGTCCGGAAATTTGAAAACTTCGGCACAGATGTTGGCGATGACTTAGGAAGCCTGGCGACAAAAATCAGAATTTAATTCCGTACTATGCATTAATTACGAATTTATGAATGTCTTGCTACCGCAAAAGCTCCCTTTACTTCTAACTCGCCACAACGGGAGGAGGATGGATCAAACTCCATTCCGTCGGTTCCCTTGCTTCAGCGTTCTCAATCAGATCTTATCGGCCAAGTCCCAAGTGCAAAGGACCAAAACTTCGGCACCCAAAACGCAAACCACCTTTAGAACACGGCAACTCATAGGGTTTACGTTTGAGGGCTCTATCCTTGTCGGTTCGACTAGGACCTTGCGCCGTGGTGTCTTGGCGAGGGGGTGTTGACGCCAGAGCACGGACCCTAAAACCACTGAAGCGGCTTTGCCCCAAAGTCCTCTCCGGGCCCGGCGACGTCACGGGCAACTTCCCCTCTCCCGGAATCGTGATTCGCTCGCCAATGGACTCGGGCGTAGAGACATTCTTTTGGGGACCAAGTTTCATGGCCAAAAGACCACCCCTTCTCGAGGTAGCGCCAAACTATCTCATGTCCAACACACTCGTGATCAATTGGCCTAGGAGGTGGGTATGTCCGAATCTTTTACGTAGGGGCGTAAGTGTTTTCTTTCTTTTGCAAAAACTGGCCGGTGCAACTTGGTCTCTAGGGTAATTTTGGCCTCCCCTGATGATGTGGCGAAGTCGAATCACCATTCCGAGCCTCGCAATGTCCGAACGACAAAAAACACTTTGGTTTCTACACCTGGCCGACCGGACGCCGGTTTGATAAGTTCTCACGCGGACGGATGTTGGATTTTTTGGACCTTATCGAGACAAAGGGCCCTTGAACGAAGGATTCAACGGCCGGATAGGGAACCAGATCCGGGACTGTGGTCTTTAACATTGGCCCCGGGAGCTGCCAGAAAGGTCGCCTCGAAACTTTTTTGGGCTTCGCCTCTTGGGGTCCGGACTCTCCCCTCTAATGAGGTGGCCTTGCAAGGTCCCGCCTTGTTTGACTTGGGGCAAGTGTGCCCCGCCGGTGCAAATTGTGCTGCCCGACCGCTTCTAATGCAAACACTTTGATCTAAACCTTATGCGAAATTTTGAAATCTGGCCCAGATGTTGGCGATGACTTAGGAAGCCTGGCGACAAAAAAATCAGAATTTAATTCCGACTATGCATTAATTACTTAATTTATGAATGTCTTGCTACTTTTTGCAAAGCCCTTTACTTCTAACTCACAACGGGGAGTACGGATCAAACTCCATTCCGTCGGTTCCCCTTGCTTCAAGTTCTCAATCGTGCATCTTATTGGCCAAGTCCAAGTGCAAAGGACCAAAACTTCGGCTTTTAAAACATAAACCACCTAGAACCCGGCAACTCATAGGGTTTTGTTTGGAGGCTCTATCCTGTCGGTCGACTAGGACCTTTAGCCGTGTCTTGGCGTAGAGGGGGTGTTGGCCTTGACCGGACCCTAAAACCACACAAGCGGCTTGCCCCAAAGTCCTCTCCTGGCCCGGGCGACGTCACGGGCAACTTCCCCTCTCCCGGAATCGTGATTCGGCTGCGCCAATGGACTCGGAACGTCGACATTCGGCGGGGACCAAGTTTCATGGCCAAAAGACCACCCCTTCTCGGTAGGCGTCCAACTATCTCATGTCCAACACACTCGTGATCAATTGGCCTAGGAGGTGGGCGACGTCGAATCTTGCAAAATCGTGGGGCGTAAGTGTTTCTTTCTTTTTGCAAACCGGGTCGTTTTGCAACTTGGTCTCTAGGGTAATTTAGGCCTCCCGGGCGATAATGGCCCAAGTCGAATCGCCATTCGAGTTCTCCGCGAATGTCCCAAACGACAAAACACTTTGGTTTCTACGATTTTGAGCGGGGGCCAGCGGTTTGATAAGTTCTCCCGGACGGATGTTGGATTTTTTGGACCTTATCGAGGCGGGGCCCTTGAACGAAGGATTCAGCGGCTGGATAGGGGAACCGAGATCCGGGAGTGTGGTCTTTAAGCGTCACGGGCCCTCGGGAGGCTGCCGAGAAAGGTTTGCCTCGGGGAAACTTTTGTGGCTCGCCTCTTGGGGTTCTGGACTCTCCCCTCTAATGAGAGGCGGCCTTGCAAGGTCCTGGCCTTGTTTGACTTAGGCAAGTGTGCGGCTCATTTTGCTTCCAACAACAAAGCCGATTCTAATCGTACTAATGCAAACACTTTGATCTAAACCTTGTCCGGGAAATTTTGAAAAACGGCATGTACGTTGGCGATGACTTAAGAAGCTGTGACAAAAATCAGAATTTAATTCCTTACTATGCATTAATTACGAATTTATGAATGTCTTGCTTCTTTGCCCAACAACAGTTGCCTAGACCTGCTTCAATGCTACCTATTTGATCAGAACTTTATCCGGAAATTCTAAAAATTTGCCTTTATCTTTGGGGATGACCTAGGAAGCCAACCGACAAAAAATCAGAATTTAATTCCATACCATGCATTAATTACGAATTTATGAAGCATGAATGCAAAAGAACGATAACTAAAAATTACGCATCGAAAAAGGTGGAATTTTGACAAAGCGATTACAACGTGCGGAATCTTGGACATGAGAAAAACATTTCACTAGGATATGCGGTGTTGGTGCACGATGAAATAGCTCGAGTCTTCCGGAGCTCACATGCTTTGCCACAAAAGTTCTCTTCGAAGGCCCCGGCGATGGGCGAGCAATTTCCCTCTCCAAAACTATGATTTGGCTCTTCCAATGGACTCGGAATATCGACATTACCACGGGGACCAACTTTCGCGGGCGAGGAAGACCACCCTTGTTCTCCAAAAGAACAAAAGTACACTAGGCGTCCGTAGAGGCGTCCCGCGACGCACGTCGCCGCGCGGCGTCACGTCGCACAAAGTGACGCCGCGCGATGCGGCGTGGTGCATCCGGCGTGACAGATCCGCCACGCCGCGGTGTCGACGCGTCGCACCACCGCCGCATGCAACGGTTAATAGCGGCGTCCGTTGCATTGACGTCGCATGGTCACGTTATTTGCGGCGTCCGCCGCCGCACGTCCCACAAGCCCACGCCGCTAAATGTCCATTCTCTTGTTGTGCCAACAACCCGGAGTCAAAAGCTACGTGAAGATTAGTGTAACATGGTCAAATTGGTGTAATGAGGAGATCATGTGACATGCCTTTCTTAACTTTCATGTGTATCATCAAATTGCTTGGGAACGGGTTGTCTAAGACTCTCGGCAAATGTGAATGAGAAGCAAAGAGCTAGATAGGTAGATAGATATTATTTTAACTTTAGAAGCATTATTTAAGGAAAGCAAAGGCTCGCAATGAAATCGACAAATGCTATATTGTTCATGATATTTAAGCCACCAAATCTTTGGACTTGAAAATTTACATGCCACCAAACTCATGGAAGAACAAACGAATTCGATTTGTATTCTCTAGAATTTTATTTGATTATCAATTCTTCCCAACCTTGAGCATATAACTTCCCAGCTACCTATGAACAAGCCGAAAGGCATCTGATTCTTCCCAATGCTATCCATGAATAGACTAGAATTTTCAGAAATCTATTTGCCCGTAGATCAAATCCAATGATTATAAGGTTCTCCACATGCACATATATCCTAGTTGGAACGTGGAGAGCCTCAAATTGCTTCATATTCTCAACTCATATTTGTGCAAACATGCAAAAAATTATTAGCCTGTTTTGGTTTGGGATATGCAGATATGACGAAAAAGAAGTATGCACACAAACATTGCCTTAAGTTGTTGAAATTTCTGAAGCTGGCTTGTGAAGGTATAATGATTCAACTTGTTTGAAATTGGTAGATGGCATTGATTTCCCTCTTTAAGATTGCTATTATTTAGTAAATATGTCTGAAATGAGATGCTATAAAGAGAACATGCTTTAACATGCATCCATTTTCAACTTGCAGCACTCCTCCATAGACCATGATTGCCATTTATAGCAACTGACATGCCTTAAGGACATATATTTTTTAACTCTCACGGATATCATCAAATTGGTAGAAAACTGACTTTTCAAAGTTCTCCACAAATCTAGCTCAGAAACAAAAATTTAACAAAACAAATAGATAGGTAGATAGTTCTTTTTACATCATACCATATGGCATCATCCATAGGGACATAAAGGAACAAGTGAATTCATAAACCTGTAGAAGCATGTTGAAGGAAAGCAAAGGCCACAAAGAAACATGACAAATGCACTTTTATGTTGTTTCGCCATATCGCAATCAAATCTTTGGACTTGAATGCTGCCAGACTGTTGGAAGAAAAAACCAATTCGATTTATGTTCTCTAGGAATTCAATTCGATTACTAATTTTCCCTAGTCAAGCATATAACTTTCCAACTATCCATGAACAAACTGGTGTGACAACCATATGGATATTATACTTATTATATGCCAAAGATGATCGTCACACGAGTGCAAAAGGGTAGTTGCACGAGGAAAGGTTTGAACTCGCAACTCTCTAATTGCAAGCTATATGCCTTTGCCAACTAAAATACCAAGATTTCTTAAAAATATTCTCTTGTTCTTCTTCATATGGGTGCTAGTTTCTAGGAAGTTCTAGAATATTCCAGAGCTTATGTGCATATGGAAAACTTGGCGCGATCTCATCCATTGGAATGGTACGATCTTGACCATTGGTCTAAATATGTATCGAAGAGCCTCATTCTTGTTGAACCATTCTAGTTCAATGTCAATCCTGAGACTTAAACATCTGTCTCATGTTCCTGCTTGCCTTTGGGCTATTGTATTGTTGATGCATCATTATATATCAAATTCTTTCCCGATCTTCACATATCTTTTACATATTTTCCATGTATTTTGCTTGTTTTTGCATAGGTTCATGACAGTTTGAACCGAAATACCTTACTGGTTCTTGTTTACTCGAGGCTAATTATATATTTGGTGGTTCTTGTCTCTATAGAGGATATTTCGTCCTTGTTATAAGCGAGTCTAACACTTATTCATGTGTGTCACCTATTGCAATTGAACAATGAAAAGCTCAAGGAATGGATTGCTTCTTATGAATCAAGATCTAGCTCGGATTGAGGCCATCGAGCCCTAAAATTAGCTTAAACTTGCCCTTAAGTTTGATAGCACTCGATCCAAGCTTCATGGTTTTTTCAAAAAGCTTTAGCTTGTGATTTAGCTCTATCCTCATAGATATCCCATGGGATGAAACAAGTTGAATTGATTGGTTCTCTCCTCACACGACCAGCTCTTACTAGAGATGGAGTCCAAGAGTTGCGAGGATTTTGTTGCTTTCCTCCATCGAACTTGAGGCATGCTTTGGATATCTTGATCGTCGGTGCACATCGCCACAAAGCTTAGCAATCTCAAGCAAGGCGCTTGTCCAACAATTTGAATTGAGTGGTGCTCTCCTCACACGGCCACGACCTCTAAGTTGGTTTGCTCTTTTGCTCGAGAGGGAGCCCCAGAGTTACAATATTTTGTTGCTTTCACTACTGAACTTGAGGCATGCTTTGGGGATACTAATCATCAGCGCACACCAGTTACAAAACTCAGGAACCTCAAAAAAGGCTCTTGTCCAACATCAGTTTATGCATCTGAATTCCATAAAATTGCAATTGACTGCTTGGGATGTTGATGCTCTCTGCGATTGTTTTTAGAGAGAACTTTGTGAGGATGTTAAAGATATGTTGTTATCTATGGAGGACTCCAGGACTTTAGAAGCCATTCAGCTTGTGGTTTGCTGTGATAATTATTCTTTTGAGCACAGATATGAGAGATGTCATCAGACTTTTCCTTTGAAAACACATGTAGAACCAGTCTCTGCTCCATCCGGCACCTTTGAATCATATAGTTTAGTGCCCATGCAAATTGAGTGTGTGGTTCAGGGGCCTTTGTTTACTACTGAGAAACAGCACCAGAGAGAGGCTAACCCTTGTCTCTATTGTGCAGGAGTTGGCCATATTGCTCGTGGATGTCCTGTTAAGTGTTCAAATTAGTGGAAAAACTTCATGGGCTAGTCCGAGGTAAGTCTCTCAATGGCTAGCCGATGTTTCTCAGACTCCTTCCATATGCGGTGAAGGATTTATTCCTTTGGATAAGTTCATTAAAAAGTTTTTTGTTTCTATATTATGGACGTTGGAAGGTTGGATGCATTAACGCAACTTGATAGTGGTGCAAATGCTTGCTTTATGGATAGTGTGTTTGCCTCTAAGAACGACATATTCCTAGAAGCAAAGCGAAGTATTCCGATTCTATTGGTGTGACTGACAGACATGAGATCTTCTTAGGTGCAATCACAGAATGTACTGCACCTCTTTAGGTTCTATTCGGGGGAGCTTCTTGTAGCATTTCCTTCAATCTCATCGCTAGCCCACATATGCCAGTAGTCTTGGGTCTTCCCTGGCTCGAGTTGCATAATCCACAGATTGAGGGGCGCTCTAGATCATTTCAGTTTTGCTAGTTCTAGATCTAGTCCCATTTCATCTGCAGTTTTTGCCTTTGCACCAGCATCTACTTCAGTTCATGCAGTATCATTGGCTCCGGATTTCGATGATGTTCATGTTCCAGTTCTTGTTTCTGCTCTGTTTCCTGATCCTGTTCCTATCTTTGCTCCGGTTCATGTTCTAGATCATGTCCATGTTCTAGATGATGTCCCAGATCCTATTGTTGTTTTTGTTCCTGCTCTTGTTATTGTTCTAGTTTCTATTCCTGCTCCTGTTCCTGTTAAGGTTCCTGTTTCTGCGAAAGCTTCATCATCCCATCAAGCCCTCGCCCATATCTCAAAGCTTTCTCTCCACAAGTTTATCAAATCACGGAAGGTAAGATCCCAGTTCAACATTTGCAATTCAAATTCTGCTCAAGTTCATCCGATGATTAGATCACGCCCCATATCGTTCCTAATTACAATGATTTTGATGATGTTTTCGAGGTGATCAAATCCAACAAGCTTCCAAAGCATCGTCCCTATGACTGCCCCAATGATCTCCTTTTAGGAATGGTCCTCCCATATCGCCAACAGAGTTGAAGGCTTTGCGAATGGTTCTTTGCAATTGGTTGTGGATTGTCGCGGTCTCAACAAGATATTGCATGCAATCGGTATCCCTTCCTTTGATTCTAGAATTACTTTAGTCGCAAAAACGTATGATACTTCACCAAGATTGATCTTTGTGGTGCATATTCTTATTCGGATCAGAGAAGGTGATACGTGAAAGACAGGCTTCCAAACTCAGTATGGTCATTTTGAGTACAATGTTATGCGCTTCGACCTTACCAATGCTCTAGCAGTCTTTTAGGACATGGCTAACGATCTCCTTCTGAAATTTTTGGATCTCTTTCTTATCATCTATTCAGATGATATTCTGGGTTATTGAAGACTCTAGACGAGCATAAAAAATATGTCAGGAATATCAGCTTCAAGAGCATGGACTTTAAGCCAAGCTAGAGAAATGCCAATTTGAGCAGGATAATATCGAGCTTCTTGACTATTGTATCACATCTTAGGGTGTCTTCATGGATCTAGAGAAGGATCATAAGGTAATTGTATACACTAATCACCAAAATCTGGAGTATTTTTAGTCTGCTTGAATTTTCAATCGTCTTCAGGCTCGATGGCATATACAGATATTATCTCGTTTTAATTTCGTCATCAAATTTTGGTCTGGCACACTTTAAGTGAAACCAGATGCTCTTTCTTACTGAGATCACATTTGGAACCTAAGATTATGCAATCGACATTTGATGAGCAGTCCCAGCCATTCTCTGGGACCTAGGATACCTTTTCTCGCCTTGCTTCGAGCCCTTCCACATATGCCCTAGCATTATGATGTTTTTTTTTGTTGTTTGGGAGGCAGGGTGGTTTTTATATTTCATTTAAAGAAAATACATAAAGAAAAGAAATGATGATATCACTCCAATATCAGCCTCCCTTACATAAGGAGTTTCAAAAGGATATAGTTTAAGCACTTTAGTTTAACATCTGTCTTATAAGCCGTTATGTTAAAGACCCTTTAACGCTAAGTGTTAAAGTAGTAGAAAATTCATAGGTATTCCTATGACCTCTTCTGCATCTAGACAACATAATCAACAACGCATCCATCAGATCTTGAATGGTGAGATCTCCCACAGTCATATTGAAAAAATGAACAACATTTTTTCCAATTGCTTGACAGAGTAGGTAGACAAATCCAAGAACAGAAGGACATGAGCCTCTATCCTTTGTTTCCACTTATGGAATAGGTTCTCAAAGTATGGTTTCACCACGTCCATGATTGACTAATTTTTCAAAATGATATCCTATATGTTCCTAATGATGCTCCTTGATTTCAAGTTCTGTAGTTCTATCATGATTCTCCTCTTGCCTTGCACTTTGAGATTGCCAAGGACCTGGAACTCGTTGTTTGAGATTATTGTGGCTGTCACCACCACATGGTCATGATCTTTCCATGCGTATGAGTGCAGTATTTTCATTCCCAATTATACCATGACCCATGAGCACATATGACAAAAGTAACACTGGAGACGTGATAACTCTTGGCACCCTTTGGCATTTGGCGGCATGGTGACCAAAGCCATATCATGGGACCAAAATACGCACCGTCTACATGGCTGAAGAAGTACATAAATAAGTTGGCAAAATAAAGAAGAAGAAGAAATCAATCAGAACAAAGAGAAGTTGAAAGTAGAGATTTTAAAGACTCACATTTAGAGTTCTTTATAAACAACATTTGTTGTATATCTTGACTTGTGCACATCATGGAAAACATCTTCATTCTTCTTAAAATGAGTAACTTTATGCCTTCCTTTGAGCTCGAGAGTGCCAGATAGAGTTGTCCATGACCGAATACTGGATTTGGCAAATACAAACCACCCATTTTCATTGTTTGCCCTTGTGACTTATTAATTGTCATACCAAAAGCTGGACGAGACAGAAATTGCATGTGCTCAAACTAGAAAGGGAGTTCTACATTATTAGGCACTAAAGAATTCAAAATATGAACACCTTGCCTCCAATATTTTTCCCAGTGACAATCTCGGCATCTATAGCACGCCTTTCCAATGAACGTATAATGAGGCGAGTGCCATTGTAGAGTCCCATACATGTAGAAATAGATCTCAATATCATGGTAATCATCCCAACCTTCAATGTCAATTGATGTGGAGGCATCACACTTGGAGTTTACGCATTCAAACATTCAATAAGATGGATTCCTTCACCATTCTCATTTACATCTCGATCAGCGCTGTAATAATCGATAGGTGAGTAGGCAACCACTCTGTCATCCTCTTGTTTACTTCGTCTACATCCTCATTTAGTGGCGTAAGGATTTCCTTTGCACCCAATAGGACACAATTCTATAATTTATTGAAACATCAGGTAGTGCCACTGCTAGCGAGTCTTTTAAAATCCTGCGGATCGAGACAAATCTCTTTCGGAAGATATACTATATCCGATCCAATGTTGGGAAGCGCCTTTTGCTCTTCTGCATCTCTTCCCACATTGTTCATTACCCATATATTTATGTTGCGCTTATGTTCCTCGACATGATCCCATATGTAACAATACTTCAAGGAAGCATACACAATTTGGGGTCGATTTCCTCATGGAACCATCGGTGGAACCTGGCAAAAATCTCCTCCTAAAACAATAATGAGCCCCCCAAATATTTTGTCGCATGACATCAGGTCACGGAGCATTCTATCAAGTGCTTCATAAACATATTTATGCATCATTGGGGCCTCATCCCATATAGTCATGCGAGTCGCTCTTATCAATTTTGCCAGCCTTGGACGCTTTGGAATATTGCAAGTTGATGTCTCATCTATGTTTATCAGTATCTTGAACCTTGAACGTGCAGTGCGCCCGCCCTTCAATAAAATGGATGCAATTCTTGAAGAAGCAACTGCAAGTGCAATGATACCTTTGGCACGAACATAAGACAACATGCTGTTAAAAAGAAAACTCTTTCTCGGGCCGCCTCCACCATGAATAAAACACACCTGTCCTTTTACCAACATCACGTGTTCAGTAATCACACGGTCGAAGATAATACATTGGTCATTATATAAGCAGTCCACATCTTCTTGCACCTCTGTCATGTCTTCTTGAAACGCTTCATTTCGAAATATCATATATGGATCTATTGCACGCTCAGGAAGAATAAAGTCAAACTCCCTTAAGGATCATCCGACAAAGTTCATATGGTCTTCAATGTCCAGAAATTGATCACACACTTGCACTCTTTGATCCTCTGCAATCCTGGCCTTCCCTCTGGTAAGATGGTGGTACTGCCTTCAAGTTTTCAAGGATCTATATGAGCCTTGCAACAGAACTATCAAGATGCAATGGCATTAGTCAGATGCCATGGTAAACCCGATTTATTCATCATGTACACATGCAATCCAGGATGGGTCGAAATCCAGTAGTCACATTTTATTAAAATGGGTCTCATGCGATTCCCATTTTTTTTGGAGCCTTGTTATTTTACACAAAATGGGCATGCGAAACTTTTGAAAGCGCTTTATTGCTTTAAAAGATGTCTTTTTTCTTGTATGGAAAAAAATGTTAAGGAAAATTACGTGGTCTACTTTTCTTGGTTAGTGAGTCAAGAAGGGAAAGAGCACAGCTAAAACTAATGAACATGCCATCTCTCTGTAAACAAAGTACTAACATTGCATTGTATTTTACAGTGGTTGAGGAGACCATGATTGTCGGGCTGTCACAACAGTTATATCATCCTCGCACACAGACCACTACTGGGAACGTGCGGAGCAAGTTCCGACGCGTTCCAAGCCATGAAATCGACTTGAAGAGAATAGAAATATGTACGCGTTGGCCTGTCCAGCCCATGTCACCAATCTCTTCTCGTCCTCTTTCATCAATGAATGGGTCTTTCCATTGCTCCCGATCATGTACTTTCTGTTCACTATTTGGACTGCAAAAGACAAAATCAAGCTAGTCAATTGATGCTACAGACAATACAAATAAAATAAGAACCACTTCCGAGGTGTTAGTCCTGTGCCTCCTGGTACAGGACTATTCATGCATACGACGGACCAAGTCAAGCTCAAGGATCCACGAGGTGAGCACGGGTCAGCCCGTCAAAAGCCCAAAGAAAGACCAAAGCGGCCACCCGCGCGGTCAAAGCTGCGTCACGGTACCAAGAGGCGCCGGACAAGTGGCGGCCCCGTCACCGCCTCGTCGGCGTCGGCGTGCTTCGAGGATTTTCAAGAGGCACCGCCCGGATTCCTCAAAAATCGGGCCTCCTTCCGAGAGTCGGCACCGAGATCAGTCAGAATGTCTATATTGGGCCAAAGGCCATTGTACTATATATATGAGTAGAGCTAGCGCTCTAGTTTCTAGATGAGTTTTGAGTCTTGTCTCACTTCAGTCTTCTCTCGGTTGCGAGAGCTCATGTATCATCATCATTGATATCAAGGAAGCTTATCATTGTTGTCTCATTGTTCTTTTGTTTTCTTTTCCCTTTCCTTGTTTCCTTGCAAATCCCGCGTGACATAGTCCCCGGATTCTCCTGTTAGATCCAAGGGTCCTCACAGAGGACTGTCTTGCGAGTTCGAACCAGACCCCCAAACACCGGGCGCCCGATGCGGGTCTGATTCGATTTTCCTTTCTTACATAAGCCATGTGCGTAGAAACTTCGCGCCGAAGAACTCCTTTCCCCAGCGGCTTCTCGCTTGGAGCGCCATCATCGAAGGGAAGCTGTTCGCGACATGTATGGATCTGCTTATGACATTGAGGGAGGCCATATTCGGTCTAGGGCTCAGTCGGCGCCACCCACCCCACGTGTCCTGTCTCGTCCCAGTTCCCCGCCTCAAGCGTGCAAACATTGCTCACAGCCTCAGTCACCTCATCACTATCAGGAGCCCTATCAGGCTCAACCTTCTCACCCTTACTTTCATACTCCCGACCATGCCTACATCCATCATTCTTCTGGCCATACACCGCTGCCTTCACAACCATCATCTCCTACGGGCGGACAAGGGTATCCACATGTCTCTTTTGCTCCTCCCCAGGAATTTCCCTTCCCTACATTTCCCACCACTCTTCCTGTTTACAACCTTACCGACCTCAAAACCAATGATCAGGCACCTCCCGTACCTCCCCCTCAGTTACCCCTTCATCAGGGTCCTTCAGGCACCATGCCACCTCCAACTCCACCTAACTATATTCCCTATCAAGTTCCGGTCCAGCCAAGCACTTTCACCTCTACCTTTCAGACCCTTAAGCTGACTTATCCAACCTTTGGCAACACGAAAGGCAAACCATTAGACCAAAGTGCTCAGGCCCACATGGAAGAATTTGAGGCTCTGGCTGCCCTAAATGGTCATGCACAACCTCAACTGAAATTCCATATCTTTTCCACCACACTGCGTGGCTCTCCTCATCAATGGCTTATGTCCAACAAAAGCCACTGGAAACAAGATTGGTCAGAAATGAAAACTGCTTTTCTTTCTCACTATGGAACCACGGATGATGATCAACTTCATCTCAAGCAACTCAATGACCTTCAACAAGAGCCCACGGAGTCCGCCAGGGATTTTGCAGATCGACTTCACATCCTGCTTAGC
Source organism: Isoetes taiwanensis (assembly GCA_021234155.1). Taxonomy (NCBI): domain Eukaryota; kingdom Viridiplantae; phylum Streptophyta; class Lycopodiopsida; order Isoetales; family Isoetaceae; genus Isoetes; species Isoetes taiwanensis. Next base: position 2,343,615 of record JAJEKV010000056.1, read on the forward strand.
AAACTCAAGGAGTACCCGACCCAGAGCCAGATCTTGGTCTGGTTTCTCCAAGGACTTCCTCCGGCTATCCGACTCATGGTCAATACCGCGCGAAGACTTTGGAGCTATCGACCTTTGTCAATCACTCGAGTCAATGTTTCCTCCCGTATGTGGCTCTTCGGGAGCTTCCTTTCATTCCACCCGTCATGGTTCCACAGTGGCTGTCCAACCTCAACACGCAAATCAAGCAGCGGTATGGATCTGGTGCCATATCTGCAAATACCAAGGCCACTTGGCAAATGAATGCAACTCCACCAATGGCCCGCCTCATTGTAAAAGATGCAACATGTGCAATCATGCCACGGAAGAGTGCACTCGCACTCATCCTACACCCTTCCGCAACAAGATGGTTTATCAAGTGCAAACAACACCTCAGCAACAATCGCAATATCAGCGCGCAACCGCTGCGGGCTTAACCCACTCAACTCTATCAACCGGCGAGGACAACAACGGGGGACCCAACACACGCCCCCCTTTTGATCCTTCTAAAGCTCAGTGTTATCACTGTCACGAATGGGGTCATACAACCACGGCATGTCCTCAACTCCCACAAGTTCAGGTGCAGCTTCCTGGCACCAATCAGACCACCTCGGTTCGCCTCACGGCTTACCAACTCTGGATTGCCAATGGCAAACAAGGCCCGCGTCCTGTTCTACGGAAGCCACCTTGCGTGCCTCGGCAATCACGCTATCAACCAACTCCTGCCAATCAACCTCAGGATCAACAAGCACAGGAAGAAATTTTCCGGGCTCTTAATCCTCCGATCCGGTAGTCAAATTGGGTTGGTTTGGTTTCACGCCCGGACCAGTCGCGTCCCTTAACGATTATTCCTCATGACCGCCTTTTGCGCTTTGCGATCGACACCATCCCTCATGACGAGGAAAAAAAGGTTCACTTTGCACCTGACTTATAAAACTCATGCCTCATGTCATGCCAAAAAATGCGCCAAAGCATTACGAACCTAATGCAAGGCTGCTCTTGAAGGCGCCGCGTTGGCTAATGTTCATGCCACCACCACGAGCTCGGCAAAGACAAGATGCACCTTCCACATCTCAACCTCCACGCTCTCGGACATATCCGAATATTGCTGCGAGAGGTCGACTTACTCAAAGAAGTTCTTTGCTTCATTACCACGCACTCCAGCACCCGTGGATCCAGCAGATCCTTTTTCTCATGTGCCTCTGGAACTCCAAGAGGAGCTAGCAAAAATCAAAATTCCCTTAAGTTTGGCAACAATTTTGAAACTATGTCCTGCTCTCAAGGATCAGTTACCACTCCCGACCATTTTGGTTGGGGCTGTTGCTACCTCTACACCCACGGTCCATGCCACGGTGGGCAATCAACAAGTCAATCATGTTCAAATTGATGGAGGTAGCGCTGTCAATCTCATCACGGATAAACTCCGCAAACAAATGGGCATCAAACAACTCTATCGTGCCCCCTATGACATCAAATTGGCTAATGGCCATATCACGAGACCTCAAGGCGTCACACCTCTTCTTCACATCAACATAGGTGAGCTCAGATTTCCCTTAGAGTTTGGTGTTTGGAAGGCTGGAGAAGATCCAGGTGATTATGAAATGTTGGTCGGCAGGCCTTTTCTCCGCCAGGCCAAGAGTATCCATTATTGGGCCACGGATCAGTTAGTCATCACAGATGGTCACCTCAATGCCACTATGGACTTGGAAACAGGTAAGATCATTTCGGTCGACAATGCTGAACCCTCTCTCTCCGACACCGATTCTGAGGACGCTCAGAATATCTATCAAGTTCAGGCTCCACCTGCGAGTCTGCCTCTGTCATCCTACCCCGAATATGCTGATCCTTGGGGAGATATGACTCTTGATCAGGACCAGGCTATGGCGGCCTTGCTTGACCCCTACCTGGCTCCTTGCAATCGCATCCAACGTGTTGATCACTTTTCGGATGCCGAACTTCCTTCTGAACCTGTTGATGTACACGCAGTCATGCAGCAACCTTTGCTTGAGGAAACTCAGCAACCTCTCTTTTTCACCACACAGAACGCCACTCATCCTGTCATGCTTCAACCTCCTGCACATATTGTCCAAGACACGAAAGTTATCCCACATATTCAGACTCCTGAAGTCGAGATTGTGGATGTGGGCAACAATCAGCCTGTCCGCATTGCTGCCAATCTTCCGACACCCTATCGTAACAGGGCCGTCACGCTCTTTAAAAAGTTCAAACACATTTTCGCCTGGAGCTATAGAGACCTTCGGGGGATCAACAAAACCTTGGGGGAACTCACCATTCCTACAAAATCCGATGCACGTCCCGTGTAGCAACGACAGTACCGGCTCAACCCAAATTACCGTGATCGCGTCAAGGCAGAAATTGACAAACTCCTGGTCAAACATTCTGAATGGGTGAGCCCCATTGTCATTGCACTCAAACACAATGGAAAGATCCGCGTTTGCGTGGACTACCGGAAACTAAATCAGGCCACGGAGCGTGATCACTTTCCACTTCCCTTCACAGACCAGGTTCTGGAAGAGGTTGCTGGACATGAGATGTATTCCTTCATGGATGGTTTTTTTGGCTACAATCAGATCTCAATCAAAGAATCTGATCAACTCAAGACCACTTTCACCATCCCGTGGGGCACTTTTGCCTACAAGGTGGTTCCTTTTGGATTATCAAACTCTCCATCAACATTTCAGCGTTATAATGCTCTGCGTTGAGGAGTTTTTCATGATTTTTATGAAGGAAAATCCCTTCTTGTCAAATTTTCAAGATGAAAAACTTCTCTCTCATGGGTTATCTGACAAAGGTTCCATGGTGACCATTTGGATAAATTGGAACTTCGTCTTTTTCAGAAATGTGATGAGTCCATGGCATTAGTCTCAATCCTTTAGAAATGCACCTTTTCAATCCGTCGCCCTTGTGTGTTCTGTTAGGACCGCGTTGTCGACCAAAGCGGTATCACCACGGATCTGCCAAAATCGGTTGTGTGCTCAAGGCTCAAGCACCGGCCAATATCAAGGGACGCTCTTTCACGGGTAAGGTCAATTATTACTCCACCTTCATTCCGGACTTGCGGCCATTGCGGATCCATTCATAAACTCACGGGTGATGAATCCACAGGCTTGGAATTCCCAGGTGGATCTTTGCTCCAACGATTGAAGCTTTTGCTTACTTTCGGGCCGGTTCTTGTTCCTCCTCAATGGGACAAGCCCTTTCATGTTCATGTAGATGTCTCCGGTGTTAAGCTATTGGGTGTTTCTTTCTCAAGAATATGATGCGCTGCCCGACAAACCCAATCGATATGCCGGTGAGAAAACTCAATCCTGCTGAGCTCAACTACTCGCCACGCAGGCGTGAAGCCTTGGGTTTAATTTTACGTGTCCAACGCTTCCGCCACTACTTTTTTTAGCGGTCGGATCAAATTCTTTGTTGATCACCAAGCCCTCCTTTATTTGATCAACAAGTCCACACCCACGGGCCGCATTGCTCGTTGGGTCCTCCTTCGCAAAATTTGCACCTTTTGAAATTGTTCACAAAGGCAGGCAAATCTCATGTTGTCCCGGATTATCTTTCACGATCCATACGGATGATCCCTCCACGGGAGTCTCGTGGCGCCTTTCACGACGCTCAACTCTTTTTGGTCACATAGCGCCACATTGGTTCTACAACTTTCAGCGATATCTCCTCCGCGCGCTCTTCCACGAGGAAGGCGCCCGCTCTCGATAGCGTCAATCCGGCCGACACCAATTTCTCCGCGAGGTGGTGACTACACCATGGTTGCAGGCCATCTTTACAAAAGGGCAAGGATACCGCCCTTCGACGGCTTTGTGTTCTCCCTCATGAGGTTCGGATATTGTCCGAGAAGCCCATGAAGGGCTCGGTGGTGGTCATTTTCATGGTGACACCCACGGCCCGCAAAATCCTTCTTCTTGCAGTTATTTTTTTGCACGCTCTTCAAAGACGCTCCGCCCACGCCCGCCGTGTGATGCTTGTCGGTGTTATGGGAAGGCCCACGGCCGACGCCTCTTCCATTGACGTCCACGCCATGCTTCCTTTCAAAGAATGGGGAATGGATTTTGTGGGACCCATTGATCCTCTGCAGCACACCCGTGCCCTTCGATTCCAGTTCTCACGACTATGCTACCAAATGGGCGGCTTATGCACTCGGACAACACCTGCGGCCCGGACACGGCCAAGGTCATTTATCGACCAAATCATCACGCATTTTGGCTGTCCCCACGGGGTGGTCGATTGATCGAGGTGTCCATTTTATCAATCATACCATAAAGGAGTCTGGACGGATTATCTTCTGATCCATCATCACAAGAGCACACCTTACTATCCTCAAGGGAACGATTTGGTCAAGGCACCAACAAAACTCTGGTCACAATTCTCAAGAAAATTTGTGGCGCTTCACCATGTGTGACCGGCAAAACAAGCTTCCCTCTTGTTCTTTTTGGGCTTACAATACTTGTTTCAAAATAGCTACTGGTCACCTCCTTTCAAATTAGTTTATGGTCAAGAAGCTCTCATGCCTTTTGAATACATTCTTCCAACTCTCCGTTTTCAACTCGCTTTCTGACCCATAATCCGCTTTCTGCACCTCAAGAAAGGGTTTATCAATTGGAGCAGTTGGATGAACTTAGGCGTGATGCTTACATTCGTGTTCTTCATGGACAACAGTTTGCAAAAATCTTTACATGACAAGCGTATTAAGACAAAAAACATTCAAAGAAGGTGATTTGGTTCTTCTTTATGATTCTCGTTACAAAAAGTTTCGGGCAAGTTAAAGTTTTGGGATGGCTTGGCCCTTATCAAATTGTTCAAGTGGTGCAACCCAGCGTTTTCAAGCTAGCTGAATTAGATGGAACTCCATTACCTACACTAGTTAATGGTTTTCGCCTCAAACCATTTCATACAACACAAAGTGACACTCATACAACAGCTGCTGTTCAAGACAAAGACACAAAGATAGTGACTAGCTGGCGGCATATTTATATTATATAGGTGAAAATTTTTTTTACAAAATGTGGGCAGAGCCCATCTATTTCCGCTATGGGCGGTGCCCTATTTACAAAAAGCGGCTCGAGCCCTATCCACTAAGTCCTAAGGAGAAAACTCCTCTACTCCGGGTTGGGAGCAGAGGTGATACGCAGGATGTGGTAGTAATTCTGCTCCGGATCCCAGCGCAGGTGAATCACCACCTCCATCCCGTTGGTGAGGGGGTCGGGATGCTCAGCCATCCCGGCACACCACCCGTCCATGGCAATGCCCGCGATTGTGGCACCGCCAGAGGTCCAGCAGTCCATTTTACAAGTAATCCACTCCGGCGGGTTGGAAGGCATAGTGCACTTATCGTGCGAGACCGGCCAGGCAGAACATCTTGGCGCCATCGGGTGTCTTTCCTTAGCTCACTATTAGTCTTATATAGCCAACCGAGGACCTCCACAGCCGGCGTGGACCAATCAGAAAATTCGCCAACGTGGTTGCAATGCAAGGCTGTTTCTAAATGGAGAATCTTTTTTCCCGCCGCATATCTAGCCATGGTACCTTCTGACACCTTCGTTTTAATGATATCTCACTTCGAGTTGCCAGCATTAAATACCATTCCTTCTTTTCACGCCCGTCGAACATTAATGTGCGTCCTTTCGCCAGCTGTCACATCTGATCATTCTCTTACGTCTCATCTTCACCGTTCATTGCTTCTCCCTTTACCCTTTGGGGACTTAGCCGAAATTTTGCCTCTCAAACGCCTCCTTCGCATCTGTTGCCACCTGACATCATCAACGGTTGCCGGTTCATCCTCCTCATGCCCCTTCGCCAACACTTGTGCGCCCTAATTCCTTTTCGTCTATCTGTGTTTTCATCTTCCGCTCTTCGCCTTCTCAAGATCATCCTTCCGGTTCCTGTCTGCCGCTCTTCACCATGGTTCCTGCACCCAAATTTCCGACCCTACAAGCTTCTACTCCCAGGGATCCGGCTATTTTCGAGTCGGTGTCTTTCTTGGCCACCTTTGGGGAAGCCCTTGTTGGCCCAAATCGGAAGTTGAGGGGCATACAAGCTTTATGAATTCTCCCAAATGGACCTTCCGGCACCAAATCCAGACCAATTGAAGCAGTTTGTGGCTAATATCGTCAATCGTCCAGAAGGATTTGCTACTGTGGTCGATGGCACCACGATCTTGCTTACTCAACCCCTGATTTCTGAAGTATTCCATATTCCCTTGCAAACACCTTGTTTATCTTGATTAGCTTTACAAGATATTGATGTCACTGAGTTTGGCGCTGTTCAATATCAAGCAAACATGCATCGCCTCACCAATATCGCAAGGCCTCATGACACTTTTGTCAAATTTTTATGGCGTAAATTCCTTGGGTATTCCATCAAGAACACCCATATCAAGAAACCATTCTACAATGTGGTTATCACGGCCATCTGCTCCACTCACTTTCTTGATTGGCCACAAATGTTGTTTTACAGACTCCTCCAAGAAGTAGATTGCCTTCGGGCTAACCCCTCCTCTGTCTCAGAAATTTCGGTGGGTGGCCATCTTCAAGCTCTTATTCGTCATTATCTTCACATTCCTGCGTCCCCTTAAAGCTTCTCATGCCACCACTTTCGGCCCGTCTTTGCATTCCCGCCAAACCCAGCGGCTGCACCTTCCCATGCCCGACTTCTCACGGACATGATCAACAAAACCATACCCATGTCCTTTGTTCCTCTTCTTCCCTTGAAGCCGCCTCATCATGTCTCTCGGGCGTCCCCAAACCACGACCACCACGGGGCCCTCCACCTCCACATCCTCGCCAGCTCACATATCAATATCGGCGGGATGTTCAAGCTGATGCCCTCAAGTTCACGGGAATCCGCGGGGAAGCTCTCATGCAAGGGTTTCAAGCATCCTTGGAGGCCTCTAGATAAGGTTCACCAAGACCTTCAAGCTGCTACCCGGCAAGTGCAAACTCTGGAGACACAACTTCAAGAAAAGCACGAGGCCTTTTCGAGATCGTGAGGATCTCAAGGCTGGCGAAGATCGGACCAGCACGCTTGCTGATCAGCCGGCTACTCGATTATAAACCACTATTCAGGAATTGTTGGAGCGAGAACAAGACAAAGGACACCCTCTTGAGTGACAAGGAGAAAGACATTGCTAAGCTCGACACCTTGTATCACGAGCTTTCTTTCGGACTTCTACAGCACTCAAGTTCATGATCTGACCAAGGCGTGATGCTCGCCTCATCTCCTTAGAAGCTCGGCTTTCCCGCGGCCCGACCACTCAATTGACATCTCTCCGAGTTCGGCTTACGGAAGCCCGAGGCGAAAATTGTTGATGATGGCCCGAGATTGCAAGCTGCGCCTCCAGACTCCCGGGCAATCTTCTTCGCATGCCACGCTACCTCCGGAAGCGGGTCCGTGTCGATCCGTCTTTTTGTTAGAAAAGGACCACCCGGATCCGTGACACGGAACATCACTCCGGCAAAAGCGGTTTAGTCTATTTGAAGAAGCCCAAACCAAACAGGAAGGCTATTTTTTAGTCTTGGGATCCACACGTCGTGGATTTTCCTATTCCTTCGATTACACGATTATGTGGTTGCCGACGCCACTACTTTCTTTTCAAGTGATGCGCCCGGATGGTAAGGTTGATGTTCCCCTGCCGCGGTCGCGGATTTTTTCGGTTGGGCGGACCTCTCAATAGCGGACAAAGGTTTGCTCTGTGCCCATACGGTCTTCGACCTCCTTCCTTTGTGAGGACCCTTATTTAATCACTTTCCGGGTTGTCCGGTCGATGGTGTACATCTTCCATGACTTCTATCTAGGCGATACCCAGGACAAATTTAAGTGCCGGGCCCCATCGGGGGTGACTCAATGGTTGCTCTTGGATAGCAACCCCTATCGCGAGATCATGATCGGACTCACACTTGCTCATCATTTTACCTCTCGGCAAGCCCGCACTGGGAACAAGTCGCGAAAGAATCTTAGGCATCCACAAGATCTTAGTTTGCTCAAGTTTATATCACGACATTTGGCGGGGCTACAATCAATTCGTGCCCATACGGATAGCAAAGATAGTACCCACGGGATGGGATAGTCCTCTGTCTATACTCGGCTCTCCACTTGAATGGGATAGATGGTGCAGCGCTCTTGATCCGACCTTATGCGTGGTTGGGGGGGCAGGCTCAGCGGCCCACCCCACCCGGGCATGGCTCCTTCTCCCTATGCTTCACTAGAGGCCCTCCACGCCCCGGTTTCTTACCTCATGGCGGCTTCCCTTTTGGGCCGAAGGTCATGGATGGCCCGCGGCGGGTGGACTCCTCCCGCGGATCTCGGCGGATCTGCGGTGGGATCCCGTTTTGTCCGCCTCACGGTGGGAAGGCGTGCCACCTTGGACCAAACTACCAATTGGATCTACATTGCTAATGGCGTGGTTGGCAGCGGCACTGCGTGCTACGCATGGCCTTGATACCTTCTTACAGAGAATCGACCACCTCCCGGATCCTTGGTTCACCGTCAAGCTGGCTTCTGTGCTGCTCTCAAATGCATCCTGGTAAGCTCTCTAAATCGGCGTCAATCTTTTCTTTGCCAACCCGAATGCCCGGTCGATTGCCTTGGTCTCAGACCCTGCCTTCTCATGGAGTGCCAGTTCGTTCCTGCAGAAGCACATGCTGCCTTGGAAGATATGGTGCGCTCTCACTTCCTTGTTGATGCAGATCTTGCCACAGGGGCTCAACACTCCCTGGCGGCTCTTCAAGCCGCGTCGGGACCTCATTAACACCACCATAATGGCGCCGCCCTCATTCCGTGAGGATCATTTTCAAACTCACGGATTCCGCCATCGAATCACTTCCTCCATTTCTTCAACTTTGAGGTGTCGTTTGGTGGGGGAGTGTTAGTCTGTGCCTCACAGTGCGGGACTATTCATACATCTGACGGACCAAGTCAAGCTCAAGGATCCGCAGAGCCGGAGGCCCGGGTCAGCCGTCAAAAGCCAGCAAAAGACCAAGCGTGACCCGCGCGGTCAAAGCTGCGTCTGGGTACCAGAAGCGGCCTTCGGACAAGTGACGGCCCGTCACCGCCCGCGTCAGCGCCAGCGTGCTTTCAGGATTTTCAAGAGGCACCGCCAGCATTCCTGCAAATCAGGCCTCCTTCCAGGAGTCGGCACCGAGATCAGTCAGAATGTCTATATTGGGCCAAAGGCCATTGTACTATATATATGAGTAGAGCTAGCGCTCTAGTTTCTAGATGAGTTTTGAGTCTTGTCTCACTTCAGTCTTCTCTCGGTTGCGAGAGCTCATGTATCATCATCATTGATATCAAGGAAGCTTATCATTGTTGTCTCATTGTTCTTTTGTTTTCTTTTCCCTTTCCTTGTTTTCTTGCAAATCCCGCGTGACATAGTCCCCGGATTCTCCTGTTAGATCCAAGGGTCCTCCACGGGACTGTCTTGCGAGGAGTTCGAACCGGACCCCAAACACGAGGGGCCGGTTTGAAAAAGGCGGGGCTTGAGGGACTTTCTCATTTCATGAGTCAAGAAAGGCGACTTAATAAAAAAACGTAGGTTCGAGGGCCTTTGTTGTCGAGAAAAAACAGTTTAGAGCAAAAACGCAGATATGAGGGCCGTTTCTGGAAAAGGCATGTCTAAGGGACTTTCTCGACTCACGAGTCGAGAAAGAGAGCTTAGAGTAAAAAACGTAGATCTGAGGATCTTTTCTGAAAAAGACAGGTTTGAGGGACTTTCTCGACTCACGAGACGAGAAAGACAACTTAGAGTAAAAAATGCAGGTTTGAGGGCTTTTCTTGACTCAGGAGTTGAGAAAGGCAGTTCAGAGTGAAAGATGCAGGTCTGAGGGCGTTTCTCGACCCGCGAGTCGAGGGAAGAAGAAAAAAGAAAAACATTTTTTTTCCAATTTTTTTTAATTCCTCAAAAAAAATATTTTTTTGAGGGGCCTTTCTCGACTCAGATCCAAGAAAGTAAATTCTTGTGTTGGAGCCTGCATGGATCTGTTTGAGAAAGGCAATGCAGATCCAAGAAAGTAAAAAATAAATAACTTTTAAATATCATATCTTATTACTATACCTTTGTTCAATGGGGATCAAAATGCAATAGTGTGGCAAAAACCATATCCTACATATTTTCTAACAGATAAAATATCCTATCTATTTTTTAAGGGACACCATATCCTATGTATCCTATTTTCTATGTCTATGCATATCAATGTATATCCTATGTATCCTATTTTCTATGCATATGCATGTCAATTGTTACCCCATAGCGTTTTCAGAAAATGGGACACCATATCCTATGTATTTTAATGGACACCATATCCCATGTATTTTTTTAACAAATACAATATCCTATCCTATGTATTTTCTAATAAACAAAAATCCTATGTATTTTCTAATGGATACCATATCTTTTGTATTTTCTATGAGCTATATGAAAAAATAGACCCTGACATTTTTTAATGGACACCGTATCTTTCTATGTATAGCTACATGAAAAACTAGACCTTTCTTTTTTTCCAAATGAGGCTTTTTTAATATACTAATGTTTATCCCGCTTTTTTCCTGCCCATGCTTGAAGTTTGAAATTTGGTACATACCTTTTGGGAGTTCTTTTCTGGCATGCTTCCGTAGCTTTGGTGCCTTGTCGGAGTTCTTTCATGGAGCAACAGATCGATCATCTTGTAGAATCCGACAGCAGATTCGTCTTCTACACCCAAGACTAAGCCGAATGTCCTAAGCAATCACCATAACCCTGTTCTTGAAGCCCTAAGGGATCACCATATCCCCGTTCTTGAATTAGCAAACAGTCGCCATAGCCCCCTGTTCTTAATCCCCTTGTTTGCCGGATCTATAGGAAAAAGGAACACCAAATTGAGGGATCAAGCCGGAGCTGCTACATATTGAAGTCCTAAGGTGCAAGGTGAAGCCGAGGCCCTTCATGAGTTGCTATGGCTTATAGCAACTTTCTTCTGGATTTCTTCACTTGTATGCATTTCGGTGAGCTCGTTGGATTCATCCTTCCGACAACAAGGATGCCACAATCTTTCTATGCCAAGCTTACCTGTATTTAAGCATATGTAAGCGGACTCATCCCAAGTGGCTGCACATTTACCGGACTTGCAGTTGGTTCTTTCCTCAAAACAGGCGGTTCCTGTTTCAAAAAGGTCAGTCTCTGCTTTAGGATTGTCGATTATTGCTTCAAGTGGTCGACTTTTGCAATAGGGCATAGATTCAGCGGCATAACTACCTTTATCTGCCATCGCATCCTTGCTTTCACATTGTGCTTTGAAAGCCTTGGTCTTCTTGAGTTTTTTACGGCAAGAAGCAAAATCATAATAGCAAGAGTCTTCTTGATCGGATCTGTCTAACAACTCTGGTCCAACTCCATTTCCTAAAAAAATCGGTGGGTTGTACGCCATTTTCAAATGATCTAGCTTCAAATGATCCAGATTCCTTTTCGGCCAAAGCATTACCCATATCAAATGTTAGCCAAACAAGCTAATCTAAGCAGAGCTCTGGCTGTCTTGGAGGCTCTTGTCAGAATTTTTTTTTTCCTGATTTGGGCGAATCAACCTTGACAGAGTCATTTTTCTGCTAAAATCGAGCTACGGGATGGCGATTGAAAAATCCATCGCGGTTATCGATTTATAGATCAGATTCTTCATGTAGATGCTAAAAGCCAATCTCGGACCCACCGGTTAAAGGGTCAAACCCCTTTCTAGCGGTTTAATCCCTTCTTCCTCTTTCTCGCCCGGTTTAACCCCTTTTTTCCTTTTTCTCCCGGTTTAACCCCTTTTTCGATAAGTGGGCCTGTGTTTGGAGCCTAGGTGGCATGTTAGAGCCCATGTGGCATGCTTGAGCCACCTTGGCATGTTTGAGCCTAGGTGGCATGATGGAGCCTGCGTGGCATGTTTGAGCCACCTTGGCATGTTTGAGCTTAGGTGGCATGTTGGAGCCTACATGGTATGTTTGAGCCACCTTGGCATGTTTGAGCCCTAGTTGGCATGTTCGAGCCCTAGATGGCATGTTTGAGCCAACCTTGGCATGTTGGAGCCAAAGGTGGCATGTTGGAGCCCACGTGGCATATTTGAGCCACCTTGGCATGATTGAGCCTAGGTAGCATGTTGGAGCCTAGGTGGCATGTTTGATCTTGGCATGTTGGAACCAAGGTGGCATGTTGGAGCCCACGTGGCATGGTTGAGCCACCTTGGCATGTTGGAGCCTAGGTGGCATGTTGTAGCCCACATGGCATCTTTGAGCTTAGGTGGCATGTTCGAGCCACCTTGGTGTGTTGGAGCCTAGGTCGCATGTTAGAGCCACATGGCATGTTTGAACCACCTTGGCATGTTTGAGCCACCTTGAAATGCTGGAGCCTGCGTGGCATGTTTGAGCCACCTTGGCATGTTTGTGCCTAGGTGGCATGTTGGACCCTAGGTGGCACATTTGATCCACCTTGGCATGTTGGAGCCTAGGTGGCATGTTGTGAGCCACCTTGGCTTGTTAGAGCCTAGGTGGCATGTTGGAGCCCGCGTGGCATGTTTAAGCTACCTTGGCATGTTTGAGCCTGGGTGGCATGTTGGAGCCTAGGTGGCATGTTTGAGGCCAACCTTGGCATGTTGGAGGCCAAGGTGGCATGTTGGACCCCACTTGGCATGTTTGAGCCACCTTGTCATGTTGGAGCCTAGGTGGCATGTTGTAGCCCACGTGGCATCTTTGAGCTTAGGTGGCATGTTGTGAGCCCACATGGCATCTTTGAGCCACCTGGCATGTTGGAGCCTGTTTGGGTGGCATGTTTGAGCCACCTTGGTGTTTGAGACTGGCATGTTGGAGCCTAGGTGGCATGTTGGAGCCCACATGGCATGTTTGAGCCCACGTGGCATGTTTGAGCCACCATGTTTGAGCCACCTTGACATGTTTTACCCTGGGTAACATGTTTGAGCCACCTGGCATGTTTGGAGGCACCTTGGCATGTTTGAGACTGGGTGGCATGTTGTTGGAGCTTAGGTGGCATGTTTGAACCAACCTTGGCATGTTTGAGCCTAGGTGGCATGTTGGAGCCCATGTGGCATGTTTGAGCCACCTTGGCATGTTGGAGCCTGGGTGGCATGTTCTAAACCCACATGGCATCTTTGAGCTTAGATGGCATCTTTGGGCCTAGGTGGCATGTTTGAGCCACCTTGGCATGTTGGAGCCTAGGTGGCATGTTGGAGCTTAGGTGGCATGTTTGAGCCACCTTGACATGTTTGAGCCTAGGTGGCATGTTGGAGCCTACATCTGGCATGTTTGAGCCAACCTTGGCATGTTGGAATAGGTGGCATGTTGGAGTCCACGTGGCATGTTTGAGCCACCTTGGCATGTTTGAGCCTAGGTGGCATGTTGGAACCCTACATGGCATCTTTGAGCCACCTTGGCATGTTGGAGCCTAGGTGGCATGTTTGAGCCACCTTGGTGTTGTTGGAGCCTAGATGGCATGTTGGAACGTGGCATGTTTGAGCCACCTTGGCATGTTTGGGCCTAGGTGGCATCTTTGGGAACTTGGCGGTGGCATGTTTGTGAGGTGGCCACCTTGGCATGTTTGTTGCCCTGTTGGCATGTTGGAGCCACCTTGACATGTTGGATGGCACATTTGAGCCACCTTGGCATGTTTTGAACCTAGGTGGCATGTTTGAGCCACCTTGGCTTGTTGGAGCCTAGGTGGCATGTTGGAGCCACATGGCATGTTTGAGCTTACCTTGGCATGTTTGAGCCACCTTGGCATGTTTGAGCCTAGGTGGCATGTTTGAGCCACCTTGGCATGTTTGGACGTGTTTGAGCCTAGGTGGCATGTTGGAGCCACCTTGGCATGTTTAAGCCTAGGTGGCATGTTGTAGCCCACATGGCATCTTTGAGCTTAGATGGCATGTTTGAGCCAACCTTGTCGTGTAGCCCAAGGTGGCATGTTTGAGCCCACATGGCATGTTGGAGCCACCTTGGCATGTTTGAGCCCACATGGCATCTTTGGCTTGGGTGGCATGTTAGAGCCTAGGTGGCATGTTTGAGCCACCTTGGCATGTTTAAGCCTAGGTGGCATGTTGGAGCCTAGATGGCATGTTTGAGCCACCTTGTCGTGTTTGAGCCTAGGTGGCATGGCATCTTTGGAGCTAGGTGGCATGTTTGAGCCACCTTGGCATGTTTGAGCCTAGGTGGCATGTTGGGCCTAGAGGCATCTTGAGCCACCTTGGTGTTGGAGCCTAGGTGGCATGTTAGTGAGCCATCTTGGCATGTTTGAGCCTGGGTGGCTACCTTGGCATGTTTGAGCCACCTTGAGCCTTGGCTTGTTGGAGCCTAGGTGGCATGTTTGAGCCAACCTTGGCATGTTTGAGCCTGGGTGGCATGTTTGAGCCAACCTTGGCATGTGGGACGGCGTGTGGAGCCACCTTCACATGTTGGAGCCTAGGTGACATGTTGTAGCCCACGGGCATCTTTGAGCTTCGATGGCATGTTGTAGCCCACGTGCATCTTTGAGCTCGGGTGGCATGTTTGAGCCACCTTGGTGTGTTGGAGCCTAGGTGGCATTTTGGAGCCCACATGGCATGTTTGAGCCACCTTGGCATGTTTGAGCCACGTTGACATGTTGGAGCCTAGGTGGCATATTGGAGCCTGCGTGGCATGTTTGAGCCACCTTGGCATGTTTGTGCCTAGGTGGCATGTTGGAGCCTAGGTGGCACATTTGAGCCACCTTGGCATGTTGGAACCTCGGTGACATGTTGTGAGCCACCTTGGCTTGTTGGAGCCCGCGTGGCATGTTTGAGCTACCTTGGCATGTTTGAGCCTAGGTGGCATGTTGGAGCCCACGTGACACGCTGCCCACGTGGCATGTTTGAGCCACCTTGGCATGTTGGAGTCTAGGTGGCATGTTGGATCCCATTGGCATGTTTGTGCCACCTTGGCATATTGGAGCCTAGGTGGCATGTCGAAGCCCACGGGCATATTTGAGCCACCTTGGTATGTTGGAGCCCACGTGGCATGTTAGGTGGGTGTGGCATGTTTGAGTCCTTCAAGAAATGCCTATATGATGACAAACCGGTGTCTATCTTTGGTTCTTTGTATCAATGTGTCTTCTACAAGTTGCCAAGGATGGATGTCTTCAAGTTTCATGCTCTACAAGCTCATCATGCGGCGCCGCGCACACACGCGTACACACACGCACACACACACGCACACACACACGTATGAAGTCAAATGCTAGTGATTGTGTCAAGCATGCATACAGCTCTTTTATGTCGCCATTTTGTGGCAGTAATGGCATGTGGACAACTTGGTCATACATGGATTCTTAGAAAACCATAAAAAACCACACCTCAAAAAAATACTACCTTAAAAAACACCACCTTAAAAAAAACATCCCTTCAAGAAACCATACCGCCTGAGAAAACAACACATCCTTAGAAAAGAAACTATACCTCCTCAAAAAAACACACATTCTTAAAAAAGAAAGCTACGGCTCCCTAAGAAAAACTCCATCCTATCCTTGAAAAACCTCACCTCCGTATAACTACGTGTAGATTTTTTTCAAATCTTTAAAAAAACAATCCGTACTTTGTTTTTACTGTTGTCTTCAGCCGTGGACCAAATGTTGGGGTTGTAGTGTCCGGTTTGCCACTAGCCTCGTTATATGGTGCTAAGTCACTCCATAGCCCCCATAGCTGGGTGGGTTCCTATGCACAGGCCGCATCTAATAGGAATACAAAAGAATAGAGTTTTTATCGTCCACTAGACCCCTCTTCCCAATAAAAGAGAAGAAAACATGATCAACCAACATCATATATCCACATAACATGATAAATAATGATAATAACATCTCATCCTAATCACATGCATCTAACTTACAGTTAGGGTTCTGATTAGGGTTCAAGATCTAAACTGAGGATTATAGAATGGCTCTACTAGAGATACGAAATGCTAACTCATCTGGAATCCTAACTTCCAGATGATCTACAAAGGACTAACCCAAATACCTGCTCCTGAGGAACTCTCTCTTGCTCTAAGCATATCCAGGGCCTTCAAGGGGTTCGAAGTAGCTCCCACTTCTACCAATGCACCACGCCTGGTTGTGCTATGCTATGCTATGCCATAGCAGACGATTCTCAAAATGGAGTTTCGAGCTGAACAATCCAAGACTGTTGGAGCCAGAAAAATGGCCTAGAGTTAGGGTTTGACCATTTATAGGTTAGGGTTCCATTCTCTCTTTTCTTATCCATTCTTGCGCTCTTTCAAAGATTAGCCCATATGTGCTTGAACTCTGTGCTAGAGGAGATGGCTTCTTCTATCTTCTTGCCGTTTCTAATCACTATGGAGATGGCGTTTCAAAATGATACTTCAAAAGCTTGCCAACAAGTGGCATTGTCTTAACATCTCCAAGGCTCTCCTCAAATGGTGCATGCTCCTCCAAGATTTTGCTATATATCACGATGTTGAAGAAGAAAAAAAGTTGTTGACAAACTCGTCTAAGAAATCTCTAAAGATGTCATTTGTCCAACGCCAGTAAAATCGCTAAAGCATTCGATAGACCAAGGGGCATTACTAGAACTCTTAATGCCCATACCGCATTCTGAAGCAATGATAGATATCTTTCCCCTTGATCGTTATTTGATAATTGCCCGAGCCTTGAGTCGATTTTCTAGAAGAATCTTTGCTTCTTGGGGCTGATCCATTATGTAAAATGCGCTTGTTGAACCGCCAATGTTTAATATACATCTTCTCACTTCCATTCTGGTTGAAAGCATCCCCAAGTCGAGCAACTCCTACAACTCCTTCTTTAGCTCTGCTAGCTCGGGAGTGCCCATTCTATAAAGAGCTTTGCTGGTCGGCTCTACATCTGGTGCAAGAGTGATTTCACACTCTATGCCTCTATACCGCCAAAAAGCTCTCAAATTTCATCCAGATATTTCATGGGGCTTTTTGATTAGCTTATCGGTCGTAGAGGCAACTATTCAAGTAGTATCTTCCTTCTTACTCTTGTTGTCCGGTCGTTTACTTGTAGCTTAAGTATGTATGACCTCATTCCTCATAACACGCTTTTTAAGTAATTGCTTCACTAACATGCATTGTGTGACTAGAATTACTTCCTTAACTTTAATTCCATTTGGTGCTAGGGTAGAGATACCTTGCTTATGATAATCAATTATTGCCTTAGCCAACTTTAATATTTCATGTCTATTATGAGGTCATACTTGCAATGTACATAACTTGGTGCCGATGCTTCACTTTGCTCTACTTAAGGTTGATGTCGAACTTGACTCTTGTTCCTTTGGTGCTGCTAAGTACTTAGCCTTGCCATAATTACTGGCCTAGATTTAACAGCTTGTTCCTTTGGTGCTGCTAATTACTTCGCCTTCACTAATTGCATCGTCTTGCTCTTAAAGATGTCCGCCATCTAGGAGGTGCAAGGTTACAGGTTAAAGAGTTATTTACATGAATTCTATGGTCGCAAGGTTTTGTCGACATGACATTTCCTTTGGACACACATAAAAAAACTATGCAATTAAATAATTATTCTTGTTTTAGATCTAACTAGTTATGGTGCCCGGCGTTGCCGGGCATAAGTATTGTCATATTGCAAGGAACGAAGAAGTTCTTGTTGATGTTAGGTTTGTTGAGTTGCCCTAGCATGAGAGTATTTGAATTTATGTATTTGTACATGGTACAAATGAATTATGAATATATATTTTGAAATAAAAATAGTTATTTTTCATGAAAATTTTTAGTATATAAAGTAATGAGCGGTTGAGAGAGAAATAATGGATGGCATGTGGTATAAATGTTTGTACGTGCAATCCAATGTGAAAGGATACTATCTTGAGGCCCATGCACCCATGTGGAATTACAAACAAATAGGTCATCTCAAATTTTATCCATATGTGTGCAAACACAATGGAATTAGGAATAGCACAAAAGAGTAGAGTGTGTGGATTCTTCAGCTGGTGCTATAGGTACGTGATTTTTGGCATCATATTGTAAGTCTTCCAATTTACCCTGTGCTAACCAACATTGCAACAAAGTTTGTAAGATAGTAGCCATTGTTCAAGTTTTGACATAAGTGAAGGATAAAATCTCACATGGTTTTTTCTAAAAACTTAATTAGTCAACATAGCGTTTGGAAGCATGCATTAACGATTAGAAATTCTTAACAATGAAATCTATAGTAATGTGTTAAAAACCTAGATGGTCATGACTTAATCTTATGTACATGAAAGAGTTTGGCTTGAATAGTTTGAGGTGGAAAATATGGTCGTGTCAAATTATAGGAAGAAGTTTCTTGTTTATGTGCTAGCAAATACATGTAAATGTGTTAATAGTTATGGATAAATGATCCCTTCAAGAAGGAAGGAAGGAAGGAATTCCTTCCTTCCTTCCTTCCTTCAAGAGAAATGGTCCATTGAGTCTTGGATGTATGTGTCTACATAAGTATTTTGTTTTGAAAAAGCAAGATTTTTTCTTAACTTTTAAGCAAGAAGTTTCAAGAGTAAAATGTATTTACTTGCAACGGGAATGGGTATCCGAATGGGAGGCCTTAAGCTTTTCTTTATCTTGGCGCCAAACTATTTTTCTACCATATATACTAATATTAAAAATCTCACAATTCAAAAGCGTTAATTGCAACGTAACAATACAACAACAATACAACATGGAAGGAAATTGTTCCTTGTAGCCATTGGAAAATAAACATATCATGAGCCACCATGTTCTAATGACTTTAATAAGATGGTATCGCACCAGACATAAGCTCTACATAAGTTCTGGATCTTACATAAGTTCTAGATCTTACGATGACTTTAATTGAAAAATAAGGCATCTCAATTTCATGATCTTTTCTACCTTCTATATTTTCATCCCTAGCATGTTGATCATAAGTAAAAAATAATGATCATAAATCAAACCTCTGGTCTCACCAAGTGATTTGGTCATCACAATCTTCTGTGTCCACTTTGCACACATTTTCCATAATTTCTGTTAGGACCAATGCCATGGTCAAACCAATTAATTTGGTCATTAAAATCTCCTATCGACTTTGTTATCCATTTTATCACATGTATGTTTAAAGTAGGGGCATGACTTCATTTCTCACAGTTCTTATGCATATAAAGAAGCATCAAATGTGTTAGATTTCATATATTTCATTTAGAACTCCATTTGTAAGACTTGGTTATGCATACACCAGTATGCACACACCAAAGTGCTTGGTCCACAGCTCCTTAGAATCCAAGCTGATTGGCGCAAGTACATTTAGTTTCTTGCGCCTCTAGGATTCAAACATGAAGGATGCAATGGGAAAACATTGAAAATTATGTGAGTAAGCGCATGAACAAAATTATCCTAAGTGGCAATGTTGGCGATAGCTGGATTGCTAGATTGTTGAACTCGTCAGTATCTTCATGAGACAGTAGAGCATCAACACCTAGGCTTCGGTCAACCTGAAAGATGTAATAGCAGAACATTAAAAATTTGTAAATGACCCCATGAACAAACTTGTCTTGTTTAGCAACGTTGGTGCTAGCTGGATTATTGAACTCATTGCTACTTAGCCAAAGGACACAATGAAAAACAATGAGTATTATATAAGTGCCCCATGAACAAACTTGTCCTGCTTAGCAATCCTTGTCAAAAGTTTGGTCTGTGTGCCAAACAAAGCAGTAGGCAGATAGGCATATAGGTTCCTTCAGCAGCTATTGAATTCAACTTACATTGTTTAGACTCAACTGGATGGTACAGAAATCATTTTACAATTGTTTGCATAAGCTAATTTGATATGATTCTCACATGAAAGACTCTTGCTATACTATTACAATGCGTTCATCCTTTCAAATGCAAATATGCCTGAAATACATCTAGCACTTTAGAAGACCACCTTTCAAGAGGTAATTATTCTCCAATAGCTACATAACACGTGTTGTTCCAATAAATAGAGACATAAGCAAAATAACAATAGACAGTGTGATCATATCATCATGAAGTTCCAAAATTAACTTCCATGATATTCCAGATTGCGCACATACTAATCATAGACTTTGTAATAAATGTTCTGCTCCAAATTTATCATAACTGGGAACTTGACAGTCACCAGCACATCTACTGATCGAGTTTAAGAATTTTCAAATGAATTGTCTTTTTCTTTGTGCTATCAATTTGTGTAAGACACACTCAACTCTAAGATTGGAGTATATGTATGGGAGTCTCAACAATCACAACGGTCAATAGAAACTGATGCTCGAGACGTTAATAATTTAGCAAACAAAGTCTCCAGGTTGTCAATCTAATCTTGGTTTTCTTGTTGGCCTTCATATATCAAATAGAACACCTTTAAATCCCTCCTAATTCTATTCAAAATAAGTATTCTAGCATGTTCGCAAGCATGTTGTTTCAATAAAAAATAAATGATTACTTTGGAAGAAATGCCTCAGTTGTTTAACTGCTGGCAATCTTGTTGGAATTGCATCTATCGGATCATTTTTGCAGACAGAGAGCAAGATCAGACATAGCCTATTCAAAAAACAATCGGTTTAATGGAATCAAAACTTCATATACATGACGCCGTGTTCGCAAGAATTCCCTAGGAAGTGAGAAATAAACCAGTGACTTCAATTGCTAATTGCAGTTGCTAAGCTCTTCTTCAGTAACCTAAAAATGAAGGCAAAGCCTAATGGTAAGGAAAGAGATAAGGAAATACATATTGGTAGAGCTTCTATACACTCCCTAATAATCTCGCTAAATCAGAATGAAACTTGCGTAATGGTCGTTTTCAAAATCCATGACAGATCAGTATATGTGTTTCCAGTGCAAACTAAATAGTCTTGCTCAGCAGATGTTCTATGAGAGAGATGTTCCGCTAATTATAGTGAAGCAAAGGACCTATATATCTACACCTTACAATTTGCATATGCAATACAAAAATTCAGGATGAACCACTTGTTTGCAAGTTAAGCACGCACTACAAACAATTTCTATGCTCTATTATAATTACCAATTGAATAGTTCATGATCTGTGCTTGATCTTAATTCCATCAGATGAATCAAATTAGCTTCGCCGGTCCATGACCATCATCAGTAACGTGGGACCTGTAACATGGAATGAGACATGCCAAAGTTAATATCCAGACTATGATAAACCGACATCCTAATGAATACACTACACAGAAATGTCATATCTGGCATAAGTGGAGCTGTTAATTCGCAGATGATCTATTTCTCTTTCAACAATTGTAATGCAAGCTCAACATTCATAATACATGTGAAAGACAACCTTAAAGTAGAATGTCTTACCAATGTGGAGAAACAATCAAGAATGTCTTATCAATATTGAGAAACAATCAAGAAAAACAATGACCAAATAGGACGTTTCCTTGCAAGTCCATCTTCAATAATATCATGAAATACTTATTTGATGTAGTTGCAACTGCTTTGCAACGCCTGGTATGTCGCTTGCAGGAGGAGCTACCAACAATGCTGATTGAAGTATCTGCCAACCATTTAGCATTATTCTTCCACGTCATGTTGCCACGCCTTTATGTATTGAGTCCCTTAATCTAAGCTCATGTACCCCTAAGATCTAGATTTAAGAATACTATGCCCAAGCCTAGAACTCGCATGGAGCAGAGTATGTGGAGTTCAAACTGATAAAGTTGCAAATATATGACCAAACAACTACATAGACAATTGAACATGATTTTCTTAATTCAAAAATGGCCTTTTGTTCTTCCCCAAATATATGATGCAGGAATAACTGTAATACACTGTCTGCAGCAAATCATCCTTGCAAGAGCCATGATTCTGAGCAATTAAAACAACCCATGGAGTCATGCCTTGAGTCAGCCAATGATGAGATATGCAGCATCTTCAAAATCTGCCTACCAAACGACACACACATTCTCCCATTGTGCACTGCCCTTCCAGATTTACATTTTTTAAATCATCTCAGAAGATCAAAGTAGCAGCAGATACATGGATTATTGCATAATGTAGCATCCAAATCATTTTCAAATATATCAATCAAGCAAGTAAAAATACATTGCAGAAGTAGAAGAACCTTGGATCAATAATCTAGAAGCTAGTATCATAAGAACTCCTCTAATACACAAAGCTTAGCTAATACCTTGGACATGCTTTGGGCTGCATGGACCTCGCTATATTCTTCTAATAGGCACTGATTTCAATTTTCTCAATCATCTCTACAGATCAAAGTGAAAGTTACATTCATGGATATAATTGCACTAAGCTAGTATCCAGATACTTTTCAAATATATCTTCAATCAAGTAAGTGAGAAGGACAATCCCCGATCAATAATGTCTGAAGCTAACATAATAAAAAAACTTTAGAAGCGTGGATCATCTACGGAATTTCTAATGCTCCAGGTATGTACCACATTCATTAAATCTAATTAATATGCTCTAAGAAATGCTCTTGATCCATGGATTTGAAAGAATGGCTCAGAAAAACATGATACCTCCAGGGTATTAGCATCTTAAAAACGTCCACATAGCAATCGGAATGCAGCTCCATCTGGAACATGAGGTCTGCATCTGAGATGGGCATCTACGATTAGTCTCAAAACTGTTTTTCTCATCTGTTACAGAAGCTCAAAACAAAAGATGTGCAATAGAAAGCTAAATATCTAGAAAAGCAGCAAATATGCAGTTGTTAATTACCATGTGCAGTTGTTAATTACCATGTGCATCAAGGGGGACTTAGATCTGCATATAAATTAGAGCAAAAGGGATCCACTCTTTGGAATATTGGAATTTACTGGCCGCGTCCTGGATCCATCCAACCATCGCATCAAATCAAATGCAACCACATTCCTCTTCAATTTACTTGCTCCTGGATGCAGCAAGAGAAAAACTATCCAAAGCAATAGTGGCATAAAAAGAAATTTAAGAAAGAGATAATCCTGGTCTGGCAATATCAGGGCTTGGCATCCAAACTTTTCAGAGATAGAACCGTGCCTAATGCATTGCTTGCTAGAAACAAAGGATGATCTGAAGCATAATTCTGAAGGCAGCTCTCTGCCTTGAAGATATAAATGACATCCCTCTCTCGCATCATATCCCCAGCGTAACGGCAGCTGCATGTGTTGACGCTGCGTTACCCACCGTCCACATAGAAAGCGGGGAAAAAAAAAATCAGAAAATCAGATTTAGATAATTGTCTCCACCTTTATGATGGATTCTTAGGCATTAGCAGAAACAGAGTAGAGGTTAGTGCACTATTTCTCTGTGCAGGTAAACGGACTCGCTGTAGAGAAATAAGCCATGGCTTCCATTACCAAGAAAATAAACGAATCCATGAAATACGACACTTTATCATAGATAGAAATTCAGACAAAATGAGAACTCAGACATACCTTTGTCATACAATATCTTTGGACAGCATTTATACAGTAGAGCTTAGAATTATCTTCTCCTTTCTTCTTTAAACACCATAGCCATATGCAATTTTGAAGAACCTGCAATTCCTATAGCCAGATCTACGTGAGCAAATACCCTAGACAGAAAGAATACAAAAACACGAAATGGAAGGATAAAACATACTTCACTGAAGCTAGTTGACTGGGTATATAAAGAACCCTGCTATGCACAAAAAACAACGTTCCATTGCTACAATAGCTTGAAAATGTTGAACTTCGAATTGAAGAAGATAGGCCCGAAAACAGAGATGAAACTTTGCACAAAAAGACGGATTTGTGGATTTGAATGCCAAAGCAAAAATGCTTGCTGCACAGAACTTGTTGCAGAGATGAAACCGTGCAGAGCCCAGCTCCTTTGCTTCACGAACCTCTGCTTCAGCACATGCCGTCCTACAGCAAGCCATCGCACTAATGGCAAACGTATTGAGATTTGGATTACAGCTTGGCTAAAGTCATACTGCTACATTCACAGCCCTAGATAAACTGGAATTTGAGCACTGTGAAAAAAAGAATCTTACTTTTAAGGATTACGAATTAGAAGCTAAATCCAGGAAACTTGTGGTCAGGCATATCCAAATCAGAAATCTATGGCGGCTGAGTAGCATACTTACTTAAAATTAGTTTCGTCTACTCCTGCTCTGGCAAAACCATTCAAATCCTCAAGATAAAACAAAATATGATGGATAACTCCTCTGGAAAAACCGTTAAAATAAGAAACGGAATAGAAAATGGAAGTATATTAGTCTGGCATCTCCATTCAGATGCAACCCAACGTCTCCAACATCATATTTCATCAAATTTGGCCAAAAACAAACACGGTCATCCCCGCAGCATCCAGACAATTTCGTCTACTTGTAATAGGAAATTTGACAAAGAACTCATCCCTAGAAACGTGGCTTCCATGCCGTGCCATGCCGAGAACCCGAATTCTCAAATCATAGAGAAAGTCACATGCCCGATTTTTAGACCTCCGGAAATGTTTTCAGTTTAAGAAAACCTACAAAATCATAGGAAATTGAGTTAAAAAAAATTCCAAAAAAGTTTTTAGTCAAACCTGAAATTTCCAAATTAACAAGATTGATTGATCTATACTCTAGGATCTCCCCTTTCTTAATTATTGCCCTCTTGAATAGTTCCACCTTTGAATTGATGCCATCTAAGAAGTTTGGCTGGGATTGCTTCTCTTCATTGAGTCAGATTATTGTGGAGGTACTCGTCGTATACATGGTCGACCGTTGTCCTATTATTGAATCCTGCTTAGTGAGGTGATCAAGCTCACGAAGAGGTTCCGATAAGTTGGATATGTATCGACGAATGTATATAATTTTAGTACTCCATATATGTTTCTTTCCAATCCTTGAAGCTTTGCTCAATTGTTGAGTTCCTTTAAAAAAAAAATGGAAAAAAATCTACTCAAAATTTCATCCCGATCCCATCATGGATGTTATCACCCATAATTCTAAGACGTTCAACTATCCCATAGGTTCTCTAGCTTGCTAAAAGCTGGTGTAGTCGTTAGTCATTGGGGTAGCAGGTGATGATCCACAATTTTGTTAAAAATCTCACAAGGCCCTAAAAAAATTGTTATTATTTTCCTGCGCTACTTTTGTGTTATACAACTAGGATAAACTAATATTACTTTGTGGGTTAATATGTTGAATAACTAGATGGAATGTTGCATCGAATAGAGGCTTCAAGTTTCTTATGAAAACAAGTAACACTTTATCTCTCAGCATAGTGGTGGCTTTGCATCTTCAAAATATTTTGTGTTGGAGATAAGCTAATTATGTTTAATTTAGTTTAGTAAGAAAAAATTGCGAGGTATTCCATTTGAAAACCTCCGATGTTTGCATAGGATAAAGGCTCTAAGTTCTTTATTAAAATGATTAACAGGTTATCTCCCAATACAGTGGTGGCTTTGCATCTTAGTATTTTATGGAGTTAGTAAAAAAATTAAGACATATTCTATTTGTAAAACTACTAGTGGATTTAGCTTGAAGTATTTATGCACTTCACAGTAGTTTCAGTATGAACTCATCAATGTCTTTTCATATGAGCAATTGTTGCCTTATGTGATAACGTATTCAAGTTTATTACCAAAGATAATGTATGTTTTCTATCAAAATATAGATAATGGCTTTCCATCTTTAAAATATCTTGTGTTCAAAACAAACCAATGATGTTTTATATTACAAATCAATTTTAGCTTGCATGGTACAAATTAAAATAACTTAGGTTTACCTCGCTACCTCATATTGGTTTTCTCCTTAAAGCAGTAGTAATGGCGTGTGGAACCAACAATAAATTGTTCACAAAACCAAAGCTTATTTATTTATATAAACCATTGCCATTTTGAGAGAAATAGATGTATTGTTTCGTGCTTGTTAATCCAATTGAATTGGCATATATATCATTGTCGGTTTAAGAGAAAGAGAATGTATGGAATAGTACTTGCTAATCCAACCATAATCCAATCAAAATGGCATATGTTTGTGCCCATGGTCCATCATTGTCTAAGTTACAAGCTGTATGTTTTTATGATTGAGCCACTATGGCATTTGTAGTGGTAAGTAATACAAACATATATTTGAAATCGAAGGCAATTTATAATTATAGTCTACGATAAATTAGGCTGATGTGGCAAGTCCAATAGATAGGCCAGAATTGCAGAAATTGTTGTAGAGGGAATAGACAAGTTCGCTAAACAATTTAATTTTCAATAACCTCCACATGAATATGAGATGCATTGTCTTGAGCTATTTTAGTCATTTAGGGACTCGGTGCACTAGGCAAATTTCACAAAGTTCACATTATTATTCAATCATGTTCACAAAAAAACAAAACATATATACTACCTCCCCTAAATGCTACAACATAGAATGGAAGGTGGGCATTTTTCTTCTAGTCATAGAATTCTATCGTATATGTAATTATTATTGTAGGTTAGTACAAGAATAAGAAGTAAAAAAAGTTTTTTTTTTTTTTTTTTTTTTTGAAGGACTTGAGCCTTTATTATCCGAGAAGAAAGTTACAGTATAATGGGGACTAATAACTTTCGGTGGAGAGAATGTCCACGAGCAAAACCACCCCACTCAAATACAACATCTAAACAATATGAAGAGCAAGCAAAACTCATAAGTAAGTATGAATCAAAGATAGTGCTCCCAAATACGGCTCTTCACCTCATTAGCAATTGATGAGCACCTGAATGCTTTGACAATTCGTTGTTGGGCATCAAGAAGGACCTGTGCATCTGAACAAGCAAGACCTTTGAATATGAGAAGATTCCTTCTTTTCCAAATGGACCAGATGATCCATGTAGAAGCCAAATGAAAGGCCCTTTTTGCCAAATTATCCCACCTACTTGGATAAACTACTAATAACACCTGCTGGCTATTCAAATTGCAATGAAAGAGGCCTTGAAGCCACAAACCAAGCATGTCGACATGTCTACATAGGAAGAAGCAATGCTCAATTGTCTCGTCCCTCCGTGCACATAAGGGACAAAGTCTGGACCTCTACAGGCCAAAATCACTGCACCGTAATATTAACGCGAGACAACGAATGAGTGACTTGCCACCATAAAACAAATACTTTGGGATGGAGTAGTTTATCCCATACCCACTTCCACACTGCTTTCTGCCGATCCCTGGGAATGACCAAAGGCCACTTGGGCGAAGGAGGCAAGGCGTCGACATCAAGCAAGACCTTGTACATGGAATTCACCAACTTATACGCTTTGACATGCTCATGAACTATCCACGGTACCGGGGTCATCCACTTGTGCTACTGGGGAAGAATTGAAGACACCTTACGCCAAATAGCTTCGATCCCACCTTAAAAGGAGGAACTTAGCTCTAAACTCCTCCCATGTCGACAATCGCCTTTGATTATTCATATGCACACTGCTTGCTCTCCATCGACAACTGGCCAATGGGTGGATCAAGCAACCAGGAGGACCACCATCCAATGGAATCCACCAACAACTTGCGGTCATGCTAGTGTGCAAGATGGTGAAAATGAAACAGAGATTGTGCAGTCTCCCATGCAACTAGCAATCCTCTAAGAAATGGGGATGCATTAGGGTATGCCGTCGATGGATAGAAACGAGCCCCTGGGGAAAAGTGGCCTAAGAGACCGAGACCCAAAAGAAATGCACATTTGCAAAGATCCGATAAACAAAGCGGAAACCGGGGACTCATCCACATTATTCAAAATTCTCCAAATGAACTTAGAAATCATCACCTTGCTCTGCAAAAGAAAATTAATCATTCCAAGGCCACCAAAATGCTTTGGCAACATGCACTTTTCCCAACTGACTTTGACAGCAGCACCCTCCTCTGTTCCCCCCGGATGAAGTTCCCCGACAACCCCGACGAAGTTGTATCTTTGACCGTGGAGCCAACATGAACGAGGCCATATACACATGAGTCTTTGCTTAAAACCCGACTTAGCCACAACAATTGTCTCCGCCATGTCATTTGTGGACCACCAAAAAAGGTGCTTTTCCAAGCCCTTAATCACTTTGCCTCCCACGCATCTCACGATATGAACACCTACGGGGATCCGAAAGTTTGGTTGCTTTACCATGGGGAAGGATCTTCCATGGAAAGGTAGCTACACATGGTGGAACTGGAGAGTCCAAAGCCCATAGTGTTGTACACTTCTTCCAACCCACAAAAATACCAGATGCTAGGGAAAAGGAACCGGATCAATGGCCATTACAATTTTGAGAGAAAGAATGCATGCCAATGTCAATGGTGTGCCCATCGCGGCAGTGGTCTAGTAGTTAGACCTTTGGCTTAGGACTGTTCCGGTCATTGGTTCAAACCCCACTGACTATAGCCGGTGGGAAACGTGGGTGAGTGCAACTTGCAAGTCTCACCGTGCGGGGTGTGTCCCTTTCCTCAATATTAAAAAAATGTCAATGGTCGGTTGAAGCACAAATAAAAGAGAAGCAAAATAAAAAAAACCAAAGGTGCCCAAATATCATCCCACAGTCGCAGGCTGGCCAAATCCACAATCACAGGCTTTGAAAAATCCTAAACTTCCACGGTCGCGGTGGTGGGTGGTCCAATGGTTAGACCTTTGGCTTAGGACTGTTCCGGTCACTAGTTCAAATCCCACTGACTACCGCCGAGTGGGAGACGTGGGTGAGTGCGGGGTGTGTCCCTTCCCTCAATATAAAAAAAAAACGTTAATGGTGTAGAACGAACCCATGGTTGAAGCACAAATAAAAAAGAAGCAAATAAAAAAAACCAAAGGTGCCCAAATATCATCCCGTTAATGGTGTAGAACGAACCCATGGTTGAAGCACAAATCAAAAAGAAGCAAATCAAAATACCAAAGGTGCCCAAATATCATCCCGTAGTCGCAAGCTGATCGAACTTCCACAGGTGGTGCACTTGGGGTATGGCTTCAATGCATAATAAGAGGTTCTCATCCAGCAACGGCATAAGGAACTAAATTATATGCAAGTAATAAGAGGTTCTCATCCAGCAATGGCATAAGGAACTAAATAATATGCAAGTAAGAGTATACAAAGCCATAAATTGATATACCCTAACCCTTGCCCTTTTGACAATTTTTAGCACGTTTGCACAAACATGAGTTGAGACTTTGAAGCAAATTTGAGGCTATCCATGTTGCACCCAGCTAAGATTTCTGTGCATGTAGAGATCCTTAGAATCATTGGATTTGATCCACGGTGAGGGAAATTCATGGAAATTCCACCCTGTTTATTTTTTCTTTGTTTTCTGTGTGGCAGTTCATTGCCTGGGCGGCAAACAAGCTATGGCGAACGGAGGATGAGTTTTTTGCAGATGGCAGAAGTACATTTATGGCGGACAGATATAGGATCTGGCGGATAGGACAGAGTTTTGTTAGGAACTAAATTATATGCAAGTAATAAGAGGTTCTCATCCAGCAATGGCATAAGGAACTAAATTATATGCAAATAAGGAACTAAATTATATGCAAGTAATAAGAGGTTCTCATCCAGCAATGGCATAAGGAACTAAATTATATGCAAGTAATAAGAGGTTCTCATCCAGCGATGGCATAAGGAACTAAATAATATGCAAGTAAGAGTATGCAAAGCCATAAATTGATATACCCTAACCCTTGCCCTTTTGACAATTTTTAGCACGTTTGCACAAACATGAGTTGAGACTTTGAAGCAAATTTGAGGCTATCCATGTTGCACCCAGCTAAGATTTCTGTGCATGTAGAGATCCTTAGAATCATTGGATTTGATCCACGGTGAGGGAAATTCATGGAAATTCCACCCTGTTCATTTTTTCTTTGTTTTTTGTGTGGCAGTTCATTGCCTGGATGGCAAACAAGCTATGGCGAATGGAGGATGAGTTTTTTGCAGATGGCAGAAGTACGTGTATGGCGGACAGATATAGGATTTGGCGGATAGGACAGAGTTTTGTTTCTTCACATTCTCTCTTTCTTCTGCAGATCCGGCAATAGGGCACTTCGGAGGAGAAGCTTGTAGAGCAGGGCATGGATGTGATGGGATTGGAGGGCTAGCTTGCTTCCAAAAAAAATAGCCAAGAAAGTATTAATAGTTTGATTCTTTGCAAAAGCTCTCATGGCAACGATGTGCCTCACTAATAATATATGGAGGCAACTTTATTTTGTCTTTGACGATTTTCTGTCCAAGCTTCTGGGGGTTACTATGCATGAATAGAGGCTGCCCAATCAACATCTCATACAACAGAACCCCAAGACTCCACAATTCACAGAATGGTCCTGTTTTTATTTCATCTGCTAATTCTGTGTATGATGCTAGTCTATAGAAACTTTTTTTGATAAGAAAAAATGAGAACGATTTTTACCAATTTGGGAAATGCCTCTTCTGCTTTGCCAATTAGAATACGAGATATAATCTGCATGTGGCTTCCAAATCAACAAGATGACTTGCTATCCACTAAGGGAGACATCTTCTTTATAGGCATGGAGACCCAAGCCACTAGCAATAGCCATCATGAACTCTGGAACTTGCAACTCAATAGGAAAATCTTCCAAGGCAAACCAAAGATGGCATCCAGAAGTGCACTAGTCCCCGCTAGGCAAAAAGCCGAGTGTATATACGATATAAAAAAGATAGTGCCCCCATAAAGGATCTACTCCCGCCCACCAAATTTTATCAACCGCTATGGGAGACCCAAACATGATTAGGAAATAATTGTTTTCCTTATCAAGGACCTTCAAAGACTCATGTTGGGGTAGACCCAATCTCTGTAAATGCTGCTTTAACCAAAAGCCCATCCTTCTAAGATCGACAAACTGACCAGTAAAGTGACACACAACAG
This sequence comes from Isoetes taiwanensis, assembly GCA_021234155.1. Lineage (NCBI taxonomy): Eukaryota > Viridiplantae > Streptophyta > Lycopodiopsida > Isoetales > Isoetaceae > Isoetes > Isoetes taiwanensis. The sequence goes on from JAJEKV010000056.1 coordinate 2,374,405, forward strand.
CATGAGAGACAAGATTCTGAATACACTGTAGATGTACCCCGTGATCAATCTCAACAACAGGAAGCCCCGCCTGTGTGAAAGCATTGGTGCACTCATTAGTCTCATAAAAGACACTCTCTGAAGGGAGTTGAATGTCCATCTTATCTTTCGCATCAACTCCTTCAAGTATGCGGACACTTCCTTCTTATTATTCTCCATCATAATATTCACGGCCAGTAGTAACCGAAGCGAAATGTATACCGGATGTCATATCACGCTTTATCCAATCACTAAAATTGTGTGCACGTGACACCACGAGCAATTGTATCACTAGAGGTCCAAGAAGTAAAAAAAGTTATTTATAACACATCTTTAACTTGACATGTTCATTTTTTAGTAGAAGGAAGCTTCACTGGTTAGTGCAAACAATGTCTTAGTTGTAGTTGGTATAAATCCCTATAACTTCTGGCTGGCTCTGTATTTTTAAATGTAGTAAATTGTATCTGAGTCAGAAACATGCAGCTAAGTGATAAATAAGAGACGTACGGCAAACGCTCAAATTATATACGCCCGAATTGGGTTAGGGTCCCAAGAATGGAAACCTCCCAAATTTTCCTACTTAGAAACCTCCCCAGCTTTCTTGCAAAGCCTGGGGAGGTTTCCATTTCTGCTTGTGAAACAATAGTACAATAGCAGTTAATACTTCAAACACAGCAATGCAATGGTTGATCCTTAAAACAACAATTTATCTAGTCAAAATCCATGACTATCTTCTTGAACCAATTATATATGGCAATAGACTTCAAACTTGCATTCTCTCTATAATGCATTACACCATTGTAATATTAAAGAACAATTTAACCTTACACCATTGGTTCTTATACTGAATGAGTTCAATATATCTACCAATGTGTTTAACGAAATAACTTAAATACTTACAAACGATCTGAAGAGAAAGCTCTGCCGTTTATGAACTTAATCGTTTCCAGATAATGAATACATGGATTCTTCTTAGATTTATGCTGCAGATCCTAATCGACCGGAGTCGGTTTAGACCGTTTCATGCTTATCCGGATCCACATGGTCTCGATTAGTTCGACCGTTCATAACTTTCCTATTATGATATTTATGCATGGTTTTCAATATAGTTTACAACCATTGCATAAATAAAATCACTTCAACCATTGACCTATGTAGATAGAATAATGTCCTTCGACATCATAACGTAGATCATTTACTTGCCCTATTTCACTTTTAAACCTAAACCGTGCTGCCTAGGTAATTATCTTCAATCTCACAGATAATCTAGTCAATTATGCTGTCTGCACAATTTAATCATGAATTCTCACATTCTCCTTTCATGACTAAATTTGCATCTATTCCTTCTATTCCCAATTTGTGCTGTAATTTTTGAAACCTGTTGACTGGTAATATCTTGGTGAATATATCTGCAGTCTGTTCTTCTATGCTAATATATTCCACCTTGATCAGTCCCTTTGCCACCATATCTCTCACATAATGTATATGAATTTCTATATGTTTGGTACGTTCATGCAACACTGGATTTTTTGTTATAGCCAGACAACTCATACTATCAACATATAGAGTTGTAGGATTATACTGAATTCCACCAAGTTCTTCTATTATTCTCCTTGCCCATATAATCTCTCTTGCTGCTAGAGATGCTGCATTATATTCAGCTTCTGCTGTTGACATTGCAATGCATCCTTGTTTTTTACTCCTCCAAGCAACACAACTTCCTCCTATCATAAGAACATATCCTGATGTGGATTGTCTTGAATCCAAATCTCCACCCCAATCTGCATCAGAGTAACCTGTTAGCTCCAGTGTTGTATTTGCTAAGACTAAACCTTCTTTCTGAGTTCTCTTAAGATATCTTAAGATTCTTTTCCCTGCAAGCCAGTGTTGCCTTCCTGGATTTGTCCCGAATCTGCTTAACAGATTTACACCATATGATATGTCAGGTCTGCAACAGTTTGCCACATAAAGTAGGCATCCAATTAATTCCCTATATGGATACTTTGACATTTCATCCTTCTCACTGTCATTTTTTGGACTCATGTTGCTTGATAATTTCTGCCCTGTAGCTAGAGGAGAGTTTACACCTTTACAATCTAACATTCCAAATTTTTGTAACATACCTTGGATATTGTCACTTTGTGTAAGAATCAATCTCCTTTCCTTTCGATCCCTATGAACTTCAATTCCAAGAAATCTTTTCAATGGTCCCAAGTCTGTCATGCTAAATCTGTTGCTCAATATCATTTTGCAATGATTTAAACATCTTATGCTGTTAGAGACAATTATGTTATCATCTACATATAATGCAATTATGCAAAAATCATCTTTGTCTCTAAACATGTAAAGATTACCATCATTCTCCAATTTTTCAAATCCCTGCTCCTTAAGAAAGCCATCAATGCACAAATACCACTGCCTTGGTGACTGTTTCAACCCATAAACAGCCTTTTTGAGTTTCCAAACTTTATTTTCTCCTTGCTCAAATCCAGGTGGCTGCTGCATATAAATTTCTTCATCAAGACTTGCATTTAAGAATGCAGTCTGTACATCCATGTGATGTATTTCAAGGTCCTGAGCATTTGCAAATGCTAACAATATTCTTAGGCTAGATAATTTTACAATTGGTGAAAAGGTCTTCTCAAAATCAATTCCCTGTTTTTGTGAGAAACCTTGGGCTACCAATCTAAGCCTTTGAATTTCATCCCACCATCATTGTTTGACTTTATCTTAAAGATCCACTTGTTTCCAACAATATTTTTACCTATTGGCTTATCTACTACATCATATGTTTCTGTTTTCTCAAATGACTGTAATTCTTTATTCATTGCCTCTTTCCATAGATCACTACTTTCTCCTTGTACTGCTTGTTCAAAGCTTTGTGGAATCTCTGGTTCCAAAATGGCCATGATCTCATTAATTTCAACCTCATTTCTGCTAAGCCTTTTTGCTGGTTCTCCTGCAAAGATTTCTCCCATAATCTTTATCATTCACATTATTTTGATCATTCTTCAAAAGTTCCACTTCAGTACGTCTCCTATATTTTCTGATATGTTTAGTTTCATCTTCAACTTCCTTTTCTTGCTGTTCTAGAGGTCTAGTTTCAGAATCTTGAGTTTCATATTGAACATCCTTATCTTCCCCTTCCTGTTCTGGAGGTTTAACCTCGATATCATCATCTTCTACATCATACTTTGCTCTTTTATTTTCTTCTTTCTCAAGCTTATTATTTGAGAACAAATCTGACCTTGTTATCTGAGAATTTCTACTTTTTATACAAAATCTCCTCATTAAATCTCACATCTCTACTTATTATTATTCTTTTCCTTTCATGGTCGAATATTCTATAGGCCTTTGACATGTTATCATAGCCAACTAAAAATCCCATTGCTGATCTGTCATCTAGCTTTTTCCTAAGTGGTTTAGGAATATGTGCAAAAGCTATACAACCATATGCTTTAAGGAAATCATACCTTACTTCTCTTTTACTCCATAATTGTTCTGCTATTTTGCCTTGAATACTTGCTGAAGGTAGTATATTTTGCACATAAACTACTGTTTTTACTGCTTCTTCCCATAAGTAGTTTGGCAGGCCACTTTGCTTAAGCATTGACCTAACTCCATCCAAAATTGACCTATTTTTTCTTTCAGCAACACCATTTTTTTTGAGGAGTGTGGATTGCATAGTGATTTGTCTTCTGATCCCTTTGTGCCTTACAATATGCTTTAAACATATCATTAACATATTCTCCTCCTCATCGGATCACGAGACACTTTATTTTCCTTCCGTGTCTCTTTTACGCCCGACTTCAAAGACCACTAAAGCTTTATAGGCTTGATCTTTTGTTCTGAGAAAAAAGCATCTGGTTCTCCTTGAGTAATCATCAATAAAGGTAATAAAATACCTTCTTCCCTGCATGCTTGTAATATTGAGAGGGCCACAGAGATCACTATGTACTAATGCAAGTAATTCTTCTGCTCTGTCCCTTGTTCTTTTAAAAGGCAGCCTTGTGCTTTTTCCTAACATGCATCCCTGACAAGTAAATTCATCACTTTCTCCTGCATATATTAGTCCCTTTCTTTCTAACAATTTTATATTATCAATATGTGTATGTCCTAGTCTCTCATGCCACAATTTCAATGTAGGAAATTGTACTGAGTTAATACTCAACCTTGGTGTGTGATTGTAAAAACCAAAAAGATTTCCAAATCGTTTTGCCAAGAATTTCAATTCATCATTCAAGAAAATCTTACAAACTTGCTTTTCAAAGCAGACTCTATAGCCCATATCTACCAATTGAATGTTTGGTACACATAGGACATCACTTAAATTAACTACTTGACCATTAAGATCAAATACTTCTAAAATTCCAGACTCCTTGACTTCCTGCAGTTCTCCATCTCCCATTTGCACAAAAGTTCCACTTTTTCTCCTCTTATCTTTCAGACCATCAGTAGTTTTAACTACTGATCTCTCTGCTCCACTATCTAACACAAGAATATCATCATTTTTGTTAGTCCTTTTATCAGTAATTGAGCAAATTTCATTATGTCTTACCTCAACATCATCATCACATTCTTGTATGCTGGTTTCCTGAGCTAGGTTAACACTAGCCAAACCTTCATTTCTACCTTTGGTATCGTATCCCTTTGCTTTGACATTACCACCACTGTTTTTATTTTTGGCTGAACCTCGAGGGCTAGGACAAGAAGAAGCTATATGGCCAAAGCCTTCACAATTATAGCATCTGCTGTCCTTACCTTTAGCCTTTGGACAATTGTTCTTAAGATGACCATATGCTTTGCAAATGAAACGAGGACCAAGTTTGCTTTTGTTTCTTTTTTACCGCAAAAGTATCTCAAACATTTTCCTCTGCTTCTCCTTTTTAGCATTTTCCTTTGCTCAATCTGCATTGGATCATAAGTTCAGCTCTTTTCTCTGTTTTAAGCAACACTCCTTACAAGAGTTGGCAAATGCTCAAATCCGAGAAAAAGCTCTAGACAAAGATAGCACATGAAAGTCCTTTGTAATAGGAATCCCAAATGCTTCTAGATCGAGTCACTATATTATCATATTTTTGAAAAAAAGCTAAAGTCAAATTATCATCTTCCTTAAACCTTAGTTTTCTTAGCTCCCTATCCAAGTGGCTCTATTTGAGGCAATTTTTAACCTCATAATTTACGATTAAAAAATTCCCACATCTCTCTTTGGTGTTTTGTTTTGAGTTTGAACATAATACGGAACTAAGCTTCTTGGGATATGATGCATCTTGCTTGTTGAGCTCTCTTTGTTACATTGCCTCCTCTCGACTTGAGTTCCGCGGATCCTTCACTTTGCCGACCATTCCTCCAGTAATTGAGGCGCTTTCTCCAAGCTCACTACCTTCTCCAGTAACAATGTCCCAAAGATCTTCTGCTTCTAGAACATCCTTCATTCTTTCTTTCCAGGCTTGAAAGCCTGCCTCTCCTTGAAATGTCTCAACACCATTCAATAATGATGATCCAAGTCTGGTTGCCATAACTAGCTCTGATACCAATGTGAAACAATAGTACAATAGCAGTTAATACTTCAAACACAGCAATGCAATGGTTGATCCTTAAAACGACAATTTATCTAGTCAAAATCCATGACTATCTTCTTGAACCAATTATATATGGCAATAGACTTCAAACTTGCATTCTCTCTATAATGCATTACACCATTGTAATATTAAAGAACAATTTAACCTTACACCATTGGTTCTTATACTGAATGAGTTCAATATATCTACCAATGTGTTTAACGAAATAACTTAAACACTTACAAACGATCTGAAGAGAAAGCTCTGCCGTTTATGAACTTAATCGTTTCCAGATAATGAATATGTAGCATTATAACAGGGGTTTTTTTTTGTGATTTTATACGCTTTTTGGCATGGTTTTCATATGATTTCATGGGCGTATTGCACGAGGCATACTAATCAATATATCTAGAGTGCACCAAGTTTTTGCATGCAATTTGTGCAATTTTTGTTTCATGCTCTCAATGGTTAAGATCAGAGGGCTTAAAAAAAAGCCCTCTTTTAATCCAAAAAGATCGAAGGGCTTATAATGAAAGCCCTTTTTTGTGGAATCGATAATGGCGCCATACCTTCCTGTTTGCATGAGCCTTCCCTTACTTCCCACTTTTCTTGTGGGGGCATGGCCACCTCATTGCGCCCTAAATGGGTTTGCCCACTTCCGCCCGTGCCTGAAAACGAAGGAAACAGTTATCTGAGAAACCTTCCCGGCTATGATGGAACAAAAAATACATGACGCTTGAATTGGAGCGGGTGCTCGGACGTGTTAGAATAGTTACGTTTGGTCCTCAACATGCCGGCAATGTTGGTTCCGTTTGTAGACTTTGCGGCAAATTTTGGTGAGATCATGCTTATGCCCTTTATGCTTTGAATGTTTCGTAGTTTGTGGAAGTATGTTCTAGCATTCCAATCACATGATCTTTTGCAAATTTCATCTGTAGCTCGGTTTTAATGGTGGACTTTGAAATTTTTATAAAATCTGATGAAGGCGCCAGATTGCAGAGTCTGAACAACGGGATACTATTGGTATTGGAAGAGATGCTGCAGGGGAGAGATCTTGCAATCAACGCTTTTGCTTGACTTTATCTTTTGATTTACCATTTCAATTCCTTCGTGATCATGATATCCATGGTCACACATTCATCTGTCCGGGGAATCTTGTTGGTTTAACAGAGAAGGCGGGGAAGCCTTTTGACATTAGCAACTTTGCCCGTCTCTTAGGTGTTCGATGGGAGCAGGTCTTGTTATTTCAACCGTGATACTCCGCATGGAGGTAGATTGCCCTAACTTTGTTCAGGTCTATATGTCTTTGGAGTTCTTTTTGACATATATTATTGATATGCGGGTTAACTATTGCAAGAACTTGAGGCATCGGACCCAAGACGAATTAAAGAAGGGACACAATTTTGTTTCTCATTTTCACAATAAGCGGAATCCGGAAGGGGCAACAATTAGTTATCACCGTGCATTTGAAATAAGTGTTGGAATATACGGTGTTTTTTTGAGTTCTTTATGATAGTTCGAGTATATGGATATGCGGCTTCACTATTAGGCCCCGACACTGAGCGGGGATTAAGAAAGGCATACAATTTTTGTTGGAATGTCTTTGATAAAATGCCCAATAGAAGTATAGTGTCTTGGGGACAATAGTTACGAAATATGCTCAAATTTTGTTGAAGCCGGACCTACAATCTGATCCCTTCTAGATATGCAACATGATGGTGTTAAACCAAATGCTATAATTTTTACAATAAACAAAGCTACGCCTAGTGGATGAATCCTCAAAAGACTATTGAAGATTCCCAATGCACCGAGGCTTGATACGAGGATAGGATCCGGTACAAATGGTTTCATTTGCCATGTAGATCCTTTTATTTTTCTCCTTTTCGAGATTATCCATGAAAGTTTAATCTTGCTATCCCGGTTATGCCATGTCGCAATTCACATGTTGGGAGGTCATCCCATCATTTTTACCCCGACCTTGATGGTAACATATGCATATGCATGGACATTAGAAAGTGAAGGTTACGTATTTTGCGGATCTAGGTGTGACTATAGAGAACATTTGGAGGCTTTTCAAAAAGATATGTTAACCAATATTTTGTCATACACTTTCGGCTCAAACTTAAAAATATATTCTTGCTATCTTTATATCTCGCACAAATTGCATGTTAGCTTGAAACTAATCCATGTTCTAGCATGAACCATGCCCTCTTATACATGTGTTCAACTAAAATATCCAAGCTTCTTAGTAATTAATATATAGATCCTTAAAGTTTACCTATGTTTTGCTTTTGTTAGGGCCTAAGGGGCCAAAATTTTTAGTATAACAACCAACACATAACTAGTATTAACATTAATTAACACAAACTATTGGGTCCAATACATTTTTAAATTAAAATCCCCTTAAACCCCCTTTGGTTTGGGTGCATATTCACCGCACGGTGGGGTGAGCAGCGGAGAGCCCTATAATTATGTTTTGCACGCATACAAAATCAACACCATATAGTATATTGCCCGAAATCTTATAGTATTTTGCAAATCTTGTTATACAGTATAACAAATTCTATACATCCATACCCCACAAACGAGGAACTTTGTATACGGTGTAGATTAAGGAATAAGGGGTGAATATGCCTATCCAACAGACTCTCGTGTCGGAGTCACCCCCCCGTGAATATGCACCCAAACCAAAGGGGGTTTAAGGGGGATTTTAATTTAAATGTGTTGGACCCAATAGTTTGTGTTAATTAATGTTAATACTAGTTATGTGTTGGTTGTTATGTGTCGGTTTAGACCGTTTCATGCTTATCCGGATCCACATGGTCTCGATTAGTTCGACCGTTCATAACTTTCCTATTATGATATTTATGCATGGTCTTCAATATAGTTTACAACCATTGCATAAATAAAATCACTTCAACCATTGACCTATGTAGATAGAATAATGTCCTTCGACATCATAACGTAGATCATTTACTTGCCCTGTTCAGCTTTAAACCTAAACTGTCTGTCTAGGTAATTATCTTCAATCTCACAGATAATCTAGTCAATTATGCTGTATGCACAATTTAATCATGAATTCTCACACTGCTAACCTGGGGAGGTTTCCAGGGAAACTAACCTGGGAAGGTTTCCAACATTGTTAACTTGGGGAGGTTTCCCAAATCTATTATTATTTATGATATTTTTTTGATCTACGATAACAGCCATTCATAATAATAATAATCTAAAATTAATGTGAGCCTCTAGAATTAATTCTTTCTTCTTTTCGTATGCACTTCTATTTTTGTTGCATGTTTTCCTTTTCAGGGCATTCTTGAAGCTAGAGGAGGAGCGCACAGATGAGGCCGATTTTGAAGAGCACTTCCGATCTACTGTTGTTTGTTTCTCTGATGCCAGCGGATTAGATACTAGCGCCTGATTTCGTGCATTGTATTTTGTTTGCTGATCAAACCAGAGGGAAAGAATCCAGGAACATCCGGCCAAAATTCCTGTTGTTTTTGTTCTCTGGGCTTCCAGTCCAAAATCCGGTCCTGTCAAGCTTTCGGCAGCAAAACGTACCATAGGCAAGGATTTGAAAGCAGGTTCTGAAGCAGGTTCTGAAGCAGGTTCTTGTGAATCGGCCACTTTAAGCCGAGGATTTGAAAGCAGGTTCTGAAGCAGGTTCTTGTGAATCGGCCACTTACCGCAAATCAGTTTCCCATTTTGCTTTTATAACTGATATAAGCTCCACTACTGTATCACTTCATAGCATGCACTGCAGCAGCAGAGTTATTCTAAACGCAAAGTTATTCTGCAAATGGACAAGTCGATTTGATTACTTAAGTAATGGTAATAGATTTTGAAGCTACATGTGACCTATTAGGCTGGCTGGACCCCAAGAGATAATAGAATTTTCTTCGGTTTTAGTAACAAAGTCATTGGCAGTGGAGGATACATTTCAGACTTATTTAAAGCCTGCCTGTCATCCCATATTGACCGAGTTCTGTAAGGACCTTACGGGAATACAACAACCTCAGGTTAGTGTTTTAATTCTGAAAAATCTCATTGGTTCAAGTTTGCTGGTTTTAGTACTTCAACGACTTAAATGTTTGATGCCTAGCCACTATCATGTTTTTATTGATAAGTGCTGGGATACAATGCCAAGTATAATAGATGCAGTTTCGAAAGTACAATTATACCCCACATGGACTTCCAGCATTGTATCAGGTTCTGTACATAGTAGATTTTGTAGGAGGCTATTTGAGGATCTATTTCATAGAGGGACAAGATTCACAGCATGAAGTAAACATTGTGATAAGAATTTAGCTCTATAGTTTTGCCACAGCTTGTATTGTGATTAGACGACAAGCTATGACAGTGCATCTTGCAGAGACCATCACCCATCAGACCATCAGAAAGATCTATTTACGATTCTCTATTTGTAGAGTTTGCCCTATATGTAATCAGTCTGTAAATCTGTCATTGCTGTGTCCGGCCTTGAGCACTATTTATTTATGCTTTCTGGCTGTCTCACTAAGAAAACGCAATAATAAACAGGAGGAATATTTATTTTTGCAGGTTGACGATGGAGTTTCTTTGGCAAAAGCTTTAGCAATGCATGATGATTGGCTTGGAAAAAAGGGAGTGAAATGCAGATTTTGCAATCGTAACATGGTCAGATTGGGACTGTAGGGACATGCTTGATTCTGAATGGAATCTGAAGTGTCTAAGCAAACCCACATACTTCGACAGGCAAGTTTCATGAGCAAGTACTTTTAGTGCCGTACTTCAAAGAAGAATATAGCTTGCAGTATTTTTATATTTTACCCATATTTTAAAGGTGCCTTTTGCTGGTTCTCAGGTGGATAAATTTAAAGGTCCCCTTCCGGAGACACTATGGCCAACGCTGTGACTTGATGAAAGCAGTTGCAAGGGCTGGCCTGACATGGCAGGGACGGCTTCATTGTGGTTTGGATGATGCCAAGAATACAACTTCTATTGCGTTAGAGTTGTTGAGAAAGGGAGTTGATCTGGACATAACAGCTAATCTTACATTGACAAGGGCTTTGTATAAAGCTGCAAAGAGGACTTGACTAGAATAAAGTGCAGAACATATAAACACCACAATCTGGCTGCTGGGGCACATCTCTTGAAAGCATCATTGCATGAGATTTGAAAATTGAAGATGATTTTACGAATTCTCACACATCTGTGCCACTGATCTTGGAGGTGAAGAGGATATAGTTCTAGAAGTCATGGAAGGCTAAATATGGCATTTTACGGACTTCATTGATAGTTCTACAGCATTTATCTCCATGTCTGATAATTGAGCAGACATTGAAGAGATTGTTTGAGTAAACAGGGCATGAAGTGTGTGCCTAAAGATTGATATGTGAAAAAGATGCAGGTACATTTCTGAAGATATCCTCTAAAAAGGCAAGAAATTATAAAATTTCTATTTTGTGCTAGAAAAATACTAATCTGTGACACTTTTTGGTGGTGGTCTTGCACTCGAAGGGGAATGCTTAATACACCAATGGCATTTAGACACATGACAAAATATGAGAATGCAAGACATATGTGGGGGTGTAACTATTAAGCTGTTGCCAAAATAGCTTAAATGAACCAACTCCAAAAATATTACTCCTTTCCCATTTCCTATTATTAAGGCAATGTTGGTAAGCTTTTGTTTTTTATTTTTTATTGTTTTATTGTGACTAAATGCTATTCCAAGATGCCTACATGCTTGCTCAAGCATGTTCCATATTTCCAAAACTTGGAACATTAATCCTGTGCACATGGCTTCAAATTTAAAATTACCATATATCATAGCTCTTATGATTTACAAGTACTTAGGCTTGAGAACATTGTTAAAATGCATGTTGCATAAGGATCTTTTCACGCTTTTGAGAACATTGTTAAAATGCATGTTGCATAAGGATCTTTTCACAACATATATAATGCGGTTTCCATATCTGTTTGAGGGAATATTTTTTCCCAGAAAAAACATGGGGAGACACGTGGAAGTGTTTATTCTAAAAGCAAAGCTTAAAAAAGAACTAGTCAAAAGCACGTTTGATTACATTGCATAGCAAATTGCAAGAAAATGGGTGGTGTTTTGTAATATACAATTGAGCTAGTTTTAATATCTTTTAATTAAACTCATGCGGACTAGCAAGCACAGTTGACATATATGTCGGCTTGAACCAATGCATGAGATATCAAAGCGCAATTTTTCTTCTTCTGGGACTCGTGTTGGCTAGCAAGTGCAGTTGACATCAGTTGACATATTATGTGCGAGAGATTATGTCAAAAGCCAGAGATTAACATTTCTTTTAAAAATTTTTATGATAAAAAAAAAATCATTTGGGGCCAACAATCTCCTTTTAAAAACGTTCTTGTGAGTTTTGGAGCAAAGGTTGGTGCTAAGAATTCATATGGACATAAAATGGACTCATATTTTCAAGTAAAATAGTACTTTTCACTTACAAACATGCACATTGTATTGTTTTTTTGAAGAAAGATGATTAATGCCTTTGTCATAGCTGAATAATTCTCGTCAACAAAAATCGATCTGCTTTCTTCGGTTCATGCTGGAAAATTCACTTATACCATAAATATGTTGATGCGAATTTCAAAACCAGTTTTAAACACAAGACCCAGAATAGTTCATCTTTTAGCCATTCGAAACCTTCAGGAATAGTCCTTATTTCAATTTTCAAAAGCGGAGGCGCCTTATCAATTGAGGCGGAAGTGCGCCGAAAAGGATTAAACAAATTTGCATCACATACACTCTTCGACATTCTTCCTGCAAAATGATCTTAGACAATAATTGAAAAAAGGAACAGGAAAAGCGAGGGCCCAAATCATATGCAACAAAAGGAAAGATTAAATCCAACCTTATCTTTCTCATATGGCAAGCCGTAGAGCTTCATGCGCTATGGAAAGAGATGACTACGTCAGAAATTGGATTTAAGAAAATGCAAGAGTATGGAAGCAAAATGCGTACCCATTAAGGTCTTTCTTGTATAAGAAATTAGGCGAGAAGCTTCAAGGTTGCGATCTGCGGATATGATGGAATAGAGCGTGGAGTATTAAGTTCAAAGAAAGGTGAGCATTTCATTGTATCATTGTGGAGAAACAAATGGGCATGCATAAAAAGGCGGATTTCATGGTCGCATGCAAGAAATCCATCTGAAAAAAAATGAGATCGGACCAAGCAAGTGGTGGCCATCTGGGGTTTATTGGATGCGGATGAGGAAATACCTGCGTTCAAATTGATATGGACACTTTTTTGCCTTTGCATCATATACATGCTAACCTAATAAGCAAAGTTCCTCATTATACGGACCCGAGAAAAATGGGTCTATTGGAAGTGCTTGGTTATCGTTAGTATCGCTTAGAGAGTCCCCAAAACTAAAAATAGATGTTGACCAAGTAAATTGTGGGGTATCTACTACATCTCCCCTCGAAACCATATATTATCCTCGTGATCACCAGTGACATTCACACGGAAAAAGTCGAAAAATCAATCAAGCATTTGTCAACCCGCCTTGATGCATTCTACTTTGCGAGAGACACATAATCCAAAATGAGACACCATTACACGCATCGGTTCTTCACTCCAAAGAATCCATCTTTGCTTGCCACTACGATCTGTCTTGATGCACCGACAGACCATGATTGCACCACAGCAGGAGAGCAAAGAATGATTTAAAATATCCCGCACTAGGTATTAAGAGCTCACAAATTGGACTAAATACTTACGAGCCGGGGAGGTAGGATAGCATCAAAACGGTCAACTCCAAACATCCCCAAGTTTGACAAAGTAAACGTCCCTACAAGGAAGAAGCCGTTAATGATTTGTGCATTTAGGACAATAAAATAACCAAGAGCATATGCACGTGTCATAAAAGCAACATGCATTTGTTGTCCACAAGGTGAACCACAGACCCATAATCAGACTGATAAACTCTCAGCTGGGTTTTTGGCTTCTAGAAAAAAAGGGGCTCAGAAATCAATTTCTATAAGTGAATTTCATTGGCTTGATTTTTCAAGCCCATCGCCAACATAGGTCTAAATCATTACCTTATCAAAAAACAAATTGTAGCAAAGGGTAGCAGGATTATTGCTAGAACAGCAAGGAAAGTATTTAGAACAAAGGTTCAGGTGTGCTAAAAACTATTATCTAGTATGTAAAGGATATGAGATACTACACTATAACAGACAACAAATCTGATGCTTGTTATACCTGTGCTATATTCATGAGGTTGCAACTGCTTCATGCGTGCTTTGTCAACAAGCTCTTTCCATGCTTTGGAGAGTGAATAAATATCGACCTAGAGATTAACCAGAATAAGAATCAACGGAAAGTAGTATTCATTTAGAACTTCCAAAACCAATACCTTATAATCATCATTCATTTAAATTGGGTTTATGTCTGTTCCAAAAGCACGCCACTTTTGCATACCCCTTTTTGAAAGTAGTGTTGTGGTGGTCCATCTTATGTTATGCAATAATACAATCTTTAACCCATATTCGGTAGTTTGACTATTAATTTGAATATAGTAAGGAAAGTCATGTTTGATTAGAATTTGTAGGCAAGAAAACATTCATATACACAAACGTTTTTTACAAAGTATTGGACTTTGTATGTGATTTCCACCACGAAGGGACTAAACCCTTTTAGTCAAATAAGACTCATTATAAGCATCTACGTTCTTAGTTTTCTCTTGTTCTAGATGTATTTTCACAACATTTGCTAATGTTATATCAGCAGTCAACCCACTAATAATGGACTTAAATAGCACCACGAAACCATTCGTTGAGTAAAACCACAACACCATTCATTGTGATTCAACGCATGAGATTGATTATAAAGACATGTAAGAGTATCATCATCTATGATTATTGTATATATAAAAGCACGTAGTTATATAAAAGTAAAAAAAGAAAACAAACATTCATTATGTTACAGTTACAAGCAAAATAAAAGCCAACAAGAAGTCTTAAAGGTGTTCCATCGAGATTAAATTGCCATATGCTAGACACTCCATAACATGTTTAATATTGGAGTTGTTACAAAATACATTGGCTCTTTTGAGCTTATAAATGTAAAGAATACGGAGAAACATTGGTATATAGGCCATAGCAGAGCACGCCAAGCGTGATTTAATGTTACAAAATACATTGGCTCTTTCGAGCTTATCCTATACTAGATATGAAGAAACATTGATATATAAGCCATAGCAAAACACGCCAAGCGTGATTTAATGTCAAATGGCAATGCACCCCATAAAAAAAAATTACCTATTCTACTTACTTTGAATTGCGAAAAAGCTTTAATCAATATGCAAGTTGCAAGCATTATGCGGAGATTTCTACCAAGATGAATCTTCAATTGGTGCGTCCTAATTGGCACCGTAGATAATATTAGACAAATTAATAGACAATAATAATAATAATAAGAAGAAATATGAGAGACATTTAACTAGTAAACAAAGTGAGGAGGGGCAAAGATTAAGGAGGCTACAAAAACAAGGGCATGTAAGTCTGAACGATGGATGTATGAAGGTGACATATTTTTTGCCCTCCTTGCTAATGATTTTATAGGCCACATATGTGACCTAAAAATAGCCCGATGGATAAAATTATGATTGCTGTGTAAACAGAAGTAAACAGAAGGTAAAGGAGTCGTACTGTATGCTAAATTTAACGTGACCTCTATTCTGTGTTGCCGACTTGCACTGTAGAAATGCCGAATTGCTAAATAGTTGCCGACATGCACTGTAAACTTGCCGGAATTGTTGAATTGTTTTAAAACCGCACTAACTTAACCAAGAAACACGTAGAACGATGATACTTGTTGCCGATTTCTTCCACTATTTGCAACCCATATCTAATGCAAAAATGGGGAGAGTAAACATAGATGAGGGCTAAATAGCCAAGGCTTTTTTAAGCTAAAATATCACAAAGGCAAAAGGAGCAAATCACGCTTAGCATGTTTTAAAAAAGAAAATGCTACCACGAGTGCAATCAAAGGCGGCTTGCAAGCGGTTAAGGCTTTATCCAGGTCAAGAATTGTCACTATCTGTTGAATCTAGCTTCTTATCATTTATAGGGGAGGAGATCAAAATGAAAATTTAGATGCACTAGAATACGGTCGGGGCCAATATACAAGCATTTCTTCAGATTATTAGCGGTCCAAAACTGCGTGATGGCATTTCAAGCACAATAGACTTTTGTGAAGCACCTCCAAGATGACTCCATATTTGAATCGATTTCTATATCTGACTCAAGAAAAGTTCTTGATTTGTTGCAAAGGCAAAAGAGCAATCACGCTTTAGCGTGTTTTGAAAGGAAAGGCTATAAAAAGTCTTAAAAATTTGTTGCCACTACTTACATGATTACTTCGAAACTACATGATTACTCACTCGGAAACTAAAAGCGGGATTACTATTGAGAGAAAGGAAGGCTTGGGGTAAAGGACAATAGGCTGGTAAACTTCAAGCGTCCAAGAAGTACTTACTTTCAATTTGTGCATTGAAGAAACTGCTTGCTAGAAACGGTGAAGCATTCAGGTGGAGATCCGTTTGCATCGATCCGCCCTCGATCCGCCCTCGAGGTAATATATCAATCGTCCCTCATCACCTCATTTTTTTGGATGTCAACTGTATACGTGGGCTGCGCGATTTAGCGCCTCAATCGGCAGCCATCACTTTCGGTTTACGCAAATGTGGCACAATCATACGCTCCTCAAATCAATGGATTGAGGTAAGGGCGATATTTACAATTAAATGGAGATGAATGCATCACTTACAAGCCGTCTTCACAAAGCGTGTTTTATTCTGTATCGTCCTCCCTAGCCTAACGTGCTTTGTGCTTTGTGCTTTACGCGTATTTTTCTTCTTTGTGCTTTGTGCTTTACTGCGGGCATAAGCAATCGATCCATAACATGTCCATTCGAAGATATTTTCTCAACCTCCTATATTTTGCTTCATTTTCACATGATGAATCCAATGAGCACATCTAGCGTGCATGATAGGATTAAAGGAGAGGCCATGGATTGACCAAGAAGCTGCTATAGAAAGCACAAAAAAGAAACACAAAATGGGCAAAAGATGGAATTTGAATTTTGAATTTGCCGCACTTTTGAACTGTGAGTTGGGGGGAGCGTATCTGTAGCATATGAATCGAGGAGGATATATGAATCAAGAGGGGCATTATGAATCGAAGGAGTGAAAGCGAAGGAGCATTATCCGCATATGAAACGAGGAGCATATGAATCGAAGGGGCACTATATATGAATCGAAGAGGCACTATGAATCGGAGGAGGCACTATGAATCGAAGAGGCACTATGAATCGAAGAGGCACTATGAATCTGTAGCATGTGAAACGAAGGAGCATATGAATCGGAAGGGCACTATGTATCAGAGAAGCATATCTGCAACATCAAAGATAAAGAGGAAGCCACAGATCAACCAGGGATCAACCAAGAAGCTGCAAGGGGAAGCACAAAAAGAAAAGTAAAAAATGAATCAGGATAGAATTTGAAAATGCCTTTGTGAGGCAATGCATGAATCAGAATGTTTCGACATTTTTGCTGAACCAATCTTGAGCTCCAAAAGAAAGCTGCAGCGACATGTCCAAGTGTTCAGGCAACAAGGCAACGAATTAAGAGCGAGGTAAGAAATCCGTGACCTTAAATCTTTCTCACTTTTCTATGTGCAGCTTTAAAATACCAATCTAAAAAGTAGGTACAGAAAATAGAATGTAGGAGCTTCACGTTTAAAAAAGAAAAAGAAATCCTAAACAAGGTATACTTACCTTTTTCACGCCAAGCGTGCATAGCCTATTTGTGGATGTTTTGGGCATATTTTTGGATGTTTTGGGCTATTGTTGTAGGCTAAATTTGATACATAAAAGAAAAAGTTTTTATTGAGATAAATTGATATTTTCTTGGGTCCTCTTTTTTAGAGCACGAAGCACACACTTTCAAACCATTCATGGCATATGCCCAAAATATTCATTTTTTTAGTTGTTTTGTCTCTTTTGCATTTAGACCCTATTCGAAATAGATGGAACTTTTATTTTGGAGTTTGGCATGTGGCTTCGAGTTCATATTACATCTTAGTATTGCACTAGCTTAGAGTATTTTGTGTTTTGGTTGGTAGTTCACTCTTCTCAACCAATTTTTGTATTATGAGTCTAATTTTTCATGTCAATTTTAGAAAACTAATACTTGTTTTGTGATACCTATAGCTTTGATGTGGAAATAACATGCGCTATTATACGTATGCTAGGAGAAAGCGCAATATGAGTAAATTAGGATTCTCAGTCAGGGTCAAGTCTTTATACAGAATTGGGAGCCTATAAGCACATTCTCGCCATATGGGCTCTGAACTTGAATGAAGGTATTACAATTGGATGTGAGGAAGAAAGCTATGGTATCTCTAGGAGTGTCATTTGAGAAGTAATTGGCATGATGTCTGAAGAGATACATAAGTAAAACATTTTCTATTTTTTATGCAATCATGTTGTGCTATCATAAAAAAAATCACATTCTTGATGCGAGTTTATTAACCCGGGAAAAAGTAGCAATGCCAGAAAGGTCCAAAATCCTGGCATAAGTCCAATTTAAATGAATGATGGTTTTATCTGCATCTTTGAGCACAGGAGTGATTAAGCCACCATCTATAGCCACTGCAACTGCTATATTGATGCTAGCATTATACACAAAGGCTTTGCCATCTTTACAGGATGCATTTACAACAGGATGTTGAACTAATGCAGAGATCGACCCTTCAGGTCCATATATGCGGCCTTTCTTAACGAAAGCAAAAACATTAAAAAAAAAATAACACGGATTTAGACAAAAGTTCTACCTGCAACAAAGGTTTACCCAATTGCATCAGCCGAAGGCATAAGAATGAATCGTTGCAAAATAGAAAGAAGCATCAAAATGATAAAAATAATGACACCGATACTTATTTGTAGTTCTTTGCCATAGCTTCGCCCGGTTGCAAAGGATTTTACGCTTTTTTGTAGTTGCTTTCGCCGGATAGCTCGCTTTTCGCAAAGCTCTGCAGACGCACTATTTTATGCCCCGTGGATATAGCTGGAAGCTCGCATCACTACCAAATATGTCTCGTGAAAAAACCTCTCGCCAGGAAAACCCTAGGCGAAATCGACTAATCGAACCTAAAACACATGCGGCATAACAATATGCCTTGAGACGTTTTACGGGAGGAAATTCTTGAGCATTGTGGCATGAACTGGTGTTAGCCTAGACTCATAAGTTGACATATTTGCCAATCTGCCGCGCAAGATAGCCATCTTCCGCCCTAGAAAATATCTCGTTTTGTTTCTTGAAGAACTCTGCCCCGCCGTCGTTTCTTCAAGAACTCTGCCCCGCCGTAGCTTTCCCAACGCCGGCATTAACTTCGCAAGACACGCTGGAATTTTCATTAATTTTTTGTGACCGTCGATCAAATCCAACGATTTTAAGCCCATCACGTGCACAAATTTCTTATCTGGCAGCAACGTGGACACTCTGAGAGTGTCCACTTGCGTTTGTGCAAACGTGCTAAAAATCTAAGCTTAAAAAAGAAGAAAAATCTAGAATAGGAATATGACGTCTGGTGGATCCTCTGCTTTTTGCTCAGCAAGCAATCGACCATTTTTGCTATGCAAGCAATCCTGGAGCTAAGAAGCCAGTCCATTTTTCGGATTACCATCACTGGAGCCGGTAGATTCATCGCTTCCTACTTTGCCTGGCGCCTTAAGAGTGAAGGTCACTTACATTATCGCATCTGATGGAAAGTCGCTTGGAAAGTCGATGGGAATCAAACGCTCAGCTAAGAAATATTTTTCTGGAAACCTTCAAACGCTCAGCTAAGAAATATTTTTCTGAGTTTTTATCTCACTTGGGTTCTTTGCTCTTTGCAGCGGATCTATTGAAAAAAAGATCCCTTGTTTCTACCTCAACCCTCTCACATTTGTATGGCAGAGATATTTGTGGCGTTAGATACAAAACTTTTGCCCACTCAAGCTGATTCCATATTAGAAAGCGGTTTCTAGAATTGCACAGAAGTGTTGTACTATCATGGATTCAGAGGTTAAAAAGCTACATAACCTCGTGTTGAATGAAAGGCAATGCAGATGTGATTGAAGCTTTACTAGCAGCAAGCCATAATAAGGTAGATCTCATCAATTCCAGAGACTCCAAATTCATCAATTCCAGAGACTCCAAATCTAGTACTGCATTGCACAAAGCTTGTGAAGTAGACCTGTTCAACATAGTGCAAGTCCTTGTTAAGCATAAGGCTGATATCCACGCAGAAGATGAGTCTGGAAACACACCATTGCATATAGCCGTAGTATGGGCTGGCAAATCCACTATTCAGATCCTTTTGCAAAACGGCGCAGAAACTGACATTTTGAAACAAAACTGGGCAGGGCATTCTCCACTAAGTGCCCTGGTCCGAGACGACAATAATCTCAAGGTTTTAAATCACTAGGTAATTCATGAAATCAAGAACAAAAATAGGCTGATTCTTCTGCTTTAACTTAGATGATGTCATTTTTCCTCTTACAGATGCTCCAGAAAGTGAAGGTGATACAACTTCCTTTCACATTGGCCTCGGTCTAAAAAGAGGTATGTATTCCTCTTGCATTCTGTCCTTCTAAGTTAGATGTTGGTCATCTAAGATGTTAGATGACCAACATCGGAGGTTAATCGTTGCTAACTTAGATGTTAGATGTTGGACTCACTCTCTTTCTGTAGTTGCTAATTTAGATGTTGGTCATTTCTTTCTCATACAGCGAAAAAGACTCACCTTCGTATTCGGCCCGGTGTACTCGAAGTCATAAAAGGTCAGTATACTGGATCTTGCTCAGGACGCACTTTATTGCATGATGCTGCTTACCATAACGCTAATAAGATGGCACAGCAATTGATTATTATGGGAGTAGATATTGATGCAAGAGATATACATAATGATACTCCCCTTCATATTGCTGCTAAGAAAGGATCCAATGAAGTCATAGAAACACTTATGAAGAATAGGGCTAGCGTTTTCCTTGCCAATAGAAATAGACAAATACCTATGGAACTTGGTGGCGTCAAAGCTATTTGCAGAGTCCTTAGAGAATCTCCTCAACTTAACCAAGAGTTTAAAATTGCTACTACTATCACTGGCAGCAACGGGGCTAGAGCGGTTCACTATGTAGCAGGTCATGGAACAAAAGAAGATATGAAATGGCTAATTCAAAAGCTAAGAGCATATGCCGAATCTGAAAATTTCGTGTATTCTGATATGATATATTGCTATGATAACAACGGTAAGACTCCTTTGCATTGGGCTGCAACTTACAAGAATGTAGATGTTCTACAAGCATTTGTTGAAGAGGAAGTAATTGGTGATTCACAAAAGTTGTTACATGAAGATAAGAAAAGAAGAACACCATTGTCCTGTGCTCTCAAGCATACCGACCTTAAATTTGCAGAGGCATTTTTAGAGTTGTTGCCATCAGAAAAACAAGTAGATGGTTTTAAGAGATGGGCAAGGTTAATTATTAAGAAGAAAAAATATGAAGAAAAATTGAAGATGATGTTGCCAAACATTCCTTCTCCCAAATTTAGAGAAAGAGGAGGAGGAGGAAGAGGAGAGTCAGAGTCAAAACCAGAACCAGAGCCGGAGCCGGATTCGGATTCGGATTCGGATTCGGATTCGGAGTCGGAGTCGGAGTCGGACTCGGAGTCAAGGTCAGGGTCAGGGTCAGAAGAGTCAGAGTCAAAGTTGGAGGCGGAGAAGCAAAAACAAAAGCAAGAGAAGGAGAGAAAAACGGAGCCAAGAGTGCGCAAGATCAAGGAGGAGGATTTACTCCATGAAATAATGACACCATTTTATATAGCTTTGCGTGTAGGAAGAACTGATATTGCCGAGCTCATTCAAAAGCATACAAAATATGATGTCATAAATGCAAAGGGCCGTTGGACTGGACGCACAGTGCTACATTGGGCAACACTTTTAAATAAAAGAGGGATTGTGTCTATACTTTGTAGAGATGATAAATTTCAGGCGCAACTTGTTGCCAATGAAGAAGACGACTGGGGGAAGACATCATTACAGTATGCAAAAGAAATGAATTCTATGGACATCTGGAAGGAATTGATGGACAGGAACGATGTGAAATCACATGTTGATGGATTGTACAGAGATCGTCAAGTCTCAGTGGATGCAACAAATGCAATCTTGGTCGGTGCTGCTCTAATTGCCAGTGTTACATTTGCGGGTTGGCGTCAACCTCCAATTGGTGATATCAAGCAACAATATCCTAGACATGTAGGCATCAGGGTTTTTTGGATTTTCAACAGTCTCTCTTTTCTTTTCGCTATCACAACAGTTTTAACTAGTGCTGCTGCAGTCCTACCAAATAGAAACATTTACATAGCCATTGTTGTCTTTGACCTCGAACGACGCTTGGCAATGACTGCATTCTTCTTCTCGCTGTCTATAGTTTTTGTGATTGGAGCATTTGTGGCAGCAGGAATTGTGGTATTGCCTTCTGTATTGAAGTCTGAAGCAAACATGACATCGACAACAATTATTGGTGGGATATCATGCCTCTATGGGTTGAAGTGCTTTCTAGTGCCATTGTACAGATCGAAGTCGTTGTTCAAAGAATTGAATTCCTTCCAAAAGAATTTTGTCGATGTCTATATTAAAAGTGCCACTCAATCACATAAACCTAATGCAAGTGCAACTATTGATTTGCATGAGCCCAGTACAAGAACTGGAGTGCATGGGAATGCTCGTGGAAGTGACTCGAATGACTCGAGTACTTGTGAGATTGATGCTGATGCAAATATTAGTGGTATAGACGACTCCAATACAGGACTGCATATAGTCTGAAAGACTGCATTAAGGGAGGGTGCCCACCTATGGAGAGATAAATTCTTCATTAATTATTGATGTGGAAATAAATGTCAAAAATATATAAATAATTTGTCAAAGTTTCATTGACATGTTCTAAATTAAGCCAGTTCTCAGCTTCCACAACTTCTCAGTGCACCATCTGTGCATGACTTGGCATTATACATACTTGAGGTTCTAGATAAACGTCTGCAATTACTGAGCCCTCAGTAGTCATTATCTAAGCTTGTCTAGTATCATCATTACTGCAAAGGTTTTTCCCTTGAAAACCTTTCGAGGCAGGGGTTTTTTAATCCTAGTAGTAATGATTGTACTAGCCCATTGTATGGGTCCCATGACCTATTGGTCTCCGTGGACGTTAAAAAAACTATTCTATTCTATTCTATTCTAAAGTACTACTAGTTATGGTGCCCGGCGTTGTCGGGCTTTAGTAACAATTTGAAGAACTGATTTGTTGAATCCACATTAGTGAAGATAAACCATTATGTAGAAAATTGTGGATTTGATCTTGATTGTTGAACTACAGTATGTTGGTTTCTTTATTTGATACTTTTGTGTTGTAGAAAGCAACAATAGCTATAGTTTTTTTTTTGAACAATAGCTATA
The DNA here is from genome assembly GCA_021234155.1 of Isoetes taiwanensis. Lineage (NCBI taxonomy): Eukaryota > Viridiplantae > Streptophyta > Lycopodiopsida > Isoetales > Isoetaceae > Isoetes > Isoetes taiwanensis. Next base: position 2,397,510 of record JAJEKV010000056.1, read on the forward strand.
GTTGAAATTGTGTATTTGAACTATAAATATTGGTTGGTTGGAGGGAGGGAATCGCAAAAGCAAAGAAACTGCAACCAGGGCAACAAAAAGTTAAATCAAAATTCTTTTAACACATTGGGAAAGGGAATAGCAATATTGAAATTCCTCATAGGCATTTGGGTTTCCATTTTTGAATGCTAATTATAGAAGTGGTCGAGATTTGTTCCATGGTATTAATTACATAGTATCTCTCTCGATAGGCTGAGACACTGCAATCATAGCATCGTATGCTCGACGTTTGAACACCTCCAATTGCTATAAGCTTAAACTTGCGTAATTGAAAATAAGAACCATCTAAAGCTTGAAACTCTTGAACAAAGAAGAAATGTAGACACATTGCCATGTACTCTAGGAAGAATCAAGTTAAAGATTGAACAAAGAGTTCAGCAATGGTGGCATAAGGCAATGGTTATGAAAGCCTACGATGTTCCTACATTTTCTAAGAGTTTTAATGCACCTCATCCGCATTGCTATTTATAAGAGAGCAATCGTTGCAACACTACTATGTCCGACACCCATGCAGATGCTAAATAGGTGGTGTAGCAGCAGAAATGGCATGGAATTTTTTGCAAGTTTTACCATTCTGTTTCCAATTTTAAACTAAGGATTTACAATTTTCAAAACCTCAATGGAATATTATAGGCGAAGACCTAGCTGCCAATTTCTAAATCTGGAATTCAATTTCGTCCTCCAGATGGACAATTTTTCCCAGATGGACAATTTTTCCCAGATGGAGATAGTCATATGGGTCCATTCTTGAAATACGGTAAGAGACAGAAACCATTTTCCATTGCTGCCAGATCTGAGGACATAATTTAATATGAAATGCGAGAATTTCTTAACCATGTGCTCTATATAGTGAATCAGCAACACGTGTCTGAATGATTAGAAAGTGAGATGGATAATTTATGTCATCCATTTGGGAGTCAGCCTATTTCATACCAGCAGATAATAGGTGTGGTGTTTGGCCAGCTTGAATTCCATTGCAGGGTGTAAAATCGCTAGTGGGGTACAACTTTTGGCGAAGCGTTTAAGCATTTTAAGTGCTGAAACTCGCGGACGTCGAAGCCCGTCACGCCCTTCTCCCTCCTTTTCCCCTGGGCGCGAAAACACAGATCAGTGTTTCACTGTTGATGATGGAGGCATGGAGCGCGGATGACTTTCACAGCATCAGAGGTCTGTGCAATTCGGGGGTGAAGCCCCACGAGGAAGAAGCTTAGTTGGAAAATAATGTCACGGATCGAGATTGGGATTCTGTTTGGACAAAGAAGTTGAACAAGGGAAAGATAAAATGGCACTGTGCAAAGGAGCATCTTCAAGAGAAGTTGGAAACACTCTGCCGAAAAATCTACAAGAATTGTCACAACAAAGAAGTAAGAAGAAGAAGAAAGCAACTGGCCCTTGCTTTTGCGTTTGAAAATTGCACTAGATCAATACTTGCACCTGAGGAACACAAAGTAAACTGGGCTGCATTTGCTGTGCATATACCACAACAATAGACAAGTAAAAACAGAGGCAGATGTTGTAGCACATGTTAGGAAAACTGAAATGAAGGCAAAGCCAAAGGTGGCAGCTGGATCAAATGATATCAGTGCATGTGATGAAAACATAAAAACCTTAGAGAATGCAAATCAGGAGATTGGAAAATCGGTTTTACTTATCACAAAGAATCTGGAAGGCGAGGGAAGTGAGTGAAAGGCAATGAGAAGGCCTCAATTACGTAAAATGATGTTGGAAGAGGCCGAGAACGGTTTAAGACAAAGCCACAAATGATTTGGCTACAAAACGGGGAGGAGTTCAAGCTTAATCCAAACTGTGAGTTGGAGGCGAAATTAAAGATTTGAAGCGGTATCGGATGGAAACTTGGCACGGGGAACAAGGTACAAAAAGCGATGAACCCTACATCCATTAATGAGCAGGTCAAATGTAAACTCAAACTTGAGGAGGAGTTAAAAGTTCTCGAAGAAGAACGAGACTTACGCAATTCTACATAAACAATTTGTGGAAGCTGAAAATGGATACTCACTGCAACATTTAGCATCTCTACTATTATCACGAGATACGTTGTTAGTGGAAGATCCATTTTATACATGTTAAACATGTGGTGCGAATTCACTAAAGCTTACGAGGTTAAGTTTAGCACTTGAATTGCCAACATGAGTATCATATAGCTTGTTGTTCATTGTTGAGAGGACAATGTATTCATGGTTGCCTTACGGAAAGGTGCGGAGGGTGTATTTGACGAGCTAGGTTTTGGCCATATTGCGGGTGCTTCAAATAGTACACCAAAAAGGATGTGTTAATCCGTCACGCAATTGAGGTCTCACCCTTCGGGGTTCAAAGAAGGACAATGGTGCCATTTGAAGATGCACAACCCCCGCAAAGTCCTATAGGAGTCTGATCAATTGTGGCCCATTTGAATGCAACAATGAGAACCACCACCACCCGGTCCAAGAAGTCAGAAGAAGAAGTAAACACAAAGCACCGGTTGTAAACACAAAGACCGGTTGTGGAAAAAACAACAGAACCCGATTGTACACACCTTGAAGCACCTAAGGAAGTTGAGGGAGTAATTCCATCGGATGAGGGCAACTTGGGTGAATACTTGCGAAAAGGAAAGGGCGAAGAACAAAGAGGGTAAGGCGGAGGATAGCAAAGAAGTTGTTCAAAGCTACAAGAAAGAGAACAAGAAGTAGCTATGCAAAAGATGCAGAAGCGGTCTCAATCATGACACCACACCTATCGATGTGTGTTCTCAAGAAAATGCGCATTCAGGGCCCTCGGGTTTTAGGTGAGCCCGATGTTCAACAAGTGATTGATGCCCTTAACAATGGGTCAGTGTGGGCATTCTTTGGGCAAGCCCGAAATAAACAATGAATATTATTGATTTTCTTTTGTTGCATTCATTTGTAGGATTACCAGTTGAATCTGTTAGGTCGAGAATCCTGCCTTGTTGATACGAAAAGGTTTCCACATTCAACCCATTTTTATTTTCATCTACATCTATTTATTCATGTAGTAATTCTGTTGTGTAGGTATTCGGGATGTTCCAACGTTACTAAATATTGATTTGGCAGCAAAAAGATAAACTCATTGTCTTGGATTTAAATGGTGTGTTGGTAAAAACATTTGGTGCAAATGAACATATACGCTTTGGGCGGGATTGACAATGACATACACTAGCGAAAAGAAAGTGATATTCGGACCGAAGCGGTGTTCTTCTTGAAGACTTTGTTCTGAATGTTGTGTTGGTATATGGTCTTCAATGCAACTATCTAATGTGGAAGATGTCTTTGCAAGTACTATGTCCGTTTGAGGGACGGATTTCAATTTGTATGGGGACAGGAAAAATGTGTGCAGACCAGTTTTCACCACCCTAACAAACCTGGCTGTCCAGTCATGATGAAGCCACTTGGGAAAATATATGAGTCATACCCAAGATTCAAAGGTAAGACTTTGCTTCTTGATGATTCATTATACAAGACTTACCTTAGCGATCCACGAAATTTTTACGGCACCACATTCAAGATGGATGTCCATGATGAAGTGCTAACAGTACTCACCCCAAAGATAGAAGAAATACTGCAGGCCAAGACTGAGGAAAAAATGAAGTTACTGGTGAAGAACACACACAGATACAAGCCTTGGCCTAAGACAGATAGAAAGATTATGAAGCTATGCTTGGAAAGACTTTCTGGAAAACAGTTGCAGTTCTGCAGGTTTGTGAAGGAGGAATTGGAGAAGGTTTATGGTGATGACGATTGTCATTCTCCATGATTATTGGCCTGTTTGTCATTTGTTTAGGCTACTTCAATCCTACACTTTTCATGTACCATCTTTATCTTAATTTAAGAATGTTTTTGCTATATGTTGTTTATGTAGTTCAATGCAGACTTGTCTATAAGTTTTTGCTATATTGTTTATATCTACTTCAATGCTGACTGCAAGGGATGCTTAAAACTTACCAAGTGCTTAAACAAAAAATTGCCAAAACACTAGGTTTGAAGATAGCTGTTTATTGCATGTGTGCTCTTGTGTTCCAGTGCTTACTCACAAGCACTGCTGAAACTAATTAAAGTGCTTAGTGTTTGAGCTAGAGCACTGTTACATTCAAGCAGAATATGGACTGTACAAGAATTCAATGTTTTGCCACCTGCATGGATAATAGAAGTAAGAACATCAAATGAATTCATTCTTTACTTAATAGAAAAAACAAAATGTGATGCTGAAAAGAAGTAGATGAGACAAAAAACTTCATATATTTGATAGACGAAAAGAACATTTGATAGAGAAAGAAAATGACAAACAAAGAACAAAAAACAAAGAACGAAAAGAACATCTGATACAGAAAGTGGAAGAGACAAAAATCTTTTTATATTAACAAAATTTTTTACAAAAAAAAGGCCTTCAGGCCAGTGTCTTCAGGGGGGTGTCTTTGAACAGGGGTGGTGTCTTCAGGGGGGTGTCTTCAGGGGCTTTCTGGCTCACTCCACACATTCTCCTCCAATTCCCCCCTCCTCTGCCTCTTGGTGGGGCGCTCTTCGTAACAGCTCTCGAAAACCAGCTGTTTTTCTTCTTCTTCATCTGCCTCTTCCTCTTCCTCTTCTTCCTCTTCATCCTCCTCTTCCTCTTCATCCTCTTCTTCCTCAGAATTGTCCACTTCCTCTTCTTCAGAATTCTCCACTTCCTCTTCTTCCTGCTCCACTTCCTGCTCGACTTCTGTAAACAAGAAAATCATCAATGTTAGAACAAAAGGAAAACAAAACAAAAAAAAAATTGCAAAACAAATTAATACCTTCTTCTTCCTCTCGGTCTTCAGTGTCTGTTGCCGAATCTGGACGAACCGGCTCAAAAAAATAAGCGTTCCTGTATTGCGGAGCGACGTCCGCATCTTCGGGCACCTGCTTAAGCACATACTCCGGTGCTTGGTTTCCGCTGCATGCAGAGGCCATTGCAAAGGAAATAAACGGAATGGGCGTAAGAAGAGGATTTGAGCGGCTTAAGGCGGTAACGTGAGGGCGTTAAGAAGAGCATAAATCCTATGATTAGGGGCCTAGTGCTTAAATCCTATGCTTAGGCGCGTCAGTGTACGAAAAACCTCACACGCGCCAGAACAGTTAATTCGTAACCAGGCTTAAATATTTCGTATGACCATTGGAATTGACACATGTCCTTGACAATATAATTTTGCCAAGAATGTTGGGATAGTGATGGTATCAAAATAAATAATTGAATGTTATTCCAATGTCACAAATGTTACAATTCAATCTTCATTTCGAAGTACGTGTCCATGCACACCACCCTTGTGCATCCTCACTATTATTAATATATATACAAATGTGTGCTTACGTGCTTAGGTGCTGGAACAACAAATCACTTGAAAAGAATGACATCAATTTGGTTAAGTGTCAAAGAATTACAATGTTATTGGGAGACTGGCCATAATTTTTTCATGGGTCTCCTGTGAAATTTTGTACATGTCTGTGCCTTCTATTTTATCCATATCAATTTTAGGATATCTTACCACATGGCTGTGCACGGAGGCTTCGGGTTGTTTATGAGCAACATATACTTGAAATTACCCAAGAATTGATAATACTTCTGGCCACTTCTGCTTGATTCAATGGCTTGACACCATTTGTACCAGCTGCTGCCATTATCAGGGTGGACTTCCTTGCACGAAGCATGTCACGATTCCTCTCAAACTTATGTTCTTGCATTGTTTCCTTCAAATTCTTCACCATTTGCTCGGCCATACTAACCTGCTTAGATTTCTTTATAGAAGCAATTGGTAAATCCCTTCCCTCCAAAGAAGACTGTCAAGGATACGGCCTTTGTCATTGTCATCAACATTTGTACTAATTTGGTTGAATACTTCATAAATTTCTCCTGAAATTTCTCTTATTCTGCGGTCACTCAGTCTCAATTTCTTATTCTTCTAAAAGATATATTCCAGCAAGACAAAGGGGTCCTGGTAGAAGTACAGAACTAATACATAGTTTTTGAATTCTTTTCCAACAATGCAGATGGAGAGCTAGAGTATGTCCCTGGTGTTGTTAACAGCTCAAAAGATATATTGAGCTGGAGAAAGGTGTCCCCTAGTAGAAATACAAAGTTAATACATAGTTTTTTGAATGCTCTTTCTAGTTATATTTTTCCAACAATGCAGACTTGAAATGGAGACCAGATTCTTTGTTGTTGCTATGGCCATATTGAGAAAGTAATAAGTACATGAGGGCAAGACAAATGGGAACTAAAAGTCAAACCATTATTGCACTTGCCATCACGTCAAATATAAGCATGTAAACAAAAGCTTCATTTAGAAGCTAAATTTATTTATATGCACAGATGCACGCACTGGTTACTCGTTAATATCCTTTCCACTAAGAAGCTTGAAAGAAGCAAATTCTTACCAATTGTTGAGAGATTTGCAGGAATTTGCAGGTAAATGAACGTAATTTTCATAATGAAAAATCTTCTCCAAGGAAAAGAATGCAAGAACTTGAAAAATACTCTCACGTTTTATGTGAAGCTAATGATTTCTAATAACAATTCGCTCCCTTCCATGCTCTGATCATAAAAGCCACAAAACGGCATGCATTGCACATCATAGTAGAAACTATTGAGTAGAAGCTATTGAATAGACGCTTCTAAATTTACATTAGCTGAAGTTGCCAAACCTAACTTGAACATGTCGATTTACATAGTTCTTTGCATAGCCCGCAGTTCATCCTTACCTGTCGGAAGACAACGCTCTAGCAAATAGTGACAACCCCATTGTATACCTAGTTCAATTACGCACACAAAGGGAAAAAATATAAGCACAACAAAGGCAACTGAACTCCTATTTACGAAAATTAAATATCTATGCCATAGAATGTCACCCTGAGGACAAATGTTCTTCCTGTTTCTCAATATCAACCATTCTTTCTTCTTCCCTTTTACAATTCGAGCCCACTAAAGATATATGGGGAATCTAGAATTTTTCCAGCATAAAAACCTTTCATATCAAGAGAATAATGATAGTACCACGCATAATGTGACGCTCCCTGAATATATACGACCCCCGGCCGTATACATACGGGGACTTTCCCCTCCCGTGGCACCCCGGGCAGGGCCCTCCGTCTGACCCGGGCCATCTACGTGGAGAGGCTCGAGTGAAGGACACGGAGGTGTCATTCGGCCCACGCCTTCGATGGGCGCCTACGTCGCGGAAGCATGAATACAAGGGTTAGCACACAGCATAAATCATATATAAATAACCACCACGAAGGGTGGCGCATCCATCCAAATACCAACGGCACAGAATAGGCATCTAAAACTAAGAAAACACCCCAAACCTCAGGTTCTACCCTGGCTCAGACTCCAGTGAGGATCGACTGACGGCTGGGTCTCAAGAGGTCAGCAGACCGAGTCTTGGCATGGCGTTGGCTGGCATAGAACATCGGCTAGGGTTGTCCACTCCATCCGCCCCTCTTGTGCACACTTTGCAGATGGGTCGATTCACGCTATGGCTTCGCTATAGCCTTCCGGAGACACAGACTCAAGGTATCACCCTTTTGAGTCTACTCCAGGGTTCATGACACCCCGGTCCGATGAGGCAGGTCAGGGAAGCGTCCCCTTCCAGGATCACAGTGGTTCCATGGGTGAGCTAGAGAATACGTGCCGCATCAGCGACCCCCGCATCCGTACCCAACTTACTCCCATACGGATCACACCTCTACACCCAGGGAGTGTCAGACCCATACCCGGCCCTCTACGTGACCGGCTATCAGGCCTAGCCCACTGTAGGAGTCTCAGGAGCCTTTTATGTTCGTGCAAGACCCCACCCCCACTTCACCACTGTGTCCTTTATCTGGTGCTAAGCCAGACCATAACATCTACGACCCGATGGTCTCTTGTACACAGGCCGCATCTAATGGGAATATTACAGGGCTCTATCTAGGAGCATACTACCATATGTGAGCTCAGAGGTCTCTACCCCCCCTCTTTAAACCCCTGTTTAATGGAAGCTATCCAATTACTTCATAGATACATCAATCATCCTTAACAAAGTACCATTCATAATTGAATTGTAATCCTACTTACCATAGAAGGGTTAATTTCAACAAAGGCAATCAGCAAAGAGTAGTACAGTACTGTCCTACAAATCACAAGCTAAACTACTACTAACCCGTGTTTCGGGTGGAACCGTTATCGTGGGGTGCTTCCATACTGCTGCAAGTAGGGTGGCAGCAACAGCTGGTGGTGGTTCAGTGATTTTGGTGAAGTCTGCAACAGTCCTTGGGCGCTCAGCTGCTCCTTGGGCACTCAACTGGTTCGATATTGGCTGATATGGGGGTGATCCACCTTATTGGATCCAATTAGTAATCCCCATGCTGGCCAATCGAGTTTGGCCAGGTGGCGCCTTCCCAAACCATAATTGGCTTAATTATTATTAATTCCCTTAATCGTAGGTTATTATCCTTAATGATTTAATTAACATAGCTAATTAAATCCCTTTTAGGTCAACCCCCTAGGTTACCATACCCCATGGTGGCGCATCTATACTGGGTGACGTGTCAATGTGTTTATACATATACCGTATAAATACTTGGAACGTCACATTCTCCCCTCCTTAGAATTAATGCTGTCCTCAGCATTAGGGTTAGAGACATAGGATATGACATTATGAAGGCAAAATAATCCCTTATTTCCGAAGATAATATATATATTGAAAACTTTAAAGTTGAAAACAGTTAAAGCACAAAGGTGCATTTCACATCATAATCAACAAGTTCAAGGACCGAGGTCCAATATCAAAAATCCGAGTAACAAGAGAAATACGACATGTAGACAAAATAAAACTGAAGAGTTCGGGCCATCAGCAACCCTTTAACATGGGCAGGTCACGTACTGCTCACTGGCCTGCACATGTCAGTATATCAGTATATATACTTAGATTGTGGTTGAAGGGACCACCCCCTTGTAATGATTAAAAGACAACTTTATCTACTAGGGAGCCTATCATGTCTATGGTTTGCAATTCATTGCAGCATAGGGAATGGTTAAGTTTCTATTATAGCGGAGATGAACGCGGCCTATTACTATATGCTTTGCAAGCAAGTCGTGGTCAGGTCAGCATTGACAGTAAACCACGTCCTAGAGAACACAAGGTGATCTCATCATCGGTAACTATTATTATTTAAGATGCATCTACCCCTCTAGAGCGCTAGCCTTGGCAATCAAGCTTCCAAGCTTACCGCCGGGTGCGGGGTTGATAGCATCGTTGATTGTGCGGCCCTGAGATTCCCGCATGAAGTCCGGATAGTGCTTCTCAAGGTCTTTCTTCATCACCCAGGTAGCATCTTCAACTGGTAAGTGCTTCCACTTGACCAAATATTGCAACATTTGAGTCCTTCTGGTTTGTTTATGAGCTCGATCAAGAAGAGCTTCAGGCACTATCTCCAGCTGCTCCTCCGTCATTTCTAGGAGGGTTGGGGTATCCAAAACCTCCTCAGGATTAGGGGTGTGTTGTTTCAGAAGACTCACGTGGAAGACCTTGTGGATCTTCAAGCGGGGCGGCAGATCCAAACGATATGCCTGCTCTCCAACACGCTCAATAATGTTGAATGGTCCAGCCCATCTGGTTGCCAACTTCTTACAGTTGCCAATTTTAAGCTTGGCTTGTTTGACCTTAATCTTAAGCCAAACTGATTCACCCACCTGGAAAACACGTGGGGTCCTATGCTTATCGGCTACACTCTTCTGACGACTGCGTGCAGCTAATAAGTAACCACAAACTTCTTCGACCAGAGCTTGCATCTCCACAAGAAGCTGTTGAGAAACCTCCACCTTAGAGACGGGGTTATGCCATGTGTCTGGAGTAAGACATTGATAACCGTAATTTATCATAAAGGGTGACATTCTGGAAGACTCCTGTTTCATGTTGTTGTAGGCAAACTCAACCAGATAAATATAGTCAGCCCATTGTGATTGCTTACTCCACACATAACTCCTTAGCATATCCTCTATAATGCGGTTGGTACGCTCTGTCTGACCATCTGTTTGAGGATGATATGCCGTACTCATAGCGAGCTTGGTCTGAATGGTGGCAAAGAAATCCTTCCAGAATGCACTTACGAATTTGGAATCCATGTCGGATATAATAACTCGTGGCATTCCGTGTAATCTGAAGATCTCCTTGGCAAATAGCAGAGCAGTATCAAAGGCTGTATCTGTGGTACGACATGGCAAGAAATGAGTCATTTTTGACAATTTGTCGACCACTACCATTAAGGCATCATATCCCCGGAGAGTTCGTGGAAGGCCCACAATGAAATCCATGGTTATGACTTCCCATTTAGCGTTGGGCACATCCAGAGGTTGCAACTCGCCTGGAGTCCTTAACTGCTCAGCTTTGGTTTGCTGACACACCTGACAATGCTTAATGTACCGGGCAATGTCTTTCTTCATAGAAGGCCAGAAATAGCTGGAGCGAATCTTAAAATAGGTCTTCATAAAACCTGCGTGTCCAGCTATGGGGCTGTTGTGTGCGTCGTGAAGGATTAGCTTACGCACTCCCGAAGTCCCAACTTATCCTTGTAATATAACAAGCTGCCTTCTTTCTTATACGAACGGAAAGCTTCATGCTCCTTATCTGTTCGAGCTTCCTTGGCTAAACTATCCCAAACTTCACAGAACTCAGGATCTGTGGCCAAGGTCTGTTCTATCTGCTTCCCAAACTCACTGGTGAGTGTAGAAATTGCATTACAATGGGTTCGGGTCACCAAGGGGTGGCGTGACAACGCATCCGCAACCACATTGTGCTTTCCAGGTTTATACATAATCTCAAAATCATACTCCTCCAAGAATTCCATCCATCTCCTCTGACGGAGGTTGAGATTCGGCTGGGTGAATAAATAACGGAGGCTTTGATGATCCGTATCCAACTGGAATCTTCTACCAAGAATGTAGTGTCTCCATATCCGCAGGGCACGGACAACGACTAACAATTCCTGATCATGGGTAGGGTATCGTTGCTCGGTCTCGTTCATTTTCTTGGAATCATAGGCAATAACCCTCCCCTCCTGCATTAGGACTCCACCGGTGGCAATCTTACTGGCATCCGTTGCTACTAGTTTATCCTTTTCAGGATCGGGCAAGGTGAGAACTGGTGCTGACATTAAGGCATCTTTAAGCTGCTGGAAACCTCCCTGAACTTTTGCCTTCCAGTGCTCCATCCAGTCCTTCACCTTCTCATGCTTTGTAAGATTTGTAAGAGGGGCTGCAATCTTTGCAAAATCCTGTACAAATTTTCGATAATATCCGGCTAGCCCCAAGAAACTTCGGACCTCGGAAACATTACCTGGGATAGGCCATTCCCTCACGGCCTGTATCTTTGCCGGGTCTGTAGCAATTCCCTCTGCCGAAATGATATGGCCCAAATAATCGACCTTCGGAGTGGCAAACTTGCACTTAGAGAACTTGGCAAAGAGCTGATGACGTCTTAGCTTTTGTAGGGCCAATCTAAGATGTTTCTCATGCTCCTCTAGGGTCTTACTATAGATGAGAATGTCATCAAAGAAAATAACAACAAAATCATCCAAGTATTGTCGGAAAACATCATTCATCAATCGCATGAAAGTTGCTGGGGCATTAGTTAATCCAAAAGGCATAACTGTGAACTCATAATGCCCATATCTAGTGCGAAAAGCAGATTTATGAATGTCCTCCTCTTTAATCCTTATTTGATGGTATCCGGAGCGTAGATCAATCTTTGAGAAATACTTAGCCCCTTGCAACTGGTCCATTAGATCATCTGCTCTTGGCAAAGCATAGCGATTCTTGATGATATGCTTGTTAAGTTGCCGATAATCAATACACATCCTCAAGGAGCCGTCCTTTTTCTTAACAAAAAGAATAGGAGTGCCAAAAGGCGAAACACTAGGTCGAATGAAACCTAGGTTTAATAACTCCTGAAGTTGCTTCTTAAGCTCTGCCAATTCTGGAGGACTCATACGGTACGGGGCCTTGCTGGTAGGCTTAGTACCTGGCTCTAAAGCTATCTCACATTCCACCCCTCTAAAAGGAGGAAGCTTCTGGATTTCATCTGGAAAAAGATCACCAAATTCTCGGAGAAGATGAGCAATCCCCTCTGGCAAGGTATCGATTAATTGCTTCTGTTTAGCATCTGACTCAATGGAGGCAAGCCTAATGACACAGAGGAGCTTTTCCTTGCGTATAGCTTTATCTAACTGCCTGATGGAGATAGACTGCATGATAGGGTTGAATGGTTCACCTTTTATAGTCACGCGGGCTCCATTAGCTGCGTTGAAGGTAACTTCCCGTTTCTCGCAGTCTATGTTGGCTTTTGCAGATGCCAAGAATTCCATACCAACAATGAGATCGTATTTGCCAATATCCATCAACTCGGCACCCAAAGCAACTGGTGCACCTGGCAACTGCAACTTAAGATTGATGCGACGGCCATGAGTATGTCTGACCTTACCACTGGCTAGAGTGACAGGCCTCGGTCGGGACCTCAATGTTTCAAGCTGTAAGACCTGGGCCATTCTAGGAGAAGCAAAATTATGTGTACTTCCCGTATCCATAAGAATTACAAAAGGCTTACTGTCTACTTGACCTATGGTGGAAATGACCGCAGGCTGACTTTCGGCATTGCCGGTTTCTATAGCTGCAAGGATATGAGACGCACCGTGTATGTACTCGGGAGCCTCCTCCTCGACAGGTTGTGTTGACTCAAGATCGTCCCAGTCGAGGTCGGCCATAGCCAGCTGGGCAGTCTGCGTGACATAAGGACAATTTTGCATGAAGTGTCCGGGTCGCATACACCTGTAGCATGCCTTATCTCGGCGGACCTGTTCTCGGGCCTCTTTAGGAATAGACTGTAAGAGGTTTCGAACTTCCTTACCGACATTGTTCTGCTTGTCGGCCGTGCTGAAGGTGACTTTCTTTTCCTGGCGGCCATAAGAGTTCTGCTGAGAGGGCCCCGGACTTGGCGAGCAGGGTTTGTACGGTGTGGACGGCCGTGGCTATGAGTAAGAAGCAGGACGCGGATACTGGTTCTTTGGTGTGTCCTCCTCGAGGCTCAATGCCTTAGCCTCAGCCTCCGCAACTGATTTCGGTTCTATGGCCTTAACCATCCGTTTGATTGATGGGGCCAACCCTTCAATATAGCCCTCCACTGCTCTCTTTTCATTCATACCTGGTACATACAGCCTCAGGCGCATAAATTCGTCAGTGTAAGCCTGAACCGACATACCCTTCTGCTCTAACCTATAGAAGGTCTGAATTTGTTGGCATTTGTGCGCACGAGGCACATAATGCGACTTAAAAGCTTTTGCAAACTTTTTGAACTTGCACCTGCTTCTATCCAGATGCTTGGCTCTAGCATAGCCCTTCCACCAAATACGGGCAGCTCCTGTAAGGTTCGTGGTGGCAACCTTTCCTGTATCCTTTTCTGTCATGCCATAGGATTTCCCAAATTCTTTCATTTCGTCCAGCCAGGATTCTGCATTCAGTCCGCCTCTAGATTTTCCATCAAACTGGGCCAGTTTCCTATTCTTCCATATACTAGTTATGGCGGTATCAACCGTCTTGCGGTACTTCTTATCCCGGCGTTTTGCATGGTCACCAGCTGATACCGACGACTCAGAAGACACCGAAGTGGCTGATTGTGAGGAGGTAACGCTATCCCTAGAGGAACTCCGACGACGTTTAGTATGGGGCCTCCTCTGTGCAGGTACAGGGCTGGTTTCAGGTGGGGACGGCTGCTGTGTAGGTGGACTTGGCGGTGGCGGAGGTAACTCCGGTCTGTCTTCTTGTATATGGTGGGGTGGATTGGCATGTAACACATACGCTTGCAACTCGCCTAATTGCCTCTTCATTAGCATAAGTTCCTGTTCAGGTGTTAGTCTACTGGCATTTGAGGGCGTCTGCCAAGCGGCGTTGCGTGCACCGTCTATATCCAGCATACAAAAGGTATAAGCCGACTTATGGTGACATAAGGTCTCACAACAATGCCATTTTGGATCAGTTAGAGAAAGAATACAAGAAAAAGTACAATGGCAAAGATCCTTATTACAGGTGAAAACAGTCATTCTATTATAGTTCGGTACAATGATAACAACACAAGTTGATACAAAGATATGATACAAGGACAGACATTATACATTGGAGATTTAAAGTTCAACTCACCTATAACCTCACAAGACACAACACAAAAGAGACTGGGCCTAGGGGTTCGCAAATGGGTACAAGATTGAGTAGCGAACACTTTCACGTACAGCCCTAACGAGCTTGTATCGTGCCCAGGCCTGGACTATTACGGATTGGTAATCTAGCGTTGGGCTAATAATAAGGAGATTGAAAAGCCTCCTTAATGCATAGAAGATTTGCCACAGGTGGTCGTTGGCGTCCTCGAAAGCTTCGTGCCTTGACATGTCCCAATAGTCCCATGTGCGGCGAAGAGTTTGCTTCAAGTCCTCGTAGGCTCGTTCCCTGAGAATGTTAACTATCTCCATGCCTTTGGCTGGGTCATAGGGCTCCCCTGGTGGCGCGGGTTCCATCTCGTAACCTTCGTCGCATTCCGGGTACTCCCCATACCTTTGGCCATAGTCCTGGTCAGGCGGCCCTGGATCATCCCTCCTTATCAGGTCTGTAATCCTCTCCTCATATTCCTCGAGTGTTTCTTCTGTAAGACGATAGAAATGAATATAGAACATTGAACAATTTCGTTATGCCCTAAGCTCTAACAGATAGAAAAACACATCATGGAAGAGAACAATTTTAATTGTATTCATTGAAACAATAATCACAATTGATAAAAAGATGGTTTATCATAACTATAGAATGGCTAGAAACTGCAACCAAAATTCTACATGTATATACAATACAATATGCGTGATACAATTATTTAGGAGCTAGGTCCTCCCTCTTCATTTGTAGACCGAGGAGGTGGTGGCGACGGTCGGTGTCGTAGCAGAGTCACCCCTGGGTCTACTGTGGCAGCCGCGATGGAAGCAACCTCTGGCGGATAAGCAACAGCCAAGGGGGCTGCCGTAAGGAGCTTCATGCTCATCCAGGGTGCAATGTCTTGCCCCAAGGCTGTTAGGGCAAGATCCCGTCGTACGAGTACATAGGTGAACGTACGATAGGGAAACTTTTTGTGCCCGGCCAATGTGGAGAGGGCACGGAGGGTCCACCATGATGCTTCAGCCTCCGGCCCTAAATCTCGGGCTATAAAAAGAACTTGCCCCTGCCGAAAAGCTGAAAGGAAGAAACGGGTAAGGTGGTTTCCCAATACCTTCCCTTGCGGGGTCTCTGACGTAGCCACCTCCTTATCTAAGTCCATAGGGACTTCTTCCTCCTTAAGTTCCTGCTGCTCTTCCTTCAAATGAGCAGGATTATGGTATAGGTCCTCTCCCTCCTCATCCGAATCGGAAGGAACCTCAACCATGTTAATGTTTGGAACATGGGGTCCCATAGCTGTAAAGGCATCCGGTGAAGGCTGAGAGGGCGGATCCTGCATCACTAGTTCCCGAAGCCGTAATAAAGTCTCCGCTGGCTCGATGGTGTCCTGGCGGAACTGGAGTAACTGTTGCACCTCCGGGGGAAGCTCAATAGGAGCGAAGTCGATGAAGTCATCCATACAGTACTCCGCTAGCTCATAGAGCACATGGTCCTTACGCCGGCGCTTAAATCCGGCCACCATGTGATAAGTCCAGATGATATCATCCAAGAGAAGATATTCTTGCCCCTGGTGATACACAACTGGAAGGGTGTCCAGCCCTGACAAGCGTGCAGCTTGTTCCCGACGTGGTGGCATCTCCTCTGCTAACTAGTCGCCCATACCTATATGCTCATCATCTCCCTCCTCGGAAGATTCAGGGAATTTGCCTTTCTCTACAGGCAAAGTTTCATCCTCAACGTATTGATCCATGAGGATGGCTAGGGCGAAGGCAACCTCAAGATATTGCCGCCCCTGATGCTGCACAATGGGTAGGTGCTTGCCCCATCTGAGCTTTCCCTTCAGCACATCATACGCATGGGTGTCGCCCCCTAACATTTCCCGGACTACCTCCCGCTCTAGATACAATTGGGGAGGATCCCCAAGAGGGGTACACAAAGGAAGCATCTCCTCCATGTAAAAGTCTAAGAACCCGGCATAATCTGGGTGCCGCTGCATATTAGAGATGAGGTCTAGGCGCTGGCATAGCAAGGGCTGCAACAGATCGAAGGGCACTTGCGGATCCCAATGCTCTCCGTCTTGATACCAAGCAAGAAGGTCGGTGGCTGCCATGGCGCTAGAAGGGAGGAGGAAGCAAGAAAAACAGATATGACAAATGAAATGAAACTTTGAAGATCCTTTTTAACCTTTTTTATTATGTTGACGTCAGCATTTTCGTATTTGACACAAAATACAAGGTTTTTAATATAAAACAGAAAGTTTTTTTATTAAATCTCAGAAAAATATTTACAATGGGAAACTCAGCAAAAATATGCTAAGGACGCTCCCCCCGAATCCTGCGGGCGAGGGCTAAATCCTTAGGCATGATGGTGACCCTCTTTGCGTGAATTGCGCAAAGATTGGCATCACCAAAAAGTGCCACTAGATAGGCCTCCGCAGCCTCTTGGAGTGCCAAAATGGCAAAAGTCTGGAAGCGGAGGTCGGTCTTGAACTCCTGGGCAATCTCCCCGACCAACCTCTGGAAGGGGAGCTTCCGTATCAGAAGTTGGGTTGACTTCTGAAACTTACGGATCTCCCGTAAGGCAACAGTGTCAGGTCGGTACCGGTGGGGCTTCCTCTGTGGAGCAGGGTTTGGAGGCGGCCCCCTTTTTGCAGGTACAGTCTTGGCCCCTACAACTGGTCGGGACGCGTCCACTCGCTCCTGCCTCCGACTGGAGCTCGCATTCTTCCCAAAAGCCCCGACAGTCTTTAGTTTTTCCTTGTATTGACTGCCGGATTTCCGGGCCACGGCCTTCCTCCGGTGCTTAACGGTCGTGTGCTCGGTCGGGATTGGGCCCCGCCCGCTCCCGGATGCCCCTTCCTCTTGCGGGTTCGGCCGGTCCTGCCGAGCCTTCTCCTCCTTCTCCCGTTCGATCCTCTCCTGTTCTTCCCGGAACTCCCGGGCTAGCTCTTTTAAGATCTTCCTCAACCTGAGCGAAATACGGCGAAGAAGTTCAGCATGGTACCGGTCGGGTCTCTGGGCCATGTCAATCTGAATTGTTATTAAATAATCAATGCTGATATCAGGGATCTGCCCCCATATGAAGCTGCGGGAGTCTTCATCCCATCGGTATGGGGGAATCTCAATCGCCCTACCATCTATGACGGCGATTCCATCCCCGAGGTACCGGTACTCCCTGCCCCGAGCCGCCGTATCGGCTCGTTCTATCTCTTGGCGGTCATCCTCTCTGGCCAAGTTTCGGATGCGATCGGCCTCCCCCCTTATGTCTTCCTCCTCTGTGTGTCCTTCACATTCGGGAGGGTAGAACTTAATCAGCATCATGACCAAGTCAGGTTGCTCGGCCATGGTGTAAGGGAGCTGGCGAAGGTTCAGCCGGATCAGGAATGGCTCCGAGAAGTGGTAAATGGGATAGGGAATCCTATCATTGTTCTCAAACCTGTTCACTAGCTCGTCTAGAAGTATGTCGATCAAAGCAGGGTCGGTAGCCATATTCCGAGCGATCAAAGCATAAATCTGAGCGATAGTAAGGTTAGTAGGATCCGGAGCACTCTTGGTGTTGGCCATAGGTTATGACGCTAAGGTTTAGAAGAACAGGCGGTAGGGCGCTTACGGCTAGGAAGGCGGGAGTGAAGGCGCTAGGGTTGGCGACGAACTAGGGTGATGTAACAAGGTCGAGTCTGGCGGCTATGGCGGGCGTCGGATCCAGCGGACGGAGGCGCTGAAGACAAGGCGGAAATAAACAAACTTTAATGGCCAGTTAACTTTTGAAATTTTAAAATTTTCTTATTAACTTTTTATTTTTTTCATTATAAAAATTTCTATACGGCGGAAATACGCGAAACATACGGTTGGGTGCCGACTGCATTCTACGCGCTCCCACCGCGACTGGGGGTCGACGAAAAGCAAGCGGCGTCCGGGTTGACTTTCGGGCCCGCGTTGACCCGCGACGGTACGGTCGGGCGCCGACGGCATTTCTGGGTCTCCCACCTCGACTGCAAGGCGACAAAAATCAAGCGGCGCCCGAGTTGACTTTCGGGCCTTCCCTTGACCATTTTTCCGCCAGCGACGACCGTCCTAGGGTATTTGGGGTACGCCCGATCCAATGGAACCACTTCTTCCTTCATTTAAACTACCTACACAAATTTATAATTCTTCCAAACCTGGGCCTCCAGTCACCCTAACTTCTTTAAACCTACAATTTCTTGCTTTAACCTAACACAAAACCAAACATCAAGGAGGACTAACAACACACTAACTTAGCCTCCTCCTAACTACCGAACTAACGAGTTAGTGTTTGGTCAGTGCTATGATTTCGGGCAACCGAAATCACGGCTCTGATACCACTGTGACGCTCCCTGAATATATACGACCCCCGGCCGTATACATACGGGGACTTTCCCGTCCCGTGGCACCCCATCTTGCCATGGGCAGGGCCCTCCGTCTGACCGGGGCCATCTACGTGGAGAGGCTCGAGTGAAGGACACGGAGGTGTCATTCGGCCCACGCCTTCGATGGGCGCCTACGTCGCGGAAGCATGAATACAAGGGTTAGCACACAGCATAAATCATATATAAATAACCACCACGAAGGGTGGCGCATCCATCCAAATACCAACGGCACAGAATAGGCATCTAAAACTAAGAAAACACCCCAAACCTCAGGTTCTACCCCGGCTCAGACTCCAGTGAGGATCGACTGACGGCTGGGTCTCAAGAGGTCAGCAGACCGAGTCTTGGCATGGCGTTGGCTGGCATAGAACATCGGCTAGGTTGTCCACTCCATCCGCCGCTCCTGTGCACACTTTGCAGATGGGTCGATTCACGCTATGGCTTCGCTATAGCCTTCCGGAGACGCAGACTCAAGGTATCACCCTTTTGAGTCTACTCCAGGGTTCATGACACCCCGGTCCGATGAGGCAGGTCAGGGAAGTGTCCCCTTCCAGGATCACAGTGGTTCCATGGGTGAGCTAGAGAATACGTGCCGCATCAGCGACCCCCGCATCCGTACCCAACTTACTCACCCTAAAATCTACTCAAAGTGCAAGCTGCATCTATGACCCGGTGGTCTCTTGTACACAGGCCGCATCTAATGGGAATATTACAGGGCTCTATCTAGGAGCATACTACCATATATGAGCTGAGAGGTCTCTACCCCCTTCTTTTAAACCCATGTTTAATGGAAGCTACCCAATTACTTCATAGATACATCAATCATCCTTAACAAAGTACCATTCATAATTGAATTGTAATCCTACTTACCATAGAAGGGTTAATTTCAACAAAGGCAATCAGCAAAGAGTAGTACAGTACTGTCCTACAAATCACAAGCTAAACTACTACTAACCCGTGTTTCGGCTAGAACCGTTATCGTGGGGTGCTTCCATAGTGCTGCAAGTAGGGTGGTAGCAACATCTGGTGGTGGTTCAGTGATTTTGGTGAAGTCTGCAACAGTCCTTGGGCGCTCAGCTGCTCCTTGGGCGCTCAACTGGTTCGATATTGGCTGATATGGGGGGGTGATCCACCTTATTGGATCCAATTAGTAATCCCCATGCTGGCCAATCGAGTTTGGCCAGGTGGCGCCTTCCCAAACCATAATTGGCTTAATTATTATTATCACCTTGTGTTCTCTAGGACGTGGTGTACTGTCAATGCTGACCTGACCACGACTTGCTTGCAAAGCATATAGTAATAGGCCGCGTTCATCTCCGCTATAATAGGAACTTAACCATTCCCTATGCTGCAATGAATTGCAAACCATAGACATGATAGGCTCCCTAGTAGATAAAGTTGTCTTTTAATCATTACAAGGGGGTGGTCCCTTCAACCACAATCTAAGTATATATACTGATATACTGACATGTGCAGGCCAGTGAGCAGTACGTGACCTGCCCATGTTAAAGGGTTGCTGATGGCCCGAACTCTTCAGTTTTATTTTGTCTACATGTCGTATTTCTCTTGTTACTCGGATTTTTGATATTGGACCTCGGTCCTTGAACTTGTTGATTATGATGTGAAATGCACCTTTGTGCTTTAACTGTTTTCAACTTTAAAGTTTTCAATATATATATTATCTTCGGAAATAAGGGATTATTTTGCCTTCATAATGTCATATCCTATAAGTGTCTCTAACCCTAATGCTGAGGACAGCATTAATTCTAAGGAGGGGAGAATGTGACGTTCCAAGTATTTATACGGTATATGTATAAACACATTGACACGTCACCCAGTATAGATACGCCACCATGGGGTATGGTAACCTAGGGGGTTGACCTAAAAGGGATTTAATTAGCTATGTTAATTAAATCATTAAGGATAATAACCTATGATTAAGGGAATTAATAATAATTAAGCCAATTATGGTTTGGGAAGGCGCCACCTGGCCAAACTCGATTGGCCAGCATGGGGATTACTAATTGGATCCAATAAGGTGGATCACCCCCCCATATCAGCCAATATCGAACCAGTTGAGCGCCCAAGGACTGTTGCAGACTTCACCAAAATCACTGAACCACCACCAGCTGTTGCTGCCACCCTACTTGCAGCACTATGGAAGCACCCCACGATAACGGTTCCAGCCGAAACACGGGTTAGTAGTAGTTTAGCTTGTGATTTGTAGGACAGTACTGTACTACTCTTTGCTGATTGCCTTTGTTGAAATTAACCCTTCTATGGTAAGTAGGATTATAATTCAATTATAAATGGTACTTTGTTAAGGATGATTGATGTATCTATGAAGTAATTGGGTAGCTTCCATTAAACAGGGGGTTTAAAGGGGGTAGAGACCTCTCGAGCTCATATATGGTAGTATGCTCCTAGATAGAGCCCCGTAATATTCCCATTAGATGCGCCTGTGTACAAGAGACCACCGGGTTGTAGATGCTATGGTCCGGCTTAGCACCGGATAAAGGACACAAAGGTGAAGTGGGGGTGGGGTCTTGCACGAACATAAAAGGCTCCCCGACTCCTACAAATGGGCTAGGCCCGATAGCCTGGCCACGTAAAGGGCGGGTATGGGTCCGACACTCCCTCGGGTGTAGAGGTGTGATCCGTATGGAGCATCTTGCACTTTGAGTAGATTTAGGGTGAGTAAGTTGGGTGCGGATGCGGGGTCGCCGATGCGACACGTATTCTCTAGCTCACCCATGGAACCACTTTGTGATCCCCGGAAGGGGACGCTCGACCTGCCTCATCGGACCGGGTGTCATGAACCCCGGAGTAGACTCAAAGGGGTGATACCTTGAGTCTGCGTCTCCCAAGGCTATAGCGAAGCCATAGCGTGAATCGACCCATCTGCAAAGTGTGCACAGGAGGGGCGGATGGAGTGGACAACCCTAGCCGATGTTCTATGCCAGCCAACGCCATGCCAAGACTCGGTCTGCTGACCTCTTGAGACCCAGCCGTCAGTCGATCCTCACTGGAGTCTGAGCCGGGGGTAGAACCTGAGGTTTGGGGTGTTTTCTTAGTTTTAGATGCCTATTCTGTGCCGTTGGTATTTGGATGGATGCGCCACCCTTCGTGGTGGTTATTTATATATGATTTATGCTGTGTGCTAACCCTTGTATTCATGCTTCCGCGACGTAGGCGCCCATCGAAGGCGTGGGCCGAATGACACCTCCGTGTCCTTCACTCGAGCCTCTCCACGTAGATGGCCCGGGTCAGACGGAGGGCCCTGCCCATGGCAAGATGGGGTGCCACGGGAGGGGAAAGTCCCCGTATGTATACGGCTGGGGGTCGTATATATTCAGGGAGCGTCACACATAACCTAGTATTAACAGATGAATAAGTGTTAATAGCTCAGAACCCATAGCTCTTTGAAAGCGTGCCAAATAATAATGTTTTCAGCATTTATCTACTTTTAGAAGATGCATGGAGAAACCCCTTAAATATATACTCAACTTATCTACTTTTAGAAGATGCATGGAGAAACCCCTTAAATATATACTCAACTGCCATGGCATTAGCACAGTATCTATGTGGTTGATCTATATATCTGCGTTTGAATACCACCATAGCTGGTGTTGGGTTCAAAAAGATGACCATCCATTTCTGAAAGCCATGCATGAGAGAGAGATAAGCTGGTTTCATACATGTTGCATTCAAAGGATGACAAAAAAACACGATATGATGTCATACTCTTTTGCATCAAAGTGCCTTCATATGCTAGAAAATGCAAAGTAGTATCTTTGATCCAGGAGTGAGATTGAGGAATAATGTCTCTATCACAGTATCTATAGTATCACACGAGGCACAGTATCTATGTGTTTGCTAATCATTTTGAAAAGCACCCAATGAATCAGGTGAGACAAACTACCCTGACATATGTAAGGCATACATACATTCATTTGGAAGAAGGAAACAATTCATGCTATATGATCGAACAATAAACAATAGAACCACACTTCTAGATTGAGCATTGCCCTGAAGTTGGCAATTCTATCTCCTTATAAAGGACATGAAACCAATCCAAGCAAGTGAATGTGTATGGCCTATTTGCTTTCATTACTTACTGATAAAGTTGTTTGAAATAGCTGATAACGTTGCACGTTGCTTCCAATAATCCATGCATTTTGTATTCAAGTAATTTCCTCGAAGACTCTTTTCACATTGTTACGATGCAGTCATTTAAGCAACAGAGAAACTTATAATGATGAAAGTTAATAGGCAAGAAACTAAAAAGCCTACACCACACTATGGCTTCATAAGCAAGACACAACAACACGATAGATCATGAAGATGGAGAGAAAGGAGATAGAGCAATTCTAGAAAAAGAAACATACCAAAGAAATCAACGTAGCATGTAGCACGACTTCGAGGAATAACCGTATATTCTGCACCATGCTTCTCTTATGCATAGACAGATCCATGTTGTGGAACTTTATTATCCAAAAAAATCTATTATCTTTGCCCACCGTCATAATCCAAGTAATAGTTGCCATCTGCAAGAATTCATGTTACTATTCGACCGATCAAACCAATATCTTAACTGTGGCATGCATGCCGAGAGAGGGAAAAATCAGAACTCACAACAAAGAAGTTTGAGAACAACGCAGATTGAGATGAGTGCAAAAAAAAAGGCAACTGATTCTACAAATCGAAGCTATGCACAGTTTGAAACAGAAAAACCTGCGGGCGGTGGAAGCAGAAAAGACTATGATGAAGGTTATTGTAAGCAAGATCGGCAGAAAAAAGGTTAGAATAATTTGGAAAGGGGCTCCGTTAGAGCTCTAGCTGCGAAGACCTGTCGGCCTGGACAGACCTATCTTCAGCTGGAACTTCACATATCGTACCTGCAAAAATTGACTGGATATTACTTTCTGATGCAATTTATGCACATAAGGAGACAATTACACCATTATACATATGCTGAAAAATGTTGAAAGACGCTTTTATTTGATCAACAGAACTATAGGAGGTTCACCTGGAATGTGCAGACTGTGGAGTAACATTGCCTGGTAGCCCGAATTTCCTGGGAATCTGCCAAAGAAAGCCCAACTTTGTAAATCAAAAGCAAAAAACTTGCTTACTTTAGCACAGAAGCACGATACTGCACGCCCATCATCATAAATTTCATGGGTTACGGAACTTTATATCTAATTTCTGATCTTGCATCTGAAACAAAATGAAACAGAAAGGAGGGCAATTTACCGTTCTCTGAAACAAAGAGCACAATGGTGATTTTCTATATTCCAACAGAAGAAAGATCAGAAGAATGAATCCTCATGATAGATGTCGAGATATAAGCTCCGGAACGACCTCCAGAAACGTCAGGAACGGCGTTGTGGCCTTGACGAACAACCGATCCATCGGTTGGCCCAGGAATAGACAAAAAAAGCTTCTCTACATAATCGTCGCTCTACAAAAGGCATCAGCGGCATCATCACATAGCAAAGCCATTGCCATCGCAAAGGGTAAACCCCACCATCGCCGCCTGGAATGAAAGGGGAAATGCAAAAAATACAAAAGAATCAAATTCTTTCTCGATTTTTGGAGAATCGAGATTTCTTTCCGGCTGTGAAAACCTCTAAAATCATAGGGAAATCATTTAAAAAAAATTCCAAAAATATTTTCTGCCAGGCCGGATAATCCCAAATTAACAAAGTAGATAGACATGAACTAAAAGCATTATTTAGAAATAGGAGCCTCACTACCTACCAAAAAGGCCGCAATTTTGTCTTTTCTTAAAGAATGCCTTTATTTCTGCCAGGTCTAGGTTTTCAAGCACATTGCAGTGCCTACAAATTTTGAAACTGAAGTTCAAAATATACAAGGTTCTCCAGTGGAGTCATGGGTCCTTTTTGTTTATAAGCTGGCTATATGGGATAATCAC
This sequence comes from Isoetes taiwanensis, assembly GCA_021234155.1. Lineage (NCBI taxonomy): Eukaryota > Viridiplantae > Streptophyta > Lycopodiopsida > Isoetales > Isoetaceae > Isoetes > Isoetes taiwanensis. Next base: position 2,422,067 of record JAJEKV010000056.1, read on the forward strand.
TACCACAATTTCTGTGTATTTTCATGGATCAACATGGACCAACCGAACTACTTATTTCAAACTGCATTGTACCATTACTGTATTTTATTTGATACGCTACCTTCTCTTGCCTATGATAGAATGAGACTCTAGAAGTTTTAGATTATATCGTTTGTTCAAGATTTACTATATTTAGAGTCTATTTTGAATCACAACAGAAAGCACATACTTGTACATGGCCTATTGACGCTCTAGCCAGAAAGATGCCATGAACCTGAACAAATCGTTAAAAGGCCACAAAGGATAAAGTATGCAAGAAGAGACTGACAACAACAGAGCACACGAAAGAAGCCTAGAAAAAGGTAATCGTCTTCCTTTTTTTTTCGAAATAAAAATCCTCTTCCTCTGTGTGTGTTTACTATTCTCTGTCGGATATTGGTTTGGCGCCTCAAGCCCACTTCCACCTCGTGGATTAAATGGTTAGAGTAATATGGTCCGTCCCAAGCTCATTCAAACAAGCCAATAGAAATTGATGTTTCTTGGTGTATTTAAAGGGTTAAATGCGGTTAAATGCTTCCTTTGTGGCTAAAATATCGAGGACGAGCATAGTTCTAGTGGGAGAGACTGTAACGGGCCCATGGTAGACCGCTCGAGTATTCGATTATTGAATGTGCCTGTGGGGCGTTCCCGAGACATCGGCATAAATGGGTAGAAGCGACTACTCATAAACGTCTAGACGGTTTTGCCCAGTTAGTTAAGGGCATGTCGGTTAGGAAGGTTACACAAGAGATAGTCTACTAGGACGCTAAACAGCTGGAAGACAGTCGCCTTGTTTAGGTCCACGGTGAGCTTGAAGTGCGGCATCATGGCACTGGCGATGGATAACAAGAGAGAAAAAGTAGGGCGCTCAAGTAGGCGAAGGCGCTAGGGGTTTAGGGTAGTTACAAGGTATCAATGGAGGTCAGCTATGGCGGAAAAAGAGCTCAAGTCCGGCGGCTATGGCGGAAGGAAGTCGTCCAAACTAACACACTTTTGAAGAAGTAACACAAATTTGAACTTAACTTTTAACCTTTTTTGTAAAAAGTTTTCAAAATTTTTTAAAAAAAAAAATGGACGCGTATTTTTATACGCGGAACCGTATGGGGCGTTGCGAGCGTTATACGCCCCTAACTTTTCAAAAGCAGCAGCGCCCCTTTTGACTTTTTGGCCTGCTGTTGACTTTCTGCCCTCGGAAGACGTGCCCCCTAGGGTATTTGGGAGGTGCCCGATCCGTTGGAACCATTTTCGCCTTCATCCGAGTTGCCTACAAAAAGTTATTGCCCTTCTAAACTTGGGTTCTCCAGTCCCCTAAACTTCTTAAAAACTTACAATCTAATACATCAACCTAGCACAAAAACAAAACATCAAAGAGCTAAACAATCACACTAGCTTAAACTCCCACCTAACTACCGAACTAGCGAGTTAGGGTTTGGTCAGTGCTATGATTTCGGGCAACCGAAATCACGGCTCTGATACCATTGCGACGCTCCCAGAACATATACGACGCTCGGGCGTATACGTACGGGGACTTTCCCCTCCCATGGCAACCATCTCGCCATGAGCAGGGCCCTGCGTCTAACTCGGACCATCTCTGGAAAGATGCTCGAGTGAAGGACACAGATGGGTCATTTGGCCCACGCCTTCAATGGGCTCCTATGTCGCGGAATCGTGAATATAAGGTTAGCATACAGCATAATCATATCATAAATACCACCACGAAGGGTGACACATCCATCCAACTGATAATAACAGAGAAGATACATTTAATACTAGAGAAAACACCCCAATCCCATGGTTCTACCCCGGCTCAGACTCCAGTGAGGGTCGACTGACGTCTAGGTCTCAAGAGATCAGCAGACCAAATCTTGGCATGGCGTTGGCTGGCATAGAACACTGGCTAGGGTTGTCCACTCCATCCGCCCCTCCTGTGCACACTTTGCAGATGAGTCGAATCATGCTATGGCATCACTATATCCTTCCGGAGACGCAGACTCAAGGTATCACCCTTCGAGCCTACTCCAGGTTTCATGAAGACCTGTCCGATGAGGCAGGTCGGGGAAGCGTCCCCTTCCAGGATCACAGCGGTTCCATGGGTGAGCTAGAGAATACGTGCCGTATCAGCGACCCCCGCATCCGTACCCGACTTACTCTCCTAAATCTACACAAAGTACAGGGCGCCCCATACGGATCATACCTCTACACCCAGGGAGTGTCAGACCCATACCCGGCCCTCTACGTGACCGGCTGTCAGGCCTAGCCCACTGTAGGAGTCCCAGGAGCCTTGTATGTTCGTGCAAGACCCCACCCCCACTTCACAACTGTGTCCATTCTCTGGTGCTAAGCAATTCCATAGCATCCACGACTCGGTGGTCTCTTGTGCACAGGCCGCAACTATTGGGAATTAAAGGAGCTACTAGGAGCATACTAAAAGCATAAGGCATAGAGGTCTCTACCCCCCTCTAATCCCTGCTTTACGGAAAGCTAACAGAGATACTTTCATAGATGCATCCATCCTTACTTAACAAAGCATAATCCATAATTGAAATATAAATCCTAAATATCAAAGAAGGGTTAATCCTAACAAAGAGAATCAGAGAAGACCAACTGAAGTGCTATTCTACAAAACACAAGCTAGACTACCCACTAACCCGAGTTTCTGCTAGATCCATTATCATGGGGTGCCTCCATCTCCAAAGAACTTGGGCGCTCAGCAAACTTGGTACTCAGCAACTTGGGCGCTCGCTGCTCCTCCTGGGTCGATTTTGGGCCAAATGGGATGAGGGTTCCATGTTGATGCCCCAAGTTAGCATTCCCATGCTGGCCAATCGAATTTGGCCAGGTGGCACCTTCCTAAGTAATCAATTAACTTAATTGAGTTAATTAGATACTATTTCCTTAATTATAGGTAATTATTCTTTAACAATTAATTTAGCATAGCTAAATTAATCCCTTTTAAGTCAACCCCCTAGGTTAAAATACCCCATGGTGGCGTATTCTTAATGTGTGACGTGTCAGTATATCTATACGTATATCGTATAAATACGTGGAATGTCACACTTTTCATCTATAAATCTCAGGGTTAACATGTCCAGCATCATCAGCTACGAACCTAGAACATAAATTTGATGCTATCCGGTTGGCAATGCAAACGCAGAACAGATTGGCCTGCTCAAACATCTCCGGCTTCTTGTTTTGTGAAGTCGAAGCTTTGCATAAGCGGCCATAATGTCATTTTGGCGGCATAGTTTCCCTTTTGGTTGATACAGTCTCTGTTATCAGCCAAATTTCATATTTACTTAAATAAGATTAACTGTTTATAAAATCTGTAAACTAGTTAGCTAGTGTGTTAAAGCATTTGGCTTTAACTGTGTATACCAGGGTTCAAACCCTGGAAGCACTACTTTTATAGCCCTCCGAATTTTAAGATAAAACTATCAAAATTTCAAGATTAAATATCAAGACTTTTTATTTTATTCTTCCATATCCATAAGGCCATCAAAACCCTTGGAATACTTCGAAATATTATGAAGAATAAAAAAGAACATCATTGAATTTGTACAATTAATTATCCCGCTTACATCTAGCATAACTTGCCCAGTGGCTCTGCTTAACAAGCTAACAAGTCTAATATTATGACACCCAAGGCTCTATAGATGCCCTAAGCCAAAAGTATAATAGGCTCTAAGAAAATTGCATTTTGAGCCAAATTTGCATATCCGTGTCCAAATATTCAAGTGCCTGATTTGGCTCTAAGCTCTTAGTATGGTTCATACCCATACTACAGAAAGTATAATCATGTAAAATTGTTTTGCCTCATGTGGCCTTATAGGCTCAATCCTCTTGCATAACAACATATGGATTTTCTTTTGTCATTTCAATTATTTGAAGAATCAAAAAAGAATATTCTCTTCTTCTTCTTCTATTATGTTCTCACAAAGACTATGTTCAATTAATGTACAAAACAATTAAAAGACTTCGTTCAGAGTGAGTACATGTTTTCCAATATCTACCCTGGGGTTTTAAGCCAGGCCACATCAGGTACTCCTAGTCCCATGTATATGTAATAATACAAATGCAATCAAACTTCTCATGTGAAAGTTATCATATAAGCTTAGAGAGAAATTCCATGTACAGTTTCACTTAATCAATATTCATATCTATTCAATGTCCATATCAACTTATTTTCAGTCTTCTATTCCGATGCAACCTTAGTATTTTGTATACAACAACATAATATTCCAACAACGTTTTTTCAGTAGTTTCTCAATCCTTTGAACCCAACAAAATCTTATATTCATTAAAAACCTTATATGTGTTAGCTTTTATTCAAATGCAGGCCATTGAAGGCATTACATAATACCAAAAGGAAAAGATTTAATATTTTTCCTTTTTGAAACATGACAATCTGCCTGACCATGATTCTAAAGCACAATCTTTTCAGTCTACATCAGATCAGCATATAAGTCTTCTAAGCTGTCCATATTTATTAGCCACTGCAATATTTTTATCAAGTTCCACAATTATAATGAAATAGGGCAGATCTCACCCCTTTCTTTGTCCATGTCTTGATGATAGCCACATTCTACACGTGGTCCATGGCCACATTCTTCATGTGCTCCACCAATTGTACCAATTCAAACTGAAAACAAGTCCAGGAGAGAATGTTTTGGTTACCTGCACCCAAACAATGCATAAGTTAGCAAGTTCATGGTAACTACACAAGGGGCGTCAGGTAAGCAGTAAAACATTCTGGCTCATCGCCCTTCACCTATTATTTTCAGTAAGAATAATAAGTTGCAGTGTTCATAAGTGGCTAAAGATAGATGCGTCAGATGCGGGGCATCTAAAGCATCTAAAGGATCTAAGCATCTATCGTTTTAGATGCGGGAAAGATGCGTTTGATAATTTAAATTTTTAAAAAACACCACCTTCAAATTGACTTCAATCTATAATAGCAGCGTTAGACATACTAACAAAAGGAAATATAGATATATTATGTCAATATATAAGTTGGCAAAGAGGGTAAATCCAATAGAGTAGCATAGAGAAAAAACCCGAAAGTAAAAGCACAAGGAAACTACAAACAAATGCAGTAAATACTAGTCTAGTCAGCAGAAGAGTCTTGATCCTTTGATCCACCATCTACTTCCTCATCATCACTTTCACTACCATTGTCACTTGAGTGACTTGACTCACTTCAATGCTCATCAATATCCTCATCTGTCTCAGATTCAGTATCACTCTCCACTTCTTCCTCTTCCTCCTCCTCCTCAGAGACCTCATATTCACTTTCCTCTTCTATTGTAAGATCTTGTACAATAACACTTGCTTCTCCCCTATTACCACGTCCTCTTCTACTACCACGTCCTCTTCCACGGCCCCTTCGATTAGGAGTACTGGAACTTCCTATTCCCCTTCCTCCTCCACGAGTAGATCTTCTTGTTCCAGAGCATTCCAAAAATAAAATCTGATATAATTCGTCTTCGTCATGATTAATAGAAGGCAATTCAGGATTCTTGTATACATCAATCTCATTTGGATCCACCTGCATGCAACACTTACTAACAATTAGTATCGAGTGAAATAAAAAAGATTTTCAAGTTTGATCTATATTCTATAATAGGACTGTAAAGCCATGACGAAGACTAACCTGCTTTGGCTCTTTAAGCATCTTATATTTGCGTAATGCCCGCAAGTTCTCTCTGCAATAGATGAGGTCATGCATTGTGCTTGCTTTCAATTTGTTTCTCCTTTTTGTATGAATAAGAGAATGTGCAGACCAATCACTACACCTGTAGACCAATCCTGGTTGAAAGAGACAAAGAAATATGAAAAATAATGAACTAAAGAGAGTAGAATGAGTGAAAACAGGAAGAACAAAGTACATTAAAGTTCTTCATCCATAATGCTTATTACCTGAGATAAGACTCTCAGAGCTAACTTTTGAAGCTCAGGTGTGCATCCACCATACTTTTCCCACCACGAGACTGGTTTTGACATAGCACTTTGGGACTCAGCCATAGGGTTATTGAACTCACCCATCTTTCCTCGAAATTGGAGGAGATCATCGTATAACTTATCAGCTTTTTCGTGATCTCCATCAAAGATGCGCACCAAGTAGGTTACCCAGCCAGAACGAAGCTCTTTATTCATATCAGTAGTGCCATCTCGCCAAAAAGGGTGGAGAAGATGAGCCACTGCATGGATTGGGCGAAAAAATCAATTCCATCGAATGGTGACCTTATTCTTTATCTCTTCAATCCTATTATGTTATGATGCCATGCATCACCACCATACAAAACTTTAAAGTGAAAAGAATGACAAAAAGAATAGATAGAACAAATAATGATAATGAAATGAATTACATTACAACAACAAAATAGAATAGTAGGTTACCTGTACTTCATGGATGCGTCTTTATCTTGAAGTCGCTTATCAAGCACATCCTTGATCCGATTCATGAACTCATAAAGCAAACCAATAGTGGCACCCTCTTTATCAGTGAGTCGTAAAACAGAATAGATTGGGCGTATGATTTCCGTGATGTCGCGAAAATCTATGAGATTAGTTGTATCCAATATTAGCAGCTGAATTGCTTCACTTTCTGGTAACGTTCTATCTTTCCAAGCATTCCATTCCTTTGACACAACAGTTTGCCTTAAAGCATCCCATACTTCAACTAAACGATGAATCATTATAAACCTTGATCCAAACCTTGTCTTTGCTGGTTTTAGGAGCTTCTTCGTGGAATACATTCGATAAATTGATAAAGCCTTCTTCTTACGTGCAAATAGAGTGACAATTTGCTCGCCCGTGCCAATTGCTTTCTTAATCCATGGAAGTGCAGCAATATCTTTCAACAAGAGGTTCAAGCTATGTGATGCACATGGAGTCCACACTAAGGTTTTATAGGTCTCCTCTAACAACTATGGCAACACAATTTGACCCATTATCTGTTATCTCCTGGATTATATTGTGTGGTCCAACTTCATCAATCACCTCTTTCATCTTCTCATACAATAGGTCGCCGGTAACACTAACTCCAGCACCACTCATATCATATGACTTCTTGTAAATTGTACCAAATGCAGAGGATATCATCACATTGTAAAGACCTCTCTTCCTCATGTCAACCCATCCATCTGTCATCAAAGTACATCCATACCGGCTCCACTTTTGCTCAATTTTAGTGATATCTTTTGCAATTTCTTCATGTGCCATAGGAATCAGTTTTCTTTTGAGTGTAGTGGAAGATGGACCTGCGGTCTTCTTACCCACTTGCGTAAGTGTCTCCACCATTTGTTTCCAGCTAGGTGTGTCCAAGATCCTAAACGGGAGATTGCATTCAATCAACATCTTTCCAACTTCCATTTCTGCCAACTCCATCCACTTTTTTTGCCAACCAATTTGGGTCCTTGAGAGAGTGCTTTGCTTCATTGTCAAATGCATAGGCGAGGAGATTTGTTGATCTACTACATCAACCACTTCATGATGGATAGAAGCTGAAGAGTAGCCCGCAACATTCTCTATTGATGATCCTCTTTTTCTCTTTGATGGCGGGCTCATAAAGGAATGTGGAGGTAGAGAAGCAGGTGAAGGAGATGGAGTGACCTGCTGGTTTAATGATGTTCCAGCAGCCCCAATTGTGCTCACTACTATCGGTTGCCATCCCCTCAATGCTCGAATTTCTGCCCTTTTTTCAGGTGGACAAGATGTGCATCCTGCAATTCCATAACCACCTTCACCAGCAAGATGTGCTTGTAGCTTTAAAAGTGCGCCAGTAGCTGAATGAGAGCAATCTTTGCATGTGAAATGCTTGTTTCTACTTCCTCTGCTTTTTCCTGTAACCTTTTCGATATGTGAACATGCTTCCTTCCATAACTTGTTCTCTTGCTTTGGCATTTTAAAAATCAAAAGAGGAGGATCATACGCAAAAGAAGGAAAGGAAAGAGCAATTCTATTTATTCAAAGGGAACAAAAGCGGCGCAATGGAAAATTTCATGACTCATTGTCAGCAGCATTCAGTGAATTTCAGTCAGCATTGCATTGCTGATTGCTTGCAAATTTGCAATGGAATATCAAAACATGGTCTGGTTACTTTGGTAGTTGCAGAAAATCTTCTAGATGGCAAGAGTGGTTGCTGTCAATGGAAAATGGATAAAAACAGAGCAGAGATGTATCAGACAAATAAAAAAAACTTGAGCATTAACGAACCTGCAATGTAGACCTGTTCCTGCTTGTAGCACACTTGCTAGATCATGGATGCCAAGATAAGAACACCAATCGATGGATATGAACAGGCTAAATCTCAGAAACTTTCCTACTGCCCTAAAACTATCATACTGATCCAAAAAACTCCTCAAATCCGACCCAAAGAACTGTTAGAGTCACTGAAATGGAGATCTAAGGGCCAAACATGCATTTTCGGGTAGTTTGTAGCATCAAAAATGGATCGATTCCTGTTTTTTCATGCAGCCGGCAAGGAACGGCAAGAAACGTCGACGTTTTTTAGGTAAACAAGGTGCTGCGCACGAAGGGTTGCCCTCCATGGCCGGAGTGTGGAGTGGCTTGAATCATAGTTCAAAGTTTTTGACAATCAATTCAAAACTATAATCCTGGACATTTGGAACAAAATCTATTTATATTTGCTTAATATTCGATCACGTTACAATAAAATTCCATTTGGAAGCTTTCTCTGGCTATATCTGTTCTGTCTATACATAAAGAACTTGGGGACTCATTTTCTGGCTATACAGGTAGAAATTGTAAATGCTTATGTTACAAGTAATAACAAAGAACCTCAGCTCAAAGCTGTATTAATATGCCTTACTATATGCTTTTTCCCATTCCTGCAACTTCTCTTTCCTACCTAGATTCTTGGTATAAGATAGCAATTAAACATAAGGGTGCTCATACGCAATTCAATCAGTTGATAATGTGTACATATTATAATGGCAATGGGCTATTAAATTTTAAAACAACTTCAGGAGAAAAAAAGCAGAGATCATATATAAAAACGGCTACATCAGCTAGTTCATTTTCAAAAGGCCACAATCTAAAATTGGTCCTTAATCTGTTCTATTCATTGTGCTTGTTCTGTTCTCTACATCTTCCATGGCCATTTGATATGCCAGCTGAGAAGCCTTTTCATGTAGCAACTCTTAGCCTTTTCATGCATGCCCCTTAGCTAAGCACCATAGCACTAGGGCTAGGCAATAAGATATAGAACAAAAAAGAACAACTCATTGATAGCCAAGGTATTCATGAGGGGACTCTTACCTCCACCATCAATAGAGGGGCACTGAAAACATACAATTAGAACATACCACCACCACCAAGGAGGGGGCCAAATACCACATACGGAATTGAACCCACAAACTGATGCCCCAACGTATTGGGACTAGACCCTTTAACCCATTAAGGCAAGGAAGATATGTAGAAAAAAACACCAACCATTAGGAGATATAAAAAGGAAAAAACGGCTAGGGGGACTCGTACCTCCACCTTCGCCAAAAAATACATGCCAACATCAGGGCGAAAAATGTAACCAATGGAAACCTAACCTTGTTTAAATAGGAAACCTTACCTTAAAAATTTATCACCACAATAAACGGGGGAGAATGCTTCAACGGGAAAATTATGGAGGTAGTACTTAAACACGTCTGGCACGTATATCAGGCTTCACCTGCCTCTGAACTGCCCATACGAAAAATGATGGCGGGAGGACCAGCTGGCAGTACGACACTTACTGAGGCTTGAGCAATCACATTTTGATAAAGCATAAAATAGTGTATCATACCTTATTCAAAACCATAGTGGTCCGTATTTGTTTGAGCCTGAAGCACCAAGCTTACTGCAAACGTAACTAGGATAAGCCCCTTTATGGCAAAGGACTCATTCATAACCTTATACAAGATTTATGCAAGCTTTCTTGAATAAAAAATCAGGATCCATATCAGGGAAATCCAATATTTGCATCCGAGCTATGTACATCGATTGCCATAGAACTCCCATAAACACCTAGAAATCAATTTTTTTGATAGTCTGATACCTATCTTTATGTAAGAAGAAAGCCATTGATCTGCACAACGGTTTCCTGCCTTATCCCCTGAAGAGTACATGGAAGCTAGAAATTAGACCGGCTTTTGCCTCTGTGACCAATTTGCAAGGCAAAGCCAAGATTTTCAGAAGCGGCTTCTATTCTGTAGCGGCTAGATTATCACAGGTCGGTGCTTTCATTTGGGCGCCAAAATACACGTCTTCTATACTATACTCTGTATATTGCCCATATACATGCATTTTGTTAAGAGATACAACACCCTTATATGTAATCCCAATCTTTTTCAATTTATGATCATTCAGTCCATATTAATGCTCGGTGTCAAACCTAGGCACCATAACTTGCAGTATCAGCACAAATAAAAGCAAGTTCTCAAAATTTGAAGATATGAAGACTCGAAGAGAATCTTCTTCTTCTTCTTCTTCTTCTTCTTCTTCTTCTTCTTCTTCTTCTTCTTCTTCTTCTTCTTCTTCTTCTTCTTCTTCTTCTTCTTCTTCTTCTTCTTCTTCTTCTTCTTCTTCTTCTTCTTCTTCTTCTTCTTCTTCTTCTTCTTCTTCTTCTTCTTCTTCTTCTTCTTCTTCTTCTTCTTCTTCTTCTTCTTCTTCTTCTTCTTCTTCTTCTTCGATACGTTTTTACCTAGACAATAACCTATATTATATCATAGATTATGTTCAAGGTAAAGAACTTCCCATCATATCCACCCTGGATTTTACCCCAGGCCACAATGGGACGTATCCAATCTACCAGTGGTATTTTTTTTAAAAAACCATACAACATAAAATAGTAAAGAGCATAACCTATAAAGAGTGTACCATATAAAATCATATAGAATATAAACCATATTAATATGCATGATAGGAGGTAAACTCTGATCAAATAAGAGGACCAACTTATATTCTGAATATTTAGTGTTCCCATAAACAAGTTAACATATCCGTATGTTAATTCATTATATCAGATAATCCATATCCTTTCTTATATCAGTCATATCATCCACATCTTTACTAAATATCACAATCCCAAGTCAAGAAAATTTGTACAGTTCATGTATTATTTAGCGGACATGAGACATCATCAAAGCCATCTTGTACTGCAGCATATCAGCATTTGCATGTATACAGCAAAGCAAAAGGATGGATCTCACCCAAATCTTCCGAATGAATGTGATAAATATCATACTCTATCACATATAATCCACCACAAAGAACCAGCAAACTAGGAGGTGTAGTTTTGGTTACCTGCACCCAAACAATGCAAATGTTAGCAAATCTATGGTAACAATGCAAGGGGCGTCAGGTAAGCTGTAAAACTACACGGCTCATCGCCCTTCACCTAATGGTTGTATTCTGTCATTTACCTAATTTCTAGAGCAAATAGGGTAGTAATCAAAATGAAAAATCATTTATTCTGGTAAAGAACAAACAACTCTGCTGCTTACCACAGCAGGATGTAAACCAGCTACTCACTTAACCAACCTTCTTAGTAATCATGCTAAATGGTCACATGATTGCTATATAAGCCAAGCACTATATCAGAAATTAAAAATTCCAAGCACTTGCAAAGCATTTGCCTGCAACACAGATCATATCATTCTCCAAGTAGCATTAAATATGCAACTTTTTCTCAGACCACTCATCTATTACGTCAAGTTTTGGCAGTGACCTAGCATATCTCTAGCTCTATAAACTGGAACTGTATTCCCTAATCTAGAGCCTACACCTCCGTTATTATCAAACTGCTATCAACTGTAACGCCCTGTTTACAGAAGATCAAGGCTATCAAGTTTTTAATTCAGCTTTCTTGTACAACTATCAAGCAACCAGCCATCGTCCAGCCTAAAACATCATCGCATCACACTTTTTTCTTTTAGTATTCTAGGAAAAATCCACCATAGCATATCGTTGTTATGTTTTATCTAAAGCATATAGCATTAAAACATCGATATGTCAAGAAATGACCTGATTATTTGCGCTCCCAGATCCCGTAGGATTCGTATCAGCATATGTAGATTGTTTTGCAATATAGTTAGTCTTCATAAACTTCTTCAGTGCCCTGTTTCCAGCATGTATCCCTTATTTTTCTTCCCTGGCATTCTTTCATAGACCCCACTTGGCACGGTATAGCAGCATGCTTGGAAACCCCAAACTAGTAACAGCGGCACCAGCAGAATAGGCGCTTCCGGATGTGAGGGTTTGAGCGAATGGGAAGTTAAAGTTTCCCACCACATTTTCTTTCTATACCCAGCATGATACACTTCTTCCAAGGTAACCATATCAACACTCTTAAATTCGACAGATACCCCTTAATTTTGAGTGGCAGGCCATGTCTCAGCCAGCCGACCTTCATAACTCTTAAGGCAAGCCTGTATAATACATTTAATCGAGGCCTCCAACAAGTCATTAAACCGGGCTGTTTCATAAAATTCATAAGTGCCCAGTCACCCATTGACCATTATGCTACATATAATGCATTTTATTGTAAACCCATGTCTACGGCATTATTGAGGAGTCAGCATTCACTATACAACAAACACGTCCAGAATAAACAACATAATAGCATATTCTAGTTATTGTATGCCTACCATCCAACAAACATGTACCAACATAACATATTTAATGTTGTGCTCTGAGTGCAACTTCTTCCTCCTTTGTAAGACCATTACTAAAAATGAACATAAAGATAAAGAGCTGAGCATACTTACATCCATTAAGTAGAACCTCAGTTTAGGTCATTTGTTCGATATATACTAGAAGAATTTATTTCTTCTTCTTCTTCTTCTTCTTCTTCTTCTTCTTCTTCGCCCACAACCCTCCCTCGGGTAGTTGAGCACTTCTTCTCATGGAAGTTAAGGAGTAGGACCCCTCTTCCACGGGAAGAAGGGCCCTACTACCTTACTGCCAAGAAAGCATTTTTTGTAGTACCATCTTAATACGCACTTTGTATTCATATCACGTACTTAAACTGCTATGGTATCATACAGCACTTAGTCTGCTACATATTCTTATATATGTGTGTGAATGGGGCACAGTGGGCCAACATCCACTTCATATAGTACGGCTCAGTGGGCCAGAAACATCATATTTGATATGATGTTTTTAAAGTCTTAGGATAAAACCTTAGACAATTAGTTCACAACTATATTCAATAGCTTATGTAATATCTTCATATAATCAGATCTGTTTTTCCCCAAAATAAGTGGCATACAATCTGACCTGGATAATCTTTTGTTGAGGCAAATCCCAATTCATAAAGATGTTTCAGCCACACAGATTTTTTCTGCACAGAACAGACTCAATTGTTAAAAATAATCGTCATCCTAACCTATGCCATAAAATTATGGTAATTAATCTCCAAGCAGGTATGGAGAACAAAGGACCAGAAGAATAGGGTACAATAGGCCAAAGGTAGATTAGAAATTGTGTTTGCTAGATGACTCTAGCAAGTGGAAATCACTATTTCTTCTTCGATACGTTTTTACCTAGACAATAACCTATATTATATCATAGATTATGTTCAAGGTAAAGAACTTCCCATCATATCCACCCTGGATTTTACCCCAGGCCACAATGGGACGTATCCAATCTACCAGTGGTATTTTTTTTAAAAAACCATACAACATAAAATAGTAAAGAGCATAACCTATAAAGAGTGTACCATATAAAATCATATAGAGTATAAACCATATTAATATGCATGATAGGAGGTAAACTCTGATCAAATAAGAGGACCAACTTATATTCTGAATATTTAGTGTTCCCATAAACAAGTTAACATATCCGTATGTTAATTCATTATATCAGATAATCCATATCCTTTCTTATATCAGTCATATCATCCACACCTTTACTAAATATCACAATCCCAAGTCAAGAAAAATTTGTACGCTTCATGTATTATTTAGCGGACATGAGACATCATCAAAGCCATCTTGTCTTTGAGATATCATCAGATTTGCATGTATACAGCAAAGCAAAAGGATGGATCTCACCCAAATCTTCCGAATGAATGTGATAAATATCATACTCTATCACATATAATCCACCACAAAGAACCAGCAAACTAGGAGGTGTAGTTTTGGTTACCTGCACCCAAACAATGCAAATGTTAGCAAATCTATGGTAACAATGCAAGGGGCGTCAGGTAAGCTGTAAAACTACACGGCTCATCGCCCTTCACCTAATGGTTGTATTCTGTCATTTACCTAATTTCTAGAGCAAATAGGGTAGTAATCAAAATGAAAAATCATTTATTCTGGTAAAGAACAAACAACTCTGCTGCTTACCACAGTAGGATGTAAACCAGCTACTCACTTAACCAACCTTCTTAGTAATCATGCTAAATGGTCACATGATTGCTATATAAGCCAAGCACTATATCAGAAATTAAAAATTCCAAGCACTTGCAAAGCATTTGCCTGCAACACAGATCATATCATTCTCCAAGTAGCATTAAATATGCAACTTTTTCTCAGACCACTCATCTATTACGTCAAGTTTTGGCAGTGACCTAGCATATCTCTAGCTCTATAAACTGGAACTGTATTCCCTAATCTAGAGCCTACACCTCCGTTATTATCAAACTGCTATCAACTGTAACGCCCTGTTTACAGAAGATCAAGGCTATCAAGTTTTTAATTCAGCTTTCTTGTACAACTATCAAGCAACCAGCCATCGTCCAGCCTAAAACATCATCGCATCACACTTTTTTCTTTTAGTATTCTAGGAAAAATCCACCATAGCATATCGTTGTTATGTTTTATCTAAAGCATATAGCATTAAAACATCGATATGTCAAGAAATGACCTGATTATTTGCGCTCCCAGATCCCGTAGGATTCGTATCAGCATATGTAGATTGTTTTGCAATATAGTTAGTCTTCATAAACTTCTTGATTTTTTGTTTCCAGCATGTATCCCTTATTTTTCTTCCCTGGCATTCTTTCATAGACCCCACTTGGCACGGTATAGCAGCATGCTTGGAAACCCCAAACTAGTAACAGCGGCACCAGCAGAATAGGCGCTCCCGGATGTGAGGGTTTGAGCGAATGGGAAGTTAAAGTTTCCCACCACATTTTCTTTCTATACCCAGCATGATACACTTCTTCCAAGGTAACCATATCAACACTCTTAAATTCGGCCAGATACCCTTAATTTTGAGTGGCGTTCCATGTCTCGACCAAGACCTTCATAACTCTTAAGGCAAGCCATCAGATAATACATTTAATCGAGGCCTCCAACAAGTCATTAAACCGGGCTGTTTCATAAAATTCATAAGTGCCCAGTCACCCATTGACCATTATGCTACATATAATGCATTTTATTGTAAACCCATGTCTACGGCATTATTGAGGAGTCAGCATTCACTATACAACAAACACGTCCAGAATAAACAACATAATAGCATATTCTAGTTATTGTATGCCTACCATCCAACAAACATGTACCAACATAACATATTTAATGTTGTGCTCTGAGTGCAACTTCTTCCTCCTTTGTAAGACCATTACTAAAAATGAACATAAAGATAAAGAGCTGAGCATACTTACATCCATTAAGTAGAACCTCAGTTTAGGTCATTTGTTCGATATATACTAGAAGAATTTATTTCTTCTTCTTCTTCTTCTTCTTCTTCTTCTTCTTCTTCTACTATTTTTTTTTCATGGAAGAAGAGGGACGTCGTTGAAAGACGAGGCCCTTTTTTTCCTCTATTTTTTATTACAAGAAGGGGACGTCGTTGAAAGACGAGGCCCCTTCTTTTTATGTTCTTCCTTTTTTTATAGTTTTAATGTCAATGGTCTTTTTAATGTGAATGGTCTTTTTGTTTTCTTTTTTTTTTTTATTTATGTAAGTTTTCTAATTATTGAATGCCTTTGTTTTTTTGCATGTACACTAATAACAAAATGCGTTGCTCTTGGAAATCGATTTTCGCAACTCGTAGACATTCTAGGTAAGAATTTGAGTTTGAGTAGGAGAATAAAATTTTAATGTTTTATTTAGGTTAAAAAAAATTCCTCATCAAATCCAGATGACAAATTAACATATAAAGATTTTACTGTGTCTGTTGGATATCTCCAACAAATGGAAATCACTATTTCTTCTTGTTACAGTTTATGTCAAAATTTTCACTGTTATATGGACCAGCCACATGTACAGCTCTATCTAAGACATAAACCACTTACTCATATCCACCCTAGGTATCAGCTAGGCCACAGCAAGAATAGATCTTACATAATCAATTTCACTTATATAATCTATTTTCATGTATAAATTTTCAACACTTTTCCTATTTCCATCTTTGCAAGTCACTTCTCTATTTCCCATCTTTGCACTTCAATTTTTACTTTCCCAATCTAAGACTCTAACTTTCCACTGTTTCAACTATTGACCTTAAAATCGTAGTCCTCATTTATTTTATACTCATCTTGATCCCATATAATAAACGTTAACATTTACAAGTAAATCTAAAGCATGATTTCAAAACATATACTCGTATCATATATTTAGGAGAAGCAAATTCATGTTTTACAAGGCCAAAATAAGCCTTATTTATGAGTTTCCATCAGGCCAATTGACTACAAGCTAAATGCCTTCAATATCTTCCTTATAGAGAAAATTTCCTCCACGTATTACATTCAAAATAGTTTATATCATAAAGGATATTTATGAGTTTAAGAACGATCTCACCGCCGCTTTTGATAAATACATCTTGTAACCAATATTATTTCCTCTACGTAACCCCGTAGAGCAAATCGAAAGCCATTAAATGAACTCCTAGGAGATGATGTTTAGGTTACCTGCACCCAACCAATGCACATGTTAGCAAATCTATGGTAACAAAGCAAGGGGCGTCAGGTAAGCTATTAAACATCATGGCTTATCGCCCTTCACCTAAATTCATTTAAGCAAAAAACAACCTCAGCTAGTAAGGCAAATATGCAACCATATGTGATATGAGGTAATTTGCTTATATCATCCAGCCTTCTTGCTGCTTACCCCAGCATATGGCACCAAAACCAGCTCAAATATCTTATATATCCGTAGGCTGACCATTATTATAAGGAACCAGCACAAGTATGGTCTAGTTAATTCGGATACAGCTGTCACATAACAGTCATAAGTTTACCATACAGGTCAGCAGTCTATAAAGAAGCAAAATAGATAAAAGAGTGCACAACACTGCCTCCCCATCATTATCTCAGTAATCCCACCATGCACCGTCTATGTGATCACATTTATATTCACATACATGCCATCTAAACCTAGAATATTACTATGTTAGCAGACCTTACACATCAATAAATCTATGAGGCCATTCTTAAGAAATCGTGGCATGCCTTACAGGGCTACATAATCAAGTAAACCCATTCCTCCAATATCAGTAAATAGAGCACACCAACAATTTATTGGCTGTCCTGTGGCTTGCCGCCTGGCATCCAACCTATGCCTTGAAGTTATACCAGCAATACAAGATTGGAAGCTCATCACATAACTATGTATTTATCCTATAGTATTATAGTAAGCATCATAGACATTAGCTACAAGCACCTATCCGCTTTTATCTGGCCTACGGATCAATGCAATATTCCATTGGACTCTAACAGTCTTGTCATAAGTCAATACACATAAGCATCAACACATTTCAACAAGCAAACATCCTGCCATTTTTTGTTTTATAGCAATGGCCATGAAATAGATGGTAATATACTGTTTAAGTTCTCAAATATCTTCAGATCAGCTTGTAACCAGCCTATCTAATGAACCATTGGCATATAAATCATCTACCATCCAATGAATCTGTGGCATATAGGCCGTATACCAGCATACCAGGTTATTGCCTTCTGAAAATGGTATTCTACAGACCCAGCAACACCTATCAAAGTATATTTTTGTCACAAACATCAAAAAGATATGCTTAAGCATTTAGAATAGCTAGTGTTCTGCTACAACCAGCCATCAAGTGCTGCTCTATTAATCAGCCCATAAACTTATATCGTATTATTTCATCCCAGCAATTTATTAAGTAGCATACCAGCATTCCGTTATCATAAACCTTCAGCAAAATGGCACCAAACATTTAAACTACCATTCAATCCTAGGCGTAAATCCAACCTAGCAAACATTTTGCTAGAGCAAACATGGATAAGAAACCGAAATATCTTTGAGCACTAAGAGACCTGTTTTTGAACGCTCCTATCACCAGCTCCAGGCCTTGGCTCCTTTGGAATGGGGATCGACCTTCCACCACCATTTTGCCTTGGGAATCTACGATAAGGGAAGTTCCCAGCTTGCTGTGCCCGGCTTCTATTGCCGGGTTGTCTCGTGTACACCCCTTTTGGCATGTTTGAAGTATTTTGATGCACCGAAGAGATAGAGTAACAGTGTAGAAGTTATAAGCAAGCAAGAACGATGGACGTAGCCAAGGCGCAGGCTAAGTTCCTTTTCCCGCTAGAACCAACTGCGTATAAAGAGTATCTACCTATAAAATCAAAGTAAAGAATTCTTGGTCTTACCTCATTAATTCCGGCACCTCTGGCCCTTAACTCGAGTTTCCCAGACCGGCTTCGAGCCATTCAACATTAATGGAGAATAAACCCGTCACATCTGCTATTTTTTCAGAGTGCCAGAAACATATAAGCTCAATATTAATATAGTTAAAGGTTTAAGAACCATAAGTCTTGGCTTTTTTAAAAAAATTAACAAGGCCCATGACTATGCTAGCCATTGAACCATTGAACTTAGAAAAACATACACTTTTAATGAAACAAGTGGATGCCTAAGACTATGCATGCACTTAGCCAGACATCTTCCCAGCCACAAGTTCATACTGGCCATTAAGCATCATATTTTTTCCTTATATCAGGACATGCCCATAATAATTACCAATGGTCCATCTCCATTGTAACAGATCATTACAAAAAGGATTACGTGAACTTCCCAATGATATTACCATAACCTTATAATTATCTAACATGTTTTAAATCATGACCCATCAAACTATAGAGTCTTTCGCGTCATATATATCCATGCATGCTGGCCATGTCCGTCAAATTAATCATAAAGCATTCTTCTTAAGTGATAGCTTATGTTGCCCATCATAATAATCATAATCGATCTTCAAGATTTTAATAAAAGATTATTTCTTCTTCTTCTTCTTCTTCTTCTTCTTCTTCTTCTTCTTCTTCTTCTTCTTCTTCTTCTTCTTCTTCTTCTTCTTCTTCTTCTTCTTCTTCTTCTTCTTCTTCTTCTTCTTCTTCTTCTTCTTCTTCTTCTTCTTCTTCTTCTTCTTCTTCTTCTTCTTCTTCTTCTTCTTCTTCTTCTATTTTTTTTTCATGGAAGAAGAGGGACGTCGTTGAAAGACGAGGCCCTTTTTTTCCTCTATTTTTTATTACAAGAAGGGGACGTCGTTGAAAGACGAGGCCCCTTCTTTTTATGTTCTTCCTTTTTTTATAGTTTTAATGTCAATGGTCTTTTTAATGTGAATGGTCTTTTTGTTTTCTTTTTTTTTTTTTTTTTTTTTTTTTTATGTAAGTTTTCTAATTATTGAATGCCTTTGTTTTTTTGCATGTACACTAATAACAAAATGCGTTGCTCTTGGAAATCGATTTTCGCAACTCGTAGACATTCTAGGTAAGAATTTGAGTTTGAGTAGGAGAATAAAATTTTAATGTTTTATTTAGGTTAAAAAAAAACTTGGGGAGACTTGGACAAGGGCATGGTCGACTCCATCTTGAGTGGAGGGGACTAGGTGTTCCGGGTCCAAGCTCACCGTTTACTCTTGTAATTTTATTGATTAATGTATTTAATTTAGAAAAAATTGGGAAGACTTTGGTATATTGTAGGGTCGTAGAAATACCTTTCCAAAGCAAAATAATCTTGTAAGTGGGCTCTTTAGAGTTTGATGTAATCCGTCACATAGTAAAAGCATTGCTCCAAATGGTTCATAAATATTACATGCAAGCCATTTTCCCTAAAGGCAACGTGTGGAAAACATAAGCATTGCTCCAAATGGTTCATAAATATTACATGCAAGCCATTTTCCCAAAAGGCAACGTGTGGAAAACATGCATTCTTCCAAAAAGAGGCAAAGTTTAATATTCCAATTTAAATACCCAAAGGTACTTTGTCTAATTCGTGAATTATCATACTTTAGCCACTTTTGCAAGCCCACAAATCTTTTGGCGTATATTTTCCCAAATGTAACCATACTCCATATCTTAGCCATGTATATCGTTAATTCGCATGGCCCATGGTTAAGCCACATGGACTATATTGCATATCCTAGCAATCATCTCTTGCAATAATAATAGCATACTTTAGTCAATTAAAGCTCATATAGGAGCAAGTTTTGAAAATTAAAATATTCGAAGAGAGAATCTATTTTTGCAGAAGTTCGTCTTAGGATTTTAAGGTTTAGAAGAGCATTTTTGCATCTTAGCATGGTTCATACCCCATATTGATCTTCCTATGATTAATTATTTTAAAATTTTTATGCTCGATTCTATTTTTTGATTCTTAGATTTACTAAACATTTAATTACATATTAATAATAATGCTTATCTACTATGATACTGAATACTAATATTTAATCAATTTTTTATTTTATTTTTCTAATTTTTAAATTTTTATTCTCGATTTATTTTGTTAATATTTAATATTTATTAAATAATATTAAATAATATTTATTAAATATTAATAAATATTTAATATTTAATAATAAATATTTAATATTTAATAAGTATTTATTAAATAATATTAATATTATTGTTAATATTAATATTATTTTTTAATAATATTAATAAATAATATTTAATATTTACTTATTATTTATTTTTTCAAAATTCGAATGACGTCGTTTAACGACGTCTCCACGTGGATGCCACGTGTACTGCGGGCGGAGAGGTCAGCAACCCACGTCGGCTGACACAGTGGCCGCCGTGGCATAGTCATTATTGAACGACGTCACACACGTGGCCGCCATGTCAGCGTGGAGGCCGACGAAGAATCACACGTCAGCGGACAAGTGGCCGCCACGTCAGGGACGTCGTTCAACGACGTCAAACACGTGGCTGCCATGTCAGCGTTCCCGCTGGCGTCGCCACGCTGGATCGCTGCACAGTGGTAGTCGACGTGTCCATCTCGTCGATGAACGACGTTGCTAGCTCGTCAGCCACATCAGTGTCCGCGGTGGCAACACCGCGCTGGCCGCGGTGCCGCGTGGCAACAGCCACGTGTACATTGCGTCGTTCAACGACGTGACGTCGTCGCTTAAAGACGACACGGTTGCGACGCGTATAACGACGCACTAACGTCGTAGAACGACGTGAAAACGTCGTTATAGGCGTCGTTTATTGACTTTTTAACGTCGTTCATCGACGTCAAAACGACGTCTGGATGTCGTAATAGACGTCGTAACAGGGCAACGTTTTTGTAGTGGATGTTGGAGTGAATGAGGTAAGCTTCATCTCTGGCAAAATAATTTAGAAGGGGTAATTCCTGCCGAACTTGCAGGTTTGTCAAAACTGAAGCACATTCGGCTGTTTGAGAATCGCTTCAATGGATTACAGCATGGAAAAATGCTGACCTTCGATCTGGAACTCCTATGAACTGAAGGTCTACAAACCACAATAAAAACCACAAACATAAAGAAAGTGATACAAAAATAACAAATAATATATAGAGTTTAAACTGTTCAATTATTTGCCGCGTGTAAAAGTTTTAAAAAGGCCGCTTACCTTTTGTGATGAACTGATATTTAGGAAAAAGGCCTTAGGGTACCTTCAGACCAAGGGGTTAAATTAAACTAAATTTTAAGTTAACCAATTGCTTGTTATGCTAAATTAAGGTTAATTTTATCAAGCTTTCACACCACCTGTTATGTCAATTCTTAACGTTACAAAATCTGTTAAAAAGACCTTCACACATGTGAGTTGTTATGTTAACTACTAACATAACAGAATATGTTAAAAACATTTTCGCACCAAAGTTGTTATGTCAACTTTTAACATAACAGAATCTGTTAATAGTCGTTTCGCATTGTAAAACAAAAATTTAATCTGTTAATGGCCTTAGCCGTGCAATTTTCAAATGAAAAAATCATTTTATGGAACACTTCGTAGCCCATTTTTGTTAGCTGATCCACTACATACTTTTATGGCTCTAGCCTTAAATTAAAGCCTTAGCCTTAAATTAAAACAAAAGCATTCCAGGGCAAAGCCCTAGAACTTATCAGCCTCCAGCTAAAAGCTGGAGAAATCTTGGAGATCCCATATTTAAAAACAACTACCTTGTTGTTTGAAACTTGAAAGAAGAACATACTGTCATATTAGTGGGTTTTAAATAACCCCATGTCAAACAAAAGACAATATATTATTTCATTTTATTACTGCCATATTCCAGACCTTGGACATTTTTATGATTTAAGAACTAGGCCAGCCCCTAAATACTTGCAAGTCAAGCTTCTAATGGTCAGCAAAGAGATCAGGGCCACATGCTGATCAGAGCTTAGCCCTGGAATTTATCAGCTTCTAGCTCAACGCTAGAGAGGTTTTGCAGATCCCCTGTCTAAAGGCCAACCAAAATGATGTTTGAAAGCTCGAAAAGAAACATATTATGATTTTCCAGGCAAGTGCTTAGTTTCCTCATGCATTTTGAGCAGAATTACCCACATGCCTGTATCTTGCAAAATTAGAGCCTCATAAATGCAATGTACTATTTTATTGCTATCATGCTCAAGACATGGAACTTTTTTTTAACAAGTTAAGAAATGGCATGCTTATGAATCTGCCTCAAGGAGGCCACGTCCTTTTAAATGCCCAATTTCAAAACAAATGTGTAACAAGCATGTACGTATTCCTATTATTTCAAGCACGAAAGATGAAATAGCAGCATGAGTTATTGTGTTTATGCCAAAACCAAAAATACTTACAGTCATCACATAAGAGAGCAACTTTAAAAAGGCTGCCACTTAGGGGCCAGAACTTGGACTGCAATATATCTCATATGGAATCCTGATGTTTTTCCAAAACTAGAGATCTACTTGCAGTATTAGCAAATGGATAAGTTTCTAGTTTGCTTTACCTTTGTAGCATGTACCACTACAAACAAAAATTCAAAAACAAGGCTACGAATTGCAGAAAAACTGCTCTTGGCTGCAACATATTTGCTTGTACGTTTGTTCCATAGCTTCCAAACCATCCAACATAAAAAGAAATTGGAGGAATGAGACTGGTAACAAAAATGGATCAGCTAACAAAAATGGGCTAACAAAAATATGTAGACTGTTATGGCATGAATTTTAAGTTAAACATGAGAATGTAAAAATCTCTGATATGCTAGCACAGACCCCTGATTCAGCTATGAGCACAGACCATGCATATGTTGCATTATTTACCCCTATGCTTGCATGTAAATTCATTTTCATGCGCTAACAGCATGTGTAAGAATGATCTGCAGCTGTGGGAATTATAAAGGATCCATCCCCTTCACCTAAAAAAATCTGAAAACGCAAGACTTTGAAGGAGAAGTCCTGGTAAGATTTTTCAACATAGTTTCTATGCTGGGAAGCACAACAACAGGGGGATTATGAGATGCAATAGGCAGAAAAAGGACCACAGTAGTTGGATCTTTGCTTTTATGACTGGCATTGACACAAATTGCCTCAAGACAACCCAACAAGTCGATGGAAGAAAACGACAGCCCAACAAGTCCATGGAAGAAAAATACCTAAAGGACATCAAATGCCGGTGTCGACTGGCTGTTGCAGATCGAACATCAATGCAGCAACGACCGATCCGTCGACACAGCGATCCGTCGATGGAGCGGCGATGTGGCTCGACGCCGCCCTAACAGCACTAAAGCAGGGGTAGGGGCATCGGTTAAGATTTCGTCTACAAAATGTACAATTGTTAACAAATTGTTAATATTTTACATAACCATATCCAATGTGAAACCCGATTAAACCCTTAATTTAACCCTAACAATTTGTTATAACTTAACCCCTTAACAAAAATCATGTGCGTTAATTGTTAAATTAAATTTTCTTTAACATAACAAATTTAACCCCATGGTATGAAGGTACCTTTTCACCTTTTTCTATGAACCGATCGATATTGTGTTTTGTTTCCATCTCTCGCCGAGGCTGATACGTCGAAATGGTGCACCCAAGCAATCTTCTATTTGTTGCTGATTTTGATAACACCTGTAGCGTGCAAGACACTTCAGATGTTCTAATCAGCTTAGGAGGAAGCGAGGCATGCTATGAAGAGCTCATCACAACTCTTTGCCAAAATATTGAGAATTGTCTTGCTGCTCCTTCTACTTCCTCCAAAGATCTTAGATCTCTATTAAAAGAGCTCGAAGATTTTGAGAAGACAACAAATCAACAGGTTATGCAACGTTCTCTTCTCAAAGGAATTTCTCGAGAACGTATCAGGGCTGCAGCAAACACAATTCCCCTACATATTGGTTGTGGGGAATTTATGCAAAGGATTGCCACTTTGGGCAGCCAGGTTCATATAATTTCAGCAAACTGGTCCAGAGATTTGATTGAAGCAGCATTGCCAAGAGTTCCTCATGGCTTGCTTTCAATTCACTCAAATGATCTTAGCTATGACCAACATGGTGTTTGCAATGGCAACTTCGAGCTCAAGATTCAAGACTCTTTCGATAAAGAAGAGATATTACACTCATGCTCCTGCCAGACAAACAGGATGGTAGTATTTATAGGAGACAGCATGAATGATTTATTGGCCATGTTAGATGCAGATTTAGGCATCATTATGGCTACAGACATGGTTATGCATGAGGATTTGGGGGTCATTATGGACACCAATGAGACCTTGAAGACACTCTTATCACTATTCAGTATTGACGTGATCCCGTTAGAGGCTGCTTACTCTCAGATTCAGGCATCTGGGGCTCCGATTAGTTTTCGCCATACTGGTAAACTCTTCCAGGTGACCAGCTGGGCACAAGTGGAAGCATGCCTTCTGGGAGCAAGAGACTGACGTCTTTTACCTATGTTTCTTGGGAGTCTCAATTGATATAATCGATTACCTTTTGTTATTCTGCATTGTCATGTGATTCTTCAAGTCGTATAAGCAAAATCTGGTTTGTTTGCAACCTCAATCATTTTCTTGTGGTTCTTCAAGTCATATAAGCAAATGCCTCTAGTAAAAATGCTCAGCCTTTGGAGCCTCTAGCCTGTGAATTATTTGTCTGTCTTCCTTATTAAATGCTTGACATAAACGACAAGTCATATGATGGTTGCAATGAACTGCATAACACAAACGACATTACTTATATACATATAACCTGGTATTCTGGAAATTCTTTGGGAATAATGTGGGTTACTTGCATGTCTTCCTAAATAACTCAGGACGGTAAGTATTGATAACGATTGCAATGGGGTCCAAATGACAGAACATGTAGATTTAAGCATTCTGGAAACATTTGACAATATTGAGTCCTAAAGTGCATTGTAATTCCAACTGGTTCTTGAATTTATTCTCTCTATGCCTATAATACGACCCTCTAATGCTTGTTTGTTATTATCAAAATACATGCAGCTTACTTAAGCTTTTATATTTGACTTGCTATAAGCCTTGTAATGGATTTTTTACTCTGCAATTTTTGGATGTTTGAGAGTATCTTTTGCTTCTGAAAATTCTTTCATTCCCAGAAGGTTGGAAGAATTTTTCCTACATTTGGTTTAGCATCTCTTCTTCAGTGACTGCTTCAAGTTCCTCTTTGGATGCATTCTCCTGTATGCAGATAGGTCTCCTTTTGCACAACATCAAGATTTGCATGTATTGTTTGAAGATGATCCATTCTCAAAAACTTTCAAGCTATTTGCTGTAACAAATCCTAGCTTTCCACGTTACAATATGTTCCAGCTGTTGTTGTACCCTGATAGCTTCTGCGTCCACTTCTCATCTTCTCTGTCAAATTGTTCTACCATTGCTTTGATGTGCAGACGTATATTCTGACATCTCACCTCAGACTTACGTCTCACCCACTGTTTGTGACTCAATTCTAAATTGTGGTAACTAACACCTGAACTAGACTCTTATAGGCCTTTCACTACTACATATGAATCTCTAACTTGAATCTCTAATTGTGAAACCCTGAAATGCAGTATCCCCAAGGGGGAGTTGAACCCCCTTCATGATCCAGCTAGTCTGACATTTGATCATGACAAGCAACCCCCATAATTTCAATAACTAGCGGGCGAAGTGAGATTCCTTATTAAAGTTCAGGCACATTATAAATTGGCATTATAGATGGATAACGTGTACCATTTTGATGTACCTGTTCCCGGACCTTGATGCCATTTTTACAGGACTTCAGATGTAAAATCACCACAATTTTTTAGATTTACAATCATAGCCCCATAACATAGCCATTGTTCATTTTGCAACTACCTCCATAATTGCTTTCAAAAGACTAGTGTACCCTATGGAAAGCATATATTCCCCTTTTACAAGAACACCTTGCTGTTTGTGCAATACATGTTTGACATGAGTATGTATGCTGAACCACAAGAGGCATCTAGACAAAAAATTTTCTCAAAGCATTCTTGCCCTAGATGCAAATTGCCGTACATTTTACATGCATTAAACAAGGCCTTCCACAAACAAATATCATGTTGCTCAGTCTTCATTGTTAAATCCCTGGCTTCTACAAAATATCCTGCACGACCAAGAAGGTCAACCACGCAAGTAACATGACGCAAATTTGGTTTTATGCCATGATCTTCTCTCATAGTTTTAAGACACCAAAGGCCCTCATCCACCAAGCCAGCACGACTAAATGCAGTAAGGATTGCATTAAATGTCACAGCATCAGGCTGAATGCCAGTATGATACATATCTTCAAAATAAAGCATAGCCAACCTAGCATCACCATGCTCAGCATACCCTGCAATTATTGCACCCCAAGAAATGGCATCATGATATGCCAATTTGTCAAAAATTTTGCAAGCCATCTCCAGGTTACCACATTTTGCATACATATCAATTAGTGTATTTCCCAAAACAGCATCAAATTGGAGCTCGGTCTCATTTAACTGTTCATGGATATTTTCCCCTTGGTCTATGGCGCCAAGAGTGCCACATACTTTTAAGATTATTGAAAACACAATTTTGTTGGGTTCTATTCCCGCATGTTGCATATTGTCAAAGCATTCTAACGCAAGAACATATTCTTCATGATAAGCATAACCTGCAATCATCGCACCCCATGTGACGACACTCCGATTTGACAATCCCTCAAATATTATACCAGCCTCTTCAAGACTCCCACATTTAGCATACATGTTCACAAGGGTATTTCCTAAAATCATGTCATATTCTACACCATTAGCAATGATCTGTTGATGAATATACCTGCCTTGAACGATGGCATGTACACTGCTGCATGACTTCAACATGTTAAGAAATGTAAGTTTCTCTGGCATCAAACCATCTAAATGCATGTCCATAAAACATTCGAAGG
Source organism: Isoetes taiwanensis (assembly GCA_021234155.1). NCBI lineage: Eukaryota > Viridiplantae > Streptophyta > Lycopodiopsida > Isoetales > Isoetaceae > Isoetes > Isoetes taiwanensis. The sequence continues at coordinate 2,449,636 of JAJEKV010000056.1, forward strand.
CAAGGTCACTATCCCCACTCTCTACACGCCCTGCAATCATTGCAGACCATGCACCTATATCTTTACATGGCAAGTTATCAAAAACAATGTGTGCTTCATCCAAACTGCCACATTTAGCATACATATCAACAATGGTATGGCCGACTATAAAATCAGACTGAAACCCCTTGTCAAGAATGTGCCCATGTATATACCTTCCCTGTTCTATAGTGCCGCAGGTACTACATGCTTTCAAGACGCTAGGAAATGTAAACTTATCAGGTTCAATTCCTTCTTGCAACATAATCCTGAAATAATCTATGACAGTCGTTGCTTCACCATGCTGTGCACACCCTGTGATCAGAACATTCCATGAGGATACATTGTGCGTATGGAATTTGTCAAAATTACTGAGTGCTTCGGGCAATGACCCACATTTGGCATACAGATCAACAATTGCAGTTCCCAAAACCATGTCATGTTGGAACTTGTTCTCAATTGATAGCTCATGGATTCGTCGCCCCTGTTCAATACTTCCTATAGAAGTGCATGCTTTCAGGACGCTTGGGAACATGAATCTATCAGGCATTATGCCACTGAGCTGCATGTCTTCAAAGCATCCTAAGGCAAGATGGCCTTTACCATTGTGAACATAGCCTGCAATCATTGTTCCCCAAGACATTACATCCCGATCTGCCAATTTATCAAAGACTTGGTGTGCTTCCTCTAGGTTTCCACATCTAACATACATATCAACAAGGGTGTTTCCTAAAACAGTATCAAAATGAAAACCTTTTTCAATTAATTGCTCGTGGATGCATTTACCCTGCTCTAGTTCATATGTAGAGCCACAGGCCTTTAACATGCTTGAATATATAATTTTGTTTGGAGAAACTCCTTCCTGTAGCATATTTCCAAAACAAGATAAAGCAAAATGGCCTTTGTTGTGCTGGGCATATCCGGTAATCATCGAACCCCATGTCACAATATCCCGGTGTGGTAAACTGTCAAAAATTCTGTGTGCATCCTCCAAGTTTCCCCATTTTGCATACATATCTACAATGGTACTCCCCACAATAATATCATACTGAAGTCCAGTATCTAGAATATGGCGACAGATGTGTATACCCTGGTCTATGGCCCCCATATTGCCACATGCTTTTAGAATACATGAGAAAATGACTTTGTTAGGCCTGATGCCTTGATGCTGCATCCTGTTGAAACATTCCAAGGCCAAAAATCCTTCTCCATGTTGGCTATATCCTGCAATCATTGCACCCCAGGAGACCACGTCTTGATCTTCTAATCTGTCAAAAACTCCGCGTGCCTCATCTAAGTACCCACATTTAGCATACATATCAATAAGGGTGCTCTCAATAACAACATCACGTTTTAGTCCGACAATCTGCTCATGGATGCGCCTTCCCTGCTCTATAGCACCCGATCTACTACATGCCTTCAAGATACGTGGAAATGAAAATTTATCAGGGTCTGTACCTTCAGTCTGCATCCGATCGAACAGCTGAAGAGCAATGTAACAATCCCCCAGCTTGGAATGAGCATCGATAATTGCGTTCCATGTGCATTGTAATGGTTTTGTAGCATTGTTGAACACTTGAGCTGCTTCGATCAAAAACCCACAAGATGCAAATACACGAATTAGATGGTCCGCTGCTGCAGTAACAGGTGCGGGTATCAGAGGACATGTAATATTCATGCATTCCACAATGTATTTACCCTCAATGCATTTGTCATATAAATTATCTATAACTTGCAATAAACTATAAACAAATAATTGGGGGTGTCATTTACCTCGTCAAAAGCCATAAACAACTTCAATGAATTCTATTCTATAGGGCCCCAAATAGGACCTCATGAATGAACATTGCTCCGTTGGGAAGATTGGAGCAGCTGCATTTGCATAGTTAAATCGATGTGCCTTCACTGCAGGCCACTTCAATCTAGCATATCCCAACAAGTTGGGCATAGTCATGTAAAATTTATCACGGGCAGCCAACATTTCTCTTCCTCGACTTTTGTCTAACTTTGGAATGGTGCAAAAGATGTTCTTGAAATGTAACACTTGATTTTTGTATAATATCGAAAGGTCGTTGCGCTGAAACTATGTATGGGGTATCCAACCCATTAAATGTTAAGCACATGCATGTGGATCTAGATTTTAAGAGACATTACAGTGCTCGACTCTTTATTCTATTCTATTCTATTCTTTGGCTTAAGCTCTAGTTAACATAATAAATGGAGCTTAGATCATCTAGGCTAGTATGCTTTGGATATCTAGGGCATATAGAATTATACAATAGCTTGCACTTCAATGGCCAAAGGTTGTACGACATCAAAAAATATTTTTAATATTTTGTGAAAATCACTATTGACATTGGATAGCTATGATTAGAATCATCAACATGGGTAGACCTGGGTAGACCTCTACTTTACAAAGGTCTATCTAAATTGCAAAACACAATGAAGAGAGAGTCTTTATTGAACTAAAGAAAGAATCCATCAAATGTGACTGATTACATCATGTTCAAAAACTCATAGTAATTATCCAATATAGTTGAATTGTTACAATATAAGTCTCTACTATAGAGAAAAGATTTCATCAAATATCTCACAAACATTTGTTGAACATATGGTCCATGTCCAATAACTTTGGACTGTTATAACATGCACTTCTAATGTCAGAATCTTTTTGTTCTAATTCGTGATACACTCACTCTATAGACTCATTCTATGTACATATCATAATGGCTTTCAGTTAACGGATCTAAATATATAATGATTTTCGACTACCCAGCTAGAAGGAAATGCAAACATACTCACCTATAGCAAGGTACCTATTGCCACCTAGTCCTAATGTAGTTCCTCTGCCTCGGGCAAATGATAGTGCTTGGAAGTCATCTGATTCTGTTACAAAAGTTTCATATCAAAGATTTAGCGATTGGCTTTGTAAGGATATATCTAGTGCATCTAGAAAGGCAAGGGTAGCAGCTGCTTTACAAGTGTTATCTGAAGGGAGTAAGGATGAGTTGTCAGCAATCTAGGACACATTGAAAGCCCGACAAATTCAACTTCAACAACAATTGCCTCCTAATGACATATTTTACTAGGTTGACTGTCAGAATGTAGTTCAAGCTTCTGGTATTCCTGTGGTTGAAGTGGATCATCAAGCTCATATTAAGTGTGCTGAGAACTTATCTTCCTGTGCAGTTCTTGGGTATTTTACTGGTGGCTATTTAGATTTTTCACGGTTTCGTGTTTGGTTATCTCAGCTTTTGAGACGCCTTCAACTTCCTCCTTTTCAGTCCATCAAGTTGTTGGCAAAAAAAATTTGTTCTTATTATGTTTGAAAGTAGTGATGCAGTGGATTCTTTGGTATCAAGAGGGATTGATCCACTTGGTGGGGAATATATAATGTACTAGTATTATTCTCCTGGCTTTACACCAGATATGGTTTGTGCATTAAAGATGCCTTGCTGGTTCTCATTACCTAATCTTCCTCCTGACCTAATGGCTCATCAATTTCTAGTTGCAATTGCAACGGGACTTGGGGTTCATATCTCACACTCCATCATGAATGGTCCAAGGATTTGTGTTTTCTATGCCAGGGACTCGCCTTTACCAGACTGTATAGTTGTGAAGAGTGGGCCTTGGTATAAGAAGTTGGATCTTAAGCTTCTGAATGTTCCTGATAAGGAGGCTTTTGCTAGCTTTCGTCGAGGTAACCATGTACCTCAGGCATTTGTTCAACATTCTTCTCAGGTTCAAGCTCCTGTTGTTATTTCTTCATCTATTTATGATCAACCTTTGCCGGTTGCTTTGCATTCCTCGGCTAGAAAGATGCTTTACATACAGTTCCGATGGTGTCGTCCTTAGCACCATCAGCTGCAGCTATAGTTCCTACTACTCTCCACGTTGTTGCTTGTGCTTCTCATGCTTCTGAGATGGTTATGGTTGATGGTCCTAATCTTCAGTGCGCTAAAGAGTCTTGGCAACAGGTCAATTGGAAGAAGGCAGCAAGGAAGAAGTCTGCTATGTCATCTCATGAGCCTAGTCTACCTCGTACTATTCAGTGGCATGATAATTTAATGTCTATTGATGATCATTGATGTCGCAGATCATGTTGATTGTGATGAGGCCATTAAGCGTCGCAAGGTGGCACATGCAGTATGATTATATATTGTGTATGGGTGGTTTTGCCTAGTGGACTATTTCGTCCTCTTGGTTTTGAGTCCCATGTCACAGGACCCGTGTATATATCTTGATTTTTCTTGATAACATATTGTCATCAAAAAAAAAAGGGGGGGGATACGTATTGCCACAAGAACTTCAATTCTCAACACTAACATTCGAACATGATAAATTCTTGTTCTTTGTAGTTTAGATCTGAACCTATTGCATTGTTTGAATTGTAGCTATGAAGACATATTGTCTAAATGCAAGGTTTATCTTGGGCCAGGCAGCTGCATGGTTGAGGTGGATCAATGCAGAATGACTAAGTGCCTGGAAGGAGCAATGCCTATCTTTTGCATGTAGATTAAATATGGTTCATTGATCTGAATTAGTGCAGCATGTAGACAGTATTCAGGTAAGAATCATCTTTGATTCACTGGATGATCCTACAAGAAATTTATGTACATAGATTTTTAGTTTGCTAGAAAAAACTATGGTCATGGCCTTGCACACGCGATATAAAATAAATAGACACTGCTAAAATTGTCAAAATACCTCTAGTTTAAGTGTATTTTGATGGAAGCAACCATAACTTTTTTGAGAAGGCATAAATGAGGTGTCCTTGAGGTGCATTGTAGATGAGGATGACATCTTTTTATCAAAGCTAAAATCATCTGAATTAGAGTCCAAAATTACAAGTTATGTTTTTCTTAATACATAAAACAATTATAAGAATTTAAGAGGGATAGGACACCATAACTTAGGATTTCTGATTCCAATTATACTCTTTACAAAAGTTGGTGGGTACATTGTTCTATCTCACTATTATACATCCAGATATTACATATGTTGTATCCATAGCAGTCATTGCCACACTAGAAAGCAATCAAGAAAGTGGTTAATCATCTTAAAGGTACTCATAAGAAAGTCATTCTCTATAGCAAGCTAAGCTGATTTTATATTTAGATTCTGATATGGCACCTATGAATTTGGACTTCAAAAGTGGCTTACATGATATGTTCCTTTTTATGGAAATAGTCCCATTAGTTGGGGTTCTAAAATGGAACTACTAATACTATTACCACTACGAAAAATCAGGGGCCTTGAAATTTCGGCCCCAAATGCCTTGTTTTTTCAGACTGAAATTTGCAGTCGTCGCCTGTCGATCTGCCCTGCCCTTCGATGCTACCTCACCTTTCCCTCCGAAGCGGCACCGCCAAAGAAAAACTGCTAGAAACATGCCAGAAAAAAGTATCAGGGGGGGAATTTCAAGCCCCCTGTTTTTTTGTCGGCAAATTTTCATCGACGAAAAAGTTCACCGAAAATTTCCTTGTGGCCGCCAGGCTTGCAGGCAGCGCCGCTCGGTTCCTGGCAGCTGCGAGACTCGCGGACGACGCTGTTCGGTTCCTGGCAAAATTTTTGATCGTTGAAAATTACCTCTTTCAAAATTTGATCGGAAATGATATTACTAAGGAATTAAAGTGGATATGAAAATCTTGGTTTCAAGATACATCTGCACATTAAATATATGGATATCTAACTTTGTTTCATTAGGGAGCATTAGGGACCAATTTGTTGGTGCTTTACTAAACTACTTTCAGGCAGATTGTTCAAGCAAATGAAAAACATTTTATATCTTCAGCCTCCTACTTCTCAAAGTGGATAATATTCCGACTTTGAGGGGAAGGGGGAGGGGGGAGGGGGAGGGGATGGGGGTTGGCTAGGTTTTATCTCTCACAAAGCACTTTCAGATTCTTCCTTGGTATTAGTTTCTCATGTCATGCTAGTCATCACAGGAGATATTAGAGGATCTCCATAGGGGATATTAGAGGATCTCCACATGGATGATATAGAGGATCTCCTCGTGGATAGATGACTATGCATGCTGAGTCATGTTGCTGATATGGCATGACTAAATAAGCCATAATCACACATCATTATGCTATGTATCTTCTTCATTCTTCAAGTAATATATTTCTACTTATACGCTCTTAGTTCACGAACTATTTTTTGCCCATAACATCCTCATAAGCTATTTGCAGTAGGTAAAACTTGCTTTCGTTCTTAGTTCTTGAAGCAGCTAATTATTGAAAAAGACATCGGATAAAATCAAAGGCTATGTTGTCAAGATGTTTTCCTTCATTTCTACGAAGAGTAATAAACTATAAATTGTTTCATGTCTTACATATTTACATATACATTTGAAACACATAGCGAGCTCCTAGTTAGTTTTATATATTCTCTCCATCACTTGAACCTAATCTCGGGATCGAGATACATACATCAGAGCTCGGGATAAGATACATACCTTAGTGTTTAGCATGCACTATTTGGCTAGTCTACAAAGAAATGTGGAAGGGAAAGTAGACTTGAATCATGTACAGGTATGGTCTGAAAAGGGGAAATGTCAGCTTTAGTTTCTGGAAGTGGCTATATGTTCTTCCAAGGCCAATATTCTATATTCAAAACTGATGAAGATCGTGCAATGCCAAAGTTTTGTTACAAGGAACACCAAATAGAACAAATCAAAATGCAAAAACACTTGCCCATGATAGGAGTTGTTATTAAGATGAGAGATTTCATAAAAACTTTGATTGCATGCATTACGAATAGAAGAGTACACCTTTAAGGAATTGAGGGAGGTGTATGAGCTCAAGCTCAAGGTAGAAAACTGTGCACCGATGCCTAAACCCTGCGATCTCTTCCCTCATAATAGGAACTAAATAAAAAAGCTACCAAACAAAATAATGACGTAGCCAATAGATGACAAATGTCACTTTGCCAACAGGGAATGTCAATTGTCAACATTCCCCTTCAATTATTGTGGGTGCCTATAGATGCCCAAACGGAAGTTGTTGTTCAAGTCCTTGTCCATTTCATCACGACATTCATTAAGCCTTTTTCTTGAGAGAGGTTCAGTAAAAAAATGAGTCAGTTGTCATGTGTTGAGTGCCCAAACGTTTTATGCAGACTTTTCCTTCTATTTTCTTCCCTTTGAAATGACTTTTCTGAAGCTTCTTGGATTTTTCAATAGACTTAGTGATGTATGCTATCATTCATGATTCTTGTTGGACCAGTATGTTCTGCACCAATGTTCTTCATGAGTCTTCTTGAGTCAAATGCCCGGCACAGGCCATGTATTCTGCTTCACACATATTGAGAGTTATGGCATTTTATTTCTTACTACACCAGCTGAGTACTCCCCCTTACAGTGTGAAATAATTCCTAGCAACAACTTCCCCTACATAGTTGCATCAACAAAGCCTTGTAATAGCAGTCTAGGTGTGCCTCTTGTTGTCTCATTTGAGACACCATTTGTTTTTGGGCAATGACTAACTAACAGGTAAAAGCGAAATCAGATGAAGACCTGGTGTGTAGGAGCACCTCTTGTAGTGCTATCAGCATAACAAGGCCATGGAGGAGTCACCTTGGCACAATCGTTGCTGAAGGGTAAAAACAGGTTGAAGTGGATCAAGAACGTGCATTTTTTTCGCTATATTTTGTACGCTTTGTAATTCGTGGGATAATATGGGCCAAAAGTTATGGAAGAGTTAGTTATAATGATGGCAGGTTCAGGTTGATTAAGCAAATTCAAATTATCGGGTCCAAGTACTTGAACACCCCCCCTCCCCAAAAAAAAAAAAGGAAAAAAACCCTCTTTTCTTTTGTTGTCGAATTGCGGAGAAAATACAAGTATTCATTTCCACAAGAATCCATTTGCACAAGAAATCTGGATTCATTGTGCAAATGGATTCAAAACCAGACCCTCAATGCCATCAGATATACTTACAGACAACACGCTGAACAAATATGTTTCACCAGATGAGTACGGAAAAAGACATGCTACAGGTGCATTATGTAATTTGTGAACTCATTCCTTTTGTAGTTTAATCTTAATGTCATGGTTTCAATGTCCTTTCAGACCAATACTAAGACTTAGTGATGTTGAATAAACAGATTACTAGAAAGCCACATGCTTAGGGATGGGTGCAAAATCGGTACTGGGTAGCAGAAATCACCGTCCGGACGCCGCTTACAAGTGCTTAAAATCGGTGTGTTTTAAACACGACGTGCGTGATTGAAGTATTGACATGTAGGGTGCGCGCCCATCAAATGACAGGCTGAGAGAATCATGAACATGTTTGGTGCCGGAAACATGAATGCCTGTAGCCCGCCATATTCCTGGATGGCGGGCTAACCCATCTTGAATTCAAGCAAAATGGAGGGACTAATTGTTTCCAAGGATTGCCTGAACCGAAATTCAACAATTTGCCCTCACCAATTCAGCAATACACAGAAATCCGGGATAGATGAAACCCAATTCCTCTCCCCGTTCAATTTACAGAGCCATTGATGCAGCAAGGAAGAGAGATCAGAGGCAGAGATTGTATGCAAAGAAGGTAGCAATGAAGAAGAATTCCCCTTCTAAAGATTCGCCTTCAAAGACGAATAAGAAATTGAGACTGAGTGACCGCAGAATAAGAGAAATTTCAGGAGAAATTTATGAAGTATTCAACCAAATTAGTACAAATGTTGATGACAATGACAAAGGCCGCATCATTGACAGTCTTCTTTGGAGGGCAAGAGATTTACCAATTGCTTCTATAAAGAAATCTAAGCAAAATTACTATGGTCGAGCAAATGGTGAAGAATTTGAAGGAAACAATGCAAGAACATAAGTTTGAGAGGAATTATGACATGCTTCGGGGCAAGGAAGTCCACCTCCGATAATGGCAGCAAGCAGTACAAATGGTGTCAAGCCATTGAATCAAGCAGAAGGGCCGATTGCTCAAGATCCCCAGAAAAACAATTTCAAATGCTTTTCAAAGAAGGGTGCAAGCTAACAAAGGGGAAGGACCTTGGTCAATGTTTAGGAGGAGGAAGCGGATGGATAGCATGTTAGATCACAATAGAGAAGCTGTTATCAAGTTCTGGACAGAAAACACAAGAGTTTCTCCATACAAGAAAGACGGAGGAAGTATGTATCGAGACGTAAATAAAGATGGAACATCCAATTCACCTTCTTGAAGTCAGCCAAGTAAGTATTCATCCTATATTGTAGGGTTCATTATATGTAGCATTTATTTGGCATTCACACGATTTCCCTACAGTTGCAATTCTACCTCAGGTTTAGAGAGGAGAATCCTCATATCAAAATTGCATTGCAGACTTTTGAGAGGTTGAAACCTAGTTTTGTAAGGAGGATGCGTGAGAGGCATACATGCTGTTGCATTTACCACTTGAAATTTGAATACATCATGCAAGGATTGAACAGCCTGAGAAAATCGGGTGGAGTTCATGACAATTGCAACCGCCATCGTGGAGATTTGTGGCCCGGCCCGTAATGTGCAGCCAAGGAGCATACAATCAAGTGTACCAAAAGATTTATGGAGACAAGTGGTCCGGCAAAAAAGGTGATGATGAGGAGTGGTTTGATCATAACCGCTTGATGTTGGCGTGTAAAAAAATGTGGGTTGGATAGAATTAGAAAATGTCCACAGAAATGGATGGCACGGGTTCAAGACTAGTTACTTGGAAGACATTTGAAAAGCAACCCGTGGATCGTGACAGAGAATTCAGGGGATCCAAGAAAGGCTTTGAGGTACAAACCCGCCTTGAGATTAGTACGTATGACGAAGTCCCAAAGAATTTCAAGAGGAAGTGAAGAAGGTAATATCAGATTTTGTTCCACACAATTACATAGCACATTGGCGCCAATCAGGTTTTAAACAAAGTGTGTCATCATTTCGGAAGATACAATTGTATCCATTATTGACTTTGCAGAAAATTACAAAGATCAAGATCCGAATGAGCCCCGACAATGCACCGCATACGCACCAAGTTTCTATACTTGTTCACATAACATATAGGCATGACAAAAGTGCTGATATTCCTGTTCCTGTGCAGACAAGAAGACTGTCCAAAGAAGAGAAAAAAGAACAGAAGGTTGGAGCAGATCAGGAATAGACTCAACAACGGTAGGAAGATCATAAAAGAGACTCACTTTTACATTTCTGATGATAAAGTGCATGACTCATTATTTGTGGAACACTGCCTACAAAAGCATGTTGCATGGCTTAAGGAAACAGAAATAGAGTATGAGAAGCATTAGTTTTGGAGTGATGGTCGCTCATCACAATTCAAGTCGAAAACCTTTTTTTTTTTAGGCGTGTACTTCACAATCAATGACAAGGAAATAGTGTGGAACTACTTTGCAACGCCATGGTAAAGGTGAACATGATGGTGCAGTGTGCCAAGTATCAAAAGGCTGCTAAGTAAGGAACAACTCAAACCCAATGGTGTGCAACTGAGGCATGCTAAAGATATTGTAAAATTTCTGTGTACATATTTCAGCAGTCTACCAGTCGATGAAACAGATGAGATCAAAAGATATTTTTGGGAAATTGAACCTGCTGTTGTGGCAAACATGGAAGAATATGAAATTGAAACACTCAAAGGCACAAAGAAGATTCATCAGATCGGACCATGCCAGCCAGGACTAGACCAAACAGGCTTGCTCATAGATGCCCTCATGTTTCGCCGCTTTTGCATGGATCATAATTGGGACTCGTGATCAATACGTAGATTAGGAAAGTGGGAGGTAACCCAACTTAAAACCGTGAGTTGAGAAGAAAAAGGAGACTCTTGAACAAGCCAATGAATGGATCAGTAATTTGGTAGAAGTAGGTGACAATTTTGCAGTGAATGCTGAGGTAGACAATTCAGAGGGTGTGGACTTCTACATCCTCAAGTGCACAGAACCCAAATGCACACTTGAAGATTCATACAAAGATGGATGGGGGCAAAAATTTGGAGTGCATGAGGTTATCTTAAGTGGATTGTATTATCAATTCTTGGGTAATTTCAAGTATATGTTGCTCACTAAACAACCCGGCCTCCTCAGCACAGCCATGTGTGGTAAGATATCCTAAAATTGATATGGAAAAAGTAGAAGGCACAGACATGTGTACAGAATTTCACAGAGACCCATGAAAAAATTATGGTCGGTCTCCCAATAACAATGTAATTGTTTGACACTTAACTAAATTGATGTTATTCTTTTCAAGTGATTTGTTGTTCCAAAGACCTAAGCATGTAAGCACATATTTTTATATATATTAACAATAGTGAGGATGCACAAGGGTGGTGTGCATGGACACGCATTCCGAATGAAGATTGAATTGTTGTTTATAAGAATGTAGATTTGTGACATTGGAATAAGGTTCAATTATTTATTTTGGTACCATCACTATCCCAACATTCTTGGCAAAAATATATTTGTCAAAGGCGTTTCCTCGATGTGACATGTGTCAATTCGAGTAGTCATAATGAAATATTGCAGCCTGGTTACTTAATTAATTGTTCCGGCGCTGCGTGTGAGGTTTATCGTGCAATCGCGCCTAAGCCGCAGACTTAAGCAAGAGGCCCACAAGCTCACGCCCGCCTCTACAAGCTCTCCTCGGCCAATTCCTCCTCACTCTCCCCCAATCCAAGATTCCTCCCAATCCTCCCAAGCATGAAGCGAGCACATAGCGAGGCCCTCCAGGTCACCTCGGCGGCGCTTACTAAAGCGTCGAGAGGTGTTCCCTCCACTCTTCCCGCCTCTGCCGGAGGTGCTTGCTGCCTCCCCACTCTCGCTGCCTCCTCTCCCGCCCACTCTACCCCCTCCCGGTTTGAGTCGATTTCGATTCCTCATTTTCTCGATTCCTATGAGGAATCAGAAAATGAGGAATCGGAAATGAATTCGCAAGAATATGTCACCGCCGTGATGCAGGGATGGATAGGCGAAGAAGAAGAAGAGGAAGAGGAAGAGGAAGAGGAAGAGGAAGAGGAAGACGGGAAGACGAAGCCGACTTGGAGGAGCTCGTGGCTTTCCTTAAAGGTACATGCAAATTTTCATTTGTTTTCTGCTTTCATTTTTTCGCTTGTTTAATCTTCGCTTGTTTAATTTTTCGCTTGTTTCATTTGTTGCGGATGGAGAATGAATGCAGGAGCAGATGAAGATGAAGAAGACACCCCTTGAAGAAGACACCCCCCTTGAAGAAGACACCCCCTTGAAGAAGACACCCAAGAAGACACCCCTTTGAAGAATACACTGGCCTCAGGGCCAAAATTTTGTAAAAATTTTGTAAAAATTTTGTACATTGGCCTAATGGCCTTTTTTTTTTAAAAAATCTTGTTTACCATCAAACTTTGTTGTAACTTTGTTTCTTGTTTCATTGAGATCTCTTCTTCTTCATCTATGAAATGTTATTTTTGTCTATCTATCAAATTTATGAAGTTCAATTCTCGCAAAATTCCATTCAGATTCTCGCTTGAATGTGTTCGCTCTAGCTCTTTCATTAGTTTCAAACACTAAGCATTTTAATCACTTTTCAAGAAGGCCGCTGAGTAAGCAATCGAACACACGAGCACTTATGCAATAAACAGCCTACCTTTAAACAGTTATATGGCTTAACAATAAGCACTGCACCTTACCTGCATGACAGTAAGCACATGATGACATTAAGCAACTACATAAAAGTATCTGTCACTGCAAGACAATAAGCAGTATCTGCCATTAAGACTCAAACCATAGCACTTGCAGCAATTTTTTTTTTAAGCACTTGATAAGTTTTAAGCATCCCTTTCAACAAGATTGAAGTATATATAAACAATATAGCAAAAACTTATAGACAAGTCTGCATTGAACTACATAAACAATATAGCAAAAACATTCTTAAATTAAGATAAAGATGGTACATGAAAAGTGTAGGATTCCTTGGCCTAAATAAATGACAAACGTACCAATAATCATGGAGAATGACAAGCGCCATCACCATAAACCTTCTCCAATTCCTCCTTCACAAACCCAGCAGAATCAAGAATCGTTTTCGTGAAAAGTCTTTCCAAGCATAGCTTCATAATCTTTCTATCTGTCTTAGGCCAAGGCTTGTATCTATGTGTATTCTTCACCAAGAACTTCATTTCTTCCTCGGTCCTTGGCCTCAGATTTCTTCTATCTTTGGGGTGAGTACCGGTAGCACTTCATCATGGACATCCATCTTGAATGCAAAAATACCCTTGAGAAATTTCCGGGGACTGCTAAGGTAAGACTTGTACAATGAATCATCAAGAAGCAAAGTCTTACCCGAGAATCTTGGGTATGACTCATATATTTTCCCAAGTGGTTTCATCTTGACCGACAGCCGGGTTTGTTAGGGTGGTGAAAACCGGTTCGCACACATTTTTCTCCTGTCCCCATACAAATTCAAATCGTCCCTCAAATCTGGACATAGTACTTGCAAAGACATCTTCCACATTGGAGAGTTGCATTGATGACCATATACCAACACAACACTTCAGAACAAAGTCTTCAAGAAGAACACCGCTTCGGGTCCGAATATCACTTTCTTTACGCTAGTGTATGTCATTGTCAATCCCCTTCCAAGCGTATGTGTTCATTTGCACCAAATGTTTTTACCAACACACCATTTAAATCCAAGACAATGAGTTTATCTTTGGTCGGCAAATCAATATTTAGTACGCGTGGAACATCCCGAATACCTACACAACAGAATTACTACATGAATAAATAGATGAAGATGAAAATGAAAAATGGGTTGAATGTGGAAACCTTTTCAGATCAACAAAGCAGGATTCTCCGACCTAACAGAATGAACTGGTAATCCTACAGTGAATGCAACAAAAGAAAATCAATAATATTCAATGTTTTAATCAACACTAAGTTGTGGCCTTCTTGCCCAACAATGCCCATACCCCCTTTCCAGGGTTAGTAATGGCAGCAATCACTTGTTGAAGATCGCTCACCAAACTTGAGGGCCCCGATTCTGCATTTTCTTCGTAACACACTTCGATATGTGTGGTGTCATGATTGAGACCGCTTCCCGTGATCTTTTGCATAGCTACTTCTTGTTCTCTTTCTTGTAGCCCTGAACAACTACTTTGCTATCCTCCAGCTTACCCCTTTTGTTCTTCCTCGCCCTTTCCTTTCTGCAAATATTCAGCCAAGTTGCCCTCATCCGATGGAATTACTCCCTCAACTTCCTTAGGTGCTTCAGTGTGTACAATCGGGTCTGTTGTTTTTTCCACAACTGGTGTTGTGTTTACAGCTTCTTCTATAGCTTCTTGGACAGCTTCTTGGACTGGTGGTGGTGGTTCTGCTGTTGCAATCAAATCAGTCACAATTGACTGTACTCCTATAGGACTTTGCAGGTGTTGTGCATCTTCAAATGGCACCATTGTCCTTCTTTGAACCCTCAACGGTGAGACCTCAATTGCAGGACGGATTAACACATCCTTTTTTGGTGTACTATTTGAAGCACCTGCAACATGGCCAAAACCTAGCTCGTCAAATACACCCTCTGGCACCTTTCCAGGGCAACCATGAATACATTGTCCTCCTCTCAACAATGAACAACAAGCTATATGATACTCATGTTGGCAATTCAGTGCTAAACTTAACCTGTAAGCTTTAGTGAATTCCAGACCACATGCCGAACATGTATAAAATGAATCTTCCACTAGCAACTTATCTCGTATAATAGTAGAGATGCTAAATGTTGCAGGAGTATCCATTTTCAGCTTCCACAAATTGTTTATGTAGAAATGCAGAAGTCTCTGTTCTTCTTCGAGAACTTTTAACTCCTCCTCAAGTTTGAGTTTACGTTTGACCTGCTCATTAACAGATGTAGGGTTCATTGCTTTTTGTACCTTGTTCCCGTGCCAAGTTTCCATCCGACACCGCTCCAAATCTTTAATTTCTGCCTCCAACTCACATGTTGGATTAAGCTTGAACTCCTCCCCGTTTTGTAGCCAAATCATTTGTGGCCTGTCTTAAAACCGTTGTCGCCCTCTTCCAACATCATTTTTTTTACGTAATTCGGAGGCCTTCTCATTGCCTTTCAGCTCACTTCCCACCGCCTTCCATTCTTTGTGATAAGTAAAACTGATTTTCCAATCTCCTGATTGCATTCTCTAAGGTTTTATGTTTTCATCACATGCACCGACCTCATTTGATCCAAATTGCCACCTTTGGCTTTGCCTTCATTTCCGCTTTTCCTAACATGTGCTACAACATCCGCCTCTGCTTTTACTTGTCTATTGTTGTGGTATCTTTGACATTGCACAAACAAATGCAGCCCAGCTTTTACTTTGTGTTCCTCGGTGCAAGTATTGATCTAGTGCAATTTTCAAACGCAGTGCCAAGGGCCAGTTTGCTTTCTTACTTCTTTGTTGTGACAATTCTTGTAGATTTTTTTTTTTTTTCGTAGTGTTTCCAACTTCTCTTGAAGATGCTCCTTTGCACAGTGCCATTTTATCTTTCCCTTGTTCAACTTCTTTGTCCAAACAGAATCCCAATCTCGATCCGTGACATTATTTTCCAACCAAGCTTCTTCCTCGTGGGGCTTCACCCCCGAATTGCACAGACCTCTGATGGTGTGAAAATCATCCGCGCTCCATGCCTCCATCGTCAACAGTGAAACACTGATCTGAGTTTTCGCGCCCAGGGGGAAAGGAGGGAGAAGGGCGTGACGGGCTTCGACGTCCGCGAGTTTCAGCACTTAAAGTGCTTAAACGCTTCGCCAAAAGTTGTACCCCACTAGCGATTTTACACCCGGATGCATGGTGCATCTAACTTTTGCAATAGCATACAATCTACATAAGAAAAGCGAGCAGGTTAATTGGTTGAGTTTTAAGAGTAGCATGAAATGGAAAAGTACCAAAATGCCTTGCAACAAGCATAAGCAAAAAACAAAGCTAATTGTTCAAAGAAACATAAACAGCCAGGGTCATCACCACCTACTGGCGATAGGAGTGAAAATAAAAGTGAGGCGGCCAAGAATTGTAGAGCTACCCCTTCTAGAGTTCGTGTATTGAACGTGACAAACAGAACAAAAAAGCAGATTGATGTAAAACCAATGCGCAGAGAGAAAGCAAAGACTTCTACTGAATTGGATATTTCTTCAACAAGTAGAAGAAACTAAACTTGCTCTTAAATGAGGTTATTAGATTGATTGAATAGGAGTAAGCATGTTCTGTATTTGTAGCTGTTGTATTCGTGATGTGATGGTGAATAAATTGACGTCCTTCAATTAAAAAAATAAAAAATAAAAAAAAATGTTCTGTATTTGTTGTAATATGTAATATATAGTTTGACAGATGTGATAGTTTATGTTAATGTGTGGTTTGTCAAATGTGGTATGGTGATTAAATGAAAACTTCAATAATAGAAAGACTATATCCATGATATTCCACGAAATAGAAACACGTTCGCTTCGCAACATTTCTTCAAATACTTGTTGTGCCTTCCCACCCATTGGACATAATTGTCTTCTATGACACTATTTTGAGATAAACCAATATGTTGAATACATTCTATACATCTCAACAGTTCCATATTACATTACATGATACTACATTATTCTCAGACATGTTATGACATCATCTACATCATGTTGACAACATAGGTGAAATAAAGCTCCCCCAAGAGTATGTTTGAGATTTTGATCTTGCACTCATTCAAACCACAAGCTATAGTTCTACAACTATCATGTGCCACACTGGTGGCCATCATATATTTTCTAGTAAACATTTGCTAGATCACTCTCCTACTTTCTAAGTATTTTCTTTTCCTTCTGATGAAATGACTAAACCAGCTTTTGCTATTGCAAGCATGATTTCATTAGAATGATGTATGTCTGAAAATATACCAAAGAAGGCAAGTGGATAAATTACTCAATGCTGCAAATAGCTTACAAAATGAAAAAATAGACTAATCTTAGTTTGCAGCAGAATCTTGTTTAAGTCTAAATATAAATACAAATCACTTGTGTCATGGAATCAAAAATTTAAGGATTCATTAGCATATGAACAGAATTTAATTATAAACAGACAGGAACAAATTTTGAGCAAGATTGCTTTGCCCATGAACATGGATGAATGACATGCTAAAAGACCAATTACTTGTGACAAATGGCATATCAGTGGGCAAGATCGTTTAGATACCTTGTATAAATTACCATTCTTGGAAGCAAAATACCTCAGTGAAACCCAGCATTGGAGGAACAAGATGAATCTTGTTGACAGTTTGGTCAGACTCGAGATGTGCATGTGTTCAGATTAATTGTAGTTAAAAGCATATAACAGCACAATACTCAAAGTGCAGAAAGGAAATGATATTATGCAGCTGCATTTGATAAAGTTACAATGGAACAACGAAAGAAATTTCGCATTTAAGAAGTTCAGCTCTTGATGCATCTTTGAGTTGGGATTTTTATTTTGGAAGTCTTTCCAGTTTTCTTCGGTCACCATATAACTCTCTGTAACTTCGTAGACTACAAAGTGGCATGCAAGCTTTAAAGAAATAACTTTTAGGAGATACCTTAGTGTCCGTGTTCCTTGTGTTTTAGGAAAAGACCCACTGCAAGAGAATATATAGACTCCTTCTAGAAATAATCCTAACCACCAATGGCAAGAAGGGAAAACTCACAAAAAGAAGGCCTCGCAATGCAAAATCCTTTAAAGAGGATAGAAACGAAATCCTTCCAATGCAAATTCGTGTACTGGATAACAGTTACTCCATGATGATTCATATTCTCCTCTGGTCCAACTACAAAATATCAAGTCAAAATTGTATATAGCAGAACCTCCAATAGCTTGAATGAAATCAAGTCAAGATTACACATAACACAACCTACGAATCCATGGTCGATATATAGAATGGGATTTGCAGTCTCATTCTTCCTGGAACCCAATACACATTTTCCAACAACCTTTCATTTTTTATCGCATGGTTAAGAAACTGGCATTTCCGTCATTCAGAACTAGCCATCAAAATGAATAACACCTTATGGAAGCAAAGCAAATAGGTGCCAAAATGAATGAGCCTCAAGAGACATGGATAGGATGAATACGCCACCTAGCAGCTCCCACAATCCTAGGACCGACACTTCCTACTGCTTTTAGATATGATGACCTAGAATGAAAGTTTTAAAATACAACAAAATTAACGGCCAAGATCGTGCAAAAACTATTATTTTATTTTATCTTTAGTGTTATTTTAGTGTTATGTAAGATAATGTCAAGTGAAGTGGAAAAGTTCTTTCCTCAATCTAACAATGTGTATCATGCATAAGTCCGCAATCAATCTTGTCTCCAGCATGCCGTCTTTAAATTATTGAACAAAGTTGAAAAATGCAACCAAAAGTATTTTAGAACTATTCTAAAAGTCAAGAGGTTAGTCGGATAACTTGGTTATGAAAGTGGATTGTGCATATCTGGCGAAGAAGTCATTTTCAAGAAAGGTAGGAGTCTTCTGAGAAATCTCACGTTTGTTTGTTAGCTGCTTGGATCTTAACAAGAAAAAGAATACTTATGTTGGGATTTCTCAACGGTCATACTACTACATAATAAGAAATTTTAAATTGAGCTACTGAAGGTGAGCTTAGCATTGAAGGAGATGTTTTGTTAAAATGCAAGGCTGAATTTGGTATCCCACTTGAAAGCTGTGCGTTTTAGGTGCTGCTTCTTTGGAAAATAAAAGAAAAAAAATGTTGGATGAAGATATGCAATGTACTCAACAGGTTGCAATGGTGAATACCTAAGCTCCTGTTGATGATGAAGGTAGCATACCTTAGTCATTTTACACTAATGGCGGCTTGAAGATCAGAGTTGTATGGACACTCATCTCTTTAATTCCTGCATTTGCTCCGCCTCTTTGAAGGCATGCGACCAATATCTAAATGCTCTACACATATTTTGCGTTGGTCAGTCCAAAACGTTTCATCACATCATTTTATTGTAGGAGAAGTTGAATTGCAACTGAGTTTCCTCATTGCACAATTTGTAACATTGCAAAATGCCCTTGAGTCTTTCTATTGCATTGTTTTTAAAACATGGAACACTTGCAAGTTGAGTTCTCGCATATGCATGCCTAAGTTTTCTAATTGCCTATTTGGATTGCAGTTGGAAGCATTTTCCTTTATAATATAATATGCATCTTTGGGCGTCTTTTTCTTCAAAAGTTTGCAAGAGTTTCCTCCAACTAACTTCTCAAGCTTTTCTATACGAGTTGGCTAAGGTCCCTTTTTCTATATAAGAAAGAGGTGGGTTCACGAAGTGGGTTCACATCTATTTTTGCAGTGCTTGTTTCTCTGAATCGACCTTGGCAAACCTATACTTGTGAAGAAAATTGGAAAGCTTATCGAACGAGCTTTCCGTCGGTGTATGATTTGTATGGTGTTTCCTCTGTTTTACTCGACGGAATCCACCTGACAGTCCCGGCCCTCTATGGCAACCCCTGACAGCATGCATGCGTTGAAGAAAAGAGCCCGCAATTTGGATACCTCGTCCCCATCGAAAAGCGTGTATCACAGTGCTGAGGCAATCGGGTTGTACAGAACAACAGCCGGTTCCCTTCGTGCTAAGCCGGTAAGCTTGAGGCATCACGGACCATCTCGCCGTGGGCTGCTCCAAGAAGCGGCTTCTCCAACGTAAGGAGCGAATTTTCCTTGTGGAAGTTCGCTCCGGGGATTATGATTGCGGGGGGAGCCCAAAAGGCTAATGACCGTGATAAGAGGTGAGATACAAGCAACAACGCAGCTAGTCACGGAGATGGGGCACCGCTTGGATAAGGTCCACCAAAGAAGGGATGGAAGACATGGCGCAAGCACGGCCGACATGAAGGGGTTGCCGCAGCAGGTTGTACAAGTCACAAGCATGGCTGGTCGGATATAGATGCTAAGGAAAAGGATGTGGAAGCGGTGCGGTATGTGCTCCAATTCCTTGATGAAGCAAAGGCGCATAGCAGAGATGTCGAAGATGCTCACATATAGAGAACCATATGGCCCACTTACGGCAAGAGATGCGGGACCTCCGAATGGAGGTGCAACGAGTCCCGAGTGCACCACAAATCGTCCGCACCAGCACCCCCCATACCGCAGGCCGAGGTGGCTCGTGGAATCAAAGCGGTACTTCGTGAGGAGCAAGACATCCGTGCACGCCTCAACCTTATTGTGCGGGGATTGCCGAGGAGCAAGGCGAGGATTTGCCGTGTAAGCTTACCACTCGGTACTTGCAAAGCTCCAATTACGATTTGGTTATCAAGAGTCCAATCGTATTCGAGGGACCGAGCATGAGACCTCGGCTAGTTAAGTTTGCGCCTTGGATTGGGAGGCAAAATCTTTGTTGTTGCACCGCACTGGGCCGCTTGAAAGGTACGTCCCATATACCGATCCGATACGCCACCGCAACAACGGGAAAGAAGCCAAGAGTTGGTCAAGATAAGAGAGATTCGACAAGCTGGAGGGGCTGCTGGTTTGGTTAATGGCAAGATGAAGGTATATGTGCCTCCTCGCCGACAGCCATGAGGCAAAGACTCCCACCAACAAACCGCGTCGAAGGGGCGAAGCGGTCCCAGGGCATCGCCGTGCAGGCCGTGGAGAGGGCGGATTGAGGCCTTCCACAACCGCGCAGCACATCCATCGTGGTCCCGCGGAGAGCGTGCTGCCCGAAGTTATTCCAACCACGCCAGCCGTCCCTCGTGCACTCGGATGGGTCCACAAACCGCAATGATAGGGAAAGTGTCTTCGCATTGTTTCTTGGAATTGTAGGGGCTTCCCGTGGCAGAAGGGCAGTGGCTTGAATGGGATCGCGACAGACATGGGAGTATGAAGGACATCGATTGCCAGATATTCGAGGATATCAGCATTTCTCACTTGCTAATGAGCGCCATGGCGACGCGGCATGCGGTGGAGTGGCTTGCTACTTTAGGGGCGCCTTTAGCATGCAAGATCACACTTCGTAAGTCCGATGCATTTAACCGCTACATGTGGATAATGGTATTAGAGCCCGGTCATGTCCCATTGTTTCTTGCTAGTCGCTACATTCCCCATGCGGGCTCTAAGTTCTACCAGTACATGATGCAGATTAATGATGTCCGGGATGCCGATAGGGAACTCGTATGATGACATAGACCGCTATAGACAGCGAGGGACAGGTGTTTTGCTAGGAGATTTCAATGCTCGACGGGCAAGTTCGCTGCGTCGGTGACCTTCCAAGGTGACGCTAATGCCGATCCGCTTTGGCTTGAGACAAATTACTACTCAAGATACACGACACTCCCGTGATATGGTGGCTAGACCATTTGGCGTGCAAATGGTCCAGCTTCTGCCGTGTTTTTGACATGGTAATTTGTAATGGTATGCAGCGATGGCCACACTCAGGGGGTGTTACTTGCAGGAGTGATAGGCAGGATGGGGGAGCTAGTGTGTTGGATTACCTTCTCACTCCGGTAGCAACACTTGATATGGTTACACACTTCTCCATTGGCACAAGCACAGGGGATGAGGAGGCTTTGTCAGATCACTACCCGCTTTATGCCACGCTGAATTGGGAGCACTCAATAGTGGAGACACCGCAAAGGGGGCGTGGAGGGTTACCATACCTCCCACTTATCGGCTGTGGACAAGATGAATCGTGTTGGTGCGGGAGTTACAGGGGTTTGATAGCTTCTACACACTGCAAGACAGGTGTGCATGGCTGGTGAGGGCACTGCTTGCAGGCTTCCTTTGCAGTGAAGGGCCCTCCAAGGAGGGACACCGCGCATTTTCCTGAGAACCCGTGGTTTGATGCTGATTGCAAGGCTCTAAAGAGCCAGCTGCGCTTGGTCATAGATCCACAGTTGCGGCCACAGGCCCTGCAAGACTATAAGCTCTTCCTAAAAGCCAAGAAGGGGAGGTACATGGCAGAAACCCAGGAGCGCCTGTTTGACATGCTCATGGCAGAGCCAAAAGCTTTTTGGCGTAAGGTGTTATACCAGAAGCGCGAGGTGGCTGGTAATGTAAGTGTGGAGCAATGGATGCACCGCTTGGAGGAGTTATATGACCCAGGAGCTAATGCCAGGGTCCCGGATCAGGTAGGAGAGGTGCTGCAGCTCACACGGGAGGATGTCCAGCAGGGTCTCAGGCATCTGGCGAATGGCAAGGCAAAGGATTTACAGGGGCTGCAGGCCGAGCTGTTGAAATGGGGTGGCCCATCTGTGGTAGGGCCCCTGACGGTGATCATTAACCAGGCTCTGAGCGAGGGGCTCTCCCAGGAGTGGATGGGTAGTAAGGTTGTTCATGTGCATAAAGCTGGTAATAGGGATGAGCCGGCGAATTACCGGATGATTATGGTAAGCTCGGCCGCTTGCAAAGCTCCCGGCGGTGGGTGGAGAAAGAAACTCACTAAGTGGGCCGAGGAGGCGTGGTGTGCGGCAATTGGCCAGGCGGGCCTTTCCAGCTCACTCCACCCACGACCGACCATATCTTCACTTTGAGAGTGTTGATGGAGGCAAGCCGGAATGCGCGACAGGACTTGTATTGCTGCTTTGTAGATTTTAAGACTGCATATGATACCGCCCCCCGAGAGACATCTTTGTGGCAGGTTGCAAGAATTGCGAGTTCCACGTGAGTTGCGTAATGGGGTGCACCAAACTTTATGATGGGATTTATGCTTTGACCGCCTTATGAAGATCGGTGGGTAGCTAGCACTATGGGAGTTAAGCGGGCTGCCCGTTGTCTCCAACGCTTTTGGGTTGTACATTGATAGCTTGGAGACGGGATGCATCACCATGGGGAGCCGGTGCAATTATCCGAGGCAACCTCCGTGGAGCCGCTTACTATATGCGGATGATGTAGCTTTGCTAGCCCACACGGCCAGCGGTATGCGCAAAGAAAGATTTGGATGCCCTCGGGGGTTCTCGTGGGGCAACGGGAATGACAAAGAACTTGCACAAAACTAAGCTTCGCGATCCTGTCTCGCGCAACACCCTATCCCGAGTTATATTACAGGGGGCGTGAAGTGGAGATGGTGCGAAAGCTTCAAGTATCCGGGAATTGATTTCACTACTAACATGCCGTGGGATGAGTGTGTGGAGAGGAGAGCCGCTGCAGCCGAAAGGCTTTATATGCGCAAAAACGCGTGTTGCCGGATAGATCTCTGTGGATCGGGCGAGGAGAGCACACCCGCTTTAGGGCTTTGGTCGAGCCGGTGCTGCTATATGGGGTGGAGGTTTGGGGCCCAGCAGCTTAGCAAAAACACGGGATAGGTTGGAAAGGGTGCGTAAAGCTTTCTTGACATATAGCTTGGGAGTGAAGGACACCGCATCCGTGTCGATTTTTGTTGTATGAGACGAGATTCGCCTTTACAAAGATTCGCTATCGCAGCATCTTACTTGCTTCCATAAGGTGGATGGGATGGATGAGCATCGCTTGCCCCCACAGCCGCGTTGTTAACGCAGGGGCCCCCAAATGGGTCAAGAGGGTATGGCACGAAAGCAATCGTAAGGGATGGTTTAGGAGGCGGTCTATGGATTACCAACGGATGGTGGCAATCGCATTCCGATGCGCGCAGAATGGGCAATTGGATGCGGGCTATGCCGCCACCCCGTGGATGCCTCTACTCTTGCAAAGCCCAAGACAGCACTATCACGCCACATTAATCCCGCCTTGAGCATGGACCCCATCGGTACTTGAAAGCACACATCTCTCGTGGAAGAAACGGAGAGCTATTGCTGCCATAAGGACGGGTTCTCATTACCTCGTAATTGAAACAGTCATTTGGGGGTGAATGGCGGGCAAGGGATCCCCGGGAGGAGAGGACATGTCGTGTTGTGAGATGCACGTGATAGAGGATGAGCACCATGCCCTCCAAAGAGCGCCAAAGATATGCCCATGTCCGAGCAGTGCACACTGATCTTAGATGCTCTGACACACCGCTCCATCAGTTACTCGCATCACCTATGGTAGCGCGACTGGGAGCTTACATCTTGCAGATTTCGGCCGTCAGACTTGCTCTTTAGGGGCATGTTATTTGAGAGCCTACTGTTAGGGTTTTTCCTCCCAAGTGGGGGTTTTTTCATCCCGGTAGTAGGGTTCTACTGTACAGTTACATTGTTTGTTTTTGGTGTTGGGGTTTTTGGCTTTTTTGCCTGTTCTCTGCATGTACCGTCTCATAGGCCTCTGGCCTCCGTGGACGTTAAAATAAACTTCCTTCCTTCCTTCCTTCCTCCTCCTTTTTTGAGTAAGCTTTACTCAGAAATTGGTGATTAATTCTTACTAATTCTTTTGAAGTTTTAGAGGAAATCATTTTGTATTGATTCTTAGATTAGATCAGAAAATGGTTTCTGTTGATCCATTGTCTCCTTTTGGAGATCTCCTGCCGTGCTTCAGGGGTGATTTTCGTACTTTAAATAGTCCACGTTTTAACTCCATGTTTAGTTGTCCTCGAGATGTCTATATCCTAGTTTTGAAACTAGTTTATGTGCAGGTCCCTTGCTTTTACAAAAGTGCATGGAAGTAATGTTTATTCTTTACAAAATTCCAGCCTCCTACTCCAGAGTGCAACAACACTAGGAGTGCAGAAGCATATGCATAGACCATATTAAAAGAACTTTGATCTTACTAGGAAGACAAAATTAGTGGTTGCAACATTTGAACACATTTGGATTACATTATTTGCTTTTATTCTAATTCATGGCTCTTATGCCTCTTTACAATATCAAAACTACCTCCCCATTCACGAGGGCAACCCCTTGTGGGATCATTCTAGTGGTGTTCATGGGCCACATAGATCTCGTGTCTAATCATTTGACATCAAACGCACCATTAATGAACTCATCCCCTTGGTCAGTTTGGATGAACTTCACTCTTCTCTCCATGAAATTTGCTGCCACTATTTTCCATGCTTTGAACTGCTCAAACACATCAAACTTATAGACTACAAAATATATCACAAGTAAGAAATATCTGGATCCGCCTATGGATTTAACCCGAGAGGGCCTCCCACACATATCAAATCCAAAGGATTTGTAGCCCCATTCCCCTTCTGTTTTTTTAAAACTGCCCAATGCGCACCCTTCATATATTCATGTTCCTGTTGGTGCTTTGGGGCCGTATTTCATTTACATTCAATGTGCAGGCATTCATGCCATTGTTTGCTCCTTACACCAACTGAGCTGATATAGAGGGCCAGCTTTACTGCCTTTGGCTAAAATGACATTATCCTTGTTTCTAATAATGCACTGCTTATTGCCAAAAGTGTTAAACAAGTTTGCATCATCTAATTTAGAGACAAACAAAAGATTTACTTTTAAATCTGGTACATATAGTGTGCTCTCCAACTGTACTGTTCCAATAGGAAGTTTCATTGTTGCAGTGCCTACTCCTTTGATATTCAGCTTGCCTTTGCCAATCTTGACTTGCCTTTTGTCTGGCACTGAATTTACCTGTTCAAACATCTCCCTCCCTCTGACTGGTCATGTGATCACTAGCTCCAGTACCATAGAGCATCTCGGCTAGGATCCACTGGCATCTAAGTCTGATAGGCTGCACCAAAAATCATCCTCCTCATAGTTCCCATGCGTCTTATTCTTTGTTGCAGCCCCTGCAATTCTAGCACAATGTAACCTATTGTCCACAATAGTTTTAGAACTACAGATGCAGGCTCTTTTGGTTTGGGAGTCTCTGCCTTGGCCACAAATGCTCTCGAGGTTGAGACAAAAGAGCCATTGCTTGAACTGTCATTAGATTCCAATGATTCATCAATCCTCGAGGCTTTATATGCCTATGAGCCTGACGTTTCTTTTTCTTCACCTCTTCTTGCTGCATTTGGAGTGTTTTCTTTTCTCTAGGTGCAATATCTCTAGGTGGCTGCAAATGCGCCCCTAGCTGGACATGATTGATGTATATTTGGTCTCATAGACCCAAGCGGTCTCTCGTAGACGTTAATATAATCTTTCTTTTATTTTTATCTGAGCAGTCCCTGGCAAGGTGGCCTCCTTTTTTAGATATCCCTTGATTATTTTCTTCCATCAATATGTGATGACATGCCCACTCTAATTGGACCTGTTCAGCTGATCCTATGATGTTCCTAACATCGTTAAACGTGATGGTAATCCCTAAAGCAAAGCTCCTACAATCAAGTCATTATCTAGACCTTTGTCCATATCTTGGAGTTGCAAGGCAGCTGCTTTTATCTTAGAGATGTACTCCTCTGCACTTGTGCATTCCTTCAACTAGGTTAAATAGTGGAGTAAAGATTAGCCTGCCCTAAGAAGTGCCTTTTCTTGTAGATGACAAACAATTGACCCAGGCCTCCTTGGCACTATCAGTAGCAGCAGCTTCAACCTGTATCGACAGGTTGTCATCCAGGTACTATGAGGTACCTCATTATCCTGTTTTTTGCCTCCCATTTTGGACCTTTTTCAACATTGCTTGCCTCTCCAGTTGTGAGGTCGACTCAGCTACTGTGTCTGTCTTCACAGCTATTCTATCTGTCTTCACAGTGGCTAGATCCGCTGCTGTAAGAGGTTAAATCCTTGGGTATATGAGCACTAGCCTCGACTCATCCCCTCTGCCACAAGCCTTTCCCTGCAAGCTTGCCTCTGACTTTGATGAACTAGTAGAAGGCATTTGTATGAGATAGCTTTTCTAGCTTTTCCATCTTCCTTGAGCTGAGGCATCCACCTTCTACAATGACCACAAAGATCGACCCGCTCTGGTACCATATAGATGAAAGACTCCAAGATATCTCTGATTGCATGCAGTACTATTAGAAGTGTACAACTTTAAAGAATTGAGAGCGGTGCATGAGCTCAATATAAAAACTCTGCACCGATACCTAAACTCTGGGATCTCTTCCTTACTTTTAGGAACTAAACAAAGAAACCACCTAACAGAATAATGACCAAACCAATAGGTGGCAAATGCCAAAGTGCCAACAAGGAACGTCAAATGCCAACAGTTGTCTCAGAAATCTAGGACGACGCGAATGTTAACGAGAAGAAGAAAGAGCGAGATGGCTCCCATCAAGTTACTGTCCCGTCTATAGATTAGCACACACCAACACATGTACATGCTGGACAGGGTGGGATGGTCTGCAGCTTGGTAAGGCTGGCGTGCTAATAAGAAGAAATTTGTTAGATTTCTTGAATTTTGCACATGTCATGAGCAAATTTATGAATATCAAGCTTTTCGTTTTGCTAAAAATAAGCCGGTTTTAATCTTTTCAGTGTCATTTGTATGATTGATTTGGAAACTAGCTTCAAGCTCATCATCAGAATGATTCTGCAGACTCTGCATAGCCCTGCACCATAATATAAATCATGGTAAGCAAATGCATTAGAATAAATTTTCTTGCTTGTTCAGCATGACCTTGCACCATAACTATAAATCAAGGTTAAGCAATTGCGCTAAAATAGCTTTTAATCTTTTCAGTGTCATTTGTATGATTGATTTGGAAACTAGCTTCAAGCTCATCATCAGAATGATTCTGCAGACTCTGCATAGCCCATGCACCATAATATAAATCATGGTAAGCAAATGCATTAGAATGAATCTTGCTTGTTCAGCATGACCTTGCACCATAACTATAAATCAAGGTTAAGCGATTGCGCTAAAATAACTTTTTTTTGCTTGTTCATGACTAAGATGACTAAGACTAACGTCTATACTGTGCACTCTTATCTGTTGTTTGAAGTGCATTAGCAAGTCGTACCTCAATATTGAAGTAATTGATCTTCGCCAGTCAGCAAGTTCCAGCAGCAAATCGGTGTTATATTGGCATTTCCTCGAATGCCGCTGCAGTGCATTTGCCAAACTATTATACCATAATCACCAAATAAAATTCACAATAGATACTTCTAACCATCAAGTCTTACCAGGATCATGAAGAGGACGTCTAGATCTGCTATGCCCATAAAGTCCTATTTTGGGTTTCTCATGCTTATCATAATCGATTGCGTCACACATTGATAACAATTGAAGAGATCGTATGTACAAGCATGCATGCTGCAAGACATTCAAAGCTGGTTATTGGGCTCCCGCCTTATGCTACTAGCATAAATGTTTGACATAAGTGTGTAAGCAACAGTGCAGAAGGCATCTAAGCAAATAATTGCATCAAAGCAACGTCTACCTAGATTTACATTGCAATGAATTGCACAAGCACCAAGCAAAGCACTCCATAGGCAAATGCTAGGCTGTGCAATTTTTTGGAGCAAAGTCTCAGCCTCAGGAAAGTAACCTGCATGGCCCAAGAGATCCATAATGCAGGTAATATGGAGCATATCCACATTCATTCCAGGGTATCCTCCCATGGTTCTAAAATACCAAAGGGCTTCATCCACCAAGCCTGCACGACCAACTGCAGTGAGGATTGCATTGAAGGACACAACAGTCATCTTAATACCAAAACATTGCCTGGCCTCAAAGCACTTTATAGCCATCCTGCCATCACCCATCTGTGCATGTCCTGCAGCCATTGCATCCCAAGATACCACATCCCTCTTTGGCATTTCATCAAAAACTTTGCATGCCTCCTCCAAGCTTCCACATTTAGCATACATATCAATAAGTGCATTCCCCAGGTCAATGTCATATTCGAACCCCCTCCTCCTGCTCATTTCCCCATGAATATACCTGCCTTCTTCCATAGCACCTACACTACCACATGCTTTCAACATGCTAAGAAACGTAACCTTATTGGGCTTTACACGCTCGTATAGCATGTCCCGAAAGCATCTCAGCGCTAGACAGCCTTCACCATGTTGAGCATATCCTGTAATCATGGAACTCCAAGATACAACATCTCGGTTAGCCAACCTATAAAAGATTCTATGTGCTTCTTTCAAACTCCCACACTTTGCATACATATCAACAAGGGCATTTGCCACGACAATATCAGATACAAGTCCAATCCTAAATATCTCTTCATGAATAGATCTACCCTTCCCTATGGCACCTAGATTGCCACATGCTTTGATAACACCCAAGAATGTGACTTTATTTGGTTTAATTTTTTCATGCTGCATACTCTCATACCATCCTAGAGAAAAGCTCCAATTTTCATTGTGTGTGTAACCTGTAATCATGGCACTCCATGACACCACATCCTGTTTTGGCAATTTGTAGAATAATGTACATGCTTCCTCATCTCTCCCACACTTGACGTACATGTCGAGAAGAGTATTCGCTATAACAATGTCAGTTTGCAGCCCAATTCCAAAAATCAGCTCATGAATACGCCTGCCCTGATATATGGCACCTGTTGCACCACAAGCCTTCAAGATACTAAGAAATATGACTCTATTAGCCTGTACACTCTCATGCTGCATCTTCTCAAAAAGTTCTAGTGCAAGGAGGCCTTCGCCATTCTGCACGTAGCCTGCAATAATTGCACCCCAGGAAATGATGTCTCTACCTGACAATCTGATAAATAAATTATGTGCTTCCTCCAAGTTTCCACATTTAGCATACATGGTCACGAGTGCATTGCCTAGAACAATCTTAAACTGTAGTCCACCTTCAATAATCTGAGTATGAACGCAGACTCCATGTTCTTTCGCCCTCAGACTACCACATGCATTCAAGATACTCAAAAATATGCCTGTACTAGGTGTTATGCCCTGCTGCTGCATGTTTTGATAGCATTCTATGGCAAGATGGCCTTTGCCAAGCTGAATGTAACTAGAAATCATTACAACCCATGCACTAGAGTCCCGCTTTTCCAAGCCATCAAACAGCCGGCATGCCTCTTCCAAACAACCACATTTAGCATATGTAGCAACAAGGGTATTGACCACAACAATGTCAAACAGGAAACCATTCTCTACAACCTGCTCATGGACGTACACCAGAATGCTCAAGCTACTACAGGCTCGCAAGATGCTCAGGAACGTGAACTTATCCGGCTTAATTCTTTGGTGCCGCATTTGTTGGTACAAATCTAGCGCGATGCAGTCTCCACCACATCTGGAATATGCATTGATTATTATGTTCCATATGTACTGATCTGGTTTGCACACCTTTCTGAGTGCTTGATTAGCTTCAACCACGCCTCCAAATTTAACAAATTGGTTCTTGGCCAAGGAATCAAGTTCGATATTAGTAAGCTCTGTTCCGCACATTGAGGTGCCAAATTGTACGCAAAATGTACGGATGTAGGAACACCTTGTTCCAAAATTACTTGATCTTGGGCACGGCCGAAAGCATGTCAGAATCCCGCGGTGATGTAAATTTTGTTCATATCTGGGCGGAAGCGCTCTGATATGATCAAAATTATGATATAAGATTAGTGGACTCTGCAGCATCTCGACGTTTATTGTGGATAACAATATTCAAGCTTTTAAGTTAACTTGTGATGCACTTTGTTTTGCAATAAACCAATCCAGCTCGTCCCATGTTAAAGCCAAGAAGCAGGCTCAAACCCTCATCATTCGTATACCTCTTTCTTTCCAATGGTTTAGCCTGCAGTCATCAGAACAGTCTTGATATGCTTTATGACATAAATCTACAATCCTTCAAGAATAAAAGTAGACTCAATGGTGTCTTGACATTAGAGTTTTTTTGAGGTCAAATAAGGGCCTCCTAAGAATATATTAGAGGGGCCGCCACGTAGGATCCCGAACCTAGCTTCCCCCCTCCATACCTAAATTTCACTCTCCCCTAACCTAACTACCTAACCTCCGAACCTAACCCCCGAACCTAACCCCGCAATCATTATTTCCTAACAACCTGAATATTTGATGATTATATCTAGGATTTTCGTTTTCCCACCTTCGAGCTTATGCCATCGAAGCTTCAAAGACCATCGATCGAGCTTGCCCTCGCCCATCGACCTTGCCGTCGCGCCCATCGAAGCGCCAACGATCTTGCCATCGCTTCGTGTAGCTTTTGAATTGAATTATGGATTCTTGCCAGCAAATAGAGCGAAATTTTCAATTTCGCCTCGCTTGTTGGCAAGAATCTTCCTAATTCTAATCTCCGCCCGGTTCTGGCCTTTTGCAACGCCAATGGCAAAGGTATTTGGTTTCCGAAGTCGCCATTGCATTCCTTTGAGTGTTCTTCCTTCTAATACTTCGCTTCGTGATCAAACTAATTCCGAGGGTCAATTTAGAGTGCAAGTGCCAAAAGAATGCCCGCCTTACAGAATAAGTTCACTTGGAAGCAACCAATAGATGAAGATGCATTGCGAAGCTTCGAGCCATGAATATAGACCTCTCGGGCTAAAGGCCAACCAGATCCATGTGATCCTTTCACCGAGCCCATCCAAACTTCCACTCGCATCCTGGTCTTATTGAATTTGCTTGTAAGGGACAAAGAAGGGTTACTAGGTTACCGTAATAATTTGGTTAATGGTAATACCGATCCACATTTGCGTGCCATGTATAACCACTTGTATGGATTCAATTGCAAAGTTTTATCGATGTTAATCAGCTCCAACAGCGAACTACTTTCTCGTCTCAACAATGCCGCAAGCTCAATGAATTGGAGGTAGAAAATCGAAAATTGGTGATCGAGATGAATGCACCGCAAAGAAGGAATGAAGAAGGGTTGCGCGCAAGAAAATGATTCCCTTCACAAGCGGGTTAAACGCTTAAAAAGAACTCCACTGGGGATCGTGGAGAGGGCAAAACCCAAGCCCATAAATATATTAGCCCCTCGGGGTGGAGGCTCAAAAAAGGGTCATGGCTATTAAAAAGCTTGTTGATCCAAATCTTGCGTAAGAAAAATAAGAGAAAACCCGCTAATATTGCCGGGTTTATTAAAGAAATTAGTTACTAAAGATGATGTATTGAGAATGTTAAAGCTTCCCGGTAGCATTCAACTTAGGAAAGTCAGTAGTACATCAACTATTGCAGGAGTTGGGGAACAAATAAACCTCGTAATCAATGCAAGAACTGTGGTGACAATGTCTAATAAGTAGGCAAGCTTATATTGCTTTGTTCGGATGCTTGCAGGATGGCTTTAAACAACAAGGCATTACCAAAACTATTCTACTACCAAGGATGACTAGTGTGATGACTTGTAGGTCATCGAAAACGTACAAGTGCAAGAGCTTGGTGATATGTATCACCGACCACCAAGCAGTGTCAACTTGGATACATTGGCATCCTATACCAAAGGTAAGAAGAAGTCGAAGTTTGGTGATACTTTCTCGCGCCTTAATGAAAATAACAATTGCCGGATAGACTTAACTAGAATGCTTCAGCTTTTGGTTCAATTTTATGATATGAAGGTAGAAGAGTGCTACCGCAAACTAAGAATTGTTTTGAAGTCGGATGAAATGGAATTGGTGAAAGGCGAAAGTACGAGAGGGTTTCACGAGTCTAATGAACGTGAGCTTTGAATACAGGGAATGAAGAGTCAAATCTAGATGATAAGTTTTCCCGTCCAAATCAAGATCACATTTGGTGGGTTGGTTTATTTCAGTGTACCGAGGAAAATCACAAAGATAATCTTGAAATGGGTTTTTGATCAAACACCCATTCCCACAATGATTGCCTCTCACGGAATCTGAGAAAAACTTGCGCCCCGGATATGGTGAGTACGAGGTTGAATGGCATCTTGTCGCAGATTTGAAGACAATAAAATGCATGTACGTAATGAAGCATGGTGCTGGTAAGACTACTCATGTTTGTCCCTACCGCCTCTATGCAAGAAGAGATTCAAATTGGATTGGACAAGAGTACATTAGACTGTGGTCCGTGATGAGCCACCAAATAGAGAAGAGAAGGACACAACCTTGATGCCAATTCTTAAGAAGAGTACACATATGCACCCTTCATGCTTTCTTGAGAATCATAGACAAGATGGTTTACATGAGTATCCCGCTTGCTTGGAATAAATCACCCCAAAGCTCTAGGGAAGCTGCCATGCATGAAGTTGAAAAGGTGCTATCTAATGTGGGACTTCATGGTGGGCACTACAAAATACTTCAAGATCCAAAGGTATCCCAAGGTTCCCCGAAACCCAAAGATGGGTGGTCCAAAGGCTAAGAGGTTTTTGCCTCCCCGCAAAAGAGAACTTATCCGTGTTTGGGAAGCTTACAAGGATCTTATTGCAGCCGAGGATGATCGAAATGATCGCGGGCAGATCACCAAGAAAATCAAGGCATGGCAGGATTTCTCCAGGGCGGTAAAGGAAATGCGTAAAAAAGGTAGTGCAGAAAATGATGTTGCCAAATTCCGTGAGGCAGCCACAAACTTCACTAAGTCTTTCCCCGACGGATGGGGTGAGGCCAATTTGACTCACTATGTCAATATTCTGCTCGCATTACATGGCGGTGGTTTGTCGTGGAGTATGGAAGCCCGGGAATTTGGAATACACAGGGAATGGAGAAGTCCCATAAGCAAGCAAAGAATGCATTCTTCCGCTTCACTCAACACGAGGTTCGGTTGGGAATTCGCTGCAGCAGATGTGTCAATGGTTTTACTGAATGATCGTGGTGCAAGTGGGTGAAGAAATCACTGAACCGTGAGTGAATCAACACTTGCTAAGTTGTTTAGACAAAACCCAAATGAAAAAAAAAGAGGGCAGCTTGGTATAAGTCCACAGCTGTTGAGCGATCAAGGGAGTGGAGATCAATGAGATGTAGGCAAGGCAAAGGTTATGTCCGTATTGAGAGCTCTTGATAACGTCTCTACTGTAAAAGAGTTGGTTTATTTATCGGGTTCAATAGTGCTCGCAGCGAAATGTCAGGTTGTAAGTAAAATTGGATGTATGTATTGCGAAATAGGCCCTTCAATAATTTGTAACTGAGTCGATTTCGCATCGTGGCGACGGTGTGAAATATGGCCCTCAGAATTCAACCGACCATCGATTTCGACCGTGAGCCACTCTGCGGGGCCAGGCCCTTCAATAATTTGTAACTTCAGCCGATTTCGCACCGCGGCTACTACGGTCGCGAAATAGGCCCTTCAATAATTTGTACTGAAATCAATTTCAAGACCGTGGCTACGGTCTGCGAAAATATGGGCCAAGAATCAGAGAATATTAACATATTAGAGAACATATTAACATATTAGAGAATATTTATAGAACATATTATCACTGGTATCATATGAAATATTTATGATAGATAGCAAAGGTTACTAGAGACCACGGCAAAGATGTCCCTAGTAACCTTCCCCTAGGTTCCTAACCCCTTTCCCTTCCCCTTTCCCTCCCTCAAGAGGTCTAACCCATGCATCCGGGTTAGGAGTCAAGAGCTCACGCCCCTCCCAACCTGATTCTTCCCACCATATGGGGTACCTAGTCATTAGAAAAAGTAATTCCACAGATGATACTCACGGAAGAAGAGCGGACCCAACTCCACAAAACCGTTGTACTTTCGTTGTAGTACACCCTAATAAGGCCATACATCTGTCCCTTAGAAATTTCATGAATGAACTCGATATGTATGCATCCGTGAGAGTGTGCTAAATATCCAAAGACGAAGAAGAGGCCTCAATTGTCAGTAGCACCTCGCCCGATAAGGAGGGGGTTCAAGAATTCCCCTCATTGCAAGTCTCCTATAACATTCAGATGGATTAATTTCCATCAGTGGCTCATGACCACAATCAAATCGCTCCAGAATGAAGTTGATCAACTCCATTGTAAGCTCCTTGGTGGGACTGTGGCGCAACCTCCACTCCAAGAAATGGTCCCATAGCTCATCCATTCCAGGCCGCACAGAATGCCTGGGGCATGCTTGCAGGCCTTCTGGAGTAGCCCAGGGAGGATTGGGTCCAATCATTTGCACAAGCAAGCAAGGAACAAGGAGCAGAGCAAGGAACAAGGAGCAAGAAGCAAGGAAGAAGACCAAGTAGCAAGGAACAAGGATCAAGATCAAGTAGGAAGAAGCAAGGAACAAGGAAGATCAAGGAGCAAGAAGATCAAGGAACAAGGAAGACCAAGTAGCAAGAACCAGGTAGATGAAGTAGCAAGGAACAAGGATCAAGATCAAGTAGCAAGAAGCAAGGAACAAGGAAGATCATGGAACAAGGAAGCAAGGAACAAGATCAAGTAGCAAGATCAAGAGCAAGGAACAAGACCAAGTAGCATGAAGTAGCACGAAGATGAAGGAGCAAGAAGCAAGGATCAAGATCAATTAGCAAAGAACACGGAACACAAGGTGAGAAGTGAAAGCAAGGTGAGAACACGAGAAGTGAAAGCAATGTGAAAACATGGAACAAAGGTGAGAAGTGAAAGCAAGGTGAAAGAATTTATAGCTACGAATCCAAAATGTTGAAGTATAATACTAATACTGTTGAAGTATAATACCAAGAAAGTTGAAGAATAATACCAATAATGCTGAAGTATTATACCCTTTGGTGGTGGCAAAAGATGGGCCCAGAACTAAACCGATCCACGTGATTTTCAGATCAGAGCCACGGTGCGAAATAGGCTCTTCAATAATTTTTAAGTGAGGCGATTTCAAGATCGTGGGCCACGGGTCCCGAATATGACCACAAATAAAACATTCACATGAGAAAATACAAGGAAAATGGTAGAAGAAACCATTCAATTACACTAAAAGTGTAAGATTGCCAAGATAATACATGATAATATGAGGATGTTACTTAATTACACGGAAATCACTTGCTTATATACTTAATTTCTATGAAAATCTTTATACCAGTCCAAAGGAGTATCTTCACCGTGATATGTAATGATTATGTGCCGTGTGCTATGTAGCCATAGGTCACGTGTATCCCAAGGAACCTGATCCCGTGGGGAATCTAGACAAGAACCACAGGATGTTGAAGTCAAGGGAACGGAATAGGAGCTTACCAATATCCACAAAAGATTTGTAATGGAAGTCGTAAAGTTCAATGAGGATATAAATCATATTCTTCTCATTAGTAGGAATGACCAGAGGCACATACTGATCCAGAGAGTAGGCCATGAAACCATGGAAAAGCATGTCCTTCAACTATTCTAGCCTATCTTCTAAATCTGAGGGGGGTTCAAGAAGTCCCAAAGCACTTAGAGTGAACCTTGCTTCACTCGAATTGATCTCATCCAGTGGAGGGAGATGACGAGTATAGCGATCGATAATGAAGTTGATCAGCTGCCTTGCAAGCTCTGTGGTTGGACCGTGACGCCATCGATGCTCCCAAGCAAAAGTGCACGTATTAACTCTGCCGCACGCTTGCAGGTATTCCGGATCAGCCCATCGAGGATGTTCTTGCAAAGTTACCATTTGCAAGAAACTAGTGGAGCAGACAAGGAACAACTAGTGGAGCGACAGGTGCAAAAAGAGCAACAAGAAGCCGGACAGGAGGCAAGGAGCATGCAAAGAAGAAGCGCATTAAAGACAATGAAGGCATAGATGCCTATTTAAAGAGAAATCAGGTATATATGCTATATAATGCATTATATATTTATATATTGTAGCTCATGTAGTATAATGAAAATACCATACAAGTATGTATATGATAATAATTTTGGTATGTATATACCATCAATAATTTCTATGTATATACCATCAATAATTTTGGTGGGTATATACCATCAATAATTTTGGTGGGTATAAATATACATCAAATTGCCGAAAGTGCAAATATTGGCCTCCGCCTAGCCATGTGGTCTCATTCTCGGTCCCGAACGTGATTCCATTACCTGCAAGATGAATCACGAAAATTTCAAGCAGTGTCGCGAGCGAGAAATACCCATGGAAGACTGGATGACCACTGCCGCTCTCAATCCTCGCTATTATCATGATCCCTTCGATGTTATCATCCATCTAATATGGAATAGAGAGCATCAAATGTACATGATAGAAAAGATCACTGGGGTGCCTGGTGACAATGACTCAGAAGAGTCCCCCTAAATCAATACTCAGAATGTATATACGCTATATACATACATTATATACATGTGTATTTTGTACATTATGCTCGTATGTATAACCAATAATGCTGCTACAGTGCATGTCAATAATTTTGTTCGATATAAGTACGGTTCCACTCAATGCGTATATGCCCATTTGCTATGTCTCTCGCCCTCCTCGTCCAAGATATGGACTCCATTACTTGCACTATGACATATAATGATCTTTATAGATGTTCTCGTGGGGGTATCCCCTTGATCCCCGGGCCGGAAGGAGTAGCAGAGGGCCGAAATCGTTCTTCCGGAGGGTTTTATCGTGTTGTTATCCACCTTTGGAGGGTTCCAGAGCGTGGCGTCTATGAGATTAATCGCATCACTCAACTACCTTTTCATGATGATCCCGATCGCGAATAAGCTTCTTCATTCATGTATGCTATGCCTCTTATATGAGTTCTATGTACATGCTATGCCTCTTATATGAGTTATAAGTATGTAACCATAAGTGATACATGTGATCCGTCTATTCAGTTCAGCATTCTCTTCGCAATGTGTGGAATAGTCTGTTTCGCACCGTAGTCACGGTGCGAAATTGCGCCCTCCAAAAACTTTGGAATCACTATTTTCGCACCGTGGCCACGGTCAACACTAGTAGATAAATGCACAGCCGCAATAAATAGAATAGCAAATAATTACAGATAAATATAAAACACTCATCACGTAAATACTAAAACACTCATATATTAAGAAACAAAAAAGTGTTACAAAAGGATGCTAAGGGAGGCATCCACGGAAGTATCTAGCTAAGGCATAATCGTTGCCTCAAGACAAGAACACGCCCTCTCACACAACAAATGGACACCGGCCCTCAAAGAGGCTAATTAGATGAGCCTCTGCTGCCTCTTGCAGTATGTCCAAGGCCTCTGCCTGGATTCTATTTACCTCCTCCTCCACCATCGGGACGAAGTCTGGTGCTCTGTCCCTCCTCCTCCTCCTTGATTCCTTCCTCCTCTCAATAATTTCCTGCATCTCAAACCTGACCATTCTAGCGAAGGCAAGCTTGGGAATCAGAGGCTGGGTGCGTGCCTGCCAGTACCTAATCTCCCTCAAAGCCTGAGTGCCAGGAGGAGCACCCTTCATCTTCTCAGGGCCACCATATCTAACACTAGGCTCCCCTTCCTTAGGCTTCCGCTTATTACCAAGCTTATCAGTCTCCTTGCCTGCATCTCTCTCAGCTTGTCTCGCACTAGGAACAAGCCTAGGAGGCTTTGCCGGCTCGGATTTCTTCGGCCTGGATTTCAGCTTTCGTCGGGGCTTCTTAACACCTGTTCCACTCGAACTAGGGTTCCTGGGATCAACATGCTGGTTCACCTGATGATGATCTTGCTGGGGCGGCTGATCCTGCTGGACCAGCTGATGCTGATGCTGCACTTCCATAGTCTGCAGTTCTTCCTCCCCCCCACCACTGCCAAACGTTTGGGAATGCAATAGTGGTCCCAACGTCTGAGACGAGGAGATAGCCTGATTCATGAGCCACTGGGCACCATGGCCCTGGTCAACCGGCCAAAGCACCTGGCCGTGTGTAGACCCCCCCGTGGTTTCAACACGTAATCCAGCTCATTACACAAGAACTGGAATGGCCGTGACTCCGTGCCGGACATGGATGACATCAACCTGGGCCACACGACGTATGACCCGACGGCTTCCTCCAATGTCTCCGCTCCAGGGGTGGGGAACGGCAGGCTGGCTGTTGGATCCAGAGCTGCGTCCACTGCTACCACAATACAGTCATCTGGAACTGGAATATTGTGGCAGACAGTGGCGTCACGGAAAACTCCTTCCCCAACAACCTTACCAGCGCTCAGCAAGGTGACCCGACTAGGAAGCACGGTCGGGTTTTCGAAATATTTGTCCACACTATTATTAATAGTGTGGACGACATTTCCAAGGGTTTGCCCGAAGTCTTCTGTAAGGACAACCTCCTCTACGTCCATCTGCTGGCTTGTGATGGGAATAACTGCCTCGCCCTCTGTGATTGGAATAGAAGTCTCGGCGCTGCTAGTAATGACCTCATCAACATTCTGGCGCTGGTCAAGCGCCTCATTTTGTGGGATTTCAGAGCTAGCGCCTTCCATGGACATGAGCGGATTTTAGCAAGGACAAGAAATTCAATTAAGCAATATTGTCTGTCCCGATCCCATAAACCCCTAGACTGAAAAATGTTCTGGTAGCCACGGTGCGAAATCTGCCGACATCCTGTTTTCGCACCGTAGCCACGGTGCGAAATAGGGCAGTCCAAAAACTGCAGACAGCCTGTTTTCGCACCGTAGCCACGGTGCGAAATCGGGCAGTCCAAAAACTGCCGACATCCTGTTTTCGCACCGTAGCCACGGTGCGAAATAGGGTAGTCCAAAAATTGCCGACCGCCTGTTTTCGCACCGTAGCCACAAAGTCTTGAAATCGCCCGATCAAAAACTGGCGACATCCCTGTTTTCGCGACTCAGAGCCACCATTAAAGAATACCTAACATATACATCTAACAAGGATTTATTGCTCACATTGAAAACAATTTCGTCATATGAAAACAATTGATACATTATAGAAAAGACAATTTATAGAAAAGACATTATATTAATACATAAGTTCTTGGCATCAGGGCCTGTAGTACCCGAATCAAAATCTTCTAAGTCCTCTTCTTTTACTCCAGCCCCAATTGCATCTAACAGATACAATATGTCGTGGTCCTTCACATTACCTGGACAAGCGCAGTGTTTCCTTGTCCGCTCCACCCAAGCCTAGAGCTGCTTTATTTGCAAGGACAGAGTACATTTTGAAGCCCCCGAAGACATACATTGCGATAGCCCTATCTACTGCTACCACTCGATCATAGTTTGAGGCTAGGGACACGTGGTTGCCAGCTAATGACAGAGCCTTAAGCTTGAGGACCTCCTGTACTCCAGATGGACTATATTTATTGTGAAACACAATAATTTCCCCCTTGTGAAGGTAGCCCATATAATGTGCAATACTGGCGTCCCTACCTAGGGTGACTCTCTGATGCCTTGCACAGAAGTCATCAATAAATAACTCATGCATAAAAGAAACATCAGATTCAAGAAGAAATAGAAAATGAAACCAGATAAATACATCTCTTTTGTCCCGTTCGACAACAGCTGGGTTTGTTATTTTGAAAGAGGACTTCGACAGCTCACGTTCTATGAATTCAGAAGCAGTGTTTGAAGAGCTAGCAGCTTCAAATTTGACATCTTTCACTGCTTCATACCCTGCTTCAGCTTTTTTTTTAATTGAAGGCTATATATATTATTTAAGTATATTTAAAGTGTACAAAAAACTTTTTTCAAGGGAAGTTTAACCCTTAAAAAGCATCAGCTTATACGGGATGACAGATTAAGATAGATATGGTAGCAGTAAAAGCAAGAAATAAAGTTCATAATGTTTTTGAGTCTTGACTCAATGGATAGATAGGAGATTATGATTTGTGCATTTTCTGGCCTTCCCCCTGAAGATGGAATGAAAGACACAGTAAATACACATGCATGAGCCTGCCATAGCCATGTTGTATCTGCCTTTAGCATCTTTGGCAATGCAGATAAGTTCTCTTCTGATGTCATAGTTCTGGTCACAACAGCAGCCACAGGTACAAATTGCATCCAAGTGTGTCGATGTAATAGCCGGTCCAAAAAACTTGATCCATTCATTGTTGATTTCTGCTTTGATATTCTTCCATTCAAGTCTCCTAGTCAGGATGAATAAGGTATCTCAGAATAAAAAACATCATCCATTAATATTCATAATCCAAATTGATGTCATACAATACCTGTTTTATGATCCCTTCTGGTGGGATGATTTCACAATTAAAGATAAAGCTGTTTCTTCCTTTCCAGATTCTCCATAGGAGAATGTAAATTCTCCAATCAGAAGGATTGATAGGCATAAAGAAGTCTTTGTGGCTAAGGGCAACCAAGTTTTGGCCTAAGATATTGGATGCAAGTTCCAAAATCCATTCCGACCATAGGCAGGTTCTAAATAGGTGTTCTTCATCTTCTTTGTTAGCCAAGCATCTGTCACATAAATCCGAGTTAGTCATAGCTAAACGAAATCTCTTACAGTTGGTAGCAAGGCCCCTATGCCAAAGTTGCCACATGAAGGCCTTGATCTTTGGGTTGATGGGGCTATTCCACATAAAAACCAAGTTCTTCCTTGCTGTTTCCTGGGAGACATCCCATTTTGAGTGGATTGTGATCTCTTGGTTACTCATTAAGAATTTGTAAGCCAGTTTGACTGTGTAGCCACTTTTACCATTGTGCTTCCATGAATCTGGAGAGTGAGACCATCTGCCCTGCAATATGATATTAGTAATGGCTTCATAGAGCAATTTGGTTTGATCATCCTCTTCTGCAAGAACAGAAGCCTGAAAGGGGATAATATCATTATCATCAAATAGGTGGCTGATGAGAGATATCCCCTTTTGTTTCCAGAGCTTAGCTTGCTCAGGGAAGTGACAGGCCAGGCATAGGTTGGGATTATCAAGGATCAAGGCTGGGTTCCAGAAAATTGATTGATTCATCGAGAGGCCATTTTCCCAGCTATACATATGTTTGACTTCTTCCCAAGCATAGATCCATTTTTTGATAATACCTGGAGTTGCAGCCGGGATGGAGAAAGGGAAGTAGATAGAATTTCAAATGCATCCTCTGGAGGTATTGATGATCCATCATAAGTCACAGCCTCCATCATTTGTCTGGGGACATCAGTCTCAAAGTCTATAAGTCCTCGCAGGCCTACAACATGGGCATATATCTGGCCCAATATCTCGTCTTCTCTCAACCCTGTCACTTCAGATATGTCCGGCAGCAACAAGTATGGTTTCCCATCTACATGGATGGGATATGCTTCTGATAGCCCCCAAGTAGATAACTTTTTCTCGGAGACCTCCTCTTCCACAACCTCGATCTCCTCATTTTCCAGTACGAGCTTCTCTTCCTCGGGATCTATCGGCTCCTCTATCGGGTGAGGCGGGCGCTCGTTTCAAATACATTGCACTTGAAGAAGAACTGCATCTTTGTTTGGCTTAGTGTAAATCATGTATGTGTTGAACATGATATCTAGGCCGAAAAAACTTTTCTTCCCTCTTGCCCCGCGACAGTTCTGCGGTAGTTTCTTCAAGAACCTTCTAATTCGGTCATGATCGGGTTTTAAACATCTTAAGAAAAGCTTGGATGCTTAGTGAAGGCAAACCGATCCACGGACATGGTTTCACGTCGGGACCAGCTCCAGCCATGAAGCTATGAAGGATGCCGCCATATGCATCGAAGAAACCTGTTACACTCGCCCATAATGTCTACGCCGGGCAAAATTATTATACACAAGTGGTTGCATCCACCGGCTCCTCTAGCTCCTCCTCGAACTCTTCGGGATGCTTCGACGAAAAATCCCGTTCTTTCTCCACTATTTTGTCATACCATGCGCCTAAACAGCTCCCATGCCTTATCTCGACCCGCTATTTGCCATTCTCGTGGAGCAAATAACATTTATGACACTTAGAATGTGAGCGCCTTTGTAGCGGCTTGATTTGCAATAGAGACTAAGAACGTGGCAACGATGCGAAAATAACACTTCCTTAATTTATGCTATGCACAAATTCGCACCGTGGCTACGGTGCGAAAACAAGACTTCGATAAGTTATTCTATTCACAATTTCGCACCGTGGCTACTGCGCGCGAAAATACCCATTCCATTTTTATTTCGTGCACATTTTTTCGCACCGCGGGCTACGGTGCGAAAACAACACTTCAATATCTTATTGTATGTATACTTCGCACCGTGGCTACGGTGCGAATATACCCCTTTCGTTTTTTATGCTATGCACATTTTGGCACCGTGGCTACGGTGCGAAAATGGCCCTTCCATATTTTATGAGAGCCACAATTTTGCACCGTAAGTACGGTGTGAAAATACATCCACAATCAGAGTTGTACATAACATGGCTACTTTAAGTCTTATATCCCAATGAAAGCAAATGTTTGCAATTAATATACAATAGATCTCCAGTTAACAATCACTTATATTTATATTAGATAGATTCATATACAGATATGACTTTGGGTGGCATGCATGACCCCAATTTATAGCATTCTTCTCTGCGCTTTCCCACCTTCTGGCCATCTATCATGAAATGGAAGAAGTTTAAGTCTGTCTCAAACTCCAATTGCCGCCGAACATCGAATAGAGACCACTCGCTCTCTCCGGCCTCGTGACTTTTTGAACAGCTGATTATCCTTATGAATGTTCAAGTCTATGACAACGGAATGAGTGCCATCATTGTCATCTTGTTCGACAGAATCCGTGACGTACTTTCTTCCTTCACGGACATTTCGCCATCTCCTATACTTAAAAGTGACATACAGAGTTTGCTTCCGAATGCAATATCTGAACCGAACCGTGTCTCGACTTATCCTGCATTCAGTACATTCAGCTCCATCGTGAAGTCGAGCACTCCAACCTTCAAGAAATACACTATCTAAAAAACTATCCGCCGACTGTTGAACTGTAAACATCTTCAAGGTCTTCTTTACATTGTCGGCGCTCTTGAATATGGCAATGAACAGATCAATTCCTAAATTTATCTTCACATGCCCGCAGACTCCTCCCTTCTCCTTCAATGCCGTGAACATTTCCTGCGACAACTTACTCCGTGCTAATAAGATAGAAGTGGCATCCAGAGGCCTGCAGTATAAATCGGACAGGCTGGGCAATGGAAGCTCAGTTAGCTTGGATCTTCGTGGAGAGTATTCATACCTCCAGAACCATATACCCCTTTCTCTGAGCTGTACTGGTGTGCTACCTTCGAACAACAAGCAGCCCATATCTTGGTGAAAGCAATGGAAAACACTGCTTATCGAGTGTGAAGAGACAATGTTCTCCACATCAGATATACACAAACCTGAGAGAATAGGAATGAACTGGATAAGTAACTAA
This sequence comes from Isoetes taiwanensis, assembly GCA_021234155.1. Lineage (NCBI taxonomy): Eukaryota > Viridiplantae > Streptophyta > Lycopodiopsida > Isoetales > Isoetaceae > Isoetes > Isoetes taiwanensis. The sequence goes on from JAJEKV010000056.1 coordinate 2,493,438, forward strand.
ACTAATTTGAATATGAATTGCATAGAATTATATACTCACAATTTGCTTCTAACCGTGGGAAAGTTCGCCGCTTGCTTATTTTTTCTTTTGCCATATCTGTTGGAGTGTATACATGCCTTACTTGTACAAATATCTCTTTGCCTGATCGAAATCCGACCACCAAAGCTTCCAATGTGCAGAAACATCATTTCTCCTGCATCTTTTGACTCGCCATTCACCTCGCATTGCAGGTTGGAGTGTAACAAAGCTCCCGGTCGACACCACGAAGCTTTCAAACTCATTTCCGACTGTGATAGAGCTTATAGCCATCTAGTCACAGAATTCAAATCAGAATGTGGAGCGGAATCGAAATACTAGGAAAGGCTACGCGATTTTACCTTGATCGAAGTTTTTCTGTGGTCGAAACTCCCTTTAGCGCAGGTCGAAGCAGTTCCCGAGTGAACCGAAGCCGGGCAATCGATCTTCGCGCAAACTCTGTTGTGGAAAACACCTGAGCGGGAATTGAGGGCGGGAGCTAACGGTTATAATTGCCACGTGTGTAATCTGACACCCGAAGCTAGAGGCACGGATATTACCGAAGCTACGTGCAGTCGACACCTGGGAAGGCGAAACCAAGGCTCGGTAAAAAAGTTCTGTACAAGCTCGGCTCCCCATTGGCTGCGAGCTTTTTGACGTGGCATCGAGTAAGGGCCCTTATTTGATCTAAAAAAAACTCTAATGTAAGCGATCATGAGATGAGCCGAATATCCATGGAAACCCTTCCGATTTTCGACGGAAATGCTTCCAAATTTCCAATTTTTGAAATCAGAAAGGGTTTCCGCAGAAATTCGGAAGGGTTTCCACGAAAACTCGGAAGGGTTTCCGTATTGGAAAATCGGAAGGGTTTTGGAAAAACAGGAAGGATTTCCACGAATTTTATTTTTTTTTGGAATATTTACGGACGTGAGCCTTTATGGCTCACGCTTTTCGACACAGATGCCCGACATTAAGGCGACACGTCCATCAAGTACACGTCACTTCAAAATTCAAATTTTGAATGGAAACCCTTCCTGATTTCCTTGGATGATGGAAATTAGGAAGGGTTTCCACAGGAGGAGGAAAATAGGAAGGGTTTCTTGAAAATAGGTAGGGTTTCCACATGCAGTTAGAAATTTCATGGTGTAAGATTAACTAAGGAATTGAGACCCCAAAGGGCCCAATGGAGAAACTGCATAAAACCGCCTCCAAGCTTGTGAAAAAGTAGCGTGTGACTCTTCAAATGTGGTTCGAATTCAACAACACAATTTGATATATGGCAAACAAACTAGGCTCAGAGTTGAGATATTGTGTGGAAATGCATAACATTTTGGCTTCAAAGTCCCATCTATTCTCATCCACAGTTCCAAATATTCTAACGCCTACAAAAAAATAGAATATATGGTTGCGAGATAGCATTAACCAGCACTCCAATGATTGATATAAAAAAGGGAAATTTACCAAAATAACCTTAATTGTTGACGTAATTCCCAAAAAGCCCTTTGCATTTTTGAAATTCCCAAAATGCCCTTAATTCTTAAGTGTTTTCCTAAATAGCCCTTTGTATTTTAAAAGTCACCAAAAAGCACGTATTTACAATAGAGGATCATTTTCTAAGAGGAAGTGTTTCTTACAGATGACAATAATTTGAAAAATAAATTTCAAAAATCATTATGGCAAAAATATGCAATAGAAATGTCAAATAGAATTTCTGCAATTTGAATGATTTAATTAAGGGCAATTGCAGAAATTCTATTTGACATTTCTATGTGGCGACCCTAAGGGTTGATCAAGGAACAAATTTAATGGCCTTCACGCCCTTTTTGGGAATGTTTGCCTCGTAAAACTGAGTAGATTTTTTATTCTTAATTATTATTTGTAAACAAAGGGCAAAGGATGGGAAGGGCAAACATAGAGAAGATTAGCATGGTCCTTGTGCAGGAATAACAAGCATAAATTAGGATCGGCAAGTAAAGTATGTATATCTCATATGAAACACCATATATGGGTTTATCCATCATTTTTGGATTGCCCCCTGCTAAGAGGCAATTCGTTAGGAAGAGAGTGGGCGTTAGCATCTTGAGGCATTCTTTATATTTTCTCTCCCCTCTATCACATTCCTTCTCTGTTCTATATTCTCCCTCTATCTCTCTGATCTCTATATATGGATTTGTCCATCATTTTTGGATTGCCCCCCTGCTACGAGGCAATTAATGAGGGGGAGAGTGGGTTTTGGCATCTTGGGGCATTCTCTCTATTTTCTCTTTCTTCTCTTTCTTCTCTATCTTCTCCCTCTATCTATCTAATCTCTATATAATCTACTCCATATATTCTCTCTCTTCTCATTCTATTCTCTGTATTCGCTAGTCAACATGCATGCTTTTATTTATGCTCTTGTTTATGTTGTTGATTCATTTTAAATTATGGTTCAAGCTCACTTTTTATTGATTTTGCAGATGACATTCACTAGAAAACTATCTTCTATCAAGCTTGAAAGAGAATGAGCGAATGATTTAATAATTCTTTTATAAAAAAACTATGGAATAAATGTATAGACAAATCATAAAGTGTTAGCGTATGTTGGGCAATGTTGGACATATATGAGAGAATTGTTAATTACTTCATAATGTCGAACGCAATGTAGTATAGGTTGGGATAATGGTTGGGCATATGTATGTTGTAAACAATGGGCAAGTATTGATCACGTATTTGGATAGTTGGGCATATATTGAACATATGTTCGGGAAAATGTTGAAAATATGTTGGAGACAAATGTAGCACAAAATAGATGCAAGCGTGGAACATATTAAAGACATAGGGTATGCAACCTTGGAACATATATTAGACATATATTTATAGCAAAAATATTAGCAAATGTTACTGGTTAATGTGCGAATAGTGGGTCTCAGATGCTTTACAGTTGACAGTCTGCAAATCCTCCAAAGTTCTGAGCTTCTTCTTTCCACATGCAGAAAGCAACTTCTATCACACCCACTCGGATGTGGATAGGCTGGACCCCTATGTCGATCTATATGATGACAGACAGCAGCATAAGCAGTTGGGCAGTGTCATACTCCTTGGAGACTTCAATGCACGCACTGGGGTAGAACAACCCATGAGATTTGATCCCTTGACTGATGATGTATTGCAGCTGTGTCATGCAGAAGGAGCTTGGCCACGAACATTAGATGACAATCAGGTCACGCGCTATGGTAGACAATTGCTTTTGCTCTGTGGTATCTTTGACCTGGTAATCTGCAATGGACTGGCACAGTGGCCGTCCACCCACAAGAGCACTTGTAGACAGGAAAACTAGGGGGGAGGATCTAGTGTGGTGGACTATGTGTGGGTGCCTGAGCAGGATATGCATGTCGTCAAGCACTTCCAGGTGGGAACAACTAATAGGGATGAAGAGATCGACTCAGACCACTTATCACTTTACTTGAAGTTGGCTTGGCAGGTTGTGCAAACCCCCTATGCAACAACTCCTCACATGCCTCAGCTCCGATTGGATTATGAACATGCAGGGGCTTATGCCCAGATGCTTATAGATGACCTGGCAGAAATTTTGCAATATCCTACACTAGAGCAATAGACAGGCCGGCTGACTGATATACTTAGGACTTCGGCAGAGAGGTGCTTTGGGATAAGCCACCCGCGACGAACCTCCAGGAACACCACCTTTCCATGTAATCAATGGTTTGATGCAGAGTGCAAGGAACACAAACGCTGGCTCCACCAGGTCAGAGACCCTGTTTTACGTCCACATGCAGTCAGACAGTACCGTGTCTTCCTTAAAGCTAAGAAAGCCAGGTACATTGCAGCGCATCAAAGGAAAATGTTTTACCTTCTGAAACATCACCCCAGGACCTTCTGGTGAAGGGTTCTTAGAAAGCCAGTACAGCCCACGGGGAACATCACTCTCGAGCAGTGGAGGCAATACTTGCAATAGCTATACGACCCTCATGGTGCACATGGAGCATTACCCTTGCAAGAAGGTCCAGTGCTGGAAATCACAGATTCGGACGTGGAACAAGGCTTATAGTGTCTTGCCAATGGGAAAGCACCAGACCTGGATGGTATGTAGGCAGAATTGCTTAAGTGGGCAAGGCCGTCCATAGTACCAGTGCTGACCACTTTGTTCAACAAGGCATTACAGGAAGGCTTCCCACTGCAGTGGACCAATAGCAGAGTTGTTCCCATCTATAAGGCAGGTGACCCACACTGCCCTGTCAATTATCGAACAATCATGGTCAGTTCGGTGTTTGCAAAACTGCTTGCTGGGATTCTCGAGCAGCAGTTGACGGGCTGGGCAGAGGCAACAGAGGTGCGGGCCCTCACCCAGGCAGGATTCAGACCCCGGCACTGAACCATTGATGACCACATCTTCACGTTGCGAAATCTGGTTGAAGACAGCAGGAACCGCCGTCAGGATCTATATTGTTGCTTCATGGATTTTGCAAAGGCGTTTGACACTGTGCCTCAGGAAAAACTATGGGCAAGATTGCGACAGCTGGGGGTTCCTGTAGATTTGCAAAATGCGGTGTACAGGCTATATGAAAGATGAGCAGCCGACAAGCCAACCATTTGATAGTAGTATCGGGGTTCTCAGGGATGCCCTCTCTCCCCAACATTGTTTGGGCTTTACATTGATCAATTGGAGAGCTGGCTTGCTGATAATGGGGGCGACGGCTCTCACCTTCTCCATCAGATCAGCAGGCAGTTAATATATGCTGATGATGTGGGCCTCCTAGCTTACACACCAGCAGACATGCAACGACATCTCGATGCCCTCGACACATTCTGCCAAGCAACTGATATGCGCGTCAACCTGGCCAAGACTAAGGTGGTTCTCATATCATCCTCACGTCAGCCGAGGATCCCCGCCTTCAGTTACCGAGGGCAAAATGTGGAAGTGGCATCCACATACAAATATTTGGGAGTGGAGTTTCCTTCCACTATACACTGGGACATATCCATACGGCTACGAGTGACGGCGGGCTGGAAGGCACTATATGCAATGCAAAACAATAGTCATAGAACGGAGTTGTATGATTGGGCCCATCAATCACACCTATTCAAAGTCTTAGTGGAGCCTGTCCTTTTATACGGGGTTGAAGTATGGGGCCCAGTAGTATCCCTCGCTACTTGGAATGACTTGGAGCAAGTGCAGAAAGCCTTCTTGGTACGAGCACTAGGGGTGAAGTCCACAGGAGACGGGATTCTTGCCTCTTCAGAGGGCGGCCCTTGATCGCCACATTGTCTATTTTCAGAAGGTATGGACGATGCTCGTCTCCCTAACCTAGCTTATAACATGGCAATGGGGCCGCAGTGCCTCAAGGCCTGCTGGAGGGAAAAGAGAGCTCAATGGTTGGCTAGATGGAATGTGCAGGAGCACAGGTGGATACATGTGCAAACAGAGGCAGATCGCCATAGCTTGAGACAGTATCTTGACGCTTGCTTCCTCAGCAAGCTTTGGGATACCAGTGCCCTTGAACAGGTCAAGACAACACACTACCAGCGCCACATAAATCCCACATTGGAACGAGGCTCGCAATGCTAGCTGCGTACCTACTTGCCCATGAAAAGGCGAAGACTCATTGCCTCCATTCGCACAGGAGCATACCATCTTCAAATTGAGATGGGCAGATGGATTGGTGAGCCATGCCAGGACAGACTCTGTCAATGCTGCCAAATAGGAGTCATTGAGGATGAATCTCATACCCTTCAAAGTTGCTCAGCATATGATCAAATCCGGACGCGCTATGCTGAGTTGGTCAGACCTGGCCAGCCGCTACATGTGACATTGAGCACGGCTTCCGTACAGGTGTTGGGATCATACCTTCAGGAGGTTATGGACATGCGAGATCAGCTATGTCCTCGGGTACACACTTGACATGTATATATATATTTATTTATGATGATGTATACTTGTACAGTTTGATCGCATTCTTATTACTGCCACGGTTTTTCCCTCGAAAACCCTTCGGGGCGGGGGTTTTTTAATCTGGACAGTAATACTTCTGGGTCCCATAGGCCGATTGGTCTCAGTGGACTATAAAAATCATTCTTTCTTTCTTTCTTTCTTTCTTCTGAACTTAAATATATCATGTATTTTTTCCTCCAGCTGCTCAAAGTTGATGTTGCCTTCTCTAAATCCTCCTATATAAAGCTTTAAATGTAAGCAATTCTGATAATGCTTACAAGAAATTGAAATGCAAGCACTGACCTTAAAAAAGAAAATGGGACAAAATCTTCGATTGTTACTCCTCAAAATTAGATTGTCCAGACCGAAATTCATAGAAACATTATATAGATCAACAGTGATTCAGATGCACTAGAGATAATAGCTTTGTGGTACCTGAAAAATGGGTACTCTAACAAAATATTTACCAGGATCACCTGCTTTCGCTCTAGCCTATTAAATGAAGGAATAATGAAAGCAGCTCATTAGAAAAAAGCATACACAACTGAAGTATCTCCCTCTGCAGGAATAAAACATCTAAAGCACTTATTACGCAATCAGCTGTGGATTCAGTTCTCCCAATCAGTTGTGAAATCAGTTCTCCAATCATCTAAGGAATCATGTACAAGATGGCACATGCCATGAAACGAACTGGCAGTGTGATTCCATATTTACATTTTACACAAATTGCAATTGCTCATCTCAAGTGCATACTTGATCTGATGCAGATCTGGCAAGAAACGAAATGTGATTCCCTCTGCTTTGAGTTGGTATACATGTTTAATACTCAATACAATCTTTAGTATAACTTCTGAGAGAGTGCAAATAAGAAACATCTTCAAGATGCAAACAACAAAGCCTACTCAAAATCTGCTAGAAATTGATATAAAGTAAAAAACTAGCAAAAAGGCACGCCAGAAGCTTTGTAAGGAAAGGAAAAGGTGAGAGTTGTTTTCTAGATTTTATTTAGAGATAGGCATTCATCTATGGTCATATTGTAACCGATGTGAAGTATAGAAGCTTCATAGGTGCTGATATATTATATTGCAGCTTCTTTTTTGTCATATTGTCATGAAATTACAACAATGTAACTGGTCCTATAAAAATACCTGCAAGATCATAGAGTAATGGGATGTGATGTGGGAGCTTTGGAACTGTGGCAACTCTAAGACAATACAAGAAAGTTGCATCCATTTCTAGAATGCCTTAGATTAGCTGAATAACTGACTGCATGCAACCATGATGGTATTGTGTATTCAGTGCAGGACATCTGTAGGATTCATGAACTTGAACCTACTATTCAATGTGGATAGATCAATTAGGACTTGTACAATGTCAAGTACCCCCAATTCGTCCTCTTCCATCCCAGCTTTGGCCTTAACCTCCTAGCAAGTTTGCAAATAAGGGCAAAGAGGCTTACTAGAGATTAGAATATATTGCAATTTTGGCAATGCCAATAGTGCACACAAAACATTACATTGTGTCGATGGTGGATTAATTAATGTAAAGTGTTTTGAATGGTTTTACATGTTGAAGACTTTGTGACATCCTCAGAAGGCTTTGGCAAGGTCAAAATTGTTAGGTATTTAAGCTTAGTATCATTCAACTAGGCTTAGGTTTTTGCAAGGCCAAATTTGCCTTTAGGCTTAGGTTTTTGCAAGGTCAAATTTGTTAGGCTTTCAAAGACTTGGTGTCATTCAGCATGGAATGAGGAATATTACATATCTATATCAGTTTGTGAGTGCAATGGTTAAGAAAGAAAGAATATTAGACATTTTCCACATGGGCGCCCACATGTGTAGCCTACAAGGAGGCCAATGCGGTAACCCATCTTCTGGCAGGTACAGACAGGGTTTACATTACTATACAAACCTTGGCTTGGATAGCCACGTAGCATTTGACCAGGTCCATTTCACGTAAACCTGATAACATGCTACGAAAATCAGGTGAGGATTATTTTAGACGTTCAAAATGGTCAAGAGTGGCACCATTGTGTCTATTGGCATGGAATCTGGCAAGCCTATGGATTGAGGGGCTAGGGAGATGCTAATTACCTAGTGACGGGCCATCTCGTTTAAATGTCATATCTAGAATGGCCATGGGAACTATGTTACCACTTGGTCTGATGCCACAATAGCGACTGCTTAAAATAAGAGCTATTAGGAATGACCAATTTAGGCATGAACTACTTGGCATCCAAAACATAGAGATTCGAGAATTGTATTCATGAGAAGAATTGTGTCATTTGGATTCTTAGACGTACAACTCTAGTTAACAAAATTAATTGTAGTTGGAAGCAAAAACACCACGCTAAGCATGTCTATTTTAACCATTTTCAGGGATAATATCCAATTTCCAAGAAATTTAGGTGGCCGAAATTTCACTTGCACCCGAAATTTCACTTGGCCTTGACTACGCGGAACCCATCAATATGCTTAGATTCATGGAAACAAAATGACGAAAAACATGACTTAGTAATGGTTTAATGGTTAAGAGGAATTGGTAGGTGATTAGAAAGTTTGATGAGACTACGCGGAACCCATTAGTATGCTTAGATTCATGGAAACAAGATGATGCAAACAAAATGACAAAAAATAGGACTTAGTAATAGTTTAATAAATGTTCCACTAAAATAGAAGTAAATTTTAATTGGTACGCATAAATAAATAAGTGGCTTTAAACATTACATGCACACAAATCCAAGAGTACATGGCTATTTTATACTTCCACACTCTTGAATATGGAATAGGCTTATAATGGCCTCAAAACAAGTACTTACCTATGCTGCATGATTTCAAGAAGATAGCATGCGCATAGGTAAAATTGTAGTTTGTGTTCAGATAGGGAAATTCTTGAACTCTCACAATGTTTTTTTTTTTCTTTTGAAGAACTGTGTCATCAATATATTAAAAGAATGGTAATGTTACAAAGCAAGTGAGGAGGAAGGAGAACTGCCCCAAAGGGACAGCGATACCTCAACACTCCACAACAAACTCACAGAAAAACTGCAACTCTACTACTGTACAAACTGACCATCACCATCTACAACACCCAAGAAGTCTCGCCAAATGGCAAACTTCCGCTCTACTAATCTCGGGAACACCAAAAAGCTTTGAAATAGCTTGTACCTGAGTCGAGGAATCAGAGAGGCTGCAGGCTGCTGAATCCCCTGAAAGATCCACAACCGCCGCCGCTTCCAAATCAGCCACACCAACCAAGCCACACACAGATGCAAGGCTTGCTGCCGCAAGAGCGGCCAAGCACCAGGATACACATGAAGCAGCAACTGCTGGCTAGTCAATCTCACCTGAAACAGAGCCCTAACCCAATCCCAGGCAGCCTGCAAGTGAGGGCGTAAAACCAGACAATGCTCCACAGTCTCACAATGAAGGACACAACAAGGGCAGAGAGGGCTCACACCCGGCCTAAACTAACTCACAAGGGCATTCACCCTGATACAGGGCTGCACCACCTGCCACAGAAGCACCCTAACCTTCGGTGGGGGAAGTGAGCTCCATGTCCACGTCCAAACTAAGCGCCATCGAAAACTCGGAAGCTGCAGAGACCACTTGCCTGAAGGGGGCAGTGTGTCATGAATAGCCAGCAACCGGTAACAAGACTGCACAAAACAAGAAGACACAACATCCGGATGAACCTTCCAAACCTGCACCACCACATCATCCTGAGGGACTATAGGTATGTGTAGCGGAATACTCCCCGCCACTTGTTCCCAGATAGCCCGGTCACTGCCCCTTAGGCGAAAGCGAGCTCGAAAGAACTCCCACGAACTCTCACAATGTTGAAATTGTGAATTTCCATTTCTGCTTAGCATCTTTTCTCACATTTTAGTTTTCTTTTCTTTTAGATATAATACTTTTATATATCTCTAGGTGTGAAATCACCAAAATCTTAATCAAGCAATCGAGCGGACTCTATGTCGTAAGGTGTCTTTCTAGATAACTACTGGAACCATTCAGTTTCCGTTAGAACCAAGTGTGCCCTTTATGAACACAAAATAAACTTTGCTGCTCAAACGTCACTTATGTGATTTCCTTTGTAGGACATACTCGAAGGGTTTTCATGGAAAATGGGAAGGATTTCCACCCCTTTTTTTTAATATTTATAATATTCCTTTATGGACCAAGCTTTTCAAGACAAATGCCGCCCATTAATGGGGCACGTCACCCGAGGGTTTCCATATGAATTAAATTTTGAATTCTCGGGTGACGTGCCCCATTAATGGGCGGCATCATGGGAAAATAGGAAGGGTTTCCATAAAAGGGGGAAAATAGGAAGGGTTTCCACATCTGATCAAAAATTTTTGAAGGTGTATGCTCTTCTTGTGCTTGCACTCCGCCATTGCGTTCTTCTTATGGATCCGGAGCTTGACGCATTTGAGCGATGCGAGGAGGATGCTTCTACAGATTCATCTCTATACTAGAAACAGTACCCAGTGTTGTTTGGCAATGTTTAGGTTTGTAAGTGCTAGGAACCTATAATTTGAACGAAAGTTGATAACTTTCCATCTTAATATCTCCAATTTTTTTATATTGCACATTAGCCTCTTTTATATTGCACATCAGCCTTGAACATTCGATTGTCACATATATTTTCGAAACCAAGGCTCTTTATCTTCAAAGGTTTCAAATAACAATTAAAATGAATAAACTTAAATACTATTGATGCTTGTCGTTGTCATGGATTATAATGTGGACATGGCATTTATGGTACAAACAATCACCTATTTCTGATCAGAAGCTAGTTGCTTGTTTAATTAAGTTTGAAACAGGTAAAGGATAGATTATTTATTGCTAGCAACACTCTTCTTGTGAAGAGGATATTGATAAAAAAAATGGCGAACAAAACTAAAATGCTTATTCCCAAATTTTAATGTTGAGCAAAATCCAAAATCTTAATAAATAGTAGCAGTAGCTCCAGACATGTGATTAATGATGCAACACGAGATAAGGAGTTTCAAGGTAAGCAAATACTGCAAACAGAACAAAATACATGAACAAATCATGTGTCTTCCAATAGAGTCAATTGTTTCTTGGTCGTATGATCTGCATATATCTGTTGTAGGAATCATTGTATTGATCTGCACCACTTGCATCTCAAGTGGAAAAATGTATAAGCAATACATCTGAGTATCTAGGCTAGCAAGTTTAAGACAGGCTTTGCTTAATCATGGGTTTGAAACAAACAAAGTCAAAAGCTGAGGTTAGCAGTAAAGCATCGAGGATAAGATCTGCACCTTCACCTCAAATCAAGTTCTTCATAACTCGGGCAAGTAGCAAATGCTATAAGTTCTTCATACTCGGCAACTAGCAAATGCCACAAGCACAAGTAGAAGGCTGGAGTTAGAATAGTATGTATTTTGAGATGTGGTTGCAGTTTGCATTTTACTCAAAGAATAGGATCTTGCTAATGTACACTTTCCAGAAGTCTTGCCAGAAAAGCATTAAGATGTATGTCTTAACTAAAACAGTTGAAAGAAAAAATCTCCAAAATTCAGCTCCTACATAATACGAGCTAGGCCTTAATTTAAACATTACTAGTAATGGGAGCCCGGCGTTGCCGGGCATAATTACAATTTTAATATAGGCATGCATGGTGGTATGTCCAATATGTACAGTACTTTAGTTTAAAAGAAATGGGAGAAATTAGATGCTGTCACATAAAATAATTTGTTTTGAGGTAAATAAACAATATATATTAAGTGCCTCCACATTGTGCACTTTAGTTGAAAAGTTTTATGTATACATTAATTTGCAAATTTGAAAGGGTGCCAAAAGACCCCCTTTCAAAGTTATGACTTATTTCATTTGTTACCTAGCAATGGCTCAATTCAACGTCCAACTTAGACCTTAGAAATGAAACTTGTCAATCAAAGGGCGTGTGAAGAGTCTGAAATGGTGGTCTTGTGTGTGATGCATAGGAGCAATAGCATAAGTAGTCACGACCTAAGGAGAAGAATTGGAAGAAGAATTAGACATACAAAGCAAGAGGCTGTGTCATACACGTGAATATTAAACAAAATACATTTAAAAAATAGTATAATTTTAGCAGTCATATATACATCGCATGCTAAATTATAAAGGTGAACTTGCTATGTTAATTTATCGCAGTTCACAATTGTGCATGTTGGGGGTTGTTGTCCACCGTATTCTATCATTGCCAAAGAGGGGACATATTTGTATATTTGTACATGTGATCTGTTAGTGCCCTCATGGTCCTCCATCCACCATATTTGTTCAAAAGCATCTTTCAAAAGATACGGATCTAAACAAATGAATTAATCATCTAAACACTCACATCCAATATGGAAAATGGCACTATAGGTGGAACACGTGTTTGGATCATGGATATTAGTCCTCACACAATAAAATCGACATGTTTATAGCTTTGTCCATTAGCTAGCCTTAACATCTGGAGCTTCACCTATCCATAATATAAGTTTCTCATCTTATAAGAAAAGCTGGAATATAAACTCAAAGAGAGAGAGGAGATTGCTTATGTAAATGCTACAATAGTATTAATTGTTGGAGTTGTACATAGAATCTGCAACAAAATTCGCATTAGTTACTATTTTTGAGCCAACTGGGGTTAACTGATGGAAATCTGTCATATGACAAATTAGATACGACATCTGCTTTGGACAAAAGTGGCATGCAATTAAGACATATGTGCCTTTTGGTTGTGTATATATACTGTTGAATCAGACATAAAATGGAACAGCGGTGAATTTTGACTCTTTTAATAAAAGGCCCTATACAAAAGACAGCGAAGAGAAACAATTATCAATAACAGATGGGCATCAAAAATGGTAAATAGCATTTCAGATCATACCTTAAGCGTGGATTTTAGCAGTGGCTGCATCGAATATGAATGGCCTATATCCATTGTTGCTGTTGAAGGTTGTCAACTACGTCTTCAGTTAAATTAACCTGAAATGCTTTGTATACACGAAAAGGAATTCCATGGAGGATTGTCAAGAACTCAATTGTAGCAGGACCCGTCTGCAGATCAACAAAACATTGTAATGACTCCTTAATAAACCTTTGGTCAAAAAGGAAATATGAGCATGGTCTGTGACAGATAACAAATGTTAGAATCTGATTTGCTTTTAGTGGCATGCCATCCTTACCAAAACAGGATTATCCAATGGACTGATGTACAGAAGAGGAACCTTAACTCTTAATAGCATATTGAACAATGAATACAAATCTTAATGAGAATGGCAGCACATTTGCATACTTACTTTTTGAAAAATTCGATGAGCAAAACAAAGTTGAGCTCATTCTTAGAGCAATTGCATCTGCAAAACAGCAAAGAATCATTTCTGTACAACATGTCAATGTGAAGTTGCAATATGCATTCCAAATCCTAAATCTGCAAGCATTCTTAATGATATGCCACATCTGATAAACTTGGCCTTCGTGAAACAAAACACTAAAAAGGCTGGTCCTTGTAGCACTACGTCATTATCGTGCATCTATTGTGCAAAAAACAATTGCCAGTCATGCTTATCTATGGCACCATGAGAGCTAAGGCATGTTCTTGCTGCTATGATTCCACCATGCATGTATAATGTTAGAGCAATCATTTGCCAAGATGTTAAAAATGGAACAATTGCATTTGCACGATGTTGAATTCAGCCATGATGACGTACAACAGACACTTAGAAAATACAAAACAGAGGTTGCTTGTGAATTCCAATTAAATACATACTACTGCTACCACCACCCATAAAGCTTTCAATTGAACCTCTAACTCTACTACCACTACCCCTAAAGCTTTCAATTGAACCTCTAATTGTGAGAAAATTGCTAACTTTCCCCATACCTGCATTGATGCATCTCAAATAGAATGAATTATTGAACCTTAACTCTGACATGTACAGAATTGAGCTTAAGGATATCAAGCTGGATCTATGTCACTGAAGAGGCAAGCCTAGATAATGAAAAAGGGAAAAAGAAAGGATAGGCAGCTGGAATAGAAATGCAAGACATAAGAAGATTCCTTACCAACACGCTTGTGGCCCAACAGAAGATGTCTCCTCTAGCTGTTTAGAAGCACATTCAGAAGAATGGGAGTCAAAATACTCTCGTTTTTCAGAGGAGTAAGTTTAGGCGCTATCCATTCGTATTTGCCCCCCAGCCCTTCCTATCGTGTTGCAGGCCTATATCAGAAGTTAATGAAGCAGTCGGGTCAAGATCTCAACATGAGCATTGAGAACACACAACTGCAATATGATTATTTTAATGTGGTAATGGCTTAGAAATCTAAATGAAGAAATCAAACTGATATAGCTCAGTCATTTATGTAAAATATAGACTTACCTCTAGCCTTCAAGTTCTGCCAACTCCAACCTGCATTGGGATGGTGTAATTGGTGTTAATGATAGATCGAATACATTCAACACCAACAATCTATCCATGACTTACAATTAAATACCCATTTGCAAGGATTTGCAATCTTAATTCAACCGCTTAGAAGGTAAATGAAGCGCCTAACTATTACACATGCATATCTCAGAATAGGCTAGGTCATCTTTAAGTCAAGGAATTCCTACTTACATTGTCTCACTCACTGCTTTTTTGTCTGCATCCTTAGTGCATTGAATAACCAATTTGCTATTTGCTAGATAGTTCAACATGGCAATATTTTCCCAATAAGACAAACTAACAGGCTAACCTTAGCATAACGTACTAACCTCGGCAGGTTGACAGGAGGGCCAAATAAATAGAATGGGCTAATGATTTAGAGTTTACCATGTTCCATAGCTAATTTTAATGCTCACCTTCGTAGCCACAGCTAAAAGACGTGTCCAGTTCAAAAGCATAGACGTATTAGTCAACACCATCCTCAGTTTCTTGTAGCCGTGCACCTATTGTCCATGTGCATATATTTGTGGCTACTATTAGATGTATCTGCAAGCAAACCTTTGGAATGAGAATGAATCCAATTAATGAAGATAACTTTGGCAAGTATTGTCACTGGATTGAGCATCTTACCTTCTTTGTAGTTTGATGCTCAACCTATATCTATGACAAAACCATTCCCTCGGGAAGCATCCTTGTGATAGAAACATTGACATCAAAGAATTGCAGATATCAAAATATATAAGCCTACTAATAACATTTCAACAGCTGGATTTGAGCAGGTTATGACTCGGCAACTAAGAGAAAGGGAAATTGTATCCATTGCAGATATAAACCTTCAAAATTGCTGCCAAAGACCTAATCTAGACTATTAACTACCTAGACAAAATCCGTTCCTTACCTGGTTGATGAATGGCTAAAATAATCATGCTGCTCCAAGAGGTATGGCGGATCTAATCTAGCAAGAGTTGCCGCTGTGATCGCCCAGCTCTGTGTTCCGGAGCAACAGCAGAGGTCCAATACCTAAAATTATCTTCCATGGACGAACCCCAAGCTAACATGGAGCCAGCAAAAAAAGAATGCAATCCGAGAAACCCCAATCGTAGCATCGTGGCAAGCATGCGAGGGATGATCCGAGATAAGAAATCCGTCAAACCTGCAGAGGAAGGAAGGAAGTATGGATAACCAAGCCATGAAATCCGGAATCGAGAAATTGGAAATCTCAACGCCGCAAAATCATACTATGTATTTTTTCCCTTCGATTTTTGGGTCATCGGTTTTTTTTCCCGGCATACAAAATTCATTAAACCTTAGAAAATCGGTCTTAAGAAAATACCAAAAATGTTTTTGGCCAAACCGGAAAAACCCAAATTAAAAGAGTTGATTGGCCAAGTCATGAACTATCTACTCAGACTTTTTTCCACTTTTCTTCTAAACACTCAATGTGGGCCTGCTGGAATCAAATTGTAACCTGCTAATTGATCCAGACTTCTTATACTTGGAGGGAGGGAGGGAGGGAGGGAGGGAGAGTGTTTATTGTCCGTGAGACCATCAGGTCTATAAGACATCAAAATTGCTTATACATTGTCCATTTGATCTAATGAGCTCTCCATTAGAGCATCATTGTCCTCTCTCTCCTCATTGCACCAGCTTTATGATGGGATTTATGCTGCACTGCCTTATGAGGATCGGCGGGTAGCTAGCACTATGGGAGTTAAGCAGGGCTGCCCGTTGTCTCCAACGCTGTTTGGGTTGTACATTGATAGCTTGGAGACGTGGATGCAAAGACCATGGGGGGAGCCGAGTGCAATTATCCGATGCGACCTCTCGTGGAGCCGCTTACTATATGCGATGATGTAGCTTTGCTAGCTCACACCGCGCCAAAGCGATGCTGAAGATTTGGATGCCCCTCGGGGTTCTGTGGGGCAACGGGAATGACAAAGTGAACTTGCACAAAACTAAGCTTCTCGCGATCCCCTCGTCCTCGCAACACCCTATCCCTGAGTTCTATTACAGGGGGCGGGGAAGTGGAGATGGTGCGAGCTTCAAGTATCCGGGAATTGATTTCACTACTAACATGCCGTGGGATGAGTGTGTGGAGAGAAGAGCCGCGTCTTGTTTGAAGGCTTTATATGCAAAGGCAAAACGCGTGTTGCCTGATAGATCTCTGATCGGGCGAGGAGAGCACACCGCTTAGAGCTTTGGTTGAGCCGGTGCTGCTATATGGGGTGGAGGTTTGGGGCCCAAAGAAGCTAGCAAAAATACATGGGATAGGTTGGAAAGGGTGCGTAGAAGCTTTCTTGACATATAACTTGGGAGTGAAGGACACCGCATCGTGACGATTTTGTTGTATGAGACGGGGTTCGCCTTTCAAAGATTCGATACGCTATGCGAAGGCATCTTACTTGCTTCCATAAGGTGGATGGGATGGATGAGCATCGCTTGCCCCCACAAAGCCGTGTTGTTAACGCAGGCCCCCAAAATTGAAAGAGGGTATGGCACGAGCACCGTAAGGGATGGTTTAGGAGGTGGTCTATGGATTACCAAATGATGGTGGCACCGCGCATTCTCGATGCGCTTGAGAATGGGCAATTGGATGCGGGCTATGCCGCCACTGCGGGAATGCCTCTACTCTTGCAAAGCCCAAGACGAGCACTATCACGCTCAGATTAATCCCAGCCTTGAGCATGGACCCCATCGGTGCTTGAAAGCACACATCTCTCGTGGAAGAAACGGAGAGCTATTGCCGCCATAAGGACGGGTTCCCATTACCTCGCAATTGAGACAGTCACCCGGGGGTGAATGGCGGGGCCCTGGATCCCCTGGGGAGGAGAGGATATGTCGGTGTTGTGAGATGCACGTGATAGAGGATGAGCACCATGCCCTCCAAATGGTGCCCAAAGATATGCCCATGTCCGGCAAAGGTGCACCGATCTTAGATGCTCCGACACACCGCTACATCGCTTACTTTCGATCACCTATGGTAGCGCGACCGGGAGCTTACATCCCCGCAGCCATTTCGGCCGTCAGACTTGCTCTTCTGGGGCATGGTATTTGAGAGCCTACTGTTAGGGTTTTTCCTCCCAAGTGGGGGTTTTTTCATCCCGGTAGTAGGGTTCTACTATACAGTTACATTGTTTGTTTTTGGTGTTGGGGTTTTTGGCTTTTTTGCCTGTTCTGTGCCGTCTCATAGGCCTCTGGCCTCCGTGGACGTTAAAATAAACTTCCTTCCTTCCTTCCTTCCTTCATATAACTCTAACAATTGCTTATAATTCTTAACAGCTATCTCTCTCACTTTCCAAATATCTATCAAATAATTACATATATTTTCTAGTGGTAGCCTGAAGAAAGCATGCAGTGAGACCCCCTGGGGTATATTATTCTTACGCATCAAGTTTTGATATGCAGGACACTTCAGTACAAAATGTTCTTCATCCTCTATTTCATCCCCGCCACAAACCTTACAAGTGCGTCTGCTTCTAGGGAAATTACCCCATCTGCCCACCTCCACCCCCAGATGATGTGAACTCAATCGTAGTCTACATAATAATTGTCGCTTAAAATAAGTCATCTTGCTCCCCAAATGTGGTGCAGCTCGGAGTTCAGGGTTAATAATGGACCTGTAAAACTTTCCTTATGCTAACATAAACTTTTTTTGTATCTTCTCTACCCTCTTCCACATGTCAAGTGACAGTCCTGGTCCCCATGCTTCACATCCGTATAGAATTACGCTGCGCACAAGCATATCATAAAGCATATTTTTTAACTTCCAATCTGTGATATTTGCCTTCCAACACTTCCTTTGCATTGCATAAAGGGCTTTAAGCCCAGCATTTGTCCTATGCTCTACAGTTTTATTCCAGCCATAGTTATGATCAACTATCAAACCAAGATACCTATAGTTATCACAAATTTCAATTTGCTGCTCATTATAGTAAAACTGAAATTTGGGTGATCTCACGCCAAATACCAATATCTTAGTCTCATTCAAATTTACCTGCATACCTGTATGTTGGCAAAAAGCGCGAGCGCATTGATATGTTGCTGCATATCTTTCACCGTCCTACCAAAAATCACAATATCATCCGCATAAAGCATTAGTGAGATTACATACCCACAGAGAGAGAGAGAGAGAGAGAGAGAGAGAGAGAGAGAGAGAGAGAGAGAGAGAGAGAGAGAGAGAGAGAGAGAGAGAGAGAGAGAGAGAGAGAGAGAGAGAGAGAGAGAGAGAGAGAGAGAGAGGGGGGAAGTGAAGTGTGTATTGAGTCCTTGGGAGGCCTAAAAGGCCTAAAGACAAACCCAATTTTTAAGTACAATCATAAAAGAGCAGATGAGTCTCAGAATCCTCATCTTGCTCGTCACTCTCACTAAATGTGTCTTCTTCTTCGAGAAGACTATTCAATCTTTTTAAACAAATCTCTCTATATTGTAAAAGTTCTATCAAGTAGGCACTAGTTTTCTCTCCTTCCAATAGGAAAAAGCTTTGGAGATCATCAGCTATTATACCATGTTGGACACGTAGTAAATGGTAAGCCCCACATTTAAGTAGTGTATGAGTTTCATCTTCCACTTCTTCTTCCCCACAAACTTTGCACCATCTCTCTGACCTCGGAACTATATGCCGCCATCTACCTGTTTCCACACCCAAGTGGTGCGAACTAAGGCGAATCCTGCCAAGTGTATGTCTTTTTTTTATCGAGATATTATCTTTTAGATAACTAGCAGCCGCCAGACCTGGATTCATGTGTTGCCTGTATAGGATCATCTTTGTTTTAGGCTGGGACCACATTTTCCTTTGGACCTTGTCGCGAATCCATTGCCTTAAATCCCCATCTACTATTATTGCCTCTTGCCATTGGATGTCCCATCTGCCAAGCCAGCATACCATATCATGAAACCAACCTTTTTCCTTATAAGCATTAAGAGCTTTGCATGGGAGCCTAGTGTTATCCATTTGAAACACTTTTTTCAGAAATTGGATACACCGTATCATGGCCTCTCCTTCTAAAGGAAGCAGGCCGCATTCTGCTAACATCATTGGGTAGGGAGTTTGTGATTTAACCCCCAATTCGAGCCTTATGAACTTCTTCAAAATCTGCTCAAGGTCATCCCATAAGCCTTGTGGAAGAGTAGGTCCCCAAATCTCACTTCCATACAATGCCACACTCTGTACTAACGATTCAAACAGGTTTCTTTTGAGTTGCCATGACCATAAATGTGCCTCTCTGCATAAGCTCTGCATGGCATAAAGAGCCTTGTGGCTCCCATCCACCCTTTGGGCAATGCAAGCATTCCATCTGTGGTTTCTATGGAAAATCAGCCCTAAGTATTTATAAGAATCACAAATACTTACCGGATTATTCTTGTATCTAAAAGAGGTCACCTGCTTAAGCGCTCCTACAGTCATAACATTTGTTTTTTCCAGATTTACTTGCATCCCGGATGCATCACAAAAGCGGGCCAGCCCATCCAAATGTCGCTGCATACACTCCGAGGAGCGAGCAAAGATGACCACGTCATCTGCGTACATCAGTAACTGAATTACAAAGTCATGAAGCATAATACCTTCCACACAATTCTCATGTAACCAGCTTTCCAAACCATCAATAAATAAGCCGAACAAAGTAGGAGACATCATGCATCCTTGTTTAACTCCAATATTGCTCTCAATGTATGTTGAATTTTCAAGTGACAATGGGAAGGATAACTGTATCAAGACTTTCTCATATAAGACCTGTGCTGCTTCCTTATATTGAATCGGAATATTAAGCTTATCCATTCGCTCCCATAATTTCTCCCTAGGCACCTTATCAAAGTCTTTTTTAAAATCGACAAAGGCCACATAAACAGGTTTCTTCGTTCCCTTCACTGTATCAAATATAGTTTTCAATACTAGTAAATGGTCCAGAGTAGATCTACCAGCACGGAACCCAGCTTGTGATTCAGCCCTCATGCCATTATCTTCTGCCCATGTGCTTATTTTAGTTTCCAAGATAGATGCCAGAAGTTTAGATAATAAACTGCCAACCAAAATTGTTCTGTAGTTATTAATATCTTTGGTTGATCCACTTTTGTGTATTGGTATAACTCGATTGGCTTGCCATTCCAGGGGAAAACCATGTACCAAAGCTTTTGTGAATAGCCCAACCAGAATTGGGCAAAGTTCCGGGCCAGCCCATTTGAGGTGCTCTGCACAAAGGCCTTGTATGTCTCTTGCCTTCCCATTTGCTAATTTTCGTATCCCTTCTGTTACATCTTCCAAGGTGATCTCGAGGTCTGAGCTTATCTCCTTTCCGGTGTCAGGTATTACCCCTGGTTGATTGTACAATCCTCTTACATATTCCCATAGAGTGTTTGCAGATACCGGGCAATCATTTGGGCGGTTTTTCCTCAGCGTACACCAGAAGCTTTTTGGATCAGATTTATATTGGTGGCATAGATCTTCTTGTCTACACTGTACAAATTTTCTCTTTTTAGATCTTGCAATTCTTCTATATGCCTTTCTGTATTGGTCCTTGGCAGCCCCATTGCTTTTCTTCCACTGTAATTTGGCATCACGGCATTCCTGATCATACCAGGACTTGCAAGGAAGTCCCTTTAGAGCTCTTCTTGACGTAAAGACATCTCTGGCTGAGTCGGAAAGCAAGTCACTTAGCTGCTTGCAAGCTCTTGATATATCCTCATCCCAAATAATTGTGCTCATGGCAGCCTCAACTTTCAACTGGTAACACATGCGCAGGCCCTCTCTCATTCTATAACTGTAGCTGATATTTGTGTTTGGATGCGAAATTACCTTCTTATCCATCAACGTGATCACCAGAGGGCAGTGATCCGATTCGATTTGCTCTATGCCTACTTGAAAATCCACAAGTGTATCCAAGTTTTGGTCTGCCGTGATCAGATAGTCAACTGTGCTCCGCCCTCTGCAAGTATTTCTCTTAGAGTCCGGAAATCTAGATAAGCCATTGCATATGATCATATTTGTGCTACAGCATAAGGAAAGCAACTGTCTGCCCGATTTTGTGATTATGGTATCCGATGAGCTTTTGTTCCATCCTTCCTTCATCAAATCCTTCTTGTCCATTTGAACCAGCCAGCATGGGTCCCCTGTGTCTGTATATATGGAAGCCTGTCTATCTCCTGTTCTACTGTTGAAATCACCAGCAAGAATCACTTTACCTTTGTTTTGAAAATGCATTATGTCCTGCTCTAATGTGAAGAACAGATCCTCCGAAGAGGCCTCAGATTCTATGTAAATCTTCTTATGTCTTGGAGCAAAATAGCAGATGGCAAAATAATATGAGAAGAGAGAACCACATACCTCAATCCACATGAATTGCCCATTTTTATCCGCTTTAATTCCCTTCACATGTTCCTTGTATTGTGGGCGCACATAACATGCTAGCCCGCCATTACCATTGTCCATATTTTTAAACCTCTGATTTTTAACCGAATAGATCATTTCAAACCCAGGTAGAACTGGAAGAGAATACAAATCATGTTCTTTGGTTTCTGTAAAACAGATTATGTCTACACCAACAAGTTGTTCCTGTATTGTTAAAACTTTATCCACAGTCAATCTATTAATATTCCAAACTACAATTTTGAGACCTCCCAGACATTCCTATTCTGATACAATCGCTTTCCCTTTCAACCATTTAACTTGCTGATTTTTCTGCTTTGCTTCTTTAAATTTTTGGATCTCCATTTTCTTCTCATTCATCTGTTCCTTTGTGAGGTCATCATTAACCCAAATGAATTTCCCTTTGAGAGTAAATCTCTGCTTCAATACCTGGTATTTTGCCTCTCTGTTAGGAAATTTCAGCAGAATATTGCGGGTGCCTGCATCTTTTTTCCCCAATCTGAAAGCATCCAGAATCTCTATGTTCTGTACCTGCATCTCATCTCTCAGGAATTTCTGAACTACTTCTTTGGTGATCTCATTTTCTTTCTCCGGTAGACCAACAATCCTCAGATTTAAAGCCCTTTGTTTCCTCTCTTGGTTTTCCATGTATTCGTCAAGCATGGTTCGCAGGTTCCCAATTTCGTCCATTGCTGCTTCTGCCCCTGTATCAGAATTTTTCCCCTTCAGCTCGGTGATGTCTTCTTTTATTAGATTAACCTCTTCTTGCAATTTTCCAAAATGTGAGCGGAGGGCTTCATTTTCCCCTCTTAGACTCTTGATTTCCTCAAGCAATCGAGTTTCCCTTAGGGCAGCTTCATGGCGGAACTGGATCAATTCTGTCATTATTGAGTTCAGAGAAACTGAAGATTCCGGTGTCTCTTCATCTGATTCACGATTTTGGCTGTTCACAGCAGACTTTAGTTTCGTATTCAGCCGTTGATGTTGATCTGAAGTTTCACTATCCGTATCTGTGTCTATGGTCTTGGTAGCCTTCTTAGCTGGTTTCGGTCCCTTAGGAATGGCCATCGTATGTCCTAGAAGCAAAAGAGCAAAAGCGCCCACACTAGCGCCCGAGAGAGAGAGAGAGAGAGAGAGAGAGAGAGAGAGAGAGAGAGAGAGAGAGAGAGAGAGAGAGAGAGAGAAGTGAAGTGAAGTGAAGTGATTTGTATTATTTCGTCTTGTTAGACCATCAGGTCTATAAGACAGAGTACAACCATAAAACTTATCCAAAATCAAATATCATATCATCTGGCAAGCACTCATAATCAAGTTGCTCGCCGTCGCTCTCTTCTTCCTCGTCTCCACTGGATTCTACAATATGTTTGATTGCTGTCTCCCTCAGGGCCAACATATCAATTAAAAAACTACCTATTATAGTAGCTGGCATGTCGAAAAATTGTTGTAAATTAAGGATATTGAACCCAAACCTATCCCGCAGGGCTTGATATGCTGGACAAAATAGGATTGCATGTTCCTCATCCTCTATTTCATCTGACCCACATGCCTGGCACGTTCGGTATTCCCTCTGAATGTTAAACCACCTGCCAACTTCTACACTTAAGTGGTGCGCACTTAGCCTCATCCTGCAAATAGCATGCCTTTTTACTAAAGATAAGTTCTCACCCAAGTACTTCATTACCTGTAGTGTTGGATTCATCTTCTCCCTATACTGCAGCATTTTGATACCAGGTGTGTGCCAAATTCTCGCTCGAACAGTGTCTCTTACCCAGTCATGTATTCGGTTCTTATTAAGTGCCAAGTCTTGAATCAAATACCCCATTTTCGTAGCCGTTCATACCATCGCATACCACCCCTTATCCATTGTCGCATTTAAGCTAGCCGCGGGTAACTTTCTTCCTCTAGCCCCCAATCCTGCTCAAATATGTTAAGAAACGCGGCATAAAGCTTCACATTCCAACGCACCATACCACATTCTCGCCAACATCATGTCATACGGGGTCTGCATTTTAACTCCAAGCTCAGTGTATAAAAACTTTTTCTGCACTCGCTCTATTTTTTTCCATAGCTCAAGTGAGAGTCCGGGCCCCCAGACTTCACATCCATATAACACTACTGTCTGTACTAGTGTTTTGAACAACATCTTTTTAGCTCAAAGTTCCAAATATCGCCTTTAAGCATTTCCTTTGCATAGCAAATAACGCTTTCAGCCCTCCATTAACCCTCTCCGCTCCCACCGCTTTGATTCCACCTAAAGTGCTTGTCTACAATGAGCCCTAGATATTTGTAGGAGCTAGAAATCTCTACTGACTCCCCTTTATAAAAGAATGTATAGTTCTTATCCAGGTTTGTTCCAAATATCACAATTTTAGTCTTTCCCAAATTGACTTTCATACCTGTTGCATCACAAAATGTCGATAATGTGTCCAGGTGTTTCTGCATCCCCTCTTTGCTGCGTGATAGCAATACAATGTCATCCGCGTAGAGAAGCAAGAGAATGACATGCCCTGCAAGGCTTACCCCATCTCCCCCCTGCATGGTTATCCACCTCTCCAAATCATCTATGAAAATGCCAAACAAAGTTGGCGATAAAGGGCAACCTTGCTTAACACCAGAATTGCTCTCCACTTGTACATCATTGTGATCAAAAGGGAATGATAGTTTTACAATAACCTTCTCATATAACAACCTTACTGCATTTCTTAGTTGTTCTGGCACTGCAATTCGTTTCAAACTTTCCCACAAATTCCCCCGATGAACCATGTCAAACGCTTTGGTAAAATCTACAAATCCTGCAAACATAGGTTTTCTTGTCCCTTTTACTGTGTCTATCATGGCACGAAAGGTCACTAGGTGATCAGTAGTGCATTTTCTTGGCCTAAAGCCTGCTTGCCCCTTAGCTCGGGCATTATGCATCTCTGTCCATCCACTAATTTTACTTTCAATAATATTAGCAAATAGCTTTGCAAAGAGATTACTTACCATAATCATGCGATCATTATTCGGGTCGCGCTCATCACCAGCTTTATGTATGGGTACAACCCTGTTGATTTGCCATTCTGTGGGGAAACCTTCTTGCGTTGCATCATTAAACATCTGTGTTATTTTGCTTGCCACACCCCCTCCTGCCCATTTGAGCATTTCGGCCACTAGGCCCAATATATCTGCCGCTTTTCCGTTAGCCAGTTTATTCAACCCTTCACATACATCATTGATGGTAAATGAGAAATGGGTCCTGATTTTCTGTTGATTTTCCGGTATATCATTAATGTGATAGAGACGTTGGACTTGTGTCACAAGATCCTCCAATTGCAGATGCTGCGCGTGTTTCTTCCTTTCTTTCATCTTTTTCCAAAACTTGTTAGGGTCGGTCACCAAGCTAATAACCATCTCCTCTTGCTTATGTCTCAAGAATGCCCTTTTCTTACATCTGACCAGCCTTTTGTAGCTTTTAATCAATTCCAATCTGTACCCCCCCTGTGCACCTTTATATTGTTCCCTCTTAAGTTTGCATTCTTCATCGAACCACCCATTGCAAGGTAGCCCTTTTTCTCTCCTTCCTGAGCTAAAGCATGTATTTGCCGCCTCTAGCACCAAAGAGGTCAAAACCTCGCTTATCTTTGCAGCACCCTGTGGCCATGCTATGTCTCCCACACGTTGCTCGCAATATGCCATATATTGCTCTGCCTTTTTGTGATTCACCCGTATACCTGCTTTGCTAGTTTCCTTCTCCTGCTTAGTTTCCCCTGCTGCAGCAATGTGTGCTATCATTGGAACATGATCCGATTCTTTCCTAATGTCTGATATATGCAAGTATGTCACTTGCTCCGCAAATAGCTCCGATGCAATAAAATAATCCACGATACTTTTTCCCTTACAGGTGCACTTATCAGTGTTTGCAAAACGCTTAACCCCATTATAAATCACCAAGTTTAGACCACTGCACATTCCTAATAAATGGTTCCCCATTGCTGTAGGCCACTTATCTGTATCTGATGTGATGCGATTCCAACCTGCCAGTTCTAACTCATCTTCATCCATTTGATTCATCCAGATAGGGTCCCCACTACTACTTGCTAATGATGAGAGAGAGAGAGAGAGAGAGAGAGAGAGAGAGAGAGTTTTTATCGTCCACTGAGAGAGAGAGAGTCTACTTTCCTTGCTCTAGAACTATATCAAGAATGAAAGGATATATTAAAATCTTCTTCTCATGTATATACACCAATTCCTTTCACCATAAATTCATAAATTGTGGGCCTGCATCGGCCAAGAATCAGCCTGACTTGTTCCACCTTTACAGGACCCTGAGCGGGAGAGATAAAAAAAAGACCTCATTATCTCATAGATTGAAATATTTCATCATGGATGAAACCTTGATCGAGGTATGATGGAAAAGCATGATACCATAGCATTTAGAATCGACGCCTCAATCACCACCTAACAAATGTAAAATATGGTTGTTATGTTTAGTATAGAACCAAATAGAAATTGCAAATACCTTTTGCCACAAAGCATCTAATCCTCATTTTCCTATCCAATCTAGAAACATGTTTTAGTTAAATTAAAAAAAAAAGTACAATACATGTGCTACTTAAGAAGATACAGAATACATGTGCAATAAACTAGAATACATGTGCAATAAACTATCACCTGGTAGGCTTTCCGCACCATAGAAGTGTGTTTTTTTCACTTGCAACATGCCACAGCTTCGTAAGATCACTGGACAGAAGCAAGAATAGAAGCGAAAATTTGAACCTGATAAGCAATGATCTGAGCAATATACAAACAAAAATGAAAGAGCTAAACAAATTCCACATTCTTCTTATACCTTCGTACCCCAGCCATGTTGGAAGAATAAGCTCAAACTTCTGTTTTGCAGGTGCCAATACTTCATAATAGCTATATTGCAGGACAATGACACAATTCACTATTGTCAGGACAATGAGAAGCATAAAGATAATTAAACCAATTCCTAAAAGTTGTATCTACTACTACATAATAACAAGTTGTTCAATGCTTTAAAAAGAATACCTCTCATTCTTCAGCAAAAGGCATGAGAAGATGAAAGTTCTTTTCAGTTTCGTCTAGGTTGTCAATCATGGCAACCCATATTCGTGATCCCAGAGAATGAGCTGCATCATTAGCTTTCCCAAACATGAAAAACTGATCTAAAACACCAAACAAAAAAACATTGAGCCCACTTCTAACCATGTGTTTGTAAAGTGTGAGAGACTGGCAATTCCTACTAAGCCATGCCACTTGAATAGTTTAGGAACAGGAATATCGTTTAAAAAGGGATAAACATGTCCTTCTACTTCATCAACAACTTGACCTGAATCTCTGTGATAATATTTTCAATCACATGGAGAGCTACATAGCGCTTGAAAAAAACAAGAAATTCCTGTAAAGCTCTTCACAGCTTCTAGCTTCTGCAAGCAAAAGAATTCCATATAACAATATCACAATTTCTGAAATGACATAAGAATAGTAAGGTGGTACAAATCTTTCCAGTTGCCAGATGGCACTACTTATGAAAAAATGGATGCAATATATATGACTCCACAAGTGCAACATGGAAAGAAGGCAACATAGCCAAAATATCTTTGACAGTAAGCCAATGTGTGAACTTACCATTTTAGATATTCAAAAGAACTTACGTACTTGAAGCTCATCCTATCCAGAGAAATTATCACATCTTCATTCTGTTGATCTGTCTGGCCTCCCTGCTTGGAGATTCTACATCGATTTCCCGATTCAAACCTAGAACAAAGTTGAACCTGCAAATCGGGCACGAATTATGCGAACAGAACCACACGTCTATGCAATTCACATGAAATATGTGCCTGCATCTAGGCAGAATTTGGAGTTTTTCTCCCTCTTCAAATTCCGTGAGATATACAGAGCATTCGGAGCTCTGAACATGGGATTCCAGACAAAATTTTGCAACCGGAAGCCTCTGTATCAGAATTTTATCAAGGCCCTGTCTAGGTTTTTTGCAATGGATTCTGGCTGCTTGAAGGGCAGCATTGATGTCATCTACGGAAGAACATTTCCATACATATAATGCTACTAATCCAAGAAGTAAAAAAGCTACCACCAGCACGACCACTATTATAGTCAGACTTGCATTAAATCTGTAAAACATGTAAGATGGAACAAAAAGATTTGTAATTCTGGCAGCACCTGTGTCATTTGCGGACCAAGAAACAGGGGAGCTTGCTTCCGTATCCCTTTTTGCCCAATCTAAAAAACTTATAAAACTCAGAATTTTTTAGCAGATCTTACATTATCCGGCATCTGAAATCTTAAACAAGAGCAAGCTGTCATTTATTTACCAAATCAAACAGCGATTATCCATAGCTGATAAACTCGAGCGATTTTTGGGAAGATCTCAGAACATTTTTAGCAAGTTTATGTCCGAGCTGATCCAAGCACGTACTATTTTTTTTACATTTTTAGCTTGAATCTCTACACGGACCACTGGCAAAGACTGGGGGGAAAAAAAAAGGCTCGGATACAAGAAGGCCAAGCTCGTGCAATGATTTCCTTATTCCGGCGGCCATAGCCGAAGGAAAGAAAGCAACGGATTTATAAAGATGTCTGCTACATGATGCTACAGGAAGGCCCTTAAGTAACATGTTGTGAAAAAGTAGCGTGCGACTCTTCAAAATGGTTGGAATTCAATAACACAATTTGATACGTGGCAAACAAACTAGGCTCACAGTTGAGATATCGTGATGCATAACTGTTTTTGCATAACTCTTGTCATTGTTAAAGATTATTGAGTCCTACATGCATATGCACAACAGCAAAAGGGAAAAAAGAAAGAGATGCAATGAAATTGCACTTTGAGTGCTTTTATTTATAATATTTGAATACAATACTTAATTTTATACATAATATTTGAGTACTTTGAGTGTTCTGGATTGGGTCAAAACCCAAGCGTTTCTAATATTTATCAAAGGAAATAAGAATGTCAAAGAGGATTCATGATCTGCTCAATTGGTACACTACAAGAGGAAAGGGGTATTAGAGTCAGTTTTAGAGTCAGACCTTAGTTATAAACTTAAACTGAAAAAGGAGAAAAGACCCTTAAACTGACATTACGACGGACGCTACAGTTGACTCTATGTTCTGTCGTTTAAACGTCAGAATTAGCATTAAAATTTAGCATCAACATTCGAGTCAGAAATGCATCAGCATTAGAGTCAAAATGTGCATTCAAATTAGAGTCAGAAATTAGAGTCAATTTTGTGTCAAAATTAGAATCAACTTTAACATTAGAATTCAGTCATAATAACGCTAAATACCATCGAAATTAGAGTCAACCATAATGTCATGCATATCAAATAACCCATAATGCCCAGGGATTTGAACCCTGATATTACCATCTGGCCTATGCAATTTACATACGAAGTATAATGCACTACCCGCATTTTCATCAATGTTTTGCTTAGCCTTCTTTACTAACTTCTCTCGAACAATCTAAAAAATGAAATCACATACAAGTGAGATAGGACTAAAAATTCATGGGTCATTGTTGCCTGATGTTTCAACGCTCCAAAGCTCTTGGTATGCACAAGCGACTGAGGCATCTAGTAATTCAAAAAGTCTTATAATTGCATCCTATACGCTGCTCAGTAAGGCTTGCTTTTGCATGGAGCTTATGTGCAAATCATGATAATATACCATAAGGAGCTTTCCATGCATAACCATGTGATTCTAGCCAAGGTAAGAAGCCATAAATTCTTCGACAATGGACCTCTGCAATAGATTATCAGCATTACTCAAACTCAACAATCAAGCTAAAAAGAGCAATGTGATGTTTAAACAATATGCAATCCACATTTCTAAGCCTGACAGCAAATTCATGCTTCACACCCTATATTGCTACAGGATTATGTAAGATTTTGGAGCACTGAAAGCACTCCGATGCAATATAGTTAAAGATTTACCAGAAATCTGTAACAAACAATTTTGAATTGAACAAAGGAAAGCAATGAAAACGTAAGTTTAGGAACAAAAAGCTATCTCCTGTGGCCATGCCAACCAATTTTTGCATACTATTCATATTGCAACACATAGCTCAACAAGACAATG
Organism: Isoetes taiwanensis; assembly: GCA_021234155.1. Classification (NCBI taxonomy): domain Eukaryota; kingdom Viridiplantae; phylum Streptophyta; class Lycopodiopsida; order Isoetales; family Isoetaceae; genus Isoetes; species Isoetes taiwanensis. The sequence goes on from JAJEKV010000056.1 coordinate 2,523,265, forward strand.
CATATAGATTAAATCACACAAAGCAATTACATTTGCAAAATGCAAGAGGGATACTTGATTCTCACTATGCTGCCCTATAATCTTCATGCGTGCAACTTCTTCCACTGTACTTTCAAGGGCAAAAATGTCCCACTATGTTTGAAAGAAAGTGACATCAAATCCGATATTTTGACAACAAAAAACTGACCTACACATATATGCTCGTTTTAGAACTTAACTTATTTATTCTTGTTTCACATTATTGCCATCATGTCATTTGGTTCATCCTAGGTTAATTCAAGCATTTCAGTATTACCCTCTGCCTATGATGCTCGTCACATAAGAAGTCAAAGACTTCTTCTGAAGCTGTTGGAATCCAAATGGACATTGCAGCACACCCTTTAGATCTCCTTATCAGCATTCTCTTGCATTGTCACTAGAACATCACCCTCCCCATCCTTTGATAGCAACTTCCAGTTCTCTGATTCGTTTCATGCATTGAAGAATGAGTAGAACTAATTTATCAATTTTTGAAAAAAGCTTTAACAAGCTCCTGCGGTCATTCCTTGAAATTCTTGTAAACGTGTAAATTATGCAAGGGACATACAAGACAAAAAACACATGAGATTTTAACCTGCATAAGACTGGATCAATCTTGATGAATTTGACAACTGTTAAAAATGTTGCTCTAGAGTTCCAAACCATCTCTGTGCACCAAATGCCATTCCACTATTTACTATAGCATCATAACGATCCTTAATTGCATTATTATTTGACTCCATGTGTTCCAAAATGGTTACTTGCACAAGAAAAAAGCTTTGACGTCTCAGAAATAAAAGACACTATTTAATGTTCCGTATAATCTACTCAGACTCCCGTAAATAGTTGTCAATCTTTTGCTTGACGATCAAACATGTTATCTCCAAAACCATTGTGAGCATGATAATCTAATTTTTAACACTTGAAAACCTACTTCTACGAAATTCTTGACTGTCATATTTGTCTTCTACGAAAATGATATTCGCATTGAAATAGCAGTCTACGGCTACGAAATTCCATTGCTAAAGTCTGGAGCTTTTGAACCACTCTAAAAAACAGAGGTGTCCAGTCTTAGCATTCCGAAGTTGAAATTTGTAAAAGATCTGAGATCGGCAGAAGGATTTTGCATCACGAGTCAGAGGAAATTTGCAGCAAGGAATTTAGTGTTTACAGAGGACTTTCTACAGTTCCCATGGCAGAAGAAAACTTTTTGTCAAAATGCTTGGTAATAATCTTTTGTATAAATCGACCTTGAGAATGAACCGGACTAGTGCAGAAGGAAGTTATATATTGCCATAAATGCACTAGATTTTATAGCCTTGTGTTGCACAAATAACAGAGGCGGTCAATAGAGGACCCAGGTATACCCGAATTTGCCAAGATTTTTTATGAACAGTAGAATCGATGCAAATTTACAGAGGAAGCGGCATGCAAAAAAAATATTGGTACCTTGAATAACACTGCCTTCACTGCTGCTGGGATTTGAAACTTCTGAATTTATCTTTTGAAGAGTCATGGTTTTTGCAAAGAGCCCAAGATCCAGAAAATATTTGACCCTATAACTTCAAATAATGTAGGCTACTATAATATCTGTAAGAAACAAAGGGAAGAGGAATTGGTATCATGGATTCGCCGCTTGATTTGTTCAGCATATGCTTACTGCCATGGAAACCCTGCAAAAATAAGAAGCAGCTACTTCTTACCTGATCGATACTAGAAATTAGTAGCAGTTGCAAAAAACGCCCAAGGAAGAGTAAGGAACACAAAAAGAAAAAATAAAATAAAACATGGGGAAGGAAGGAAGGAAGGTATTTTTATCGTCCACGGAGACCAATCGGTTTATGGGACCCAATACAAAAGCGCAGCAAGCGGATTACTACCCGGATTAAAAAACCCCCGCCCCGAAGGGTTTTCGAGGGAAAAACCGTGGCAGCAATCAACCCGCTGACAAACTGTTCCAATATACGAAATGCAAAAACACACAAATATATACACTCATATACCGTACCCATAGTGCCTGATCAATGAGCAGCCAGGCGGGGGCAAAGGTGGGCTCGCAGATCCAGTACCTCCTGAATGTAGGACCCTAGAGCACGTACTGACGGTGTGTTCATCAGCAAATGTAGGGGCAAGTCCGGCCGTACTAAGGGAACGTATCTAGCCCGGATCTGACTGAATCCTGGGCAACTCTGGAAACCTCAATGGCACCCGTTTGACAGCACTGACAGAGCTTGTCCTGGCGGGGCTCCCCAATCCACCTACCCGTCTCGATGCAGAGATGGTGGGCACCCGTGCGAATGGAGGCAATGAGTCTGCACTTTTTCAGGGGCAGCTGGGAACGCAGGTAGAGCTGCGGGCCCCGGGCCAACGCGGGGTTGATGTGCTCCTTGTAGTGGGCCGTTTTGACCTACTCTAGAGCGTCGGAGTCCCAGAGCTTGCCAAGGAAGCAAGCGTCTAGGTATTCCCGCAGGCTGTCACGATCGGCCTCTATGTCCACCTGCACGCATCTGTGCTCCTGCACGATCCATCTGGCGAACCACTGATCTCTCTTACCCCTCCAACAAGTGTTAGTCCTGTGCCTCCTGGTACAGGACTATTCATGCATACGACGGACCAAGTCAAGTCCAAGGATCCACGAGCAGAGCACGGGTCGGGCCGCCCAAGGCCCAAAGAAGACCAAGCAGCCAGAACACGCAGCCAAAGCCCGGGTTCGCTACCAAGAGGCGCCAGCGACAAGTGATGACCCGCCACCGCGTCGGCCGTCGGCGTGGTTCTAGGCACTTCAAGAGGCACCGCCAACATTCCACAAATCGGGCCTCCTTCCGTGAGTCGGCAGAATCGATCGGAATGAATGTCTATATTGGGCCAAAGGCCATTGTACTATATATATGAGTAGAGCTAGCACATGAGTTTTAGATGAGTTTTTGAGTCTTGTCTCTTTTCAGTCTTCTCTCGATTGCGAGAGCTCATGTATGTTTATCATTGATATCAAGGAAGCTTATCACTTTCCTCTCATTGTTCTCTTTTTGTTGTTTCTTCTTCTTGTTCTCTTCCCGCAAATCCCAAGCGTGACATAGTCCCCCGGATTCTCTCTGTTAGATCCACGGGTCCTCACGCGAGGGTCGTCTTGCAGAGTTCCCGAACCCGACCCCAAACACAACATGCGCCGCCGGGCCCCGATTCACTTTTTCTTTCTTCTGTCACCATGTCTGTCCGAAACTTCACGCCTGAAGAACTTCTTTCCCAGACGGCGTCTCGCTTGGAGCGTCATCAGCGACGGGAAGTTGTTCGTGATATGTATGGATCTGCTTATGACATTGAGGGAGGCCACATTCGGTCTAGGGCTCAGTCGGCGCCACCCACCCCTTGTGTCATGTCTCGTCCAACTTCCCCGCCTCAAGCGTGCAAACATTGCTCACAGCCGCAGTCACCTCATCACTATCAGGAGCCCTATCAGGCTCAACCTTCTCAGCCTTACTTTCATACCCCCGAACATGCCTACATCCATCACTCTTCCGGCCATACGCCTCTGCCTTCACAACCATCATCTCCCCCAGGTGGGCAGGGATATCCACATGTCTCTTTTGCTCCTCCCCAGGACTTTCCCTTCCCTACATTTCCCACCGCTCTTCCTGTTTACAACCTTACAGACCTCAAAACAAATGATCAGGCACCTCCAGTACCTCCACCTCAACAACCCCTTCATCAGGGTCCTTCAGGCACCATACCACCTCCAACTCCACCTCAATATAATCACTATACTGTTCCTGTCCAGCCAAGCACTTTCACCTCTACCTTTCAGACCCTTAAACTGACTTATCCCACTTTTGGCAACACGAAAGGCAAACCCTTAGACCAAAGTGCTCAGGCCCACATGGAAGAATTTGAGGCTCTGGCTGTCCTGAATGGTCATGCACAACCTCAACTGAAATTCCACATCTTTTCCACCACCCTGCGTGGCTCTCCTCATCAATGGCTAATGTCCAACAAAAGCCACTGGAAACAAGATTGGTCAGAAATGAGAACTGCTTTTCTTTCTCACTATGGGACCACGGATGATGATCAACTTCATCTCAAGCAACTCAATGACCTTCAACAAGAGCCCACGGAGTCCGCCCGGGATTTTGCAGATCGTCTTCACATTCTGCTCAGCAAACTCAAGGAGTACCCCACACAGAGCCAGATTTTGGTCTGGTTTCTCCAAGGACTTCCTCCAGCTATCCGACTCATGACTGAATACCTGTGTCCGAAGACTTTGGAGCAGGCTATCGACCTTGTCAATCACTCAGTCAATGTTTCCTCCCGTGGCGTGGCTCTTCAGGAGCTCCCTTTCATTCCACCCGTCATGGTTCCACAGACTGCTGTCCAACCTCAACACGCCAATTCGCAGCGCAGTCAGATCTGGTGCCATATCTGCAAATATCAAGGCCACTTGGCAAATGGCCCGCCTCATTGTAAAAGATGCAACATGTGCAATCATGCCACGGAAGAGTGCACTCGCACTCATCCTACACCGTTCCGCAACAAACTGGTTTATCAAGTGCAAACAACACCTCAGCAACAATCGCACTATCAGCAGCCACCACTGCAGGCGCAACCCAATCAACTCTATCAGCAACAGGAGCAACAACGGGGACCCAACACACGTCCTCCTTTTGATCCTTCTAAAGCTCAGTGTTATCACTGTCAAGAATGGGGTCATACCACCACGGCGTGTCCTCAACTTCCACAAGTTCAGGTGCAGCTTCCTGGCACCAATCAGACCACATCGGTCCGCCTCACGGCTTACCAACTCTGGATTGCTAATGGCAAACAAGGCCCGCGTCCTGTTCTTAAGAAGCCACCTCGCGCGCCTCAGCAATCACGCTATCAACCAGCTCCTGCCAATCAACCTCAGATGGATCAACAAGCACAGGAAGAAATTTTTCAGGCACTTAATCCTCCAGTTCAGCCATCCAATTGGGTTGGTTTGGTTTTGCGCCAGACCAGGGCGTCACGTCCCTTAACCATTATTCCTAATGGCACCCAACCTGCCTTTACCGTTGACACCATTCCTCATGACGAAGAAAAAAAGGTTCACTTTGCACCTGATTTGGAGAACCTCATACCTAAAGTTCGCCAAAGCATTCTGAACCTCATGCAAGCTGCTGAAGGCCGCACGTTGGCTAATGTACATGCCACCACTAGAGCGCAACAAAGACAAGAAGCACCTTCCACGTCTCAACCTCCACGCTCTAAGACATATCCAAATATAGCTGCAGAGGTTGACCTACTCAAAGAAGTTGCTGCTTCATTACCACGCACTCCAGCACCCGTGGATCCCGCAGATCCTTTTTCTCATGTGCCTCTGGAACTCCAAGAGGAGCTGGCAAAAATCAAAATTCCTCTAAGTCTTGCAACGATTTTGAAACTCTGTCCTGCTCTCAAGGACCAGTTACCACTCCCGACTGTTTTGGTTGGGGCTGTTGCTACCTCTACACCCACGGTACATGCCACGGTGGGCAATCAGCAAGTCAACCATGTTCAAATTGACGGAGGTAGCGCAGTTAATCTCATCACGGATAAACTCCGCAAACAAATGGGCATCAAACAACTCTATCGTGCCCCATATGACATCAAATTGGCTAATGGCCATATCACGCGACCTCAAGGCGTCACGCCTCTTCTTCACATCAACATTGGTGATCTCCGATTCCCCTTGGAATTTGGTGTTTGGAAGGCTGGAGAAGATCCAGGTGATTATGAAATGTTGGTCGGCCGACCTTTTCTCCGCCAGGCCAAGAGTATCCATTACTGGGCCACGGATCAATTAGTCATCACCGATGGTCACCTCAATGCCACCATGGACTTGGAAATAGGCAAAATCATTTCCGTCGACAATGCTGAACCCTCTCTCTCCGACACCGATTCTGAGGACGCCCAGAATATCTATCATGTTCAGGCTCCACCTGCGAGTCTGCCTCTGTCATCCTACCCCGAATATGCTGATCCTTGGGGAGCAATGACTCTTGATCAGGACCAGGCTGTGGCTGCTTTGCTTGACCCTTACCTGGCTCCTTGCAATCGAATCCAACGTGTTGATCACTTTTCAGATGTTGAACCTCCTGCAGCTCCTGTCGATGTACATGCTGTCATGAAGCAACCTTTGCTTGATGAAACTCAGCAACCTCTCTTCTTCACCACGCAGAGTGCCACGCATCCTGTCATGCTTCAACCTCCTGCTCATATTATCCAGGACACGGAAGTTATCCCCCATATTCAGACTCCTGAAGTCGAGATAGTGGACGTGGGCAACAATCAGCCTGTCCGCATTGCTGCAAATCTTCCGAACCCCTATCGTAACAGGGCCGTCACGCTCTTCAAAAAGTTCAAACACATTTTAAATGGAGCTACAGAGATCTTGAGGAATAAACAAAACCTTGGGGAACTCACCATTCCTACCAAATCGATGCACGCCCAAAGATAGCAACGACGATGTGCTCAACCCCAATTACCGTGATCGGATCGCAAGGCGAAATTGACAAACTCCTTGCTGCAGGTTTGATCTATGAGGTCAAACATTCTGAATGGGTGAGCCCCATCGTCATTGCACTCAAACACAATGGTAAGATCCGCGTTTGCCTGGACTACCGAAAACTAAATCAGGCCACGGAGCGTGATCATTTTCCACTTCCCTTCCGCGCACCGTGTCCCGGAAGAGGTTCTTTGGACATGAAATGTACTCCTTCATGGATGGTTTTTCGGCTACAATCGGATCTCAATCAAAGAATCTGATCAACTCAAGACTACTTTCACCACCCCAGGGTACTTTTTGCTACAAGGTGGTTCCTTTTGGATTATCAAACTCTCCATCAACGTTTCAACGCATCATGCTCTCAGTTTTTCATGATTTTATGAAGGAAAATCCCTTCTTGCAAATTTTTCAAGATGACTTCTCTGCCTACAGTTCCATGGCTGACCATTTGGATAAATTGGAACTCGTCTTTCAGAAATGTGATGAGTCCCAAGCATTAGTCTCAATCCCGAAATGCATCTTTTAAATCCACTTCAGGTGTTCTGTTGGGACACGTTGTCAGCAAAGCAGGTATCACCACGGATCCTGCCAAAATCAGTTGTGTGCTCAAGGCTCAAGCACCAGCCAATATCAAGGAGACACGCTCTTTCCTGGGTAAGGTCAATTATTACTCCACCTTCATTCCTGGACTTGCAGCCATTGCAGATCCCATTCATAAACTCACGGGTGATGAATCCACCTGGGCTTGGAATTCCCGGCGGATGTCGCTTTCCAACGGTTGAAGCTCTTGCTTACTTTCGGGCCGGTTCTTGTTCCTCCTCAATGGGACAAGCCCTTTCACGTCCATGTAGATGTCTCGGCGTTTGCTATTGGAGCTGTTCTTTCTCAAGAATATGATGCGCTTAATCGACAAACCAAACGAGATCGCCCGGTAAGTAAACTCAATTCTGGCGCGCAACTACTACGCCCGCGAGGCGTGAAGCCTTGGGTTTAATTTTACGTGTCCAACGCTTCCGGGTCACTATCTTTTGGGCGGTCGGATCAAATTCTTTGTTGACCACCAAGCACTTATTTATTTGATCAACAAATCCATGCCCACGGGCGCATTGCTCGTTGGGTCCTCCTTCCGCAAGAATTTGCACCTTTTGAAATTGTTCACAAGGCGGCAAAATCTCATGTTGTCCCGATTATCTTTCACGCATCCACACGGATGATCCCTCCATTTGAGTCTCGACGCCTTTCCCGACGCTCAACTCTTTACGGTCACGGCAACACCACATTGGTTCCACGACTTTCAGCAAGATCTCTCCTCACAGCTCTTCCACCGGAGGGACGCCACGCTCTCTCCAGCCAGCGACAATCCGGCGACATCAATTTCTCCGCGAGGTCCGTGACTACACCCATGGTTGCGAGGCCATCTTTACAAAAGGGTAAGGATACCATCCTTCGACGCTGTGTTCTCCCTCATGAGGTCCCAGATATTGTTCGAGAAGCCCATGAAGGGCTCGGTGGTGGTCATTTTCATGGTGACACCACGGCACGCAAAATCCTCCTTGCTGGTTATTTTTGGCCCACGCTCTTCAAGGACGCTCACGCCCACGCCCGCACGTGTGATGCTTGCCAGCGTGTGGGACGGCCCACGGCCCGTGACGCTCTTCCCTTGACGCCAGTCGCCACGCCACTTCCCTTCAGCAAATGGGGAATGGACTTTGTGGGACCCATCGACCCTCCTGCGCGGCACACCCGTGCCCGCTACATTCTGGTTCTCACTGACTACGCTACCAAATGGGCGGAAGCTTGCGCACTTCCAGACAACACTGCGGCAAGCATAAGGTCATCTATCAACAAATCATCACGCGATTTGGCTGCCCCACAGAGCTGGTCAGTGATCGTGGTGTCCATTTCATCAATCATACCATTAAGGAGCTGACGGATTATCTCCTGATACATCATCACAAGAGCACACCTTACTATCCTCAAGGCAATGGTTTGGCAGAAAGCACCAACAAAACTCTGGTCACAATTCTCAAGAAAATTTGTGACGCTTCTACGACCGACCGGCAAACAAAGCTTCCTACTGTTCTTTGGGCTTACAATACTTGTTTCAAAATAGCTACAGGTCACACTCCTTTCAAATTGGTTTATGGTCAAGAAGCTCTCATGCCGTTTGAATACATCCTTCCAACTCTCCGTTTTCAACTGGCTACTGCCCATAATCCGCCTGCTGCACTCAAAGAAAGGGTTTATCAATTGGAACAGTTGGATGAACTTAGAAGGGATGCTTATATTCGTGTTCTTCATGGAAACAGTTGCAAAAATCTTTACATGACAAACGTCTGAAGACAAAAACATTCAAAGAAGGAGATTTGGTTCTTCTTTATGATTCTCGGTACAAAAATTTTCCGGGTAAGCTTAAGTTTCGATGGCTTGGCCCTTATCAAATTGTTCAAGTGGTTCAACCCAGCGTTTTCCAGCTGGCTGAGTTAGATGGAACCCCATTACCCACACTGGTTAATGGCTTTCGCCTCAAAACATTTCATACAACAGAAAGTGAAAATCAACCAACCGATGCTGTTCCAGACGCAAACACAACAGATAATGACTAAACCAGCGGCATATTTATATTATAGGTGGAATTTTTACAAACAGTGGGCACAGCCCAGCTATTTCCGCTATGGGCACTGCCCTATATACCAAAACGGGGTCAGAGCCCTATCTACTAAGTCCTAAGAAGAAAAACCCTCTACTCCGGGTTCGGAGCAGAGGTGATACGCAGGATGTGGTAGAGATTATGCTCCGGGTCCCAGCGAAGGTGCAGAATCACCTCCATCCCGTTGGTCTTCGGATCGGGATGCTCAGCCATCCCGGCACACCACCCGTCCATCGCCATGCCACAGTTGTGGCAACGCCAGAGGTCCAGACAATCCATTTTGCAGGTAATCCACTCCAAACAGTTTGAAGGCATAGTGCAGTTATCATGCAAACCGGCCGCAGACATACTGAGCACCATCGGATGCCTTCGCTTCACTCCTGGTTCGTCTTATATAGCCAACCGAGGAACTCCTTGTCGACGTGGACCAATCACAAAAATCACCAACGTGTTTGCAATGCAAGGCTGTTTCTAAAATGAGAATCTTTTCTCCCGCCGCATATCTAGCCATGGTACCTTCTGACACATTCGTTTTAATGATATCCCACTTCGAGTTGCCAGCATTAAATGCCATTCCTTCTTTTCACGCCCGTCGAACATTAATATGTGTCCTTTGGCCACCTGTTACATCCCATCATTCTCTCACGCCTCATCTCCACCGTTCAATGCTTCTCCCTTTGTTGTTTGTGGACTTAGCCAAATTTTTGCCTCAACCGCCTCCTTGGCATCTTTCGACACCTGGCACCATCAACGGTTGCAGCTTCGCCCTCATCATCAGGGTTGCCCTTAAGGGGCTATTTATAGCCAAATGGCTATATTTTGAATATTTTCGAAAATGAGATACTAAAGCTGAATAGGTTACTATTGAAAATAAATTATATTCTTTCGCCAAAGTTTTACCATTTCGTCCACCCGCCTTTCTTAAATTAGCCATACATTCTTAAGCTCAGATCTAGAGTTTCGCCTCCAGTTCCATGGATCTAAGTATTTAGGATCATAGATTATCCCCTTACCAACATTGTAGATCAAGTAATTGTTTGCTAGCTCTAGTGGACCATAGTAGAATACTCAAAAAATCAACAACTACTCAAATTTTGCTAAACATAATAGGTTTTTTTAATCCTGTAAGTTGTATGTGAATTGACATCTAATTTATTTATTTCAATTACCACATTAACGTTGGCAAGGTTCGCCAGAGTTTCTATGAAATAGTTCAAGTCGCAAAAAGTAATCGCCTACAAAATTAATATAGAAAGCTTATGATTCGCCTCACCTTCTAAATCACGCCTATGCAGATATGGCCTTAAGGGCAACCCTGCTCATCATGCCCCTTCGCCCACATTTGCGCGCCCTAAACCTTTTCGTCTCTCTGCGCCTTCGTCTTCTGTCTCCGCTCTCCGCCTTTGCATCACCGTTCTTTTCCGAAGCTCTTTGCCATGGCTGCACCAAAATTTCCTACACTTCAAGCTACTGCTCCCAGGGAACCGGCTCTTTTCGAGTCAGTATCTTTCTTGACGCCCACTTTCCGTGAAGCCCTTGTTGGCCCGAATCGTGAAGTCGCAGAACGCCAGAAGCTTTACGAATTTTCACAAATGGAACTTCCGGCTCCAAATCCAGACCAGTTGAAGCAGTTCATCGCTCACATCGTCAACAGCCCGAATGGATACACTACAGTGGTCGATGGCACCACCATTTCGCTGACCCAGCATCTAATTTCTGAGGTATTCCATATCCCTTTGTAAACCCCTTGTTTATCTTGGTCTGCCATACAGGATCTAGATGTCACTGAGTTTGGTGCTCCTGCTTATCAAGCAAACGTGCATCGCCTGACCAATATTGACAAGCCCCATGAAACTTTTGTTAAGTTTCTGTGGCGCAAGTTCCTTGGGTATTCTATCAAGAACACCCATATCAATAAGCCTTTCTATAATATGGTGATCACTGCTACTCGCTCCAACCACCACATTGATTGGCCCCAATTGTTGTTCTACCGTGACCGTCTTCGGGCTGCCACTTCTATCTGTGAAGTTTCCGTGGGAGGCCATCTTCAAGCCCTCATCTGTCATTACTTTCCTCCCTCACCTCCTCATTCTCATGCTTCCACTCAACAGTCCTTTCATTCCCTTCCTCAAAATCAACCAGTTGGCACTTCACGTCCTTCTTCTTCTGGTCATGTCCAGCATAACACCACGCATGTCACTGTCTCCTCCTCCTCTACAGAAACGAGGCCCTCCAGTTCTCATCATGTCTCACAAACGTCACAAACACCAACAGCAAGAGCCCCTCCGGGCCCCTCAGCCGCCCAGCACCCTCGCCCTTTTTTTGTATCAATATCAGCAGGATGCTCAAGCTGCTGCTCTCAAGTTACAAGAATCCCAGGAAGCTCTCATGAATGGGGTTCAAACGGCCCTGGAGCAAGGGGACTTCACCTTTAACAACACGTACAACCCACCTTCGTGACTGGTAGGGGTATTTTTTATTGGGTTAGGGGTCCGTTAACGGCCTGGTCGCCATACGAATTTTCCCACCTACCACCGCTGGTTTCCCTGTGCGGTAGGGTGGTCGAAGCCGGAGATGGCGCCCCGTATGGATCCTTCTAGGGTGTAGGGTATAGGCCTTGAATCTTGGGCGGGTCTTGTGTTCTTGGCGGTCGTGTTCGCTTGTGTGCATTTCTTCCAAAGAAGTTCCAGCTTTCTTGAGCTGGAAAAATAAGCCTAGAACATACCTAGAGCGTTTTTTTGATGACAGGGTTTGCATTCGACTAAGGGAGCAATCAAGTTGGAGGCAATGCATTTTCTTGCTTTGCTTTTAAATTTTCTTTATTCTAAACTTTTCGCTTCTCTCGATTCTCTGATCCGACCATGTTCTACCTCTTTTTTCAGAGGGATAATATCAGAGTTTGTGCCGGAAGCCGTTTTGGAACATCAACCAGTTTCAATAACGATTTTCAGCGAGTTTCAACAAGGTTTTTCAGCAAGTTTTCAACAAGTTTCTTCATCGAGTTTTTTGTTTAACCCACAGGTTAGGTCGCTCTGTGCATGTCAATGTCTTCTTTGTACTTCCTTATATTTCGACTTTGCTTTTGTTCCTCTTCAAAACAATCCGTTTACAGATTTGTTCCTTGGCCGGTTACAGATTTGCCATGTTTGGATGCCATTATCTGTCATCTGGTTTTCTATAGTGCACCTTTTTATTCTAAACTTAATATAGATAAAAAGAGCTATCTAGCAATGACGTCCTTTGTTGTTCCAACGCCATGGTTTTATGGATTGTGTTTTTGATGGTTTTCCTTTTTACAACACAAATCTTTATTACATTTTGAAGAGTATAGGGTGCAAGTTTAATTGCATTTTACAGGTTAGTGAGCATTAATTAGGATTTTTGTCTTTGCCTCTTGTTCATGGCTGAATTATTACTGTTAAAAAATAAAGTCACTGTTAAAAACCAAAGTCAAACATGACATGGTATTAACACAATTCTGGTTATTGCAGTTACCACTTTCTAGGATTCCTTACTTTCAACAGGTATATTGATTTTTTTCTTGATGTGGCATTTTTTATCATGAACTATGAACTAATCCTTGATCTAAGAAGCTGCACATTCATGCAGAATAGTAACATAGGTTACCTCATCTGGCTCCAACCTGTGTTTCTTCATTTGCCCAAAAAGCACTAATGCCACTTGCCTATCTCCCTGGTCAGCATACTCTGAAATCAAGATGGTCCATGGGATGAGGACCTGAATGGGCATTCTATCAAAAACTTGCTTATCATTGTCAATACTTCCACATTTTGCATATATGTCAACGAAAGTACATCCTACAGCAATACTTTGACCATAACCATTTATTATAAGGCAAGCATGAACTTGTTTTCCATATTCTAATAACTGCGCACTTGCACATGCAGCTAAGATGTTGATATATGTTGCAGGCGCATTTGTTGTCTGGCTTCAAACCTTGCTGTTGGATAATTTAAAACGGAACACTATCACCATTACTTATTGCTTCCAAACTTCCATCTTGAGCTATAGGAAAGTGATGCTTGATGCTTTGATGATTTGACACAGGTTTGCTGATTGCCAGGATCAGTCCTGATCATTTTGTGCTCTTCTGACCTGCTGCTTTAATCCTGTAGAAAAATCTTTTTGCTTCAAGTCCTCAGCATCAAAGATAGTTTTTGTAGCTTGTGCTATCTATCTTTGTACTAAATTTATGATTTCATATAGGAGGATATAATTCAAAGCTGGATAACTTTGAAGCATTTGTTGAGCGGGCAAGGAAATATCCACAGTTGCCAATGTCAAAGCAGTCCCAGAAGTCAGGGAAAAAGACACAGAAATTGGCAAGTCTACATGGGCCTTTAATGGGCTTACTCAAACTGCATGTGGGGTTCATTGGTACTAACAGTGTATGGGTTGGCCAACAACAGTCTCTATCATGCATGAGTATATCTTTGTAGATTCTAATATCTCCAGTTGCTTGTTGTAGACACACAGACCATATTGGCTCAAGAGTCATCATCATTTTAATAGAAATTGGTGAACTTATCATATATGTTTAAACATAAACTAAAAGATGAAAGTGGAAGGTCAAGATTCAGGCTGCCTCCGAACTTGATCATTGAAGTTGTGCATTAAACTTAAATTAGCAGTATTAAATGAAATGAAAATGTAGCAGCTTTCAAATGAAAATATGTATAACAATAGTCGATTATCACAATTATATGGCATTAAATTTATGCTTACAATATTTGCATGCCCAACTAAAACTAACAAAAGCAAATAAGATGTTAGAGTGAAAAGAGTTAAATGTGATCTGCCATAGCCTTTTGGGCAGTGACCTTGGTCCTGGCCATTCCAAAGCAGGGAGGAAAAGAAGGGAGGAAAAGAAGCTGACTAGGGGAAGGAAGGAATAGGAAGGCCGAATAGGAAGCAATGCCCAATATAAAGCAAGGCCGAATATGCTGAATATGGCAATTGACAATTCATTAAATATGGCAATTCCTTAGTAATATACCACCTTAGTAATATGCCACCTTAGGAATATGGCAATTGATAATATGGCATTCACTTTGTATAGTCTTTATTTGCCATAGGTTATGATGTTAAACCCCCTTTTAACCTTCCATTTAATATGGGCTTGTATTTGGATAATCAAACCCCCCCTACAACAAACTAGCTTAGCTAGCTCTTGTAATGACTAAAAAAATATTCAAAAAATGATGTGTTACCATATGTGCTACAAGGGTTAGGACTTTTCTTATGGTGTCCAGTATATGTATGGAAAAGGGTATATGGATTGCTAGTTGGGAATGGAGTACATCTACGGATAAGGGGCCAAAAATTAAAATTCGTATGTACGTATGGTTGGGGGGTTTCGCTCGCAAAAAGCCGTATACAGGGGGGTTTCAGTCGACCCCTTGCACGCACATGCCATATGCTCTATATAAAGGGGTGAAGCCCCCGGGCCCTGGAGGCCTCAGACGCGGTTCAGGGAGACCTTCAAGCTGCTACCACGCAAGTTCATACTCTGGAGACCCAGCTTCAAGCCAAGCACGAGGTTTTTTTACAGGCCCGTGAGGATCTTAAGGCTGCCCAAAATCAGAATAGTCTGCTTGCCGATCAGCAGGCTCAATTGCAGACCACCATTCAGGAATTATTGGAGCAGGTCAAGGCAACAGAGACTCTCTTGGTTAACAAGGACAAAGACATTGCCAAGCTGGACACGCTGTATACAGAGCTCTCTAGGCATTACAACACTCAAGCCCAAGACCTTACAGCGCGTGACGCTCAAATTGCTTCTTTGGAAGCTCAACTTTCCACGCAGAACTCTCAGCTCACATCTCTCCAAGATCAGCTTACGGAGGTTCAGAAACAGAAAATTCTTGATGACGCTGAGATTGTTGTGCTTCGACTCAATGCTCCTGGGCAATCCTCCTCACATGTCACGACTTCTCAGAAACGGGTCCGTCACCAGTCACGCCTTCTGTTAGAAAAGGACAACCGGATCCGTGACCTCGAACAACAGCTACAGCAAGCCATTCAGTCTGCTGATGAGGCTCAGACCAAACTTGACGGCTATGTGACCATTGCTCTCAACCTGCCTGTTGACTTCCCTATTCCTTCCAGTTATCTGGATTATGTGGTTGCCCGACGCCACCTCTTTCTTCTAAAGTGGCATGAGGCTGATGGTCCCGTTGATGTTCCCCTGCGCACTGCAGATTTTCTTCGGATCTGGCCAGACCTCTCTATTGAAGACAAAGGTTTATGCTGTGCCCTTTTGGTCTTTGATCTCATTCACTGTGCAGATCCGGATTTCATCACCTTCAGAGTTGTTCAGCCAATGGCCTACATTTTTCATGATTTCTATCTGGGTGATACACAGGAGAGATTTAGGGATGGGCCACACCAGAACTTTCAGGGTGACCCCACCCTTCAATGGTTGCTTTTGGATAACAACCCCTATCTGGCTGATCATGATCAGACACACGCTCTTCATCAAGAGTACATGCCTAAGCTTGCTCATCATTTGCCTCTCTGGCAAGCTGAGGCGCTGCAACAGATTAGGAAGTATCTGGGACATCCCGAGGATCTTCCCTTTGCACAAGTTTATATGCGAACCTCGCGGGGTTACAATCAATCTGCGTGCTCTTCTAGATAGCAAGACAGGTCCCCACCGGTTGGGATAGCCCTCACAGAAATTCTCGGCTCCACCTTGCATGCGGGACCATTGGTGCAAAGCTCTTGATCCGGCTCTTGTCTGAGAATTCAGGGAGCAGGCTCAGCAGCCCACGCCCACGGGCATGGTCCCCTCTCCCTATGCTTCCCTGGGTGTCCCTCCATGCCCCAGGTTCCTCACTTCTGATTGGCGTCTCCCCTTTTGGACCAAGGTCATGGATGGCCATGCTGGATGGACTCCGCCTCAGATCTCGACGGATCTCCGGTGGGATCCCCGTTTTGTACAACGCTCCAATTGGGAGGATGGTGCCACCCTTGATAACACTACCAATTGGATCTATATTCCCAATGAGCGTGGTTGGCAACGGCCTGCTGATGCTCTTCATGGTCTTGACACCTTCTTGCGAGAATGCAGCCACCTCACCGGATCGCCCGATACTGCCGTCGTCAAAGCGGGTTTTACGTGGCTGCTCTCAAATGCATCCCGGTCAGCTCTTTAAATCGGCGGCGTCCATCTTTCAACTGCAATCCGAATGCGGCGTCGGTGCCTTGGTCTCGGACCGCCTACTCATGGAGTGCCAGTTTGTTTCTTCTGAAGCCCATGCTGCCCTTGAAGACATGGTGCGCTCTCATTTTCTCATTGATGCCGATCCTGCCCTTGGGCTCAACACTCCTCCTGCTCTTCAAATACGCCAGGATCTCATTGGCACGTACCATAATGGTGCGGATCCTCACTCCGTGAGGATCACTTTCGACTGATGGCTTCCCGCCCTCAGAAACCCTTCCTCCTTTTCTTCACTCTGAGTGTCGTTTGGTGGGGGGAGTGTTAGTCATGTGCCTCCTGGTACAGGACTATTCATGCATACGACGGACCAAGTCAAGTCCAAGGATCCACGAGCGAGCACGCGGTTCGGTCGTCCAAGGCCCGGCCAGAAGACCAAGCGGCCGGACCACGCGGTCAAAGCACTGATGCGCTACCAAGAGGCGCCACGACAAGTGATGACCCGTCACCA
Source organism: Isoetes taiwanensis (assembly GCA_021234155.1). Lineage (NCBI taxonomy): Eukaryota > Viridiplantae > Streptophyta > Lycopodiopsida > Isoetales > Isoetaceae > Isoetes > Isoetes taiwanensis. The sequence continues at coordinate 2,540,138 of JAJEKV010000056.1, forward strand.
CCTGCGTCAGCGTCAGCGTGGTTCTAGGCACTTCAAGAGGCACCGCCAACATTCCTGCAAATCAGGCCTCCTTCCAGGAGTCGGCACCGAGATCAGTCAGAATGTCTATATTGGGCCAAAGGCCATTGTACTATATATATGAGTAGAGCTAGCACATGAGTTTTAGATGAGTTTTTGAGTCTTGTCTCTTTTCAGTCTTCTCTCGATTGCGAGAGCTCATGTATGTTTATCATTGATATCAAGGAAGCTTATCACTTTCCTCTCATTGTTCTCTTTTGTTCTGTTTTATTCTTCTTGTTCTCTTCCTGCAAATCCCGCGACATAGTCCCCCCTCAATTCTCTGTTAGATCCACGGGTCCTCACGCAGGGTCGCCTTGCGTGAGTTCCCTAACCCGGACCCCAAACAACAAGCCTCGAGCCATCAAGGGGCCCATTGCCACAAGTAAGCCGGTCGGGGAGCCGAAAGCATCACCCATATTAACCACTTTCTGAAAATAGACGATGTGTCTATCAAGGGGCTGCCACTGAAGCGGCAAGAATCCGCTTTCCTACGCCAGAAGTCGATAGGGGACTGAAGGTTTCACCCTGCGTTCGTGCCAAAATGCCTTCACGAATCGCTCCAAGTCATTCCAGGTCGCCAAAGAGACGGCCGGGCCCCAAACCTCGACCCGCATGAAGGCTCGACCGGCCCGGTAAACAGATGTGACCGATGGCCCCAATCATAGAGCTCGGCCAGGTGGTCCGTTGTTCCGCATGGCATAAAGTGCTTTCCGGCTACCATCACCCGCATAGCGGATGGACGCCTCCCAACAGGCGAGGAGGGGAACTCCACCCCTAGGTACTTGTAGGTGGGCGACCTCCACAAGGCTGTCCCTCGATATGTGAGTGCGGGAGGCGTGGGGTGGCGTGAAGAGGATATGAGAACCACCACAGGGTCTTGGCCGATTCACGCCATGTCCGGGTAGAGGCCCCGGCAATGTGTCTAGGGCATCCGGATGAGACCGCATAGCTTCGGGTGTGGGCCGAAAGGTCAACATCGTCCGCATAGATGAGCCGGGCGGATGACCTGGTGCAAACGCCAGATGCCATCCCTCCATGCTCGCAGAAGCCGTGGCTCTAACCGGGTCAATGTAGAGGCCAAAAGTGTTGGTGAGAGGGGCAGCCTGCCGGACCCGATACTACCGGTGAATGCTTGGCTCGTCGGTCGCATCCCGCCAAAACAACTCTCATACACCAGATATGGCATTACGCATTGTGTAGCGGCAGCCCCAGCTGACGCAGCCTAGCCTACGCCTTTTCTCTGGGATCGTGATCGAAGCCCAAAGAATACAAGTCCTAGCCGATGGTTTTGGGGCCGCCTTCAATCGCCCACAAGTAAAGATATGGTTATTCGCTGAGTGGCGGGTCTAAATCCCGCTTGTGTGAGGGCTCGCGACATCCGCCAGCCTTTCTCTGCGGTCATCGGGTCAACCGCCGCCGAGAATTTCAGCCAACAGTTTGGCAAATCGAATCGACCATGATCGTCCGTAATTGGTCGGACGGTATGGGTCGCCCGCCTTGTGAATGGGGACAACCCTACTTGTGGTCCATTATCGGGAAACCTTCCCCGCAATGCTCAAGGAACGGGGTAGTGAGGATCGGCACCCGCCGGCTGCCCCGCCCATTTGAGTAACTCGCCTCACGATACCGCCGGTGGTGGTCACCGCCTTCCCATTAGCCCGACCATTGCGGGCCCTCCATAACATCCTCCTCCGCGAGAACCAATGGGGGCCATCCCCAGGGGGTATGGGACGCTGGCCCCCGGTGGGTCATAGAGTTGCCGCAAGTATTGCTCCCACTGCCCGGGTGTGATGTCCCCTGTACGCTGGGCTGGCCTTCGAAGCACTCTGCGCCAAAAGGTTCGAGGATAAGTGTCCAGCAGGCCGAACATCTCCCCCTGGTGCCTGGCAAGGTATCGCGCCTTTGTCTCCCTTCCGGATGGGCGATTACTGCGGTGGTGTCTCCGGGTAGCGGGTACCTACCATGACCCCTCCGGCTCTGTCATGTGTATTGAAGACCGAGAAATGTTGGTAACCCGGCAGATCAGGTAGCCTGTGCCCGGCATGCTCCCATGTCTCCATGAGAAAGGCCACGGAGTTGAGACTGTCCCCCTTCTGCCAAGGGAAGCCTCGACAATTCCATGAGACCACCCGGAGGCACAATTCCTATTTGTCGCCAGCAGGTGGTATCGCGCACTGAAGTCAGCTGGGGAGGACGTGAAGCGTAGGGTCGAAAGTGAGAAGTAGATGGAGCGGACGCAAAGATGTGGTCGAGAGGGCGTGGGTCGTGAGGGAGCAGGAGTAGGAACAGGAGAAGGGGGGATTATGGTAGGAGAAGCGTAAGGCAGCCACGCTCACCAAGCGATTGGGGCTGCGGGGTGCAGTCTGCGGCTGATAGCCGGTGGCAAAAATGTGCATCCCCGCCTCAACCAATCCTGCGGCACCCCTTGGTGGCGGATGCCTCTCGGACCGACAAGCTCCCGTCTGCCTCCCCGCTGTATGCGGGTGTGAGGTCCCGTCCCACGTCTGAGGGCGTCCCCTTCAAAGATCTTGCCACGGCGCAATATGGCATCACGCACTGCGCGATCCGCAACCGCGAATATGACAATGCGGTTACGACCGGCGCCGAGCCCCATGGCGGGCTGCTTTCGGGGAAATGTGAACCGCCCGGGAATATCATCCGATCGAGAATGTGTGTTCGGATGTTGTGGGCGAACTCTCCCCTCCTCTTCTCGCATGCCTCGGACTACCGAGATTATGGCCTCTTCGCCTCGCGCTCTTGGAGTTACCGCGCCTGCGGGGTCAAAGGTGGGCGAGGGCCTGGCCTTGCCGGGGGTGGTGGTGGTGGGCTGGGATGGCGTGGGGTGGCTTGAGTGCGGGCAGCAAGGTCGTGTCTTGGCTGCCGGGCGTGTGCCGTGCATACCGGGAGGGGTTATGGGTAGCGGCCCCGAGCCGCCCCCTCGCCCCCGGGTGGAAGCCGGGAGCTCAGCTCTTCTGCGTGGCCTCGCCGCCGCTTGGCCATCTCCCCGCCTCGCAGACCGCCGAATCGACTATGAACCCTGTAGGGAGACCCCCGCCCTATCTATGGATGGTCGCCGCAGAACCCCCGAGCTCCGTGCTCGAGTAGCGAGGGCGTTCGAGCCCCAACACACGGGCGCCCGTGAGCCGGGCTTGTTGCTCGATCGCATTCTCAAGAACCCGGCCGGGTTCCGGGTCGTCCGCAGAGCGCCATACCCCCCTCCATGGTGGTGGCTTCCTCAACCTCTGACTGAAGCCGAGACACGGTGACTATCGTCTCGTGCATTGCCCGCTCCCTCTCCTGTGTCATGGTGTCCAGAGTGATGAACACAGAATCTAGGCGGGCCCCATGTCGCCGAGCTCCTGCCTGGCCTGTTGCCGTTCGAAGTGTGCCAGGCCAAGGCCATCTTCTACATGCTGTATGCGGGTCTTCAGGCCTGTGGTGCAGTTCTTCTTGACCAGCAGTTGCCTTTTGAGTACATGGGATGCCGAGGACTCCATCTCCACTGCCATGCCAGCCAGGCGGGCACTGTTAGCCTCAATGCGGGCACTGTTAGCCTCCACGCCCGCTTTGGCGTGGTTCCAAGTCTCTGCCGAGGCAGGAGTTCCTGTGTGGTCTGAGCAATCAATCCCTGCCGGCCGGGTTGGCCGCGCTGAGGGGGCCTTAGCCTTAGCCTGAGCCTCCTTCTTCATGGAGGATGACTCTTACCTGTCCATGATGGCTGATCGGGACCGTTTCCGTGGCGGCCCCTCGCCTTGGTCTTCCCAGGCTGGCCCATCTTCTGTGGCCATGACTGGGGGTGTGGCACGTCAAGCAAGGTTTAGGCTATGGCAGGGGCTTGTCAGGTCCGGCAGAGCTAGGCAGGCTATGGCAGGCTATGGCAGGGTTGTGGCCAGGCTAGGCAAGGCCAAGAGGCAGTTGGTTGGGCTATGGCAATGTCAGGCGGCAATGCTTCCGAAACTCCAGAAATTAAAGGGAATATTGGCTTCTTCATACCAGATTGAAACTTAAAACTGCAATCACTAAAACCATTCTTGAATCACAAAAGCAATTCCTGAATTGTTACTGGTCGGATGAAGAGGAAAGAACAGAAGATTTTCCTTCGAAAAGCCCCTTCCAAAAAAGCCTCCAAAATTTGCCATAAGAATTAATTGCAAAGAAATTATTATCTGTAGATCTCTGCAAAGAATTTATTCTGCTGGAAAGAATTTATTCTGGGTGGAAACCCTTCTGGTATTCTGGGTGGAAACCCTTCCGGGATTACGCAATGGAAACCCTTCCGGTTTTTATGGAAATTTGGAAGGGTTTCCATTTAATTTGTATAATAACCAAAATCGGGCAGAGATAGTGTGGTCGTCTGAAAAAAGAGCAAAAAATATATTTACCCCGCCATAGCTCAACGAAACCATTCTTGTATAGAACGAAGCAATTATACTTTGGTGTTTAGATAACCGCCAAGCGGCCAGATGAAGAGCTAAGAACAGAAAAGCTTGTTCTCAAATAAAAATCTCTTCCAAAATAGGCGCATGAATTAAATTATGTATATTAATTACTGCCGGACCTTGGCATCCAAATATCTTATTTTTCAGTGGAAACCCTTCCGGGCTTCAAGATGGAAACCCTTCCTGGTTTTGCGGAAAATTGAAAGGGTTTCCATATTCCTAGGTTTTCCAACCCAAATCGGATGGAGATAGTATGAGCGTCTTGCGGAGCTGGGACCTGTAAGTCTTAACTGAATGCCAAAATACACCTCTATAATATTTTACTGAATTGGACTCTCCCACGCCTGCAGACTTTTGTCAAGATTGCTCAAGCAGTCTCTTCAAGACCACTAAGTAACTTGTATGTTTCTTTTAGGTTCTGTAAGGGTCATTCCGTTGTATTTAGGTCGAGATTCCACTACCAGAAGTCGCAGTTAACTCTGTGGCATCAAATGCCTTAAAAGAAATATCTACCCTAACAGGATCTATGATTCCACTACGGCAAAGGTAGTTCTTCCATAACAAGATCTACTCCGTTGTTTCGATTCGTGTCAAGATCCAGAGAGTGGCAATTGTTGCTGCTGCAAAAGGACGGGAGGAATCCCCTGACAGTTAAGCAGTTATTTATAGCATCCACATTCTTATCCGAAATAAAATCCGACGCTCAAATACCTCCATTAGTGGAATCACAGAGAAAAAGATAAATTTTGGATGCTCGAACCAGATTGGCCCATCTTCAACTTCCAGGCGAGATTGGCCCATCTTCAACTTCCAGGCATCAATTGATGCCAGTGGAATCTCGGCTTTATTTTTAATTCCATCAAAACGTCTTTACCTTTATATTTGTGAGAAATTAATGCTCTACTCACAACACTATACCTAACATTCTAGGGGGCAACCCACTGTGCAACAGCACCTTGTTAATTCTGAGAAGAAATTTGGCTTCAGTTATCATAACTTTGGGCATAAAGGCCTACAGATGAGAAACCAAAGCTTTTTCCTTATGAGGATCCGTAAATAGAGTAACAGGGTGGACAATACACACGAGACTTTCGCGCCCTTCAACATATCTAGAGCTTTTTCTTTTTCTCTTCCAAATGAGTATGCCAGAACATGCCAGAAGATGGCTCTTCTCTTGTTTGATTCGATAGTAACGCGTTGGAAATTGGGAGATAATTTTGAAGTATCAGAGAAAGGACCGATTTTTCTTTCTTATTTCTATTCTTAAGCTTAAGGCGCAGTTTTCCTGTGCTGGGTAGCAGATTGGAAGAAGTCAAGAACCCAGACAAATCCGGCAGGGGAAAGTAAAAAAATTTGAGAAGGATCACCACCACTTTTCGCTGGTGATTAGAGACTTGCAATAGAAGAAATTCGATCTTGCAAAGATCTTAGAAAGGCCAGGCGCCATGAAGAGGATCGCCTTAAGAGCAGAGACTGCACTGATGAGAGGTGCAGATGAGAGTCTCGCTTCTGAAATTTGTGTCAGGCAGAAAAACTTAAATGTATCACTTGTTTGTTATGTACACATTCAGATTGACGCCCAATGCGAGTCATCTCCCAAGTCAAGATATACTATATTGTATTGGGCAGCAATGTGTAAATCCATGGGTATGCAATACTCTTTAGAATACTTTTGTGCAATATCATATGATGTCTGTCAGTTGTGAGTCATGCAAAGGAATGAATTTCATCAAATATCATTTGGGTCTTGAGCTATTGTCATAGCAAAGCGTTGATATTGAAGAGCATTGGACTATGCACCAGCAAAAGCCAAAGACACTTTAATTCATATACACATTACCAAATAATTCCATATGATTACAAATATCTGTCGAACCATCTCAAACAGCAAATATTGAAATAAACTTTAGCTGCTTTTGTCACTTTTTAGGAAACTTTGGATTCGTGCACAATTCAATTCAGCTTCCATTTTTTACTTTTTCCTAGATTCTTCTCTCCCCAAGGCAGGATCTCTTCCAGAAGGTAGGTTGATGAATACATAAATCCCAAACACCAAAGCAAGGTTGATGTCCCGTTGGAAAGATGGCTTGGTAATTCTTTAAATGCACATCCTCCTGAGAGACACTCAATCATGTACAGCCTTGTACTGCTACAGAAAGGTGACAAGTTACATCTGGAGCATGGAAAAAAAGACTGCAGTCTAGGCTGAACCAAATTCAGCTAGCCATTTTTCATGACGCTCAAGATCTGCCGTTGACACACTGCGAGATATCTTAGATAATGCTTCATCAAAATCACACATGGCAACTGGATCATGAATATCATCTTTCTTCATATTCTTAATTTCGTCTCTAGTTTTACCAGCAATCTTCCGCCGCATACCATTCATTGAAGCATCGCGACAAATATTAGTCAGATCATCTCCACTGTAACCCTCTGTGCGTCTAGCCACATCCTCGATATTTACATCAGGTGCTACCTGATTATACATTAGAGCATGGGCATTATGTTCATAAAAAGTCACAAGATCGATTAAAAAATTAGCTAAGCAATATACCTCTACTCCCTTGAGATTGATGCGTATAAGCTCTCTGCGGCTTTCCTCGTTAGGGAGAGCTATATAAATTCTCTTTTCCAATCTCCTCCTGTTTAAGACTGTTAATAAGTGCAACCAAAGAAGAAGCAAGTAACTC